>JAKZAO010000010.1:10853219-12053219 GCA_023053555.1 Branchinecta lindahli
AAACTGACCAAAGTGAATTTAACAGCATTGAAAGTAAGAAAGATCTATGATCGATTTAGCTCTCGGTTATCAAACTGTCAGTTCGATCCCTGTGCCGTCTGTTTTTTTTTTTCATTTTGCTCCGCTAACGCCAACGCTAGATGGCGTCAGGGCAATGTGTTCGTTGAGAACGACTACGGTAGCGTTTCCAGTAAAGCTATTGCAGGTTCCGACGATAGAGGAGTGGCGACGGCCGTATACTCTATATGACTAAGTCCAAAACACGCCAATGGTCCTCAGGAAGAAGGAGTAAACGTCTCCGTAATGAATCAAACTCAACTACTCAAATCCTGTGTCAAGCAATCACGGCGATCTTAGTGAGCAGCTGTGATACCACTTCTGCCTTTCTTCCGCTGGTACCCGGAGAGGCCGGAGATTTCGCAGCGGCAAGGAGAGATAGTCATTAAGAGTATTGTGGTAGTAATCACGCTCTTTGGAACGAAAATAATAACAACGCGAACATACGTCATCACTCTTACGGGAGTTTCTGAACCGATAGTTATTATCACTTGTGATGCTCGCGACCATCATAAGTAAACTGTAACGATCGCAACAGTCGTAGAACGAAAATAATAAGAGGGAGGAGCCAATTGTAACGATCTTAACTAATAATAATTCCTGAATAATTCGCTGGAACGCTACATAAATGTGTCGCCACTGGCAATCGTACGGCTTTCAGAACCGTGCTCGTCCAGTCCCGGCGTGCTCTCATTGGCTGAAAATCACTAAATTGGTGGTTATTACTCGTTACGATGGCTTCCGGCAGTTTACGGTTGCCAGCGGAGACCCTATTTCAAAGAGGGCTTCATAATAAGCTGTTTCTTCTGTAAACCAATTCCTCTGTGTATATCGTAATACCAATAATTTGGTTTTCCTTCCGCGAAAGTGCCACATATACTCCTTCAGATTGCTACTGGCTAACCCAGTATGGATGCAGTTCGGCGACACCGAGTCCGCGAGAATAATTAATGATCATTGAGTAATTTGCAATGTACGAGGGGTTACCCACTCCCCGGCACCTGTTATACACCCTTTCCATACACCGGTGCAGGCCGTCCGGACACCGCGGCAACGGGCACTTGCTGTACACTGAAATTGAGAGTAAAGTCGATTTGAATATGAGTGTATAATAAGTTCATCCTGCAAAATCTTCAGTGTCGAGTTTTATTTTTGTTTCGGTTCTTGCTCGAAATTCGTTGCTATGTGGGATTTGGTTCGTGCCTCAACTCTCAACTGGCATTGCTGGTGACCCGGTCCCATACGAGTGGGTAAGTTTGTGTCAAGAAGAAGCGGAAGGTCGAATTAATACTAGTATTTCCAGGTTGATACTTCAACTTACCGGAGGTTCAAGTCCCGTCCGAGGAGCATTTTTGTCTTTCGGTTCTTTGCTACTCACAAAGTTCAGTAGCACTGAACTTTAAATTCTACCTTACCTTACCTTGCTATTTCTTTCTAGCTCCTCCCTCTGCCCCGCCCCCATCCGCCGCCACCTCCCGCAGCTGCCTTACCTCCCAGAGCTTAATGGGTCAGTACGACTCGCCAGATAACTACTATGATCCTCCAAGCGGATACAGGCAGCCTTATAACAGTAGTGTGAGCA
The DNA here is from genome assembly GCA_023053555.1 of Branchinecta lindahli. Classification (NCBI taxonomy): domain Eukaryota; kingdom Metazoa; phylum Arthropoda; class Branchiopoda; order Anostraca; family Branchinectidae; genus Branchinecta; species Branchinecta lindahli. The sequence continues at coordinate 10,854,859 of JAKZAO010000010.1, forward strand.
GTCTGCCATCTACCGTTACAGGTTCTTACGAGACCGAGGTGGAAGTGGAATCAGTGAGAAGAGGTGGACAGATAATTAATGTGAGGAAGTCAGAAAGATTGGGGCGTCATTCTCATGTCTATATTTAGATCATGTTCAGATATCAGCAAAGACAACTGACGTTGAACTCGAGAAAACAAACAAAATCTCGTCTTAGAAGAACCGCGGATGTGCTACTGGGTATCCCCTTCCATCTGAAAATTCTGTTGTTACAACGTTGCCTACCTTACTGACCACGGCTTACGATAGAAGTTGCCTTTTTTCAGACAGTTTGTAAAATGACCAGCCAGTCGGTAAATACCTGGTAAAAAATTGGTAAACAACTCTGGTCAAGACTTGTCACAAAATAACAGCTTCAGATGGAAGGGGGTTCAAGTATTCGGTTCTGGAAAGACAGTGCATATGTACATCCTCTATCTGACGTCAGTTGGTTATGGTTGTCTTTCACGCGCGTATTCTTTCGATTATATAGTTTGTGACTTGTGGGACGTACGGTGACTCGCGTGGTATGTGCATACTATCGATTGTGATTGGTGACTCTTGGTGACTCGAGTGAGTTATTCAGCTATTGGCTGTAAGTTTCTCAGACGTTATGAGCATCCGTTTGTGGTAGTTCTGTACGAGTATCTGGAGATAGAAAGTGGGTAGTGATTTACCATAGAAACTGAAAGATGGTATAGATCTGAGTTGTGCAGAACTATGATTGTTGCCTTAACTGCTTTCTGTCAACCTGTGTGTCCGGTTTGAAAACGTTCTAGATATTTATTTATCTCTTACGATTTATTTGTTTGGAAGTTCCTCTGCTTCGTAAGAACTCTGTAGTCAAGTGGGTTTTGGAGACTCAACTTGTTAGTGACCTTGAAACTTGCTAGTTTGAAAGTTCATCTGATGCATCAGATCTGTCCTTGAGACCACTTCACCTTCTCACAGTAAATTTGATTTGAAAGTTCGTCTGAAATACATAAGAACTCCAAGGTCAGGTGGTTTTTGTTCGAGTACTGAGACTAAAACTTAGTTTCGAATTCTAAAAATGTCCTTATCGTTACTTATGACCGTTTTTGAAAGTTGCGCTGCATCTGCTCTGCATCTGCTCTGAGACCGCTTCTGACATTCGTTTGTGTGAAAGGTCCTCTGCTTCATAAGAACTGGGTAGTCAAGTTGTTGTTGTTTTTCCAAGCTCCGAGACTCGAAACTTAGTATCTACTTCTGAAAAGGTTTCTACGGTTATTTGTAACGGTTCTTAAAGCTTTGAGAGTTCTTCTGATGCATCAGAGCTATAGGCTATCTTTCTTTCGGACTGCTTCTTACAGTTTATTTATTTGGAACTTCATAAGAACTCCGTAGTCAAGTCGGTTTTTTGTTCGAGCTCTGAGACTAAAACTATTTTTCGGCTTCTGAAAATGTTCTTGTGGTTATTTTGTAACCGTTCTTAAAGCTTGTTTGTTTGTAAGTCTTCAAACCCATCAGACCAATAACTGTCTTTGAGACCACCGCTTCTTACAGTTTACGTATTTGGAAGTCCCTCTGTTTCTTAAGAACTCTGTAGTCATGGCGGTTTTTTGTAGGAGCTCTGAGACTAAAACTATTTTTCAACTTCTGAAAATGTTCTTGTGGTTATTTAGTAACCGTTCTTAAAGCTTGTTTGTTTGCAATTCTTCTAACCTATCAGACCTATATCTGTCTTTGAGACTACCGCCTCTTACAGTTTATGTATTTGGAAGTGCCTGTGTTTCTTAAGAACTCCGTAGTCAAGGCGGTTCTTTTTGTACGAGGCTCGAACTTTTGTTTCGACTTTTTGAAAATGTTTTTTGGTTATTGTGACCGTTGCTAAAGGTTGCTGCAAGTTCTTCTGACTCATCAGAGGTACACCTGTCTCCGGGACCGCTTCTTACAGTATTCTTTAATGAGAAGTCTGTGGTCAAGTCGGTTTTCGTTCGAGTTCCAACACTCGAGCTTTTGTTTCCACTTCTGAAAATGGTTTGTGTTTTTTTTGTGGCCGTTCTTAAAGCCCGTTGAGATTCAAATTCTTCTGATGCACCAGAGCTAAATCTTTCTTTGAGAGCGCTTTTTACGTTCATTTATTTGAAAGTTTCTCTGTTTCCTAAGAACTTCGTAGTCAAGTCGATTTTTTGTTTGAGTTCCACGACCGGAACTTTTGTTTCGACTTCTGAAAATGTTTTATGGTTATTTTATGACCGTTCTTAAAGCTTACTTGATTGAAAGTTCTTCTGATGCATCAGAGCTATATCTGTCTTTGGGACTGGTTCATGCGGTATCGCCTCTCACAAGAACTAGGTAGTCAAGTTTTTGTTTCGAGTTCTAAGACTCGAACTTAGTTTCGACTTCTGAAAATGTTCTTGTTTGTTTGAAAGTTCTTCTTAATTCATCAGAGCTATATCCGTCCTAAAACGGGAGTTCCGAAGCAGCTGCTCGAAGATAGCGTAGAAGTTTTAAGTGTCAAAGTTTAAGCAGTTTAGGGCAGTTTAGGCCTAGTAGGGCACAATGTAATTACTGGGCTTTAGAGCCAATACGAAACAAGTGATACTGAGTGATAGTCAAATGTTTCTTGCGATACGATCAGTTGCGTTCTGCTGTTATATAATCGATAAGTTGTGCTATCATGATTCGTGATTGTTCAATAAATGCCGTTCGGATTTTTTACCGGTTGATTCAGTACCCCTCGTACGTTTTACTGTTTATGTTCCTGTCTTTTGTACTAGTTGAATCCTTCACATCTAGGTTCTGCTTTTAACAACTTACGAACGGCTTTTGCTGTTTTAAGCTTTTGTCCAGCCCCGTTGACTTCAATAAAAAAGGACAAATTTGCAGAACCGTTTTTTCTGACGACGGAGCGTCTCGTAAACAATGGTCGGGAGCATAATACGCATCGAAATTAACGGAAAATGCAAGTGTGAAATCAGTAATGTACCGTATAACCATCGAGTCTCCGGGTATAAGAACTGATCTAGCGATTACGGAAGTAGCATTGTATTGGCATTTTTGATCGCCGATTAGTTCGGCGATAGCGTAGCCGTTTGACTTTTTGGCGTTTTTGACGTTCGCCGGAAGCCGATTGCCGTAGCTGTTTATCTTATTTTCTGTTTTCGTTCTGATCGGCTAACGTGTATCGCCTAAATTCGTGTCCATCGGCCAAGGACTCGCCGATAGCCGTTGACGTATGGATTTCGTTTGAGAATTAGGCGGTATTTTCAAAAATGAAGAACTCGTTTTTGCGCACCCAGAAACATGGGCGATCGCCAACGACTATCGGCTATCGAAAACAGTATTATGCACGAATCGGCAAACTCGCTTCGTCTACCGGGCAAATTTGATCGGCGATCAAAAACGCCACTATTATAGGGACACCGGTCCTTTAAAGGCGAACTGAAGGACCAAAGTAGATAAGCTCCTGTGATTTTCTTTGGGTGCTCACTCACTTATCGTAATGTTTCGCTCTACGAGATACAAAACGAAACCGGACTGGTCCGTAATTTCCAACATCTTTTAATAGATGTATACAAAATGACTCAAAATGGATAGATCAGCTAGGAATTTCTTCAGCGATAATTACGGCCTTTCTTGGCAAAGGTCTTCTTCAGACTGTAGCTGGAAGAAACGAACCCGTAATCTTTTTTTTCCGTTTTGAATCTTTATTTATATAATGGTTTGATGGAAAAATTGCCGCAAAAGCTAAATAGTAGGCAAAAAAGAGAAAATAAATAAACACACATTAATAACTAACAACATCTAAATAATAAATTATTCCCCTTTGGGCTGAAGGAGTATTTATTAACAAATTTTTTTGTTAAAGCACATATCGCACTATTTACTCAACTGTCTATGTTCCAATATTCAAAACTATTTTAATACTATAAAACTAGGCTCTGCTTTTAACTAACTATCCACGGCTTTGGCTGTTTAAGGCCTTTTCCCAGGCCCATTGACTTTTAGCAAAAACTCGGCGAAATTCAGATAACAGGTTTTACGCATCAATAGCATAGGCGTGATGCGCAAACACTCGTCGGGAGCATAATGCGCTTGGAAAGTAATGCATCTTGGTAAGTGTAAAGATTAGTGAGGTAGGTTGCATTGGCCCTATAGGCCCACGACTGGTCCTTTAAGCATACCTTGTCGTAACATAACACCATCAAGAATTACCAGGGAGTGCAGACACTATTTAGTTAGCCTAGAGCATCTAGGTCACGATTCGCGTTCCTGTTAACGTAACTAAACACCATCTGTTCTTCCCGATGTATCTAGAATTTGAAACAAGAGGGGACTCACCTCTTCTATCTAACGGTACCGTACTAATAATGAAACAGTTGTTGCATCATTGCCTAGATGGCACCCAAGCCGCTGGGTCTGTCGCGATTGGCTGAACCGCATAACTGAGGTGGTTGAACCGTAAGCGAAGAGCTATCGCTCCAATTTCCGATCACGGGATACAGCTGCTGCATTCCGACTCAAAATCTCCAGAAGAGAAGCAGATCACCTACACACTAACTCTCGCAGTATCTCACTACTATGAAAGAACACTAACCTATTACATGCAAGCTTGTAACATTGTCAATAAACCTTGTCTCTGATTAGTTTGTACAATCCGTACCTCCAACTGAACCAATCAAACGAGACGAGAGGCGGGTCATAACTGTGAAAACCCCTTTCATTTGAAGGTTGGATTTGGTTGGAGACCCAAGGATGAAAACAGTTTTGAAATGAAGATATAAAATAGGCTGACTAATGATGGCGCTTGTTATTGAGAAGGAAACAACGAAATAGTGTCAGGTTTCAGTTCTACTTTAAGGACTACTCTAACTCGTCAGATCAAACTTCACCACGATGCACAAGGCACCGTCCAAGGCAAATTTAATTACCCTGTTCCGAATTAAGGGATTCGGTCAGTCTTGCCGTTACCTACGTCTATCTTCACAACCCCTCTCCCCCCCCCCCCCACAGCACGTTCCTAGGATGTTTCTTCTCAGACGTTTTTATTGCCTCCTCAGGCGAAACTTTCCTCTCGGGTCCGGAAACTTGATTGTACAAAGAAGACATCAAACCTGTCATCCCGCCTCTGGGAATAGACCAATTCATTTCGTCGTGGAATGAATCCCAGTCTGGATTTCTAGACGGAAATATGTGCCATTTACGCTAAAACGTTTCTACTTGGACGAAGTTGCTCCGTATTCAAGCACAGTTAAGTCGCAGTGGACTAGCTTATATCCCATATCTTCGACCATTACTGGCTCCTTAGAAACTCTACTGGTTTTGTCAAAGATAACAAACTCGTTCCGGCAAAGTTCACAACATTCTCGCTTGGCCTTTCAGTACTCTATATGACCAGGGACCCATAAATTTCCTTACAGGGGGCCTGTCATTTCCTATGCTTCTATATTGATATGATGACCGAACCATCCAGTTTCCAAAAATCCCCGCTTGAGTCGATCGGCATTCTAGTTTGCCTCACTGGACGTGCGCGCCAAAGAGACTCCTTCCTCAAGGCGCCAGCAGCCAATCCCAAATTTTGTCTATCTGGTCTTGAACCTGATTGGACCGTGGGTATTTCTCGAACTATCTTCCGTGCGCTCAAGATAGCATCAGAAATCTCTTATTGACAGGCTGTAAAGGAAATTTATGGGTCCCTGATATGACTAAATCCGAAACACGCCAGTGAACCTCGGAAAGAACGAGAAACTTCGCCCGAACGATGACTCAAATCCTGTGTCAACCAATCAACGGTGTTGGTTGGGACAGCTGTGGTGACGCTTCGGGCTCTTCCGCTAGGTACACGGCGATTGTTCATCGGCACGTAGAGTTCGTCATCAAAAGTCTAAGAAACACAGCTTGCACAACCGGTATTTTCTGAGCATTGAGCCACTCGGAAGGAAGAAACGGGAGCCTGATCCGCTCTATGCCTAATCCAGCTTTCTGGCTCAAAGAAATCTTCGCTCAGAATATGAATATCCTGCTTGGCTTGAACCAGCATTTAATAAATCGACCAAATTTGGTTGAAGAAACCTAATGTAAATATAGAAAGATAGATAGATATTTATTAGCTCGAAAAGCCCTAACGGGCCATGGTTAATTCACAGACAAAAAAAACTTCGACCAAATAAATTCCAAATGAACCCAAAAAATAAGTAAATCAATTTCCAGTAATACAAACCAATAAGCAACCTTTCCTTCCTAACAAAAAATAACAACAACAACAAACATTGTCAAGTCAGCCCCTCGGCTCATTATATAAACCTTACTCTGTAATGTTTAGAAGCAAAAAAGTACACATTCAAGATAGATACTTTTAGTAATAATAAATAAATATATGTAGTGCATCGGTGCAGGATGTGGGGATCAAGGCTCAAAGAGCTCGAGACAGGGTTTGGGGAGCGAAGTATTAAATTTTAACTGAGAATAGCTTAGTTTTGTATCTTTTAACACAATACACTAAATTATTTTAGCTCAGTTGTCGGATTTATCTATATTAAACAATGGCTCAAACCGGAAAAGTCAGTGACGACGTCATTAGCGACATTTCGGCCATTATACTGACAAGGGTCGCCGTCAGGCGGAAGAAAACGGATGTGTAATCAGCCTGATGAGGACCCTTGCCAAGAAGGGCCGTATTTGACACTGCCAAACGTATGCGTCAGCTACACATTATTAGAGCTATGTTTCGGCCCTTCTTGGCAAGGGTTCTCTTCAGGCTCAAGCCACTCAAGCTGGTTTCATTTTCATCAATTTCAAAGTTCATTCTCCAGCTTGAGCGGCCTGAGCCTGAAGAGGACCCTTGCCAAGAAGGGCCGAAATATAGCTCTAATAAAATTTAGCTGACATATCTGACATAAGGGTCGGTCCGGTCCTTACTCATGTCCGATTTGTGGTGGCATGGATGACAATTTGAAACATTTGTTGTGTGAATGCGAAAATTTGAGTGAACTCAGGTTAGAAATTCTTAGAGTAAATGAAAGGGGGTAGATGAAGAATGGATGTGTAGGGTCATGGAGAATAGTTGTTTTATAGGTACAAAAAAAGTTAGCGATGTTCCTCAGGATAGACCTCGCCCATAGGGATAGGTGTTTATCGAAGTTATTATTTTTTTGGTTTGTTTGTGATTATTTTTGCCATGGCCTTCGGCTCATAGTGTAATTAAATCTTATCTTATCTTATCGTTTTGCAGTGTCATATGATTTGCAGTCAGCTTGGGCTGAAGGAATGATTGCTAACGATTACGGAAGTAGGTTGTATCGGTACAACGAGTCCTTTAAGACACCAATCCATACGTGCAAGTTCATCCCATCTCCCCATGAACGTGTTTATTTCAAAATTAATTAAAGGCTGATTTCCATCAAGAGCGATCTCAAAGAAAGGACGATCCAAGCGTGAACCCCTTTCTTCCTTTAAAGTTTTAATCTTGATTCCCAAGGCAGCTGACTACAGAGTACAGACAGTAGCGGCGTTTCATCGCCTTTCGACTCGACTTTAGCACGACGAAAAGAATCATACAGATTTTAAAGGATAATATTTCTCGAACAGACGTGTGAAGTATAGTCACGTTTTATTGGATGAAGTTTCGGTGGAGTTTCACTCTTGTTTTCTTAGTTCGTCCAAAAGTTTTGCTTCGTACCTTTTTATTTGTTTATTGTAGTTTCGTAACTGAAACAAAAGTACGCGAAACTACAATGAAACTACACAGAAAAAACGCAACTTGTCAACTTGTCAACTGAAGCAACATCCGACTTTCCCTGGCTTTCCTGAAAATCGTTTGAGTTGGGCTTCACAGTTCACAGTATGTAGGCTATCACACACGTCCTCTTTTGATTTCAAATTTCTTGCGTGAATTCCGATCGACCGAATTGCACATTGTGATCAAATAATTATAGGCTACACTAACACTTAACGCGAACAGAGTATCAAGTCCGAAAAAATTCAAAATTCCACTGTACTAAACGCGAACATGTAGTATAAAGTCCGACAAAGTAGAAATTTGTTTTCTTTCTTTTTTATATGTACTCCACTATTTCTATTTCTATAGAAGTGGGTAAATAAAAGTATTCATTCATTCATTCATGCATTCAATTCCAACCCTAGATGGCATCTGCTTCCTAGGCTGTTCTCATGAATCAATTTGTAGGAGTTCGTTTTGTGTTAGTAAGTAAACCTATACTGTTTCCTTTACTTTGATTGCTGTTGACACATGGTCGGTCAGTTCAGTCTGAGTGTAAAAAATTCCCAAGTTCGAAAAAGTATAATAGTTAACATACATTCGATCTTTAGATTTTAGATTTTTGTTTACAAATATTTTAATAATTTACTGCCTTCTTCTTTTGCAAATTTTTTTTTCTACGAATAGTGATTACCACAATTATGAAACAAGGGGGTGTGGGGATATAGTTCATGAAATCCGGCAAACAACTCGCAACTCGCAACTCGTTCATTATTAGGAATTTCGCTACGAGTGTTTGGAATTCAATCCCAAGTAAAGTCCGTGAGGCCCCGCACCTTGCTGCATTCAAGGCCACAGTGAAAAGGTTCTTCCTCGCAAAAGAGTAAGCAAGAGTTAGTCGTTTTCTTTTTTCTTCTTTTGTTTTGTTTAGTATTTTCTTTAGTAATTAGAAATGTGTTGTTAGTAGTAGTATTTATTTTTCATTAGTAGTAGGATTTATTCTTCATTAGTAAATAGATGTGAATTTTGTTTTTCGCCTGTTATTTAACAAGTCCCCCGGGACTTTCCCTGCAGGTGATGCAGACAAATGTTATGCCTTGGTTTTTATTAAACATAATCTAATCTAATCTAATCTAATAGACATTGGAATAAAAACCCCGACGGCTCGGTATATTTTTCCAGTATAAACTTCGCCGTCGGAAGCAGAGCAAAATAACACTAGGGAGTAGCGTTAAGACCTATGCTTTCCTTTCTTCGCAAACGGGCCATACTCATGGCGCCGCCCACTACGATTGCGGGATTCAAAGCGAGACTAACTTGCGGGTTCAGAAATTTCTAGTAAAGCTAAGACGCGGTCTGCATACATCGATGGAACAGGGGAGGTTGGATCTTTTTTTTTGCTCTGTTGAGAATATGAAGCTATTGGAGCCAGCGCAGGTGCACGACGGATTGAGTTTCAGTAGGGACGTTCACTATCGCTAGTGGTGCTAGTGTCGCTGCTCTTCGAGTGTGTGTCACTTTTTCAAGTCTTGGCGCTACTCCTAGTGTTAATTTGCTCTGGTCGGAAGTTAACCTTTAATAACCTATTTCTTGATTCAAGTGAGTACACACGCTCTGAGGTCCACAAAAACATGAAGATATACGTGATGTAAGCAGGGATTTTGTACAGAAAGAATGTAACGGATACAGCTACGGGTCATCGGGGTGTACTACTGGTTCTAAGCTGTCTGCTGTTTTACATAAGGGGAGACAAGGTGAAAGTAGTCCCTTTCATTAACGCTATCGGTCGAAGTCTTAAACTTCTGTATTGAATTTCCAAAAGTTTAAAAGCTTGACAGGAAGTCGTTAAAAAGTAAGTTAATCTCGGGATTTTTTCCGAACAAATCGGAGGCCAGAAGGATAGATTGTACGGAATTTGGAGAGAAAAATAGGAAGAAAGTATGAATTAGACAGAATGGGCAGTTATACAGCTTAGTAGTAGTAGTGGAAGGAATGTCAGTGGACGGACGGATTTGTGATTTATCGCTCGGAAATTCAAGGGCTTGTCACTCCTTTCACCCCAATCTGGTTTACTTTTGCGTAGACTACTACTCTCCGATAAGTCTTGTCTGTCATTATTTCCCGATTTTGAACTAACTGACACTCTTAGTCTTATTGTACTGAAGTAGAACAATTTTGTTTTGTTTGTTTTGTTTCAAACTGAGGCCTTCTGCATCTGCCGAGGCATCTGCAAGCGGTTGGTGTTACTTAATAGGGTGGCAAGCGGGCAAAAATAAATATATATCATATCACGGACCCATAAATTTCCTGTAATGCCTCGCCATTCAGGGGGCTTGTCATTTCCTATGCTTCTATGTTGCTATGTTGCCCGACCCTCTCCTAGTTTCAAAAAATTCCGCTTGGGTCGAATCGGCGTTCTTGTTTGCCTCATTGGACGTGAGCGCCAAAGAGACTCCTCCCTCAAGGCGCCAGCAGCCAATCCCAAATTCTGTCTATCTGGATAGTCGCGTCTTCTATCCCCGTGGGTATTTCTCGAACTACCTGATGGTCGGTCAAGAGCGCATCAGAAATCTCTTATTGACAAGCCCCCTGAATGGCGAGTCATTACAGGAAATTTATGGGTCCCTGGTATTACTTAATAAGGTGGCAAGCGGGCAAAAATAAATATATTATCATATGCATAGCATTTTACAGGCGTTCTTCCGCGGCATTTACGTCCCACCCACGAGTTGAATCTCGCGGGAACGCAGATGTGTCTTTTTCTGCGGTAATATAAATGCCTGAAAATTAACATAAAATCCAGATATATTTTCAATTAACAGACCATCATGCTTACACCCTTGCCATTCTGTACTAGAAGGATCCTCAGTGTTCTGTGAATGTGCTTGATAAAGTCGAGGATAAAATAGCTAATTCAATATTTGCACTTTAACTTGCCTCTAAATTTAAGCCATTAAATCGAAAATCTTCCCGAGAGTTGTTTGTAAAAAAAGTTGAGCCACAGCTGGAACCACAAAAACCTTGTTTGTCACAGAAACAGACTTGTGAGCGAGCTTGTGAGTCGCACAGACGATCGCGGAAAACTTTTTGAGCAACGACCGAGCCACAGTCTCCGAGAGGGGTTACCACTCCCCAGCATCTGATGTACACCCGTTCCCAACACCGAAAGAAACCAGCGGTTCCTGGCATAAATTAGGTGATTCCCTCTTCTAAACGTGCTAATTTCAATGTTCTAACTCGTGGCAACCGTTGCCGACACCGAGGGGTTGCTCACTCCCAGAATGGCTGTACAGTGGTGCCCGGTGCCCGGCGGTGCCCAGCCGGTGTCCAGCGGTGCCCAGCCGGTGCCCAGCGTTGCCCAGCCGGTGTCCAGCGGTGCCCAGCCGGTGCCCAGCGGTGCCCAGCCGGTGCCCAGCCGGTGCCCAGCCGGTGCCCAGCCGGTGCCCAGCCGGTGCCCAGCGGTGCCCAGCCGGTGCCCAGCGGTGCCCAGCCGGTGCCCAGCGGTGCCCAGCCGGTGCCCGCGTGAGCCCAGCCGGTTCCATAAATCACAAATCTTGTGACACTAATTTATTGAACATTCGAATTTTTTTTTTTTTTTTTTAGAAAGGCAGAACCCAAAATCCCAATTAGATTAATTCACTATTATATTTCTCAATACTCAGTCGGCTCTTCAGTATCCTACCCTAATACACTTCTACGTTTTCTTGGAAATTACTTGAAAATTCAGGCTTGAAGTAAGAGTTCCATGCGACATGGCCAATCAAATCTTGTGACATCGACATCGTGACCGATGACATCGCAAAAGTTGTCCGTCTGTTAGCACGATAACTCTCGAATGGATTGAGATATTTTGATGAAACTTGGTGGGAAGGATCCTTCGGATCAAAGTACAAGTCAAGTTCGAAGATGGGCTCTGTAGCCCCATATTTAAGGGTGGGGGAGGTGTTTCAAATTAAGGGGCAACATTTTTTTTTAAATCTATTGAGATAGTTGATTTAGGGGTAAGGAGACATGCTGAATCCGAATAGTAAAGTTATTTTGTCACCGGAGTAGTAGTTCACCCGGAATCCGGAAAAAAACGGACACAAAATTTGTCGACCCCTGCTACTCCTTTTCTTCAAATTAGTATAGCTCTGCGCGGGATTAGTATAGCTCTGCGCAGAGCTAACGTAAGAGAGAGAGAGCTAGTGCGATCAAGGTCGAAGGGGTTGGTATATAATTCATTAATTAATTTATTTATTTTTTAACCCGCTAAAAGAACAAAAGCGGAGTATAAACAAAAAAGAAAAAATACAACAAACACGACTAAATACACAACAAAAACACTTGATTATTTAAGGAGGCGGACAAACCCATGATGAGCTGGGAGAGCCTTCACTGTCTGGGGGAGTTTATCAGCAAGCTCAACTAGCTTTCCGGTTATATCTGGAAGCCCGAAAACTGAAATAAGGTTGCGGTTCCGATACCACGGAGGCAAATACAGTAGAAAACCCGAGAACCGAAAGTAATAAGAACGTAACGACCGAATATCTTTTCGCCCGAGGATGGGATAAACACCAGAAAGAAACAAAACTGAATGATCAGTAAAAACAGAGTAAAATTTAGCACGGGACTTTTAGCAAGGGACAATTTAGCTATGGGAAAATAGCAGGTGGTTGCGGGCTATATAACAGTTGGAAAGTTTAGAGGGGTTGACGACTTCAGTAGTAGGGTACACACTGAAACCAAAATAGGCCGATCTCAAATGTGAGACAAGTGGGGACTTCTAATAGTCTCGTGATCTAATAATAGCATGTTAGACCATAACCATCTTCTACAATGAGGGGTTAGCAGTTTTGTCTACTTGGTGTACCTACAATTCGTTTTCTGTGCTTTATGTGGTACGAGCAATTTGGTACCACGTCTATCACGAGGATATGGGAGTCAAAACTAAGAATCGGTTGCTAGAATCTTTGGTGATAAGGGGTTGCCAACTTTTGCTAGTTGGTATACCTTTTATTTTTTGCCCGTGTACTTCATGGTAAGAACAATACGGTACCATGTCTATCACGGGGAGACGGACTTGTAAGTAAGAATCGGTTGCTAGAAGGGCTTCGCGAGGGGCTTGAAACTTTAAACTTTGATCTGTTTCTAAATATTACAAGGTAAAGAGTATTGATATATCAACATCATATATTAGATTTTTGGAATCCCATCGACAGCTTTGGTCTTGTTTCAAGAAGGGAACTTTTTAGAGTTTCCACAGTGGCTTCCATTATGTGAATAGGAGTTATCAGAAGCAACAAGCTTCACAACATTACAATTTTTATTCTTCTTCTTTTCTAAATTTCGTCACGAGCATCGATTCATCAGTCACACAAAAAAAAATCATAGATGGCACTTTTATACATTTTCATTTCGGGGCGAGAGCCGGTGCCCTGTCGGTGCCCAGCCGGTGCCCAGCCGGTGCCCAGTGGTGCCCAGCGGTGCCCAGCGGTGCCCAGCGATGCCCAGCGGTGCCCAGCCGGTGCCCAGTCGGTGCCCAGGGAGGGTGTACAGTGGTGCCCAGCGAGTGAGCAACCCCTCGGCCGACACCGGGCACTTGCTGTACACTACAATCGAGAGTGGTCAACCCCTCAACCAGTATCTTCGTGGGATCGCGGAGAAGGCTAACTAGAAGTAGGCTAACTTGAGAAGAAATATTAAAGAAGCTCGTAAAGAAGAAGAGTAAATGAACCATGAACTGAATTGAAACAACGGAATCTCTTGACTCTTGAGAGATCGGGAATTGGGGATGAAAGGGAACGAGGAACGAAATCGTAAGGGTCAAAAGAATCAGACTGAGTATTAGCCTCGGTATTAGCCATACATCGTTCCCTACTTTAAAATAATACATACCCATTTATGATTACAATAATAATTATCCATTGTTTCCTAATTAGAATTCGTGGGATATTTTTTCTCTAGATTCACTACTTCACTCTTCTCTCCTGGTATACTGAGTGCCCGGATAGGTTATCCTTGAAGGTTGTTTTAAAAAATTTCTAAAGGCTTAACCGTGGTATCCGTAAGTTACCTGTCTGAAACACATAGTTTGAACATTCACAGCATTCTGGAACAGTTTCTCACCAAACAAGTCCTCGGTAGTATAGTGGTCAGTATCCCCGCCTGTCACGCGGGAGACCGGGGTTCGATTCCCCGCCGGGGAGGCACTTTTTGGTTCGTTCATAAGAAAATCGAAAATCCCATCCTTCAAAACTGTCTTCGCGAGTGGTTGTTACCGAGCTGTTCACTCTCGATTTTAGAGTACAGCAAGTGCCGGGTCGGTGCCGATGCTGGCTGACTTCAGCTGGCACCGGTTGCCACATGTTAGGACATTAAAATCGATTAAAATAAGCATTTTTAAAAGCGTTTGAAATATTTATGACCAGCACCGGTGCCGGCACCGCTGATTTCGGTCGGTGCCGGGAAAGGGTGTACAGCAGGTGCCGGGGAGTGAACAACCCCTCGTGTCTTCGGTACTTTTTGTAGTTTTGGGGTGTTTTTATATCGCGACCCACACGAGCACTTTACGGCACAGGTACGGTTACTACTCAAAGACGACTCTCCTGCTCATATCTCTAAATGTTTGGTGCAAAACTAAATGTATAGGTGCAATTGGTGGAAGGTTAATATAGGTGCCCAGTTTGGGGTTCGTCAACCACGAGTCGCGATTGACCATATCGTCTTGAAAATGCGTTGTAAGCAGGATAGGTTCTGCATCTCGTTTGTATGTATTTTATCTTTCATATCCTTCATACCTGCTAGGAGCAGGGGCGTCGCAAGTCCTTTTTTGTTGGGCGGGTGCAGAGCCAAAATTTTACCGAATCTCTCAAAAATTTTACCGAATCTCTCAAAAATTTTACCGAATCCTAGAAACTGAGAATTCGAGGTTTAAATTATAGAACATGAAACGATTACGTAGGAAGAATAACATTACAGGGCAGCATGAAAGAGATAAGCCAACTATTAGGCGGCGTTTTGCCCACTTGGAGAATATATTGCCGGGCACGATTGCAGTAACAGCTACTATCTATTATACCGAATAGAAAATTAAATCGAGCGCCGCAGGCGAAATTTATTTTTTCTGTATGCTAAAATTTAACTGCTTCTCTTACAAATTCCATCATTTACCGTCGAGTAAATACCGAGGCTCTAAGAAGTTCCGGCAACAGCAGTTACTATAGTCTAGTCAATAGCGCCGCAGGCGAGATTTTGTTAAGTTAGCTTTTTCCTGCCAAATTTAACTATTTCCATCCAGATTCTAGCTTCGAAATCCCAATCCTAAAACTGGCCTAGAACCCCAGTTAATTGACGCACCCTTCTACAAAATAGAGAATATTACGAAAAGCGCCGAATTTTCGAAACATTTATTATTCGATTTTTTTGGGGGGATCCAAGATAAAAGTAAGGACTATCGATGAAATCATAGATCAGTCCTCTTGTCTGCGACCAGTGCTTCACTCGACCTCTTCCGAGTTTCGAGGTTCGTGGCCCGGGTACTCCCGAATCCTGGCAACTATACCGAACAAATTATCGAATCCCAGTTATTATACCGAAAAAGTTTAGACCGATAGCATGTTCGGGATTCTGGATAACTGCCGTTTCCCGGTTTTTATACCGAATTGTTTTGGGATCGAAAGACTACCGAATAATATTCGGATTTGGTATAACTTCGTCGAAACTGGATTCGTGGTAACTACCGAATCTTGGATATCATACCGAATAAACTACCGAATCCCAATCATGATACCGAATAATTTTGGACCGATAGCTTATTCGGGATTCTGTGTAACTACCGAATCTCCACGAATATACCGAATAGTTCTGGCATCGAAAAATTACCAAATAATTTCAGGAAATTTTATCACCGAATTCGCGATAACTACCGAATACTGGCAATTATACCGAATCCCGATCGTTATACCGAATAGATTTGTGCCGACAGCCTATTTGGGATTCTGTATAACTACCGAATCCCCATAAATATACCGAATAGTTCTGCTATCGAAGAAATACCGAACAATTCTAGTGAAATCTGGGCCTATGGCCCAAAATTTTACCGAATCTCAAAAAGTTGGGGGGGTGCTGCACCCCCCCCCCTTGCGACGCCCCTGGCTAGGAGCCTCGGATACAAGGCCCCAATGGCAGTCACATGGAGAAATCCAGACAATGGGTATAAGGGCGCACTTTAGCTGGAAAGCTCTAAAAATCTCTGACAAATCGCAGTAGGGACACTTTCCAGTCCAATATTCTACCTTCTGAAACTGCTTGGGTATCGATCTCAACGATTACACAAAATTCTCGTTTGGTTTCAGCCTCGCACAGCTCCCTTGGTTTTGACGACAAGCATTCTTGTACTTGGCATAACCGGTATCTCTGACCAATGAGCTAATCGGAAGTGGTATCGTAGCCTGATCCGCCTCGAAAAGAGACAAACACGGAAAATACAAGACCTGTCGTAGTCCCACCAATGTGGACCAACATTCCACATGAAGTCAGAGGGATCCCAGAATGGGAATGAATGGAACTATTTCAGGCCGTAGAGGAAACTAGTAGGCTATGAGGTTAGAATCGATTGACGATGTGCTCCGAGAGTTCCGATGCATGGGCATTGAATGACCAATTACCCTTGCCCCGGCGCACACTTAAAGCCGTTGGTCGGAATCATCATCCACGCGAGGGGTTTACCACTCTCGGTTTTAGTGTACAACAAGTGTCCGGCGCCGGCACCGGCTGACACCATCCGGCACTGGTTGCCACGTGTTAGAACATTAAAATCAACATGTTTAGAACTGAAATTGCCTAATTATGTCGGGCACCGCTGGTTTCGGCCGGTGCCGGGAAAGAGTGTACAGCAGGTGCCGAGGAGCGGGTAACCCCTCGCCTGCACGTCAGAATCCTCAAAGTCCACCACATGGTCTTGCTCCAATTCGCCTATCCCTATATTATATATTGTCGCCTTTGCTGAGGGTGATAGCGGAAAAATTGGCCCGCGGCTAGCTCGGGCGATATCAGCCAATCATGCTGCTCAAGGGCCAAATTTTCCGCTATCGCCCGAAGAAAAGCAAGGGCGATAATGATTATAACACCAGGGGCCCTGCTAACACAGGGCGATAGCAGTTGTCAGCGGGCGATAACAGTCTTTAGCGGGCGATAACAGTTTTTAGCGGGCGGTAATTATTGTTGTTATCGCCCGCTGGAACTTTTTTCTTTTAACATCACGGCAATACCAGGAAATTTTGGCACTGGGTAGGATAGGACTGATATCATGGGACTGCACGGTGTACTGGTGTTAGCCTATAGGCTAATCTTCGTATCAATCTAGGGTAGTCCTTCCCTTTTCGACCCAAACGTGGATCTCGACGTGTGCAATACTGCGAACAGACAGATCACGCTTTCCCGACCTGATTTTCTGCACTTTCATCATCAAGTTGGAGAAATTTCGACTATCCACATGGTAGCCTACTAATAATGGTGCCGAAACCCCAGGCAGGAATTCAAGTATTGAGAGCACCCGACCGGACGCTGATCTTTGGTCGGGGCAGGTCGGGCAGTAGCGTACTTGGATTTCTGACAAGAGGTCGTACGGGAAAGATAAATATTTGTGAACTTTCTACTTTTGCCATTAAATTGTAGATTACAGGTTTGTTCCTTCCCCAACGTTGACCCTGAAGATTGACAGCTTGACGAGGACCCTTACGAAGAAGGGCCGAAATATTGCTGCCAAAGCAAAAGGATTGGCGGGAGGAGAATCAACCTTCCGATTTCACGTCCGTGCCTCGATCCGTTCCCCCGGTCTGTGCCAGCTCATCTGTTTTCGCATGTTGTTCAGCGCTCAAGTCTTTACAGTGTCTTCGTTATTTTTAGTTTGCGCAGGAGCTGGGGGTGGGGGCAGGGTGGTTACACTGCTTTAAGTTTTTCAACCACTACTGGCAATACTGTCTCGAAAAATGCCGAGAGCTGGAGAATGTCGTTGCCGAATCATTGTCGAGCGCTTCGTAGTGTGAGCGCGCCATGGAATATGTTCTTATTTTTTGGGTGACTGTGTAAATTTTATTCTTAGTCACAAGTAAATAAAGGTGTTTAAAATAGCTTGTGCATCTTTTAAGAATTATTTTGCGTTTCTTGTTTTTTTGTTATCTTACAAATCAAACTTGAAAATGAGCCCAGAACGTACGTACTCAAACTCCATGATAATTGCTTGTGGGTATAAAATGGACTTTCGCACAATAGTATGTTGTCCTCCTTCGGGAGGACATATACTAAAATTGGAACGATACAGAGAAGATTAGCATGGCCCCTGCGCAAGGATGACACGCAAAATCGTGAAGCGTTCCACATTTTTTGGTGTTTTTTCCTTTTTGAAGCTGTGCACAACTTTTAAAGCTCCTCGCAAACTCGGAAGAGTTTCGTGTTTTTAACTGACTGATACTCCAATATTCTCTACTACAAATAATGAATACCTAACCTAACGTTCCAGGATTTGCTTTATTCTGAACTACCGGGGCCCCAAACAAAACCCCTACATCGTAGGCCACTCGAACCGAGAGGTTGCTCTGAGTGTGCGTCACGAGGGGCTGCTCACTTGTGTCGCAAGGTGTACAGGGTCCCTGCCTCCGGGTCTGCCTCCGTGCCTCCGACCTGCCTCTCTGCCTCTTGGTGTACGCCAAAAATTTCAGTGAGCAGCCCCTCGGTACGGCAAGTGTCCGGTGCCGCGCGGAACCGGCTACCGAGGGGTTGCCCACTCAGTTTTTGGGTGCACAGCAGGTGCCCGGTGCCGGCCGGTGCCGACCGGTGCCGGCTGGTGCCGGCTGGTGCCGACCGGTGCCGGCTGGTGCCGACCGGTGCCGGCTGGTGCCGACCGGTGCCGGCTGGTGCCGACCGGTGCCGAACGGTTCCGGCTGGTGCCGTCTGGTGGGCATTTTGATCGTGGGCATTCTGGCGTGGGCATTGTGAGAGTGGGCAAAAAAATCGTGGTGATTTTGGGAACCACCCTTCGCAAGGCTAATCACTTGAGAAAACCAAGTTCAGATATACCTGTATAAGCCATATAATTTGCCATGGCCCTTGTGGCTTTTCATCGCAAATAAATCTATCATCTATCTATCTATTTTGACGATACTGATCGAAACTTCCTGCTCGGCCAAACTTGCGGTTTCGGCCAAATTCTGAGCGAACTACTTGTCCAGCAAAAAAAAAAAAAAAAAGTTCAGAAACGAATTCAGTGTATCTCCTTATCCCTATAAAAAACATCTAATCAACTTCAAATAAAACTTTCTTATACAAAAAAATCCGATTTCAACCGGATTCTGGACGAACTATATATCCGGGTAAAAATTGATTGTCATATACAGATTCAGCGTCTCTTCTTACCCTTCAACTGTCATCTAATCAACTTCAAATAAAACTTTTGCTTTTAACAAATTTTCCGGTTTTGGCCGGGTTCCGGGCGGACAACTTGTCCGGCGAGAAAATGGTTTTCACCATCGTGTTTAGCATGTCTTCTTACCCCTAAATCAAACATCTAGTCAACTTCAAATAAACTTTTACTTTCCAGTTTTGGCCGGATTCCGGGAAAACTACTTATCCGGCGAGAAAATGATTTTCACCGTCGTGTTCAGCATGTCTTCTTACCCCTAAATCGAACATCTAGTCAACTTCAAATAAAACTTTTACTTTTAACAAACTTTCCGGTTTTGACCGGATTCCGAGCGAACTACTTGTACGGTGAGGAAACAGTTTTCATCGTCGTGTTCAGCATGTCTTCTTACCCCTAAATCGAACATCTAATCAACTTCAAATAAAACTTTTACTTTTAACAAACTTTCCGGTTTTGGCCGGATTCCGGACGAACTACTTGTCCGGCGAGAAAATGGTTTTCACCATCATGTTCAGCATGTCTTCTTACCCCGTAATCGACTATCACATTAAATGTTTCAAAATTTTATTTGCCCCTTAATTTAAACCTCCTCCCCTACCCCTAAATGTAGGGCTACAAAGCCCTTCTATGAAATCGACCTTACTCTTGACCCAAGGAATCCTCACCCCAAGTTTCATCAAAATATCACATTCCCTTCGAGAGTTATCGTGCTTACAGAGGGACAGACGGACAGACGGACGGACAGACAGACAGACAACTTTTGCGATGTCATAGGTATCCCTCACTTACGTTTTGGGATCCCAAAAACCGTTCGCATAAGCATACCTCTACTGTAACCTTAACAGATGAAATGACCCTTGTTTCAGTACCTTACAATACTTAGTCCTTCAAATTAAACAGGCTAAAGGACGGCTCAGACGGCGTTCGTAAAGTGCGTAAAGTCGTTCGTAAAGTTGCTCCGCTAACCCGCGTAAAGTACTTTACGGAGGCTACTTTTCGTAAAGTTCGGAAGGTTGACCGATAGGAGAAGAGATCGAAAACAAGTTATGAAAATAAATTTGAAAATGGGGATTAGGAAACGGAAAAATTATGAGATGATGACTCTTGTGGTTTGTATGATAATAATAATAATAAGGTCGAATAACTTGAAACTTGTTTTTTGCAAGAATAATAATTAGGAACATTTTTTTTGAATTAATTTTATTCTTGTTGATTTTGTCAGGTGAATTGGGAAAAAAGAATTACTTATTGAATTAAATTGTTTAGAACTGACTTATTTATTTATATTATTTTTGTTGTTGGATTATTCTAATTTATTTATTGGAGTTTTTTTTCTATCTGGATATTAACCATGGTCAATTATGGCTTTTAGTGTTAATAAATATCTATCTATGGTTCATATATGATACAATAATCTCTAATAATTAGAATCTTTTTCTTTCTAGAACAAATCGCCATAAAAAATTCTCGTAATGTCATCTAAGTCAAATTCCCGTCTGAGCGGCGACAAACTTTCCGGAGCATACTTTGCGAAAAACTTTACGAACGCCGTCTGAGTCGTCCTTAAAGTTGTCAATACTAGGTCCCATTTTAAGGTTCTTATTTCTTCTGTTTCTTCTGAAACAACAAGACCAAAGGTTTCGATGGGATCCCAAAAATTTAATATTTGATCCAGACAATTAGGTCTTGTCTTCGCCAGATCCAGTCTTCGCCAGGCTAATCATCTGAGAAAACCAAGTTCAGATATACCTGTATAAGCCATATCTATTTTGACCATACTGATCAAAACTTCCTGCTTTACTTCTGCCAAATTTCCGGTTTCGGCCGAATTCCGAGCGAACTACTTGCCCAGGAAAAAAAAAATATAGTTCAGAAACAAATTCAGCGTATCTTCTTATCCTTATAAAGAACATCTAATCAACTTCAAATTAAACTTTAATTTCTGAAAAAAAAATCCGGTTTCAACCGGATTCCGGACGAACTATATGTCCGGGTAAAAAATGATTGTCATACACAGATTCAGCGTCTTTTCTTACCCTTAAATCTATCATCTAATCAACTTCAAATAAAAGTTTTGCTTTTAAAAAAATTTCTGGTTTTGGCCGGATTACGGACAAACTACTTGTCCGGCGAGAAAATAACTTTCATATTCGGATTCAGCGGTGTCCCCTTACCCCTAAATCAACTATCTAAATAGCTTTAAAAAAATATTTGTTTTGCCCCTTAATTTGAAACCCCTCCCCCACCCTCAAATATAGGGCTACAGAGCAACAGAGCCCATCTTCGAACTTGACCTGTACTTTGACCCAACCAATCCTCCCGCCAAGTTTCATCAAAATATCTCAATCTCTTCGAGAGTTACCGTGCTTACAGACAGACGGACAACTCTTGCGATGTCATAGGTATCCCGCCACTTACGTTTTGGGATCCCAAAAAGCTGCAGTCGCTATTTTTCAAAACTAAAATCCTGAATTGAACGAAAAATTGAACGTGAACGAAACCTTCTTAGTGAAATCATTTTGTTCTGAACAGGTTCAAAAAGCCGGTGCCGACTGGTGCCGGCCGGTGCCGACTGGTGCCGGCCGGTGCCGACTGGTGCCGGCCGGTGCCGGCCGGTGCCGAGTCGGGGGTGCACAGCAGGTGCCGAGGAGTGGGCAACCCCTCGCCGGCTACCACGTGCTAGAACATTAAAATGAACATGTTTAGAAGCGTTTGAAAGATGAACAGCCTAATTTATGGAAGGCACCGGCACCGCTGATTTCGGTCGGTGCCGGGAAAGGGCGTAAAGCAGATGCCGGGGATTGGGTAACCCTCGACTCATAAAGTATTCCTCGCCACTCGCTCACCCCTACTTCTACATACTCATTACGAATGTCGACCTATTTGAATCTGACTGTTTATAGAGTACATGGAAATCTGCGAGTGTCGTTGACCCAATTTAATATTGCAGGGTTTGCAGTGTTCTTCACAGACAAAACTCTATATACTTCTCCAAAAGTCAGTACCTTGCTACTCGCTCATTAGTACATTCCCTACTTATAAACACTTCGCGCAAATTTATCCTACTTCTGAATCTGATATTTGCAATGAAACCACGGAATACTGGCAAATAATGACGATCCAATTTGACGTTCCAGGATTTGCAGTGTTCTGCAAAGTCGTGACTCCAAACAACACTCCAAAAGTCGTTACCTCAGCACTCGCTCATTAGAAACCTTCAATTTCTGGAAATGTTCATCCGGTTTGGAGTTATCCGTCCTCGTTTCGTCTGTGACCTGAAATTCCTGCTGGAATTTCCACTGCGAACGCGGAACACTGTTAAAGTTCAACCGAGGAGTGAAATCTGACTCGAATTACACATCACTTATTCACCCAAATACTCTTGATGACTAATTCTCCTTGCCGATGCAAAATCGCCATGTACTTAGCGGAAGAGCCGGAAGCGGCACCACAGCTGTCCCCAATGATCGTCCTGATTGGTTGACACAGGGTTCGAGTTGTTGAGTTTGAGTCGTTAGGGCGACGATTTCTCGTTCTTCCTGAGGATCACTGGCATGTTTTGGACTCGATCGCATAGAGTATAGGCTTGAAGACCCGATGAAAGTGCGTCACTCAGTTGCTCCGCTATTCACATGATCGATTTTCATCGGATGAACTGTTTCTTTCGGATCTGTGGTACCTCTACGTGCTTATACCTCTATGTTTGAAATATTAAGGAAATGCAGCGATAAACGATTGTCGTATAATAAATCTTTTTTGGGTTGCACGCAATGGCGGACTTCGTTCAGAAGTGACCTTACAATCTGCAACTGAACATTTCCCCATCCTCACTTCATTAGCCACTGAAGTGCACGCTTTTGTTGAAATTCAAATTGTCCGCGTCCGAGAATACAGCTACATAAGGTGTTCTAACTAATCCTTGTGAGTCAGTTTCTTCAGGATGAACTCTGTCTTGTCGGTTCAGCAGTGCACATGAACGTCACTACTACAATGCAAGATGGAAAAATAAATACCTTATCAGTCAAAATAATGAAATGTATTCAAATCCAAGATATACAAATAAACTTTTTTGGGATCCCAAAACGTAAGTGGAGGGATACTTATGACATCGCAAAAGTTGTCCGTCTGTCTGTCCATCTGTCTGCACGATGACTCTCGAGTGGATAGAGATATTTTATTCAAACTTGGTACGAGCATCCATTGGGTCAAAGTACAGATCAAGTTCGTACATGAGCCCTGTAGCCCCAAATTTAGGGGTGGGGGAGGGGTTTCAAATTAAGGGACGAATTTTTTTTTTTAGAAAAGCCAATGAGATAGTCGATTAGGGTACGGAGACACGCTGAATCCATATCTGAAACCTATTTTCTCGCCGGACAATTAGTTCGCCCGGAATTCGGCCAAAACCGGAAAATTTCATAAAAGTAAAAGTTTTATTTGAAGATGATTAAATGTTCGATTTCGGGGTAAGAAGACACGCTGAATCCGTATATGACAATCGTTTTCTACCCGGACACGTAGTTCCCCCAGAATCCGGCCAAACACGGAAAATTTGTTAAAAGTAAAAGTTATGAAAATCATTGTCTACCCGTACATATAGTTCGCTCGGAATCCGGCCGAAACTGGAAAATTTTAAAAAGTCTTATCTGAAGTTGATTAGAGGTTCGATGTAGTGGGCTATAAGGAAATTATTTTCTCGCAGGACAAATAGTGAAAAAGGGTAAACACACATGCTGCAATGAATCAAGGATACTCCTTTCCCTACGGAAAAGCATACCTGAACTTGGTTTTCTCAGATGGCTACTCATTGGCATTAATCTGTTTCTAAATTTTAACAGCAAAAATGTTCAAGGAGTCTGGCGAAGACCGGGTATCTACAAGACGCAATCGTCTGGATCAAATATTAAATTTTTGGGATCCCATCGAAATCTTTGCTCTTGTTTTTACGTACCATGGTATCTGGTACCACAGTAAATGGTTCTATATTTTGTCGTTTTTGCAGTTACCGTGATATCTGATACTACGGTTGCTTTGCAAAAACGGGAATTGCCGAAACTGCGCTTTTAGAAGTTATCCTAAAAGATAAACTGATATGCACTCACATCACAAGTGCCAAACTTGTCCCCAACCAATTTGACAAAATCCTAGGCTCTTGTGTTGGTGATGATGAAAGTGAGATGACTTTTTCAGATACCACGATCAGTTACCACGGTTGGGACCGTTCTGAAGACACCACGACAACTGCGAAAATGACTTTAGACCGTGGCAAAACACAACTAAAATCTGCACGATTCACGATGCAAACAAGCGGAAGTAGGAGCTACGCGGACCATTACAATTCGCTATCTCTGTTTGGTTCGTTACCTCTGTGCTGTGTTTATTCGTTACCGCTGTGTTCGGATGTTATTTGAAGTTTCACTAGTTTATGTGTTGCAAAGTCTCTAACTCCTTTGCTTACTGCCTGTCACTTTTTGTTTAGTTCTGCGACGCCGGGATACCTGAATCACTTCCATGATAATTGGCAATAGCATGCTTGTGAGTTTTACATTTTAACTTGTAAACCGTCAATCTTTCCGAATGTTTTGATGTCTCCTTCACCTAAACTTTTTTTTTGCTTGCTCGAATTTGTTGTTACGTAGAACAGGAATGTTTGAAGCCCCAAATCTTGTCTCATCTAGACTGAGGTTGGGAATGGGTTTACGTCAAACAAAAGATGACGATTGGGTTAAGACTAAGCAATGCGGTTCATAGTATGTTACTTAAAGTTTAACTGAAACGGCAACTTATTTTTGGGATCCCAAAACGTTAGTGACGGATACCTATGACATCGCAAAAGTTGTCTGTCTGTCCGTCCGTCCGTCCGTCCGTCTGTGAGCACGATAACTCTCGAAGGGAATGAGATATTTTGATGAAACTTGGTGTGAGCATTCTTTGGGTCAAGAGTAAGGTCGAGTTCGTAGATGGGCCCTGTACCCCTACATTTAGGGGTGGGGGAGGGGGTTCAAATTAAGGGACAAGCAAAATATTTTGAAACGGCTAATGTGATAGTCGATTATGCGGTAAGAAGACATGCTGAACAAGAATATGAAAACCATTTTCGCGCCGGACAAGTAGTTCGCCCGGAATCCGGCCGAAACCGGAAAGTTTGTTAAAAGTAAAAGTTTTATTTGAAGTTGACTAGATGTTTGATTTAGGGGTAAGAAGCCACGCTGAACACGAATGTGAAAACCATTTTCTCGCCGGACAAGTAGTTCGCCCGGAATCCGGCCAAGACCGGAAAGTTTGTTAGAAGTTAAAGTTTTATCTGAAGTTGATTAGACGTTTGATGTAGGGGTAAGAAGACATGCTGAACAAGAATACGAAAACCATTTTATCGCCGGACAAGTAGTTCGCCCGGAATCCGGCCAAAACCGGAAATTTGTTAAAAGTAAAAGTTTTATTTTAAGTTGATTAGATGATAGATTTGGGGGTAAGAAGAGATGCAGAATCCGTATATGACAATCACTGTTTAGCCGGACATATAGTTCGTCCGGAATCCGGCTGAAACCGGAAAATTTGTTAGAAGTTAAATTTTTATTTGAAGTTGATTAGATGTTGGATATAGGGGTAAGGAGATACGCTGAATCCGTTTTTGAGCTTTAGTTTTTCGCCGGACAAGTAGTTCTTGAAGTTCACCAAAACCGCAAAATTCACAGAAGTAAGCCAGGATCATTTCGATCGGCTTATAGAGGTAAACGCACATGCTGAATCCATATCTGAGCTTGGATTTCTTAATGATTAGCTATTTGGCCTGGCGAAGATTTTTGGGATCCCATCGGAACCTTTGGTCTTGTTATAACTGATATGCAAATACACATAATTATTTTGACTCATCTGAGGGATTTTGTATTTTTTTTATACGGGGCTCTAGTAATGACATTCAGAATGTGGGTGCTTGCACGACAACACAAAATTCATCCAGATGCGAGAATTTGAATTTCAACAACTGCCTGCATTTCCATGTATTACGAACGCTAAGCAAACTGATCAGACATGTCTTTTTGTTATATGACTGTTATTTTTCAGCAATGGCTTACCTTTGTAGTTGCTGAATATTTCAAGCATTGAGGGACATGCATAAAGGCACCATTATGCACTTCTGGTGACGTCACTATTGACCATATGATAGATTTTCAGTGATCCCCAAGGGCCCATGATCATTTCTGCTTAAAGGAGTTTGATTACGAATGATTCCGTAAAGTACTCATCTTAATCGCAAAGTACAAAATACACTTTTCACCAATTTTGATGATCCCCTGATAGATTTTCAGTGATCCCCAAGGGCCCGTGTTAATTTTTGCTTAAAGGGGTATGATTACGAATGATTCCTTAAAGTACTCATCTTAACCGCAAAGTACAAAATACACCTTTCACCAAACGATACATTTTGATGATCCCCAATGGCCCATGATCATTTCCGCGTCAAGGGTTTTAATTTCAACGTGATTTGAACCCAAGCAGGGTCCTGATGGGTAATGAATACTTCCCACTTCTGGTGACGTCACTATTGACCATATGATAGATTTTCAGTGATTCCCAAGGCCCCATGATCATTTTTGCTTAAAGGAGTTTGATTACGAATGATTCCGTAAAGTACTCATCTTAACCGTTAAGTACAAAATACACTTTTCACCAACGACACGAAGAAAGGACGAAACTCCTCAACACCTCCTGTTCGAATGCCCGAAGAACTCTAGTGAAAGAGACAACATCACCCTTTTCTGTGAGAGAAACAGAATTCAACACAGCTTCGAAAGCATAAGAACTTCTCCGATGCCCAAAGCCCAAGAAAAATTCATCTATAGAGAAATGATCAAGATTCTTCGACCAATCCAGGCCCTTTAAAGGGAAAGATGTAAACCAATCAAAGCAACAGGAAGGCGGAAAGGGAGCTACAGAACTGTGGAACCCAACGCCATATTTTGAAGGAAGGACACCTGACGACTCCGCTTCTGGTGACAATACATAACAATAAAATACTGAAATAAAATAAAAAGAAAAAACTCTACGCGGTCGCTACCGTGGCATCTACCGTCCTGTCGCACCTCAAGCAAACGCTACACTTGCTCATTAACACCATGTATGACTTCGACGTGAGGTAATTAGAAGGGATATTACAACATGAGAAATGGATCCCCGTAATGAGGCGCGTAAGGGTCCCTTTCGTCACACCCTTTGTCTAGTTTTCCGGAAAATTGTCGGAGGAGTAATTAGAATGATAAATAGTAAGCATGGACGTTTTTAATTGGGGCAGATGAAAGCTTTCCAGAGCAGGGGAGGGGTGCAGGTTCTTAAGGTTTAAGAACAACTCCTCAGGTGAGATATCTTGGCTGAAGGGGATCCAAGCTCAAAAAACTTCTCAGTACTCCAGTAGATCAAAATTCGTTTCCGAGGGGTTTCTCACTCTCGATTTTAGTGTACAGCAAGCAAGTGCCCGGTGCCGAGGTACAAAATTTAGGCCAGCGCTATTTCGGTCGTTGCCGGCTGGTGCCGGGGAGTGGCTAACCCCTGGGTCGTTTCAGGCTCAGTACGATATAGCCTACTACTGTGTCCCGTATACACAGCCCCCCCCCCCCCCATGCTCGGATCCAGGGCCACTAGTTAACATAATCGACTCACCCATTTTAGTAATCTAGCAAAAACAAACTTTTCTTTATTATTATTATTATTTATTTCAAATAAGGCCAACAGGGCCACAACATAACAAATAACACTCAACAAACAAACAATTATTTATAGAACGACGAAAATACACAAACTGTAACAGACAAGTAGGCTACCAAATACACTTTTTACACAATATTTATTATTATTGTTATTATTATTTGTGTGAATTCTTCAAAACTGAAGAGAGAACTGAAAATATAAAAAGAGAGAACAACATGTCAATCGAACTCGCACACACTTACGAAGATAGTACACATATACAGAGATAGTACACAGACAAACATCTGACCGTTAAAAACAAATTAGCCTACTAAATCAACATCAGAATGCAAATGAAAATGCAAAAATCAAAATAATTAAACTAATACTTCGTATTATTGCTACGTTTGTCTAGGCATACGTTTATCCCCCCCCCCCCGACAAGCTCACAAGCTAGTTGTGCACCCCTCACCGTAAATTAGCACTTTGTTCTCCCAACCGCGAAATTTTGGAATATGACTTCACCGCTTCAAGGGTGGATTACACAGGGAACAGTTCTCAAGCCAACTTCAAAAAGACAATCACCCTCAGGCTCCCGTACCCAATTAGGGGAAGACCCTTCCGAGCTCGTCCTAACGGAAAATGGACTATTTCCTGCTCGAAGGGGCTAAAGACATCGGGAGGGGGGCATGCAACAAGGGATTCCGCATATGTAGTTGTCACTAACATGTGTGAACTGAAAAATAAAAATGCTTCTAAAGCGGGATCCGAACCCGCAACCTTGGTCTACCGATGCTTCTTCGCAAGGGCTATTCCCCTTTGAAATAAGTCTTTGCTTTTAAAGTTTAACTGAAAAGCCAACTTATTTTTGTGTCATTTGACAGAATACATTGAATTATTTGGATTCTGCAAAGGAATTTTTCTATTTTCCACTATCTGCTCCAGTTATGACGTTCACAGTTTCTACGGCCGTCCCCACAACGAAAATTCTACTATGACTCGGGAAATTTTAATCTCAACACAAATGCGGCTTTTCTGTGGGCAGTGGTGAGATTGGTGAAGGTTGCTTAATGCCTGAACCAAAAAAAAAATCATAAATCTTTCTCGTAAGGCGTACAGCAAAAATACAAGCACATAGAGGTACCACAAATCACACTACTTGAAAATCGGTTATTCGTGAATAGCGGAACAACGAAGTAACGCATTTTCAGCGGGTCTCCAAGCCAATTTAAAGGACGGACGGACAGACGGACAACTTTTGCGATGTCATAGCCCATAGGTATCCCGCCACTTACGTTTTGGGATCCCAAAAAGGTATTTTGTGTAAAGGGTATGTACATTCTCGGTTTTGCGCGTCGTCAACTAGGTTTACAGTGGTTGTTCACAGGTAGCTCCAGGCCACCTTGGAAAGCCAGGGGGCAACTGCCCCCCCCCCCTCCTAAGCTTCTAACCCTACAACAAAAGTAAATAAAAAAGTACCTGGTTACTCCTCCTTTGCTCACGATTCGATCATAAACAAGGTCTCCAAAATAATCAATTATCTCGCACACCGAAGCGAACACCACCGGGTAGGGTACAGACGGAAGCCGCTGGGTCAAATTCAGAACAGCCTGTAACACAGTATTAAAATTAAACAAGGTAGTTCTCACCGGCCTATTTAAAAAAAAAAGAAAAAAAAGAAGAAAAAAAAGGACACCTGAATGATGAGTACCAAGTATCATCCCTATCTGTATGACTTCCGTTAAGGACCGTTCACGCTTGTGTTGTAACATGAATAAAAATACTTCGCCTTGTACGCCTTATCCTCCTCTCCCGTTCAACTTGAAAATCAAGTTGTACGCCCACGTATGCGCAGATTATTAAAACGAAGCCTGAAGCCTGACAATGAATCTCAAGAGAACACAACCTTTGATGACTTTAGGGACAATGAACATCCTGAAATATGGTATTTTAGATCAGCCTCGACCGGTTTTGTGACAATTCAGTATAATATCTGTTTCTGTGTCTGTTGGACCAATGTAAATTTCTCGATTTAGTTTTGAGCCTACCAGGATTGCTGGAATTATTTCAGATAAGGTAAAAGCTTATAGTTGTCAAAACAAAACTAGTAGTATAGTTTAGTATGACTAACTTTCCGTTCAAAAAGTTCATTCAGTTTCAATTACATTTACATTACAAATATCTCTCCTTAAACGTTTCTCTCTTTCTTCCTTGACAGTCACGTGATGGAAACGCATGCTGTGATTGGTCACGTATAACTTTTAACACACAAAATAGAACCCGTTCCTATTAATTTTTACCACAGCAAGCCTGGCAGGATGAAAGATTTACCACAGACATTCGCGGATAGCACGTATAATTCAGAAATTCTGCGCCTTAAACGTAAGCTTGAACGGGGCTTTAACATTGCCTGCAGAAACCCCAATCCAAATACGAAATAGTGTTTCCAAGCTATGATTTTTGCTCCATTTTGCATCTGTCCTTATTTCAGTACCGAACAATTTTAGAAATGAACAAATGTCTCCAATCAACCCTTCTTCTGGAATATTTTTTAACCAGTTATATCTAGAAGAAATTCCAATACGATCCGGCCAGCGCTGTACAAGATTTGAATGAATTGCGCTTTTTGTCTTGGAGTCTGCATGTGCAAACCTCCAGAAACGAACATCCCTATTTTGAAAACGTCACGCTCAGGAGGAGAATGCTCTCCGTGACCATGTCTGTGAATGCATTCTCCATGGTGTGTTCAAGCATGGTTTCATTGTTCAGGTGTCCTTTAAGTGAATAAGTGATGGGTAATTAGATTGTCCCATCCCAGCCCTTTTCGGTTAAACTTTAAATACTTCTTGATCCCAAGCTGACTGGGAAACATATTCAAACGATACATAAAACGGATACGTCAGCTAACAATGCTCTGGGCTACAGTGCAGCTACAATACTCTTGCGATATTTCGGCCCTTCTTGGCAAGGGTCCTCGTCGGGCTGTCGAACTCAAGGACAACGTTGGGGAAGATTGCAAGTTCGTTTCTTCCCCACCGTTGTCCTTGACGTTCGACAGCCTGCGGAGGACCCTTGCCAAGAAGGTCCGAAATATCACTGCCAAAGCATTGTAGCGGACGCAGGTCCGTATCCACGAATTTATTTCGGGGGTGGGGGGGTTGCGCGCGGGTCGGACCAAAAGCACAAAAAAGACATAGATCAGAGGTTAAATCCTATACAAAACGATTATTTTACTATGTTTCGGGGGGGGGGGGTGAACCCCTTACACCCCCCTGGGTACGGCCTTGTAGAAGACGTATCCGTCTTATGCATTGTTTGCATATATCTTTTGCCTTTTCCGTAAGGCCCCGCCAACTCGACAGTCTACGGGGCTCCACTGGTGTCCTGAGCTTCTAAATACTTTTTGGCCGGTAAAATGGTAAAAGTTACATGGTATATGCAGGGACCCATAAATTTCCTGTAATGAATCGCCATTCAGGGGGCTTGTCAATAAGAGATTTCTGATGCGCTCTTGACCAAGCGTCGGATAGTTCGAGAAATACCCACGGGGATAAAATACTGCCTTGAGGAAGGAGTCTCTTTGGTCTCACGTCCAAGGAAGCCCGGGATTGGCTCTATCTGAGCAAGAACGCCGATTCTACCCAAGTGGAATTTTTGGAAACTAGGTGAGGCTCGGTCAACATAGCAACATAGAAGCATAGGAAATGACAAGCCCCCTGAATGGCGAGTCATTACAGGACATTTATTGGTCCCTGGTATATGGTAAAAGTCTCTTGCATAAGTTCCATCATCACATAAATGTATGGTTAGTATTCGTTAGCGCCAAACGAATAAGTCAGCTTGGATTATTCTAGCGATGTTTCAGCCTTCTTGACAAGGATCCTTTTCAGGCTCAAGTCGGAAATATTGCTAAAATAAATCCCAGATGGCTTACTGGTTTAGCGCCCTCAAATATGAATTGCAGTCAGCTTGGGGTGAAGGAATACTTATCACTGTGAGAGGACTACACTGTCAGAAGTTACATAACGACAACAGAAGGATGCCCGGTTTCAACAGATAACACTTTGGGATGTCATCTGTTATGTTTCTTTCGTTCCCGTTAGTATTTTTACCAATTGAAGGTGTTGTTGGAGGTCTAGGCACGAAATAGTGTAAACTTAATTGGTCATAACACTTTATTTCTAAGTGAAAAGGTGTTATTCTTGAAAGTGTTGTGCGCTATCTGTTATGAAACTTCTGACAGTGTGCTCGAGCACTTATTTCAATTTCATGTATTTTTTTCGGTAGGCCTCATTATTTTTATTTATGTGACAATTCCGTGTTTGAACTTCGGAGAGGGACACTTAGCGAAAACTCGGCGTACTTGTATTCATCCAATGAACTTTTTGATGATATGAACAACATATACTGATAACAACTGATCCATATTATGTGTCACTAGAATTTCTTTTGTCTGGTGATATTAAAACAAACGAAGCAACTTTCTAGCCACTTTATTCGATGTTACTTTTGCAAACCGAAAACACAAGACAACCCTACTGCAATAAAAAGTGGCAGGAAAACTGAGCACTAAATTTAAAGCCCGTTTGAGGTCAACTATCTCCGATTCCGAGAAACACTTTTCCGAACAAGCTTCGCATCGGTTGGTTCCGTACATAGATTGGAGATCGTATCAAATTTTTGCCGACAGGGAGATAAAACGAAAAATGATGCTTTGACAGATGTTTTCCAATTAATATTACTCATAATTTTTTGATTGGTCATGGTGCTTTAATTAGGAGCCTGGTTAGTTAATCTGGGTTTAATTTTTTACATGCTGTTAATGGTGACGGAAACATTCCAGATCACCCACTGCTACCGAAAGACAAATCAAAGTCAGACATTTTTTAATTCAAGACTTGGCCATTCGTCATTGGCCTTGTATTTTTTTAAAGTTCTTTTAGTGTTTCGTTGTGTATTTCTTGTTTTGCGTTTATTTATCTTTTGTTATTCTTGTATACGAATTAATGAATTAACTTTGTGTAGTGTAGAAACACAGAGTAAGGAGTATTATAAATGAACAGAAAAGATAAAAAACGAAAAATCCAAATAAACAAAAACTAAATACATTGTGTTAATGCCGTTCTGTATTTCTTGTTAAGCGTTTATTTACCTTTTTTCGTGTACATATTGTTCAATTGCCTAACTACTAGGCTGCGCGTAAGAAATCCACTAATTCATTGGCCTTTGATGGCAGAGCCATTTAGAACAGAACAAATCCATTCGACGGTTTGCAAATGTAAAAATAATTCAAAACGGAACTGTTATTTTTATATTTGCTTAAAGTAATTCAGCTAGGATATTCTTCGGTGAAATTTCGACCCTTCTTGGCAAGGGTCCTCTTCAGGTTATAGCTAGAAAAAAAAACTACAAAATCAAAGTTTTCTTCCAGGGTCAGACTGAAGTGTTTTGGCATGTAACGACAGAAAAACTGCGGATTCTTTTTTTTTTTTTTTGGGGGGGGGGGCAACCGAACATAGCATACGTCTCTTACTTAGGAACTCCAAAAGTGGAAGTAATTTTTCCATGCGTTGATTCGATGCAAATTAATTAATAGTTCTTGTTCGATTCCACGGCCTTACCAACTTTAATCGAATTTTCTCAACCGCACAGGAGCTACTGAGGTTACAGGCAAACGGACGGAAAGACGTTCAGATGGACGGGCAGATAAGAATAGTAACCCTCACTTTCTTTTGGGATCCAAAAAGGGCTAAAAGGCTAAATATCTCTTCGATTGTACTGTACTGCATACCCTGTACTGCATCATAGATGTTTATTTAAAAAGCAGTTACAGAGAGCCAGGCTACCCCCGGACAGTTTCTCCAGTTTCTACTCCTCCTCCTTTATCCAGATCTTAAATCTCTTCAATTACAATGGGGAGAAGAATTATATTTTAAGTTGGGATTGGGGGGGGCAGAATTGAGGTGGATGGTGAGTCTTAGGGCGGACGCTCTTCCAGTGGGGATGCGGAGAAAGTATATTGGTCGAGAGAGGAAAGGTACTGGTCCTTATTTTTGTCCGATGTGTGGTGTTGAGGGGGAGGATGCGGTACATTTGATGTGTTATTGCGAGGAGCTGAAAGGATTAAGAAAGGAAGTGTTTGGCCGGGAGGTTTGGGATGAAAGGGAATTGATTTCGATTATGGGAAGTAAGTGTTTTGGTGATCTCCGAAGGCTGGGTAGATTCCTGAAGATAGCTATGACCCACCGCGAACTATTTTTATAGAAGTTGATTTTTGGTTTGTTTCGGAGTGTATGATATTTTGTTTGTTGTTATTTTTTTTATGTTTTCCGCCATGGCCCTTGGGCTTTTTTGGAATTAAATTCATTCATTCATTCATCAGTGCTTATTTAGAAAGATGACACCCAGAGCCAGGCTATTCGCGGACAGTTTCTTCTCCTCCCCCTTGATCAAAATATTAAACCTCTTCGATTACCGACGCAATTGCCGGGAATTCTTCATAAATATTTATGGAAAAGGATGTGTAAATATCTGATTCATAAAAGTCCTAGAGGATCAACTGGCAAACAGTTTTGAAAGCTAAATAATCCTTCATATAGATGCAACAGAAAGTACGTATCAAAGGCTTAGAAAACCGAGGAGGAATAGGAATATGCTGGGAATATAAGAGCGATGAGGCCAAGTTGTGAGACTTGCGAGGAAAAAATCGATAGAATGGGTCTAGTGTGTATAGGTAGAATCTTTGGGTTGTCTTTGGGTCTACTACGTGATGACACTATAAGGATGAGTCAGTGAAATTTATATTAACGAATTTCGGTCCTTCTTGGCAAGGGTCCTCTTCAGGCTCTAGCTGGAAGAAAGTCTACAGCCTGAGACACACCGTAAAAAAAAGTCTCCGCTTTCAGATAACCTAATCTGCAGTATTCTGCATTCTAGCGATTTAATCCTCCATCGGATTTTAATTGTCCGAACTCGGAATAAAAACCTCCGAATTCGGTGATTCCCAATTCCGATATAGGAGAGACTTTTTACAGTTCAGCCCTTGCCAAGAAGGGCCGAAGAAGTCCTAGTTTACATCTGTTTGAGTCATTTCTTATAAACAGTTCCTCCACTGTAAATGAACGAGACTGGTATCCAGAATCCGGAAGAAAAATCTGGACGGCGAAGCCTATTCTTTACCATATCTTGTTGCGTTCTGCAGTTGACTGCAATTCGATGCGAAGGCTGCAATTCCAACCAGCAATTCTTTCCGGCTACAAATCCGGATTGTAATTCAGCAAACCGAAGCAGCTCGAAGGCACACGGAAAGTTTGGATAAAATCAAATAAAATAAGAAAATATTGATTTCGATGCAGTAGGAATAATCTGCAGAATTTTAACGGGATTCAACGGGTGAAACTCTCGAAGTCCGTATCGAAACCTGGACATACTAGTCCTAATCCGATGTTTAGCTTTTGCTTAACAAACAATCAGGCCGTATCCAGGAATTTATTTCGGGGGGGGGGGGGGGGGTTGCCAGCGGGTCGGACCAAAAGGTACAAAAAAATACATAGATCAGATTTTAAAGCCTACAAAAACAATTAATTTTGTGGGTTTCGGGGGGGGGATGGTTGACCCCCCCCCCTGGATACGGCCTTGCACACAATGCTCAATCATCGTCGTTTACACCTTGCGATGTCGTAGCCTATTTAGCCGCTGGACTGATACACCCATGTCCACATCCAGGAATTTACATGGGGGGGGGGGTTAGCCCACAAAAAACGATTATTTTTGCATGTTTCGGGGGGGGGGGGGGGGTTGAATCCCTAACACCCCTTGGATACGGCCCTGGATACACCTTTGTTATGCTGTTGATGACCTGAATCCCATGATTTGGAAATACAACTGCGCTGTGTCCTCAAGAACTGGTAAAAAAAAACAAAAAAACCCTATATACAGATATAATTTACAGATCCCTGTAATATTTGTTTTCTTTTCTTGCCGAACTGGACCCAGTGATTAGGAAATACCTGAGGAAATACCATT
Organism: Branchinecta lindahli; assembly: GCA_023053555.1. Lineage (NCBI taxonomy): Eukaryota > Metazoa > Arthropoda > Branchiopoda > Anostraca > Branchinectidae > Branchinecta > Branchinecta lindahli. Next base: position 10,890,666 of record JAKZAO010000010.1, read on the forward strand.
GCGCTTTGTCCTCAAGAACTAGCCAAAAAAAAAATCACCAGGTCCGTATCCGAAAATCTATTTACTATTATTTTTAATTGGGGGGGGGGGGGGGGTTGCCCGCGGGTCGGACAAACAAGTACAAAAAAGACATAGATCAGAGGTTAAAGCCTTTAAAAAAAGTTTATTTTTGTATGTTTCGGGGGGGGGGTGAACCACCTTACCCCCCTGGATACGGCCCTGCAAATCACTAATACATATTTATATATATGTATTGCTCAAATCCGTGGAAATATTTTGTTCTTGCCGAAATCAATTTCAAACGATTTGGAAATACTAATGCGCTTCGTCCGCATGAACTATCGAAGAAAATAAATCACTAATATATGTAGATAGTACCATAAATCCCTGTAAATATATTTTCTTTTCTCTCCGAACTGGATCCCATGATTTGGAAATACCATTGCCATTTTATCCATCTGCAAGAACGAATTAAATAAATCACTGCCTTCTCCTTTAACTAAAAAAAAGCGTCACAACAAACAAGACTGATGCTATGGGTATTCACCGGGTGTCAGACTTTTAAACGGGTGGCCAAAAAAATCAATTACACTTCTCAGCTTTTTGTCAATTTGGCTTTTCTGTTTGAAACTATATGCAAAAAGAGAAAGAGAACACGGGGCGAAAAGCTGCTCAGCGCCTTATCTTGATCGTGTGATGACTTCTTGCAGGCCAGTATTCCGTAGTTTATAGTCTGGTTAGGCACTTCCTTCTTTTCATGTAAGTATTTAAGTGGTTTATATGTTTGCGAAATATCTGTTGACTTCCACCTTAGTCATGTAACTGCAGCATAGCGAGGAAGTATGGACTATGGAGTAGCGCAGGCTGTTTTGCTGTGAGAAGCGTCTATAATATCCGGTTGGTCTGTTTGAAATTTTTGATAAACGGGATCTATCCAGAATAAGGATAGATTATTTCCGCTACTGTAAGTTTCTTCTGTATCTGCCCCGGTCCCATAGTAATTCCAAAATCATTAAATCATACGGAGCTACCGACATTTTGTCACGGCTGCAAGATCTGCACATTGATTTCCGTCTTATAACGGTATAGGCAAGGTTTCGATCCGTCAATAACACGCCAATGATCCTCAGGAAGAAGGAACAAAGGACTCAAACTCAATATGACTCAAATCCTATGTCAAAGAATCCGGTGGTTCCCAAAATCACCACGATCTTTTTGCCCACTCTCACAATGCCCATGCTCAGAATGCCCACGATCAAAATGCCCACGGTTCAAAATGCCCACGATCAAAATGCCCACGATTAAAATGCCCACGGCTCAAAATGCCCACGACTCAAAATGCCCACGACTCAAAATGCCCACAATTCAGATGTGGAAACACCCGAAATCGAAATCGTCCGAAACGCTGGCGGCTTAAAAATGCCGACAGTTTCGAAATGCCAACAGTTCAAAATGGTCACAGGGGAGGCTAAAATCGTCTTGGTTCAAAATGTCGACGGTTGAAACTGTCCACATGGGAGGCCAACATCATCCTGGGAATGCGGACTACGAGATTACAAGGGGTAGGATTAATCACGGAAAAGGTTTTGAAAAGGATTATTTTATTGTTTCTTGAAGAACGATCCAAAAAGACCAGCAAGTTAAAGCTCTTGAAGAAAAGTTCCAAAGGGGTTCCTTATCAGGCAAGAGATCAGGCAGAGGCTTCCTCAAGAAAGCACAGCGCTTTTGCGGCAACTAACCCCGAGCCAATATACATGTTTCTTGTAAGTATTTTACCAGAATTTTATTATAACTGAGATTATGCCAGTTCACCACACGATCATCGTCATTCTGATACTCCGTCTATTGTACGCTTCCCGTTGCTCACTCACCCCTAATCCAAGTTCACTACGTTCTGAACACCTCAAATAATCCAATCGTGGGCATTCTGAACCGTGGGCATTTTGAGTCGTGGGCATTATGAGTCGTGGGCATTATGAGTTGTGGGCATTTTGAGTCGTGGGCATTTTGAGTTGTTGGCATTTTTAGTGGGCATTTTGAGTCGTGGGCATTATGATCGTGGGCATTTTGAGTGTTAGCCAGCCAAAGAATCACGGCGATCTTTGGGAGCACCTGTGATACCACTTCTGCCTTTCTTCCGCTAGGTACCCGGAGAGGCCGGAGATTTTGAATCGGCAAGGGAAGAACGTCATCAAGAGTATTGATATTTAGAGGTTACTCAGATAGGTGAAGATAGTTCATTTTAGATACGTATAGGTTAGTGATGTTCATTGCTTCGTTTTCTCGAACTTCTCTTACTTCATTTTGTCACTTACGTTTTGGGATCCCAAAAATATTATTTGTGAACAGAAATGGCGGTGGTTCCGTCAGTATAATAATAATAATATTTTAGTGGAAAAAAAAAATCGGCCATACAACGGTCGCCTAGTCTTCTAGAAATCATAACTATAATTACGAAAAAATTATTTTCTTTTCTTAAAAATATTTTAGCATCTTAATAGTCAAAACTATCCCCCAAAAAAGGAAATTTGAGCTCATCAACCTGTCTACTAGCATCGTAGACAGTACGCGTTTTTTTTTATAACCCGCGTAGCATCTTTTCTATTTTCTCTGGTCTTTTTTACTTTTTGGGGCACGACTGACGGGAGTCGCTGAGTCGCTGACGTTCCTCTTTGACGTCACCTATTTAAAAAAAAAAAATCAGAATCCTGATATACAAAAAAAAAATATGAAGCATGGATAAAGTCAGTTGCAGTACGTAACTGTTTTACTTGGCTCCCCTCCCCTTGGCAACCCCCTTCTGCTTTTAAATACTCCTTCAGCCCAAGTCATGTTTGACAGTGCAAAACGGATACGTCAGCTGAATTTTTGCTAGGCAAAATGTCTTTTTTTTGGGGGGAGGAGGGGGCAAGGTATTTACCGACTGGCTGGTAATTTTTACCGACTATTTCAAAGAAAAATCGACTGATAATCAGAAAAACCGACTTAAGAAACAATCGACAATTTTTACGAAAAATCGACTGTTTTTAAGAAAAGTTAATTAGATATGGTTTTCCAAAAGTTTGTTTTTCCAGTTTGAGCGGCTTTGAGCCTGAAGGGGACCCTTGCCAAGAAGGGCCGAAATATATACCTTGTACTTTTGCCGGATTCCGGGCGAATACTTGTCCGACAAGAAAATAAAGATCATATATAGCTTCAGCTTGTCACCTTACCTCAATATAAGGCATCCGGTTTCTGTATTCGGCATGTTTTCTTGTGTGGTTCCCAAATCACCACGATCTTTTTGCCCACTCTCACAATGCCCACGCTAAGAATACCCACGGTTAAAAATGCCCACGACTCAAAATGCCCACGACCCAAAAGGCCCACGATTCAGGTCAAACCGAGGTCAAACACGCGAAATCGAAATCGTCCAAACTGACGACGGCTCAAAACGCTGACAGTTGAGCACACGGGAGGCTAATATCGTGAAAATGCCGACGGCTTAAACTGTCCATAGGGGAGGCCAAAATCATCCTGGGGCAACGGACTACGAGATTACAAGGGATAGAATTGACCACGGAAAAGGTTGGCTAAGTGCGAGTTGTACCTTTCCACCCAAAACTTAGAATAAGCATGACAATGACGAATCGTGGACCACGAACAACGTTGAGGCCTGGCATCGCATGCTCAACAGACGAATTACAGCCCGACCACGTTTATTTCCACTTCTGCGAAAAGTTCAGGTCATTCAAGACGCGATGGAATCGGACCTGCTCCAGATCGGTGCTGGAGCCGATTTCAGACGCAGAAGCCGAAGAATGATCCGAAAAGACTAGCAACTTACAGCTCTTAAAGTTTAACTGAAAAGCGAACTTATTTTTGTGTCATTTAGTTGAATACACTGAATTATTTTGATTCTGCAAAGGGATTTTTTTGTTTTCTACTATCTGCTCTAGTTATGACGTTCAGAATATCTGCGGCTGTCCCCACAGCGAAAATTCTTGACGCGGGAAATTTTTATCTAAACACAAACAAGGCTTTTAAGTGGGCAATGGTTATATTGGTGAAGATTGCTTGGTGACTGAACAAAAAAAAGTCATAAATTTTTCTTGTAAGGCATACAACAAATTAGAGGTACCACAAATCACACGGAAATTCCACTATTTGAAAATCGATTAGGCTATTCCTGAATAGCGGAACAACCAAGTAACGCATTTTCAGCGGGTCTTCAAGCCAATTTAAGTGAATAAGTGATGGGTAACTAGATTGTCCTTTCCCAGTCCTTTTCGGTTAAACTTTAAAGAATTAGCTCCAAGGGGGTGGAGTTCCTTATCAGTCAGAGGCTTCCTCAAAAAGCACAGCGTTTTTGCTGCACCCAACTACGAGACAATAGTCTGCACATGTTTCTTGTTAACATTTTACCGGTATTATATTATAAATTTATATTATACCAGTTCAACATACGATCATCGTCATTCTGATACTCGGTCTACTCCTCCCGTTGCTCACTCACCAAGTTTACTACGGACTGCACATTTTGTATTATACCAGTTCAGCATACGATCATCGTCATTCTGATTATCGGTCTACTCCGTTGCTCACTCATCCCTAATTCAAGTTTACTACGGACTGAACACCCCAAATAATCCAATCGTGGGCATTCTGAACCGTGGGCATTTTGAGTCGTACTGTTTTCCCCTCGGTTTTCCCTTACTCCCCTCCCTATGGCGACAATAAAATGAAAGCTCTTAGTCTCTATGCAAACACGTTTTGTCACGTTATGTATCGTTGTTTTGTGATCGTGTAACACGTCGTGTTTCTACTTTTTATGGCACTTGCCCTTCGGCCAAGTGCCATATAGCGATCGCAATTTCTGTCCGTCCGTCGGTCTGTCTGTCTGTCGGTCGGTCGGTCTGTCGGTCTGTCGGTCCGGGTTTTCCTAGTTCGGGTACTTCCACATAAGCTAGGACGATGAAACTTGGTACGCATATCAGGGACCCTAAATGATTAAATTAGAAATAGTCACTTACCCGATCCGACCATCGTGGGGGGAGTGGAGGGAGGAGGAATCCGAAAAATTCAGGAAAAGTGAGGTATTTTTAATTTACGAACGAGTGATCGGATCTTGATGAAACTTGATATATGCAAAGACCTCGTGTATCACACGTCCCATTTTAAATCCAGACCGGATCCGGTGACCAATGGGGGAGTTACGGGAGTCCGAAAAGTAGTAACAAGGCAAAAGGCAGCAAAAGCAAAAAGTGTCCAGTAGCGGACTCGAACCGGGGACCTTCTGGTTGTTAGACCAGTGTCCTAACCGCTACGCCAGCGAGGCTTGAAATCAAAGCCGACTGCAGGAGATGATAATAGAACATGTACATGAAATAAGACCGACTCTAATCGAGATTATTATTTTGCGAGAGCAACACGGGTTGACAACTTTAATAGGAAGGTGCACACTGAAACCAAAAATAGGTAGTTCCAAATTGTGAGACATGTAGGAGACTTCGAGCGAGACTAGTAAGCAACAACAGACTGTTATACCATAATCATCTTCGGCAATGAGGGGTTAGCAATTTTGGCTACTTGGTGTACCTACAATTTGTTCCTCTTTAATATGGTACGAACAATATTATTTGGTACCACGTCTATCAAGGGGAGATGGACTTGTAAGTAAGAATCGGTTGCTAGAATCTTTGGTGATCAGGGGTTGGCAGCTTTTGCTAGTTGGTATACCTATTAATTTTTTTTTGCCAGTGTATTTCATGAACGATACTGTACCATGTCTATCACGGGAAAATGGACTTGTAAGTAAGAATCGGTTGCTAGAAGGACTTCACAAGGGGACTTGTGAAAATCAATGCACATTTTATTTTATCTCTATAAATGTGAGGGTAAGAAAGCTGGTCTCTTGGGTCTATCACTGTAGGCTACCTTATAATCTCTATCTTTAACCGAGAATTAAGTGGTAACGCAACGACTACAAATCGTATTTTGAAAGAATGACTTAGTTTTACAATTATCTGTGAAGTGGCATCTATGGTATTTTGATCAGGAAAAGCTACGGACAGCTTTGTGAGACTGTCTAGGTTATATAAGATAATGTTCGATGTTTTCTTTAGTCCCAAAATCAACGATTGAAAAAGACAACGTTCAACTGGTTGCAGAGTCAATTTAGTCCCTACTTGCGATTGTCTGTTTTTTCTTTGATCCCTGAGGTTTGGCAACAATGACGTAGTTTTGCAATAATTAGTAAAGTGCCATCTATGACAATATGGTCCTGAAACGTTACGGGCAGCTTTATAATACCAAATAGGTTATATAAGATAATGTCCCAGGCTATCATCAGTGTCGATGTCTACGATTGAAAAGGATAAAGTTCAACTGTCTGCAAAGACAATTTAGACCCCATTTCCGACATTCTGTATTCCTTTTATTATTATTGTTATTATTTATTTATCACCCACAACTATAAGAAACAAGTAGTACAAGTACAAACCTGAGGTAGCCTACAGCCATGTTATTATAGACTGTGTCAAGGATTGTCTCATCAGTTCAGAAAAAAAAAAACTCTTGTTTGAACATAGTTTGACAACTTCAGCGTTTAATAGATAGCGAAGAAACAAACCTCGCAACACTTTGGAGGTTAGGACAGTCATTTAGCCCACGTGATCGGAGGGAATGCCGGAACGTTCAGACTTCAGTGAATTAACCTATCCTATTTAGTAGGTCTGAACCGTATTTTTGGATGGTGGGTGTATTGTGTGACCTTCTCATCCACTTTCTTGTACCCTCTACTCGTAACAAGTGCCATATGAGCTCGTAGCTCTTGTTATGTTTTTGCCAAGTGACAGGTAATCACAGTGTATAACGTATCTCTGACTGAAGGAACGCTAACAAGGCAAATTGCCTTGTTAGTCTTTTTTTTTTATAAATATTAAAGTTTAAGTATAGTTTTGAATAAAGTTTTGGATCGGTGAATGACTAATAGCCGACCGTTGGCGAACGCTCTTCCGTGAGTTCCGTCTGCCCAGTTTACAAGAAAGACCGTATTGTCAAAATTCAACTTGACACGCGCTCATGTTTGAAACTCATAGATGTTATATTACTAATTATTCAATGATATGATACTTAAAGCCCGAGGGCAATCGCATACAAAACATATAAAAAACAAACAAGCAACTCTTCTAATGAATCCTAACTATACAAAGATCGTCTATATGCTTCCAACGTATCCACAAGACCATTCCCAAAGAGATTTTTCTCCTTAAAGTTTAACTGAAACTGATTTTTATACCTTTGATTGGAATATACTGAATTATTTTGACTCCTCTAAGGGATTTTCATTTTTTTTTTCGTCGCGCGAGCTACTTGCACGACAAATAAAAATTGTGTGGTGAAGTGGCGAAGAGTTTGAGTATCTGCAAAAGCGTGCGTCTCAATGGCCAACAAAGTAAAGATTCTGAAATGTTCTACTCCAGACTGCAGAATCACATCAGAATAAACATGTATGGGCGAATGCTAAGTGCTTCCTAGTCACTCTCTATATCCAAGTCACTTTCATCTTCCTGGCTTTAATAATGAAAATCCACCATTGCTGTTTATTTTTCGGTAAGTGTTTGCCGCTGTAGTTGCTAAACACTTCAAACATAGATGTTCACCCGTATAGAGGCACAACAATTGCGGAAGAATCGACTCGTCGGCTACAATTCAATATTCGTGGATAATGAATCAACGAAGTAACGCGTTTTTGACGGGTTTTCGAGCCTATTTAGATAAAAATATGATGGGTAACCATACTGTCATATCTCAGCCCTATTCGGTTAAGCTTTAAACTTTTCAACCAGCCATCCCTCCCCGAACATTTTATTCAGTGTAATGGTGATTCAGCGTGTTCATAGAAGGAAAATTAAGAACCCCTGCGTCGCCGAAATTTCCACCTGTACTTAATTTGAGAGCTCTTTTCGAGCATTTAAATATTATTTTGAGTTCATAAATTCGGCGCTGGGATTTCCCTAGGGATAGTAAATTTTCCCGAACAAGTTGCCGAGTAAAAGCAGAAGCAGTCTGAAGAAATTTCCTTGCAGTTATTGAATAACAAGAAGGAATGCCGAAATTTCTCTTCAACACATTCTGAATTAATGCTTTGGACAGAGGATTCGTTATGCTAATGGCAGTATTCAGTAATTTCGGAAGCCTGGCGTTGCAGAACAGAGTAGCAAGGGGTTAGCAAAGGGTTGCAACTAACAACCAGAAGGGAGTGGACGTTTGTGCAATTACGTCTTTATTCATGACAAATATAAGAAAAGGCTTGCATATAGGCTGTCTAAAAAATGAGCTCAAACGGGGGCTATGCAGAAGCGTGCGACAAAAGCAATACTGGGTCCAAAGTTCTAATCATACGAGCAAGCACTACATGGTTCGAAGTTACCAATCTTGTTCGATCGCAGAAATGAACTCATTACGAAATTTGGCCGAAGCCTACTCTCTGGTGAAAAATACAGATCCGTGCTGTCCAAGGCCGTATCCAGGGGGGGTTAGGGGGTTTGAACCCCCCCCCCAAAAAAAAACCCCAAAAAAGTAATAGTTATTTTGTGGGCTGTAACCTCTGATCTATGTCTTTTTTGTACTTTTTGGTCAAACCCGTGGGCAAAACCCCCCCGAAATAAATTCCGCGGAAACCCCCCCCCCCCCCGAAATAAATTCCTGGATACGGGCCTGGTGCTGTCACCTGACGCCCAGAGTATTAGTCAGAGCCGTCGGTGCAAGAAGCTCGTGCCCACCAAAACGAGAACGAACTGCCAACTCATTAGTTCCATTTTTTACTGAATGCTACACAGGACTATATGCATTTTATTTTTATTTAATGTAAAGGATAGCGTATTTTCGCATTCAGACCCGTCATGGAATGCTATCACAGATATTTTAGAATAAAGGATTCCGATAAGTCGGCTAGGGTATTCTTCAGCGATATGTCAGCACTTCTTGGCCATTTTGAGTCATATTTGACAGTACAAAACGGATACGTCAGCTGAATTTTACTTGAGCTATATTTCGGCCCTTCTTGGCAAGGATCCTCCTCAGGCTCAAAGCCGCTCAAATTGGACAAACAAACTAGTCGAAAATGTGGCTTTAAACTTTTGGTTTTCCACAAGTTCGTTTTTCCAGCTTGAGCGGCTTTTCCTTACTTGAGAAAGTAAGCGACAAGCGTGGCCAAATTTTGAAAACCAGCGCCACAGAGTCTCGAAAGCCTTTCCCTTTAACGCCTCAGAGTCATCTATCTAGTGTACTTATGCGTGTTCCACAGTTCTAACAATAGTAACTATTAGTTAGAGCCCGTCTGCATTACCGTAAACCGACCGTTTTACGGACGGTCCGTAGCCGCAAAAATGTGGTCTTCATTAGGTCCGTAACCGCAAAAATATGGTCTACATTAGTCCCAAATAGGTGAATCTTGGGTTAAAATTTAAAAAACAGTTTATATGTGACTTGAAAAACAGTTGAAAAACAGTTACATGGGACTTTGACAAAAAAGCAGTCTTCACTACGTCCGTTTTACGGTTACGGAGGGGTCAGTACCGCCGTTTTACGGCTACGGCCGTCCGTAGAGAAAGACCCGTCTTCACTGCCGTAACGGTCAAACGGTCGGCCGTAAAACGGTCGGTTTACGGTAATGCAGACGGGGCTTTACTATTTCCGTTCCAACCTCACGAAAAGTTACCACGCTGACCGTTCCAACCCTCTAGAAATAGTAACTATTTGTTTACCATGCTCTGGAGCGCTGTAAGCGTGGTAATTACGGACCTCTGTAACGTGATTGGCTGGATTACCCCATGGAGTGATATTTTACCGGAAATTTAAAAATACGTTCCAGCCTTGACGCGAATAAGCGACAATTTTTGACGTCATGCGTAGTGACTACGGTAAGTAGGGTGGAAATAACTAGTTATTTATTTGGGCTGTTCCTGTGAAGTGGGCTTTGTCAAACCTGCAGTTATCAACAGAGCACGAAGGCAGCAACGAGGGCAGCAAGGACAGGATCGCCTCATGTCACGCACGCTAGTGTGAATTGTCAGTCTATTTTATTTTTGTCACTCTTGTCCTACGTAGGACCAGGGACCCATAAATTTCCTGTAATGACTCGCCATTCAGGGGGCTTGTCAATAAGAGATTTCTGATGCGCACTTGACCGAGCGTCAGATAGTTCGAGAAATACCCACGGGGATAAAATATGGCCTTGAGGGAGGATCAGGAGTCTCTTTGATCTCACGTCCAAGGAGGCCCGGGATTGGCTCTATCTGAGCAAAAACGACGATTCGAACCAAGTGGAATTCCTGGAAACTAGGTGAGGCTCGGGCAACATATAGCAACATAGAAACATAGGAAATGACAAGCCCCCTGAATGGCGAGTCATTACAGGAATTTACGGGTCCCTGGTAGGACATAATATTTACTCATTACAGAAGGTGTCCAGATGTGACGTTTATTCGTACGAAAATCAAATCAAGATGTGTAATTTTTGCAGGAGTGGTTCCGATAAAATATGACCATTTCACATTTTTTCATGAAAATAAAATTTCACTACCAATTCGCTCTCTGTTTTCGACCAAAAGTCAATCTAATTTTTGTTCGATGTGACAACCTTGAACAAGGAGAGAAAGAAACATACCTTCAAAAGGCACCCTTCCAAAATAAGGATTTGCAGCGCCACACGACGGTTGATTCATGCCTTGGAATCATTTCCTCCGCTTTAGTACTGAGGTGTTCCAATAGATGGCCTACAAGATAAACCTCTGTCATTCACAATGAGACTGGGTCTCTCAAAGACCGAAGCCAGCATGGAGACAATGAATATGACATCCTTAGTATTTTTCTCAACCGATCACAATCCTCTTGAACAACTGGAGACTTTAAGGTCCGTGAGAACAGCAAAAACAAATGGGCAAAAACTGCCACCACAAAAATCTTATCACGAAGTGCCATACCCCCACGGATGTACCTAGCACAACTCTTTATGGTTACATAAGTCGTATCGTATTGTCTAAAATCCCCATGACTAAGTCCGACACACGCCAGTGAACCTAGGGAAGAACGAGAAAAGTCACCCAAACGAATCCTCAAAACTGATTCCAACCCTATGTAAACCAATCAGCAACGTTTGCTGTGGTCAGATTGTTGTGACGTTTCTGGCTCTTCGCTAGGCACACGGCGATTCTTCCTCGGCACCAAGAGTTAGCCATCAAAATTAGGCTATACTCCTTGAGGGACAAGCTGACTGGGAAACATATTATATTCAGACAACTGGCTAAAAACGGATACGTCAGCTCAGGGCCGTATCCAGGAATTTATTTCGGGGGGGGGGGGGGTTGCTCGCGGAATTTATTTCGGGGGGGGTTTTGTCCACGGATCGGACCAAAAAGTACAAAAAATACATAGATCAGAGGTTAAAACCTGCAAAAAACTATTACTTTTGTGGGTTTCGGGGGGGGGTTTGAACCCCCTAACCCCCCCTGGATACGGCCTTGTCAGCTACGATGCTTTGGCAGCGATATTTCGGCCCTTCTATGTCGTTGGCTGAGAATAGGAATTTACGGAAAGAAAGTGTTGAAACAGCATCCCGATTGGCGGACTTGTTGCTACAAAGATAGAATTTAATTTTGTGTTTTTGCGAATGGTGTTGGAGAGAATAGGAATTTACAGAAAGAAAGGCAAAGTTGTAATCCATTAATCATTCCACATTCTCCGTCATATCAATGAACTTCTTTCATTACAACTTTCTATCTGGCTGGTCGCGAGGGAATACCCACTCTCGATTTGGGTGTACAGCAAGTGCCCGGTTTTGCGGTGCGCAGCCAGTGCCGGCACCGGTTTCCACGTGTTAGGACATTAAAATCAGCAGAATTAGAAGCGGGAATCGCCTGATTTATGGCTCGCACCGGTGCTGTCACCGTTGGTGTCAGCCGGTGCCGGGAAAGAGTGTACAAAAGGTGCCGGAGTGGCTAACCCCTCGGTTGGTAGGCAATCCCAAGTGAGTTCTTGGACACAGTTCAATTTGCTCACCAGTTCTGTCCCAAGATAACGAGTTTGATGTTTCTTTCTTTTACTCATGTTCGTGTTGTTGCACGTTCGAGACAAAAGAGGGAAGGTGAACTCTCGGCGTGCATTGAGTATTTTCGTTTAGCTTTGTCGTTTTAACCATCGGTTTTTTATTTGTTTCTATTTGTGCAATAATGACTGTAATGCTCTTTAGCAATATTTCTAAGCTGCTTCGGACCTTAGACGCTAAAACAAGGAACACAAGATTCGTCAAAAATACAAAAAAAAAAAATTAAGATCAATCCTGATATTTTGAAATTTGGGATCATGTGGTGTTATTAGCTTCGATTAAAAAACTAATCACTACTTTTCAGATTTTGTAGTCCTCCTCCTTTTAGAAATTTCAACAAAACCCGGACATGTTAGCCTAGGTTAGCAACAGTTTAGATTTCGACCATGGACACGTTTCATTCAAATTTAAAGTGGATGAAAGTTTCAGTCATGTTAGCCTGGAGAAATGTCTGCCAAACTTAGATCATCTCCATTTCGCAAATTTCAACAAAGATCCTGATTTATTATCCTAAATTAGCAACAATCTAGATTTCATTCATAAACAGATTTCATATTTCTTCAATTGTTAAGCTCGAGTAATGCATTTTTTCTCGAACGACAGTATTTTGTGCAGGTTTGAATCTTCTGTACTGCCAACCGGTCTTTACCCCCCCCCCCCTCCGTTTCACAAAGTTCAACAAAAACCCTGATTTATTATCCTAGACTATTCAACAATCTGAATTTGAATCATAAGTGGATTCCGTTTCTGAGAGTCTGTTTTGTATACAATCTAATTGCTGTGAGCAGATTCACGTCATGCAGTCTAGTCAGCTATCCACCCAATCTTATTTGCTGGATGTCCCCTTTCTCGAGACCGGATGGTTGTTATATTGTATACAGCTGTGTATGACCATGTTGAGTCGTATTTTTTTAATTTAATCTTCTGGCCATCGAGCCTGCTCTCTGCCATGAAGTTTTGTGAAATTATTTGTTGGAATTATTTGAAAATTAAATGAACCTGAACCTGAACCTGAAACTGCATAGCCCCTCTCTGTTTTAGGACGCTCACAAAAATCTCGATTTACTAAGCTGGATTATAATCCATATATAAAAAAAAGGTTCATAAAAAAAAGGCATAGACTCTATAGTCAACAATCTTTTTTTCTGAGAAGGTTCGAGTAATGCAGTCTAGTCAGCTATCCACCAAATTTTTAACTGCATAGCCCCTCTTCGTTCTGTGAGGTTCAGCAAAAATTCTAATTTATTAAGTGGATTTATTAACCGTCTGGATTTCGATCAAAAATAGATTTCATGAATCTTTAATTGTTCTGAGCAGGTTCGAGTCATGGAATCTGGTCATAGTTCTATCATTCCATTATATATATCCTGTAAACAACATCATGTATATTTACTTGGTCTAAGCAGGTTCGAGTCGTGGAATCTAGAGAGCTATACCCAGTTTCGTACTTTATAACCCCTCTCCATTTTACTAAGTTCAACAAAATCCTGATTTATTGTACTAGATTAGTAACTGAACAAATACATCACTAGCCACCCCGCTAGGTGACTGAAGCTTTGACGGTTAAACCCTGTGCGAGACCGCCATAAAATAATCATAAGAATCATATAATTTAAGCAAAGATCGTAATAAAACTGTCTCATCAGACCGAATCCAGCTGTTTGAACCTGCTGTTAGCTCAAATTCGATAAATTCCAGATTTGGTCGGTTTTGTAACTGCGAATCTAGAAAGGATGATAAATTGTGTTCCATTTATACGCAATGGTGATATAGCCACGACCTATAAAATTACTGAACTGCTAAAGGAAGTCGGATAGGTTATCCAGAGATTTTAACAGTAATGTGAATCATGAATGGTACGGCATTGTTTTACAATATATTAGTTACACAGATAGGTCGTTGTGTCTGTTTATTTCCTTATTATATTGCTTTCTTCCCATCTCATTTATTTTTATATCTACTCCGTGAATGCCTTGTACTTTTTGATGGGAAACAAATAAAAATACATAGATGGCACTCTAAACAAGGGACTTTTACCGTGACTAATGAACCAAGAGCAACTTTTTGAATTTAGTGTAGAAGTCTAGGACTCCAATGTCGGAACCACGTAGACAAATCAGGACCCACTTGGCGGGGGCTCATGGTGAAAACCAAACAAAACCAAATGTAATTTGATGGGTAATACGCCCTTGAGATGGAAATATTTTAGAAGTAGTGAACTGAAAGACAAAAATGCTCCTCAGCCGGGATTTGAACCCAGGACCTTCTACTTACAGGGCAGACACTCTAACCATTTGAGCTACCGAGGGGCTTGCTAACTCTCTGACTCTGAGACTCTGTTCGCAAGCCCCTCGGTAGCTCAAATGGTTAGAGTGTCTGCCCTGTAAGTAGATAGTTTTGGGTTCAAATCCCGGATGAGGAGCATTTTTGTCTTTCAGTTCGCTACTTCTAAAATGAAACAAATAAAGTTAGCATTGTTATTACAATATTTTCTTTTCCCTCTAATCTATTCATCCACAGGTTACTTCGGACGTCACCTAACTTCGAACGGTTCCAAAGGATATATCTACTTATCTATCTGTAACGAAAACTAAACCTATCGAATATTTGCGCAATTTAAAGACAAGTTTAACTGAATAGTTCTGAGATCCGACAGTCTAGTTCTAGCTATTTGGAATGAAATCCCAGCTGGCATTCGGGAGGCTGAACACATTGGGTCATTTAAAGTAAAACTCAAAAAACATTTACTGGGAGAGGGGAGATAATTTTCCTTTTTTTTCTTTTTTAGATTTTGGTATTAAAAGTTAATTGAGTGAGTGTTCTTGTCCTTTTTTTCTTTTTTTTTAAATGAAATTTGTTAAAAGTTGAGAATCAGAGGATTGCAGCCGTCCATCATCAGGCTGTTTGAGCCTTCCCAGGGCGGTTGTGTGTATTATATAATATCGCCCTTGCTGACGCCCGAAGAAAAGCAAGGGCGATAATGATCATAACACCAGGGCCCTGCTATCACAGGGCGATAACAGTTGTGGCAGGGCGATAACAGTTGCCAGCGGGCGATAACAGTTTTTAGCGGTCGATAACAGTTTTTAGCGGGCGGTAACAGTTTTTAGCGGGCGGTAACAGTTTTTAGCGGGCGGTAATTATTGTTGTTATCGCCCGCTGGAACTTTTTTCTTTTAACATCAGGGCAATACCAGGAAATTTTGGCACTGGGTAGGATAGGACTGATACCATGGGACTGCACGGTGTACTGGTGTTATTTTATAGTTTATTTTGTAATTAGTAGCAAATAAAGCAAGTCAAGTCAAGTCAAAAAACTTATTTAACTAAATAGGCCTAAAAACCTGGTAAAAACACGTTACTTCGTTTGTCCGCTATCCGCAGATAACCCATTTTATGTGTGCTCAGGCATTATTTTGGCATACCAGATTACAAAGCCACCTAGGCCCGGACATGGAGATCGAGGGCCCTTATGCAGAAAACAAGGTTAGTTTAGAGAGAGTTTAGCAAAAAAGCTCTACATTTATTTTTGTATTTGGGAAAATATGGGAAAATAGCAGTTTCAGAAATTAAATAGACATGGTGAGAACAGGAATCTACAGAAAGAGTAGAAACAGGAATCTACAGAAAGAAAAGGTTAAGTTTTAATCCATTAATCATTCCGTACAAGCCCTACCTTTTCTTACACACGTTGTTTATTTAACGAACTTTGACTTTAGAAAATAAACTAGCAGGCTTAGAACTTAAATAGACAAGTACAAGCTATACTTTCTGTTAAACACGATGAGTTTTTCCTTTACCACTTCCGAGGTTGGTGTCCTGTCCTGTGCACTATTTACTGTTTATGTTCCCATATTCAAAACTATTTGAACACTTGGCTCTGTTTTTAACAAACTGTCCACGGCTTTGGCTGTTTTAAGCCTTTTCCCAGGTCCATTGACTTCTAGCACAAATTCTGCTAAATTCAGAAAACCGGTTTTACACATCAATAGCGTGATACGGGGACACTCGTCGGGCGCACGATGCGCAAGAAAATAGTGAATCGCGGCAAGTGCAAAGATTGGTGAGGTATCGTTAGCGCCCTTAGAATGTAACAAGCGAAATTTGGGTCTCCGGGGTTAAGAATTGATGATCCCAGTTACGGAAGTAGGTTGCATTGGCATAGCCTATAGACATGACGGGTCCTTTAATAGTTCGCCTAAGCAGACGTTTGCCACCCCCTCACTTAAACAGAATAAGTACTTCCCGTAAAGTGACCCCACGAGGACTGTCAATATCCTTCTCATGGAAATTATCAAATTCGTCTCGGACTTGAGTTGATGCGATGGTTCAACTTTCACAGGTCTGGAATTCAATCTCTGCAATTTTTCTGTTTCAAGCTCTGATTGTTTCCGCTGCGTTTGCTTAGTGTCTCATATCACTCAATGTCCACACATAAGAGAGTTAGTATAGATTGTGGGGTAAGACAAACCTCGACCCTTCAGAGTTTTCTCGGAAAAGTGTCCGGCGCTGAGAAAACGTTGTCCAGCGGTACTTACAATAGACAAGTAAGTAGCTAAAGTCCACTCAAAGTCCACGGAGTGAGTATGTTGACCCTGGTTTAAGTTTAGGTTCATTTAATTTCAATATTTCTTTTGTTTTATTTTTGTTTTAATACTTTTTTTCACCATAGATTGTACCACAGTAGCGAATCATTATTATATATTTTTGTCTACTACTGCTTCTTCCCTTTTCTCTTTAAGATGAAAAAATAACCAATAAGTATTCCTTCAAGCCCAAACTTATTCTAACGATATTACGGCCGCTCTTGGCAAGGGTAACCGTAATTCCCTGCAGTCGAAATATCGCTGGATAATCTCAACTGACTGATCCGTATATTGTCATCGACTGTAAAACAACTTTGGAAACGAAGAAGAAGAAGAACTGCGATAGAACAGGGCTCTTGTCCCTTAACTCTAAAGGAAGAAGAATTATGCTAGAACAGGGCTCTTGACCTTCCTTTGTGTTTCGCACCAGTTTGAGATTCATTCTAGCAATGTTTAGGCTGCAAGGACTGCAGGTTCAGTTCAGTTCAGTTTATTTCTTCAACAAATTCAACACTCAACATATTCTTAAACCAATAGCCCGTCTCAATATGTGACAACAGGTCACCTGTGCGAGACGGACAAAAAATTACCAAGATCTACTTAGATCTATTTTCAATATTTTTTTTTGTGTTTTTGTTTTATATATACACTTAGTGAGACTTCAACTCACTCCATATCAGCTTTCTTCACTCGACCACCCACAACCATTAAACAAAACCGACTCAATTACCCAACAAATATTTTTTTAATCTATTCTTAAACAATAAATGATTCTCAGACTACATAATGCTTGCCGGTAGATTATGCCAAAGACTAACACCACTATTTCTAATTATAAATGACGCTCTACTACTCTTACGTGACTCACTAACAAGCCTATCATTATTCCTCGTATCATAATCATGGTAATCCGAATTCAAAATAGAAAAACGTCCTTATCTACAGCCTGACAAGGATCCTTGCCAAGACAGCCCGAAATAAACATTCCTTCAGGCAAGCTGACTGCAAATCATTTCATTTTTTTCACATGTTCTTTTTCCAGTTTGAGCGGCATGAGCCTGATGAGGACCCTTGCCAAGAAGGGCCGAAATGAAGCTCTAATACAATTCAGCTGACATATCCGTTTTGCACTGTCAAAATATCAGGCCGAAATATCGGTAGAACGAATCGCTAAACTAAAGTAGTCAAGATCTGTCTATCAATAAATTATACTTGAACCCTGATAGCACTAGGCTAACACGGATGAAAATTCGAAAAAAAACTCACAAATAATACGAATAGAACACAAACTAACAAACAATAAATACGAAACGAACATAAAAATTAAGTAAAGTTAAATGAAAATTGGAACGAATGACTTTAGACATCTTTCTGAAGATTTCAGTGGAAGGGAAAGAAGTTCGGGTTTAAATTTTATTTGCAATAATAATAAAGTGCTTGAACGTCTTGAGCGATCCTAAGTGTATTGTTTCCATTTGTACGGCCAATTGGGTATTTGTCTCCTTAGTTCCGCATTTCCCTACAGGCTTCATGTGTCTAACACTAAACGAACGCCAGTAAGGTCTATGGCCTATATACGGCAGTCTGGGAAAGTCATTTTCTGGATGGCAATTTTTCAGCTGTCAACCTGTCCGTCTGTCCTCAAGTGTCTTTATCAGAAACCTCTAAAGTTTGTGATTCTACGGAAGTGGGTGATCGCTTTTTCCATTTTCTGCAGGTTCGAACCCTCCGTGAGAGTGTGAGAAACCGTCCGGTACGAAAAACTTGTATTCTCACAGACTAATCACTGGCCAGATGTGACACCCCACTAACTATAAAAACAAAACGAATCTTCAAAAAGCCCTGCAAAAAAGATAAAACTAAGGATTGCTTAGGCAGCAATTTGAGCATAACAAGCAGTTTGCAACTCCTGATTCAATTTCAAACTTTTTAAAACTGGTAGCCTTGCAAAATATTCAAATTGATTCTTTACTTGTGGTTTCACCATTTGCAGAAAAAGGCGGGGTTAATAAACGTTGCTGGTTGGTTGCGGAGTAGATTGACATGGTTTCTTTATTATTTTAATCAGCTTCTTTCAATTAGTTTTTTTTTAATGTCAATATAACTTTTTTTCCATAAGGCAATATTCCAAAATCGGTAGGCCTGATGCAAAAGTTCAGAAGTGTCTCTCTAAGAAGTGTGCAAGAGAAGAAGGGCAAAGGCAGGGCAAACAGATGAATGTACGGGAGCGGGCTGAAAGCGTGGTTAGCCTGTATGTCGCGGTGTCAAGGGTAGGTGGCTTTTCTAGGACCCGCCATCCAACTCTCTCTCAATTTAGAAATTGCAGATTTATGGCTTATGTTATGTCCTGCCCGTCAATTTCCACCCCAATCCCTCCACCCTACACAAGCCGTTGGATTTCCGGCCCCCCTCCAGCTCACTCGCGGTGGTCGCATCCGGTCTCGATCTACGAATCTTCATCTAAGGCTTACGATCGTTCTGCCCCCAATTTCTTTCTCGATCCTACCACCTTAAAGCACAGCTCTTACTAGGAATGGCTTTTTCAAGATAAAATGGTCCGGAAATTTTATTTTTTAGAAAATACTTGCCACGTGAGATTAGAAATTCTCTTTGTTAGCGCTTGTCCACTTTGGCCGGCGTTCGCGCAAAATTAGTCGGTTTTCTCCCGAAAAATTCAACACAAGTGCGCGACGCGGACAGTAGCCTATACTCCATATGACTAAGTCATAAACACGCCAGAGACCCTCAGGAAGAAGGAGTAAACGTGTCTGTGACGACTCTGACTCAACGACTCAAATCCTGGATCCAACAATCACGGCTATCTCCGGGACTGCTCCGGGAGCAGCTGTGACACCTTTTCTTGTTTTCTTCCGCTGCTACCCGGAGACTTTGCATCGGCAAGGAGATATAGTCATGAAGAGTATTGCTGAGAAATCAGAGAGAAATTCATTCTAGTCGTTGATGTCCCAAGACAAAACAAAAGTTATTGTCTGCCAAATTCTCGGCTAGCGAGGAAAAGCGAAATATTCAATGAAGTTATTCACCAGGATTTTGTAAAGGGGCAGACCACTTACCACTTACACCGTCACTGTAATAGTGAAAAAATATGTGAAAATAGAGAAAAGCAAGAGTGGGCCGTTAACGGTTTAAAAAATTTCTGGACCCCCTCCAACTTCTCACACAGTGGACGGATCGGGGCTATGGCAAACCCATGGATTATATGACCATCCTATGACACAGTTCCATCCAGATCCCAACACTTCAAGTGTGGAGCAAGCTTCCAGGACCCCCTCCAACTCCTCCCGAAGCTGCCAGATCCGGTCTACACCTGTCAATTAATGCCGGATATGTGCACTTGCTACGTAACAAGTTCCACCTAAACCATACCACTCAATTGAGAGTGATGCATTACGCAAGATTTCCGGGATCTCCTCCTATCTCCCAGCACAGTTCCCGGATCCAGTCTGTCCTTGTAAATTTGAACATCAGCTATCCAGTTTCATCCAGACCAGATCAGTCATTCAAGAGTTATGCATGCCACAACGTTCCGGATCCCCTCCCCCCCCCCCGATGTTCGCATCCTGGGATCTGGTCAATCTGGCCAGGTCCCTAAGACGCCTGACAAGCTTAATTCCTCTGACCTGTCTGGAAGAACCTTAACACTCTTGATGAGCGGGCACACCGACCGACAGACCGAAAAGTGGTCGGTTCAGTGGCGCCTGAGCCGAAGGCTATAAGGCTCATTAGAACCGGATTGAGGAGAATGAAAATAACTTCCTACTGCTAATTGCAGTAATCAGTGGAAGTAAAGATTCCAAAACTTTTCTCCCCCATTCCCAGTGTTTTCCGTGATTATCTCAAGCTTTAAACAAGTTCAGTTCAACAGATCTGTTCGGAATAACACAACTACAACCCCTTTCCTGTTAGTTCGTATCTGCAGCAAAACTTTCGCAGAAATGTCAGCAAAATTACCAATATAACAATTAGAAGTTTGGGAAGCTATCTCACTGACTCTGCCCCAGGGAATTTTATAAGGGAGACCATGAATCCTGGGACAAACCGAATGCAGTTTCACTTGGTGTCATTGGATCCAAGCTGGGTCTGCCGGCTCTGGGTTCCGGCTACCCCCCCCCCCCCGGCGAAAACTCTTCCGTTACCCCCCCCCCGAACCAGTCCCCCTCCACAGAGTCAGTAGTCCCTTATCGGACATGTCTAGACGTGCTGATAAAATGTTTGAAACAAAAATATATTTCTATGAAAAAGTAGCCTATACATCGAGACGAGCGGACAGCGAGCCGCCGTCAAGCGTTTGTCCTACACATAACTCTCGTGTCTGGGGAAAAATCCTCGAGTGCTCGCAGTCAAAATTGTAGTTTTTAATCAGATTTTCTAATTGCCTATATATTTGCATTTGGGGTTGGCCGGGGTTTTTGGTACCGTTTTTGTTCCCTTAGACCCCATTATCGTTGGGTCCAAGCTGAGGTCCGTTGGCTACAACTCCAGCTCTCCCCTTTGAAAGTCCACCGATTCATATCACTCAGGCTACCCAGAGTATCCTAGTTCTAAAAGAAGAACGCTGGAGCAGGAGCCCTGCCACTCGTTTCGAAAAGATTAACAAGTTCCCCAGAGCAGGGGCCCTGTCCCTCGTCGTTATTCGCGTGGGTCTGTAATTGAACATTTCCTGAGCTTCGCTTCATTAGCCATTTAAATGCACGCTGTTGTTGAAACACAAATCGTCCGCGTCATGTCATTACTAGAGCCAAAGGTAAAAAAATGAAAATTCCCTTGCCCACAATTCAGTGTATCCAAATCTAGGATATAAAAATAAGCTGGCTTTTCAGTAGTTTTCAGTTAAACTTTAAGGGAAGGACGGAACAATGGTCCTGCTGTTGGAGCCAGTGGTGAGTAGCCCCTAGACATTTTGAAAACATATTGACACCTACCACAGTTACACTCATGACCCTGCATATTTAGCATTGATGAATGACTAAATCTCCATCTATCGAAAATGCAAGGGATCGGAAACTTCCAAAAGGACAAACACAGACATGTGACCAGTTGCTAAAATTGTAGACTGAAACCGTTCGGTTTGTTTTGCTTTGTATGTTTTTTGTTGTATATGATCTTTCGGCTCAATAAATAATTGTTAATATCATTTCTTCTGGAATCTCTCGTAAATACGAGTGGAACCATTTTTGAACTCATAAAGTGGAAGAACTTTGCGGAGAAAAACCACACATTAGAACAAGAGATTAACTCGAAAACGAACGATCTATTCCCGAACAAAATACCCAAAATTATTCATTCGCCCCGCATTATTTGACTTAAAACACTCAACTTGCTAATGATAGAAACTTGAGCTCTTACTTATATGAGACGGGTAGTAGTTTTGCCATGGAAACGATTTCCGTTTCTTATTTTTAAGAATGCGCACTGTTTGCAACATTTTAAGATTTCTGTACCTGCAAGAAGAATCAGCTTGTTATTTTTTGGAATTTGAACCGAACGTGGACAAACTTCAGAACGACGTACGATTGCGCAAGTACATGAAAGGTCACTAACCCCAGGCTGTCTATCTGTCACGATGCAAAATTTTGATGTCCTAGGACCTAGTTAGGACTGCACAGAAATATCCCTCTAACATTTACAAGGCCAATTCCGAGGCTATGTAATTCGAGGTCAGCGATCCCTCCTGTTCAATAGCCTAGAGTGAAGTGAGGTAATACACCAATTCGAACAATAGTGGTCAGTCGGCAAGTTTTCATCAGCAAGTCGATTTCGGCAATTCCCAGTCGAGCTGTCTGGCAAAGGTCAATTTAGTGAACGGCAAGTCCTTGCGGGACAAGCGCGTTTACCAATGCGATTGCCTGGAAGCAGGTGGTGGTGGATCTTTGGTATTTATTGTCCATAATATCAGGGACCCATAAATTTACTGTAATGCCTCGCCAGTCAGGGGGCTTGTCAATAAGAGATCTCTGATGCGCTCTTGACCGACCGTCCGGTAGTTCGAGAAATACCCATGGGAATAAAATACGCGACTATCCAGATAGACAAAATGTGGGATTGGCTGCTGGCGCCTTGAGGGAGGAGTCTTCAGTTGGGCTGATTTTCGTTTTTCTGTAGAGAGGTTTTTCTCTACAGAAAAACGAAAATCAGCCCAACTGCAGAAAAATCTCTACCCGGACAGAGACCCAATCGAGCAGCAAAAACAGCAGCCGTGTCCAAAATGAAATCTCAGCAACCTTTTTAACTCCAAGCTACTCTCCAACAGAAAGTTCACCAATTTAGATATTTAAGACTAAGCTAGAATCTTCAGTTTTGTTATCACAAGTTTCGTTTTTTCCACCTTGAGCGGCTTTGAACCATGAAGAGGACCCTTGCCAAGAAGGGCTTAAATATAGCTCCAATAAATTTCAGCTGACTTATCCGTTTTCGCACACTGTCAAATATGATTCGCAGTCAGCTTGGGCTGAAGGAATATTTGTCCCTGATAATATCAGACACAGTGTTGCCACCGGCAGTAAATTTTTACTAGATCTAGTAAAAAAAATTAAATCTAGTAAATATAGAGGATCTAGTAAATTTCATTTTGATCTAGTAAAAAATCCCAATTTCTAGTAAAAAAGATGGTCCAACCCAGAAGTTGTGTCATTTTTCATAGATTCAGAGGAAATGTACAAAAATATTAGGATCCACTCCACTCTTGCTTATCACTCCAGAGTTCTTAAAAAATCGACAGTTTTTACAAGAATTTTTAGAAAAATTGCGGCGCGAAGCGCCGAGTAATTTGTTCTTTGCCGATTGGCCGACAACGTTGGTAGGGGGCACCCCCATTTTTTTCCGTTTCTGCTCTTGATGACCAAGTCCGCGGTCCGATATATTTTCGCTGCTTTCTTTTCAGTGTGACTCAGAATAAACTGTCTTTCGATGTATTTCTTTCTTATTGAAATGTAGAACAGGTAGAAAATGCAACGCACGTGTCGCGGCGACAGCCGCGACAAATTTTTTTAAGTTAGTAAATTTTATTAGAATCTAGTAAAAAATTATCCGGAATTTAGTAAACTTAATTTTGGTCCGGTGGCAACACTCAGACATGAATTCATACTGATTTGAACTAACCAAGGAAGACCTGCTATTCGAGTATATCGAGTATCCAGCACTGTCTTGTGAGATCCGGTAATCGGCCATCCATAGTGAGAGATTTTAGGTCCTTTTTCATAACATATGGCGGCATTACGTTCTACATATTATCAGGGACCCATAAATTTCCTGTAATGACTCGACATTCAGGGGGCTTGTCAATAAGAGATTTCTGATGCGCTCTTGACCGATCGGAAGATAGTTCGAGAAATACCCACGGTCCAATCACGTCCAAGGCCTGATAGACAAAATTTGGGATTGGCTGCTGGCGCCTTGATGGAGGAGTCTCCTTGGCGCTCACGTCCAATGAGGCAAACAAGAATGCCGATTCGACCCAAGTGGGATTTTTGGAAAGTAGGCAAGGGTCGGGCAACATAGCAACATAGAAGCATAGGAAATGACAAGCCCCCTGTAAAGGAAATTTACGGGTCCCTGATATGTATTTTGTACGACGTCTTGCTCTGCACGAAGTAAGGAATATGAAAAAAAACTTCAGGATTTCAAATTTCTGACCCTGCAACGGTTGTATGATTCGCAGTCAGCTTGGGCTGAAGGAATATTTGACCACGATGTACGGACTTCCATGGCCCAGGCATGCGAACAAGTATCCATCTTAGCTGGAAAGAAGAGACAGGCAATATCAAAACCAAACTGCGAAAAATCTCCACCCTTTCAATGACTCAACTGAAAAGCAAAAAAACAGTAGCCGTGTTCAAATGAAATCACAGCACTCGCTTACTCCCAAGCGATATTTCCGAAGAACGAAATTATATATTTAAAGGACCCCTCTTGATTATTCTGCTTTTTTGGTCACCCAAGCTCCCTTATGGAATTATAAGCTTCTCGAATTACCGCCTTTCACGGTTTTTTCGTTTTGCACTTACGGCTTTCTAGCCCTTTTTCGGCCTAACCAAGTTTTACCCGTCACGCAACGCATACGTCGCCGAAAGCTTCAAGGTCCGCCGACAACTCTTTCACACATCAGAATATGAGAAGGTTCAAAGCATTTTTTCATTTTGGAAGACATGCTAGACCATGATATCTATCTTCTGTTTTGGACTTCTTTTGTTTTGCTTAGTTTTCCCACTTTTAAACTTTGAGGGCTGTAATAGAGTCGAGAAGCGCTAACAAGAAAATCTGCAATTTCGGGTGGGAAATAATGCTATTTTCGAAAACGATATTCGCGAGCCATTTCATCGTGAAAAGATCATTTCTGGTAAGAACTTGTTTTTTCTAAAAGTTAATTTTCCAGCTCGAGTCTGAATAGGGCCCTCGCCAAGAAGGGCCGAAAAATAGCTCTAATAAAAATGCAGCATCCTTTAAGAGCCGAAATATCGCTCTAATAAAAGTCGGCTGACGTAACCGTTTAGTGTTGTCAACTATTAGCAGACTATTCCTTTTGAGTCATTTATATAATACCAGGGACCCATAAATTTCCTGTAATGAATCGCCATTCAGGGGGCTTGTCATTTCCTATGCTTCTATGTTGCTATGTTGCCCGAGCCTCACCTAGTTTCCAAAATTCCACTTGGGTCGAATCGGCGTTCTTGCTCAGATAGAGCCAATCCCGGGCCTCCTTGGGCGTGAGACCCAAAGAGACTCCTCCCTCAAGGCAATATTTCATCCCTGTGGGTATTTCTCGAACTATCTGACGCTCGGTCAAGAGCACATCAGGAATCTCTTCTTGACAAGCCCTCTGAATGGCGAGTCATTACAGGAAATGTATGGGTCCCTGATAATACGAATAATAGTAAAATTCGGATGTTAGTGTTGCCAGGGAAGGGAAGTGAGAGCCCCCTTGTATTTATCGCATTGCAGAAGCGTTGAGCCGTGACTTGTTGCTTGCTAAGTGTGCGTGCCTCAAATGTGAAGAGATAGAAATGCAAATAGGCTAACTGTTTATACATGTGACAGTGTGTAATATTGTCATGTCGTCTTCGGTCTTGATAAGGATCTCCGTGGAATTCGTAGGGTAGATAATGAGTTTACGGCGCAGACATCAATATTATGGCTACCTTTGTGTCCTGTCATTGAGACCTTAGATGGCTTTCTCATGGTGACATACCCTGGCAGACAATCGCAATATCTCATCGCTTTGTCAACGGCGACGGTGTAATTGCATACCTCTCTTGAGGAAACATAGAATTATGTATTATTACCCGAGTTTTGAGTGGAAAACCGTCTGCAAATCCCGAGGGGGTACCCACTCCCCGGCACCTGCTGTACACCCTTTCCCGGCACCAGCCGAAGTAGGCGGTGCTGGCGCCGGTACCGACAATAAATTAGGCGTTTCATCTTTCAAACGCTTCTAAAAATGCTTATTTTAGTGTTTTAACACGTGACAACTTGTGCCGGCTTGTTTCAGCCGATGCCGGTACCGACCGGGCATCGCGGCACCGGTCACTTGCTGTACACTAAAATCGAGAGTGGACAACCCCTCGGCAAATCCCAATCTGGGAGGAAAATGTATTTTAACTGTTCAGGTGTAAGAAACGAAGAAGTAAGAATGGCAGAATGTAACGTTTGTATATTAATCATGAAAATCGTTTTAACCGTTTTTATTTTTATTTTTTATCAAAGTGTATTTTTGTTCATCCTTGTTTGATCCTTGTGTTCAGGCCAGTTCCAGTGTCCTTATATACCTTCGTCCAGCCAGGCTCGTGTCCAGTATATTGGTTGGGGGGGGGGGGGGCTAGTGTCCAGTATATTGATAGTTCATGTTTGAAGGTAGGCTACTTGAAGCGGAGGATGTCAAAACGGTCAAAAATCGTAATATACGTAATAATGAAAATAAAGATAACGTTACAATTATTCCTAAATTACAATACATAAATGGCACTTTATACAAGGGACTTTTACCGTGACTAATGAACCAAGAAGAACTTTTTGTATTCAATGTAGAAGTCTAGGACTCCAATGTCGGAGCAATTAACGTTAAAGTGGTGATTTTGAAAACAGTTGAACAGTAATAGAAACTATTTCGAATTATATATAATTTAACCATATAGTTGAAAGATCTATATATAGTAGAAAATCTGAGTTTGTTAGAAAAAGTAGTTGACAATAAGTGGTTACAAAATATTAACGCGAGGGACGGTACACATGAGTGTAAGAAAAGATGCTACGCGGTTTAAAAAAAAATGAATCTAGTTGTTTTAACCTTTCTAGACCAAGACCGAAATGGGTAAAGCTAGAAAAGAGGAGAGACAAGGTCTATACTTGGCTCGACATCAAACGTCAATGCCCCGTAACAGGCCCGTATCCAGGAAATTATTTCGGAGGTGGTTTTACCCGCGGGTTCGACCACATCAATACCGGAAAGTTCTTAGAAGATATAGATTAGAGGTTAAAGCCTATAAAAAGCGATTATTTTTGTACATTTCGGAGGGGGTTCGAACCCCCTAAACCCCCTCTGGATACGGCATTGCCCCCTAACCAGCTCAATCGGCTGGAATTAATCTATGACAAGAGTCCAAACCCCCTAACTTCACGCTTTCATCGAGCAAGAAAACGGTTTCGACATAATAGCCTCTTCCTGTGTCACCCCTGGAGGGTTGGCTATTTACACCCTGCTATGCTGTATGAGGGGGATGATCAAGTGTTTGAATGGGCCGCCGGATTCGCCAGGACAGCCTTTGTTGGAAGTGTTCTGTTACGGGAATCGGAAATCTTTTGTACCCCCTCCCCCTCTGTCACTTGTGTCACAACACCGACGTAACTAGTGTGTTTTATGTACTGTCGGAATTGTGCAGGTCGGAAAAAACACCTCCCCTGAAGCAAAGTCGTATTTTCGAATTTTTCGAAGGAGTTGACTGAATATCGCACAGGTAGCATAACTTTTCTGATATAACAGAGTGATTTTGGTACAAAACTAAATTGTGTGCACACCGGAGCAAAGTGCACACTGTGCATAGAAGGAAAACATTTGAAAGCAGCCTCTTTTCTGCTAAAATACACAGATTTCGGGACAAAAATCGGGTTGTGTTCAAACTGTGCGCCCCAGGCAAATATTTGAAAATCAGCCTCTTTCCGGTTAAAATACAGAGATTTTGACACAAAACCAGATTTTGATCAAACTGTGCGCCGAGTTTCGTTTTTGTCAATATGCAACTGAAGATAAAAAAAAACCTGGTTTATTTACATTGTGGCTGAAGCAACAAAGTAAAACTGGATTGCTTAAATTGGAGTGGGCGAGGATTGAAAGTAGGCATTAAATTATTTTTAATGAACTGAATGTAGATTTTGTGAAAGTATATGGTCTGATTATTGGTCAGTTGTAGACCTAGTATTTATGTTTATTATATTTTGCCTACTCGCCAGCTTTGGCGGATATGAATAAAATGAAATATCGAATGTCGGCAACGGATGCCAGACAGCAGATGTAACAACCACAACTACCAACCTGCGACAGACTCTACAGGATGTCACTCCACCTTTCCTCACTGGTAGAGCGATTTAAGGTAATTTAAGGTCACGTAATCAAACCTACTTACTTTCGGCAGAGAATTGAGGATAACTATTACTAGTCGAAATGAAATAATAACAATAACTTGTCTTACTGAAAAATTCTAACCTCAACCAAATAAAAGAAAATAAATTGACCTTTTCGTGCATCTTTTCGCTGGTTCATTAATTATTTAGTAGGTTCGATAGCATTCATTGAGCTTATCTTATTCACCCTTTCTTCTTGATGGTACGGCAGATTTTTAAGCAATTAATCTAAAAATTAATCATTGAAGGAAAAAGACATACCAGATATTTCACTATTCTTTACAGATTTATTTGCAGAAAAGTCTTGGATTTGAAGCTACGGGGGAATTGTATGCTAAATCCTTCTGTTCGTTTTCTGAACGAACGGCAAGCTCAGTGATCTAGTGCATTCGTTTGACATACTGAATAGTTTCTACGCGGGTGGGATTGAATGAATCATTACATTGAAGTTTAACCGAAAAGGGCTAGGATAGGACAAGCTAGTTACTCATCAACTTATTCACTCAAGTTGGCTTGAAGACCCACTGAAAATGAGTTACTTCGTTGTTCCGCTATTCACGAATAATCGATTTTCAAATAGTGGAATTTCCGTGTGATTTGTGGTGCCTCTATGCGCTTGTATTTTTGTTGTATGCCTTACGAGAAAGATTTACCTTTTTTTTGTTCAGGCACTAAGCAATCGTCACCAATCTCACCACTGCCCACTGAAAAGCCGCATTTGTGTTGAGATTAAAATTTCCCGCGTCATAGTAGAATTTACGCTGTGGGGACGGACGGAGATATTCTGAGCCTCATAACTAGAGCAGATAGTGGAAAATAAAAAAATCCCTTCGCAGAATTCAAATAATTCAGTGTATCCAATTAAATGACACACTAATAAGTTGGCTTTTCAGTTAAACTTTAAAGGGTCGATTCAGTTTCTCGTACTTAGTTGTGAAGAATGTTCGCTGGTGAAAGAAAAGGGTCAGTAGTCATCCATTGGTAACAATTTCTGCCCGAATTTCCGTCATATCAAAATTTCCGTCTCAGTGCTTCTCCTCATTGTTTCACAGTGACTGTTCACAAAAAAAAAAGATCTTAAAAATTCAGACAATCAAAGGCCTCTGATCAGCATTTTTTCAAATATGCAAATTCACCCACGCGTTAAAAGAAATGTTCTCACTTTAACAGTATATCTAATCAGGTATTCAAAATTCTAATGACAATTCGCAGCTTGAGTTTGATGGGCTTACAGCTCATAGATGTCTCGCCTATTTTTCATCGTACAGCATGACTAATTGAGATAGAAGGATTTTAGCTGCAGTTTGGATACTGGGACAATAGGTATGTAATAAGCGGTGACAAAGCAAAGGACAAAGCGACTAAGGACATACAATGTTTGTTTATTTAGGAAATGCCATAAAAATTAAAGACATGTATCACCGCAGAAAATAAACTATAACAGCTTGCATAAGCGAAATTAAACTTTCTGTTGGAAGTTTTAACGCTTCAAGTATATATTTACAAACTTGCACGATGAGGTTGGGGTTCGTAGATTTCAGGATACCGGGAAGCAATACCTACCCACGACCAACATATTTTACCCTCAAATGCGAAAGCGTTTGGCACTCTATAGTGTTCCATTGGACCAGGGTCCCATAGATTTCCTGTAATGACTCGCCATTCAGGGGGCGTGTCATTTCCTATGTTGCTATGTTGCCCGAGCCTCACCCGAGGCCTCACCTAGTTTCCAAAAATTCGGCGTTCTTGCTCTGATAGAGCCAATCCCCGGCCTCCTTGGACGTGAGACCAAAGAGACTCCCGTAGGGAAAAAAGGTACCCGGATTCCCGTAAAGGTGTCCGGAATTTTGGAGCAACATTCCGGGCACGGAAAACGTAACGGAAATCCCGCCTGGGGAGTCTTGTTTCCTGGAATTCCGCAGTTTAACGCGGAATTCCTGTCAACCGCGGAATTCCGGGACGTTTTCCGTGCCCGGAATGTTGTTCCAAAATTCCGGACACCTTTACGGGAATCCGGGTACCTTTTTCCCTACGGGCTCCTCCCTCAAGGCAATATTTTATCCCCATGGGTATTTCTCGAACTATCTGACGCTCGGTCAAGAGCGCATCAGAAATTTCTCATTGACAAGCCCCCTGAATGGCGAGTCATTACAGGAAATTTATGGGTCCCTGATTGGACCAAGAATAACTCTGCAATGCTGTGTTGATTGAGACACAGTACCTTCATTGTTGCTCACTAGGCGCGCTCGGTAGCTAAACGTTTACTGTCTTATTCGCCAGACAGAATAACAGCAGAAACTTAAAAAAAAACTAAAAATCTGGAGCTGGATATGAAAAAATCATCTTCGTTGTGAAACAGTAAATTATTAAACAACCAAAATACTATTTAAAATTTAAGTTAAATTTAAACAGTATTTTTGGAGAGACTTCCGCTTTTTCGTAGGAACAAACAAGCAAAGGCTGAAAGGTAGGTACGAACACACTAAAACGGCTTCTCGTGTCATTTGCGGTTTAAGTACAATTTTCGCTGACTTTCATTCAATTCACATTCTTTCTCAACGGGAAGTTTGGCTTGACAAACAAGGAACAAAGCTTTCCGGGTATCGAATTCGGGACACTTAGGCGGAAATTCGCCAACGTCGGAATGATCCCATCCCTAAATTAAGGGCGAAAAGTTCGCTCGACAGACAGTTATCGCGTATACAATATTTATTGTTGGTCGCCATTTTTATTTTTATTTCCTTTTTCTTCTTTTTCACCTTCTCTCATACTCCATTTCAGACATTTTTTTGTTTACAGAAATGGGCAATTAATTTATAATCAACATCATTTTCATATTTTGGCAAAATGATGCGGAATTTCAGCCACCGTAAACAAAATTCCCACAAAACTCGTGGTGCAATGCAGGGAACTTTCTATCAAGGCAAACTAGCCAAGGCAAACTACCTAGGGCCCAAACCTCGGAGGGGGCACCGGTCAGGCCGGGCCGAAGCGGTATTGTAAAAATTAGAATGTTTAAAAAAGTATACTCTGTGCTTGTCAATTTCATTTTTAAGTCTGTCTGTCTATTTTCTAAAGACAAGGATGTAGAAAACAAAAAAAATAAAAATAAAGCTTGTTTTTGCTAAATTACCAAAAAGCTCCGTTAAAGGACCCGTCGTGACTATAATGCTAATGCAACCTACATCCGTCCATTCTTCAACCCGGAAATCTGAATTAATCCGTTATAGGCTATTCTAACCCCCCTAACGACACCTCACTGACTTTCACACTTGCCTTGTTTCGCTATTTTCGATGCGTAATATGTCCCCGAGGACTGTCTACGAAAAGCTTGCTCATGAGTAAAAGTGGTTATGTAAATTTGTCCGT
The DNA here is from genome assembly GCA_023053555.1 of Branchinecta lindahli. NCBI lineage: Eukaryota > Metazoa > Arthropoda > Branchiopoda > Anostraca > Branchinectidae > Branchinecta > Branchinecta lindahli. The sequence goes on from JAKZAO010000010.1 coordinate 10,922,339, forward strand.
GTTTTGCCAGAAGTCAACGGGCCTGGAAAAGGGCTTAAAACATGCAAAGCTGTCAGTAATTTGTTAAAAGCAGCGCCTGGTTTGAAAGTATTAACTATTTTAGAATATTGGAACATAAACAGTTGCTTTGGCTGCCTAAGGCCCCCGGATCTATATGTTTAAAGTTTAACCGAAAAGGGCTAGGATAGGAAAATCTAGTTACCCATCACTTATTCACTTAAATTGGCTTGAAGACCCGCTGAAAATGAGTTACTTCGTTGTTCCGCTATTCACGAATAACCGATTTTCAAATAGTGGAATTTCCGTGTAATTTGTGGTGCCTCTATGAGCTTGGATTTTTGCTGTATGCCTTACGAGAAAGACTTACCAATTTTTTTTTGTTCAGGCACTAAGCAATCTTCACCAATCTCACCACTGCCCACTGAAAAGCCGCATTTGTGTTGAGATTAAAATTTCCCGCGTCATAGTAGAATTTACGCTGTGGGGACGGCTGGAGATATTCTGAGCCTCATAACTAGAGCAGATAGTGGAAAATCAAAAATCCCTTTGCAGAATCCAAATAATTCAGTATATCCAATATAAATGACACACAAATGAGTTGGCTTTTCAGTTAAACTTTAAGGTTTAATGGAAAAATTGCCACAATAGCAAAAGCTAAATAATAGGCAATAACGAGAAAATAAATAAAAACACATTAATAACTAACAACATTCAAATAATATATCATCAACAACAAAACTTAAGACAAAATACAGAAACAAAATGTTTCTGTGGAATGTTTCTGTCATCTAGGTGTGAAAATGGGACAGAAACGCTTTGCATACTAGGTTGGGCGTATTATATTTCACCTATGACTTCCCAGGGCGGTGGCCCATGGTCTACTGAATCATCCACTGGAGAAAATACTATTAGGTGCTGAACTTTCTGAGTAGTCCATTAATTAACTTTTTAAGTAGCGGCCTGTAATTACGAAGGACTTGATATCCATATTTCATTGAAATGCTAAAAATTGCAGCACTCACCGACTAGGGAATACTGCCATTAAACCATGCCTTTACATGAGCCTTATGCATAATGTTTTCAATATTTTCGTCGGCTTAGAATGTTGATGGATTGATTGGGTGCTTGTTATAACCAGGACAACATTGCACCATATAGCCTATAGCCTACCAACTAAAACAGACAGGTATATTTTCTTTAAAAAAGAGTGTCCGACAAAGCTGTAAATTGATGATATGTATTCTGCACCCTTAAAGTTTAACTGAAAAGCCAACTTATTTTTGGTCATTTAGTTAAATACACTGAATTATTTGGATTCTGCAAAGGGATTTTTTTTTGTTTTCCACTATCTGCTCTAGTTATGACGTTCAGAATATCTGCGGCCGTCCCCACAGCGAAAATTCTACTATGACGCGGGAATTTTTTATCTAAACACAAACAAGGCTTTTCAGTGGGCAGTGGCGATATTGGTGAAGATTGCTTAGTGCCTGAACAAAAAAAAAGTCATAAATCTTGCTTGTAAGGCATACAACAAATTAGAGGTACCACAAATCACACGGAAATTCCACTATTTGAAAACCGATTATTCCTGCAATAGCGGAACAACCAAGTAACACATTTTCAGCGGGTCTTCAAGCCAATTTAAGTGAATAAGTGATGGGTAACTAGATTGTCCTGTCCCAGTCCTTTTCGGTTAAACTTTAAAGTTCGGAGGACAGATCAATGTCACATTAACTACTTTAGAATGCAATGTTAAATGAGAAATCGGCCGATTCACAGACAATTTATTTTTGCCAATGAGCGTCGGCTTCTCTGTTGTGAACCCTACGTCATCCATCCCATCTTCCCCATGAATATTCTTCAGGCCCCGTTACAATATCTATCTAATTTTCTTTATTAAAGACGGTCTCGAACAGGGCCGTATCCAGGGGGATTAGGGGTCCCCCCCCCGAAAAATACGAAAATAATTGTTTTTTATAAGCTTTAACCTCTGATCTACGTCTTTTTTGTACTTTTTGGTACGACCCGCGGGCACCCCCCCCCCTAGAAAAAAAACCTGGATACGGACCTGTCTCGAAATACGCTTTCTACTTAAAAGCGACTCTACTCTCTATTTCCAGACACGTGTCAGAAAAGAATGACAAAACATTCATTCAGGAAGTACATTCATTTCCTTCAGTAACTAACTGCCGAGTCACTGATTCCCTTGCTCATCGCTTGTCACTTGTCTCGAACGATCCGGTCGTGTCGGTATTCTTAAATTCCCTCTGCGAGCAGTAAGAAGCATTTGTTTAATAATTAGCAGCCTTTGATTTTTAGATAAATAACTTGTAAACAGTTAACCATTGTCAATATTTTGGGTGTCTTCTTTCATTTTTGTTTTCTGTCTTGACTGAAATGTATTTAAAGTGCAATGACTAAAATTATTATTAATCCACTTGGATAACTTCGTTGGAATAATGCAAATTATCATCATTATAGAGGAATCCCTTGGGGCGATCTGGTACTTCGAGGTCCCGTGCTTCCAAAAGGCATCAGCTCCTTTGACTGTTATAATATTTATAATGTTGTTAGACTGGGGAGGGTAATGTCGCTCACATCCTGGGGCAGTGCAAGGAGTCTCCTTTCTTGGACAGTTGGGTGACAGGAGAGGCACTTGAAATATTCGCAAAGGCAAACTATATGAGGGTTTTTGCAAGCTGGAAACCAATGGATTCCAACTTCCGGCTTTCGCGCTGCTTCGGAAAGTTGCCGAACTTTCCGCCCGATTTTCGCGATATGGAAATCAAAGCATCTTTCTCGGAAAGTGATTCCAGAAAGTCATTTGAAAGCTCCGCGGTAAGTTAAATGCTTCGGCGGGAATTTGGAAAGTGTGAAAGAAAACGGCAAGTGTTATACTAACGAATGGAAAAAAAAACACGGCAAGCGTCATTAAGAATAACTTCGTTAGACTTTATGAGAATCAAAGAAATGTCCTGCTGTGAACCATGTTTATTCTAAAAAGTTTGGAATTAAATTTTTTTCTTTTCTTCAGTTTCAGCTTTCCATGCCTTTTCGCGATCAGTCCAGCGGGAAAGTCGAAAGCGAACCTACAGTTTTCGCGATGCGCTTCGCTCACTAGAAAGTGATCCCGGAATCTCTTATATGCTGGTACCTGTAAACCGTAGATGTTATGTTCCAAATTATTATCTGATGATTCATTATGCTCATGGAAGGAAATAAAGAATCTCGGCGTCCCCGAATCGCATCTCGTTGGTGAGTAAAGGGGTTAGTTACTTGCGAGTTACAGCCCGCAGGTGGTGAATGCTAATGTCTGGTTTCAAGATATATAAAGAGGAAGGAGGTGGCTTTAGGCAGAAACAGTGTATTTCTGACGGTCTCTTTAAGCAAAGTAGATGGACATTAGGCCAGAGCAGGACAAGTTTTCTCTTAGCCGAGAATTCCATCTTGTCCCACAGCGCTGCAAGTAGTATGTGGTTTTCACACTTTACAATAGTGTCAGAATCTTCTGGTAACGAGTAAGATAGATTGGACGGTTCATTAGAATAGAATGAGTCTACTCCTTTTTCGGTGTGAAAAGTTTTAATAATTCATGGGATGTTCACACAGAGGCTTTTTCAACCGGGAAAATCTTACATTACGGATATGCGGTCTCAAAATACGCTGTTTCTGCTGAAACCAAGTGTACTCTTTCTGATACAGAATCAAAACAGAATCCCCAAAGCAACCAAATCCCTAAAAAGAATTCGTCTCCCAAAAAGTCGGTTTGAAATTGTTCAAAACCATGTTCAGCCTACTAAGATCAGCTGAACTCGTCGATCAGATCTAGAACAGTATACATGCAAAATGAAAATTCTACCATGGACGAAAGTCGAACTGTTGGGAAGCAGGACAACTGTAATGGATAAAGAAGAAACTACAACGAAAGACGAAGTGCAATAGTTGTGTTTCTGTAAATACCATGGTATCCGATACCAGGGTCAGGAGTTTTTGCTAATAAAACTTTAAGGAAAAAAAATAAACTTTTAAAAAGTTATAAGTATCTGGGCAGCTACCGTGGTATCTCAAAAGTCATCTCACTCTCATCATCACAAAAAAGTGTGTTGTTTTTCGTAAAAAGGTGAGGAAGAAGTTTGGCATTTGTGGTGTGAGTACGTACATGTATTTCCGTATTTATTTTTTACATTTCTGTTGTGTTGTGAGACTTCGTATTGCATTGTGTTGTTTATCGATTCTTTTGTACACTCCATCTAGATCCTCCTGGAACAATTTTGATGGGTATATTTTTTTTCATTCATTCATTCTTTTCTTTTGGGGTAACTTCAAAAAAAAAAAAATTCGGCAATTGTCTTTTTTGCAAAGCAACCGTAGTCTCAGGTACCAGGGTAACTGCAAAAACGACAAAGTGCAGACTCAGTTACCGTGCCATCACATACCATGGTATCTGCGAAAAACGCAACCAATGGCTCAACAACAGTATGACTTTTAGCGCATATTCATGAAAACGGAACCGTCAGGAGGGGACTGGTATGAAATCTGATGACACCTAGCCTAAAATCTGGCCTTTTTCGGATAAAAGACCCACCCACCCCCGTCTGGATGGTATGAAATCTGTAACTGCTGAGGGGTACCCCAGTAATCCTCAAAAAAATCTGTATAGAAAGAAAAAATGACTCAGCCCACCCCCCAAAAAGAGGAGAGTAGCATATCGTTCGGTTGCAAATCTTAAGGACAGAAAATTTCTCTACTCTATCTGTCGTTTAGAACGGATGTTATTCCAGTAATCAATTATTTTGAGGAAACTTAACGGGTTTGCATAAGGATTATCACGATTTCTAGTATCAATCCACCATAACGGCCCCACTAGCCAGTTTTCCGTTGTCACAATTTAGTGTGGTTTCACGTTGAAGCTTGGTATACTTGTTGGCATTGGGGTCCAGATGTGTCTGTTAGGATCCGGTTCACACACTTACCCGGTTCAGGGGCAAATGCGGCCCGAAGAGTTAAGTCAACGGTCCGGAGTGGGTCGGTGAAATTCTAGAAGTTACTTTTCATGTTGCACCTTCCCCACCCTTCTCGTTCATGCGCAACTTGGCCCAGGTAGGCTGTCAGCTTCTAATTTCCTGAATCCATATCCCATGTTAAGTTACGTTCGCAGCAGATGTTTTCTGCAGCACATGTGTTTTCTATGTAAAAAATAACGATACCCTCGTAACAATCACCTATAGAATCCAATAATCTTGCCTGGACTGGTTTCTAGTGGCCTATATCATATCCAAGGCGGATGTCAGTTCTTATAGGACTTGCCCTTCGAACAAGTGCCACAAATTTCTGCTCGTTCGTCGGTCTGTCAGTCGGCCCACGTTTTGCCAGATCGGGCACTTCCACATAAGCTAGGACGATGAATCTTGGCAGGCTTATCAGGGACCCAAAAAGATTAACTTGGAAACAGTTACTTCCCGATCCGACCATCTGGGGGGAGTGGAGGGAGGGGGAATCCGGAAAAGGTATGTATAACTTTCGAAGGGGTTTTCGGGTCTTAATGAAACTGGATATTTGGCAAGACATCGCGTCTCAGACGATCCACTTCAAATCCGGACCGGATCCGGTGACTTTGGAGGGGGGATCCGGAAATTGTGAGAAACGCTTAAAGTGGGAGGGACTGAGATGAAACTTGGTGGGGAGAACAAGCACAAGTCCCAGATAAATCGGTGACGTGCGCGGACCGGATTCGGGCGCTGTGTGGGGAGTTGGGAGGGGAGGGGTCCGGGATTCTGGTGATCCCGCGAGCGCGGTAGTTCTTGATGTAGGCTACTAGGACGATGAAAATTGGCAGGCATATGGTACCCGAACAGACTGACCCTTTTTGCCGTTCCGACCATCGTGTGGGGAGTGGAGGAATGGGAATACGGGATCTAGTAGCATGCATAGAGTTTGAACGGGTAATCGGATCTGAATGAAACTAAGCAAGTGGAAAGAGCCATAGCCTCAGATGTTCCACGTCAAGTCGGACAGGATCCGAGACCTGTGGGGATGGAGTGGAGGGGGGCACCAAACATCTCATGAAACGCTTAGTGTTGAGGGAACAAGATGGAATGTGGCAGGAAGAACAAGTAAGCCCTAGATCGTACATGGGCTCTTTGGGGGAGTTGGAGGGGGTTTCCCGGAATTCCGGTGATCGCGAGCTAGGATACTTCCAGATGTACTATGGACGATGAAACTGGCAGGCATATTAGTGACCCGAGCAAATAGAGTTAAGGACCTGACGCAATACCCCAGGAAAACTTCCGTTCCTGGATCCGACCATTTTCGGGGGAGTTAAGGGAAGGGAAATCTGGAAATCATTGACTACCGTAGGTTACGAACGGGTGGTCCGATTCGAGTCAAACTTTTTGGGTGGTAAGACCTGATGGCCTAGATATGCAAGACATGTGTCCGTGCCAGATTTTGTGAAATGCACAAAAAACAAACAAATGGGCAGAATGGTATGTAAGTTGGATAGTTTATTCGACCTAGGTTTGTTATTTGATGTCCGGACCGGATCCGACCACGAAGGAGGAGGATGAAGCGGGTCAGGGAAGTTTGCAGAAATGCTCCGATTGGAGTCAAAACTGACGGGCGGGAAGAGGAGATGTCAGAGTTGCGATTTTTTTTTATTTTTCCGAGCCGTAGCCATTCAGACACAATGGGGAAGCAGTGTTGCCAGATGGTGCGCATTTGCGCCATTTGGGCGCTTTTTCGAGGCGGCTGCGCTTCGATTCTTTAATGTGTGCGCATTGCGCCATTTTTGCGCATTCCCCTAAATCTCGGCGCAAATTGGGCGCATTTTGCTATCCACAAATTTTAAAAGTGAAAACCAGACATTGACTTGTAAATTCCACTTGGTCGTTTTATATTCAGATCTCAAGGGTTGCAGAGATTGAGGCCTTGAAGGACGAATGTTAAAAATTTCATTCGAGAACACTGTAAGGAGCATGAGGGCTCGGAATGTGTTATTATCCCTCCCTACTGCTCCAAGTCTTGTATAGCAGCCGCAAAGCTGAATGCTGCAAAATTTGGATATTGGTATATTATTTTATATATTATTTGACGTATGTGTGAGCAGTTTGCGCTTCGGAAATTTGTTTTTCCAAGAAATCGTCACTATTTCTCCTGTCACAAAAGACAAGACCTGATTAACTCTTCTCTTGCGGGGAGCATAACCAGAGGCGTTTCTAGCCAAAATAAGTGCATGGGAGGGGGGGGGTTAAGGTCTTTCGCGACTGGCTAGATGTTTTTTCCCGACTTTTTCAAAATAAAAGACTACATTTGAGAAAAAAAGATTACTAATTAAAAAAATCGTGGCGCTACGCGCCGACCCTTTTTTTTTATTATTATAACGGCTGACTGAAAACATTTGAAGGGGGGGGTACCTAATTCTATCCCAAAAATCCAGATGGCAAAAATGCGCCGAAGGCGCATTTTTGCTTCTCTTGCTGCGCGATCTTGTGTCAAGAATCTGGCAACACTGTGGGGAAGTTGGAGGGGGAGACCCGAAAATTTTGCTGCTCGCTTACTACGATGTTTATTTAATAGATGACATATCTTAGGGTCCGGACTTTCCAGTAAATGCTCAGATTCGAGTGAAACTTGATACGCGGTAAGAAAAGATTTATGTGTCTGAACAAGGCTCGGCCGCGGTAGGGGGGTTGGAGGGGAGGTACCGGAAGTAGTGTGGCACCTCCAAGGATCAAAAGAGTTGGGCTAAAACTGGAATGTAGAAAAGTCATTTGCCATAGATGATTCGAGGCAATGCCGAAAATGCTCAGTCTCGAGTGAAACTAGAAATCCTATTTCCAGGTCCGATCCTAGGAATCCTAAGGGGGCTGAAGGGTGTATTTTGTGACGTCTTCTTACAATTTCTTGCACCACCTTATCAACAAGTGTCATATGAGATCAGCTCTTGTCTGTAAAACTTAAGGCAAGATGGCATACAACAACTCCTGTTCAGACACTTCCAACCCCAGATTCAGCGCCATGTTTCAGGGGTACTTGGGGCTTTAATAGCTTTTGACACAAGAAAATACCGTTATAAAAATCAGGGGCACCGCCACAGACGCTTTGGACGAGGTTGCTTACAGAGAGGGCGAGGATTTAGAAGTCGGATACTGTGAAACGAATGGCAGGCTTGTGTTCGAGTGTTTAGTATAGAAATCAATTGTAACAGCTGTTTCGACCATGTGATTTCCTGTTGAATGATACGTTACTCGGATCCATGTACAAAAAAATCTGCCAAGGGGACCCACCCAAATAAAATCTGCGATTTCTTGGGAAGGGTCCTCAGATTTCATACCAGTCCTCTCCTGGGAACCGTCTAAAACTGAAGCAGATCCCTTGTGCACCATCCTGACTATTTCGTAGCCCCTCGTCGTAGTGTGTGAGAGGCATGTGTGGGAGGAGGCATTCACTGGCAGATTAGACCAAGCGCGCGCATAGGTGCAAGTCTCTAAACGCTCCGCGGAACAAAAACGCAGAAGAAATGTACTAAGTGGTAAGTGAAGAATCAGTACTAGATCATCTCTCACGGGATGAACACTGGAGTGTAGAACGTGTTGGGTTTGGAAGTGACAGACTTTTTGGTCTATTTCTGGATTACATCTGATTTGGTGGAAAGGATACACAGAACATGTAAGTTGATACACGGCATTTAAACAGATTCTGAAATGTACTCTTAGGTAGTCGGGGGGGGGTAAAGGTAATGGAGTTTTTCCTTTTGACAATCGATAAGGGTACAAACTCGTTGTTTATTTAGCAATAGAAAAAGCTAGTTCTAGATTATTTGTACTTCGATGGAAAAGGACGCGCGAAAGGTTTTCCATATGGCAGAAAAACAGATTTTGAAATGAATGAATTTTTTTTATAACCCGTCACACAATCACGAGGACACAAGGCGGGGTATTAAGAACAAAGGAAAAAAAAAGAAAAACAACAAACATAAATACACAACATCAGTGAAAATTGACAAATAGCCTACACTTTCCGAAGAATACACCCTTACCCGTGGTACTTATTTACCAATAGAAGAGGCTGTTAAGCTGTTCCCGGACAATTTTTAGTTTTTTACTTCAATGGAAAACGCTACACAAAACTTCTGACAAGGAAAACACGAAAAAAAAACGAATTGTGGATATTTTTGTTATTTATTTTTTTGTTATTTATTTATTTACATAAATACTCCTTGAGCCCAAACTGACTGGGAAACATGTATTCAAACAATACATAAAACGGATATGTCAGCTACGATGCTTTGGTAGCGATATTTTGGCCCTTCTTGGCAAGGATCCTCGTCAGGCTGAAATATCGCTGCCAGAGCATCGTAGCTGACACATCCGTTTTATGCACTGTTTGAATCTAGTTATTTATTTACGCTACGAAACGGAACATATTGGCTTGCATTATACATAAACACTGAACTTGTACCAGGAATGAGAACAATACCATACTAGAAAGAAACGATCGAGTCTAACCAGCAGTATTCTATCCCCGAATTATCTACACGTCTATACCAGAAATAGAGTCGTTATTGGAAGCGAGGGGTTACTTACTCACTCTCCGGCACCTGCTGTAGCCTACACCCTTTCCCGGCACCAACCGAAATAGGCGGTGCCGGCGCCGACAGTAAATTTGGGCGATTAATTTTTTCAAACGCTTCTAAAAATGCTTATTTTGATGTTTTAACACGTGACAACCGGTGCAGGCTTGTTTCAGCAGGTGCCGGCACTGACCGGGCATCGCGGCACCGGCACTTGCTGTACATTAAAATTGAGAGTGGGCAACCCCTCGATTGGAAGCCTTAGGGGATCTTACTTGGGATCTTACTTGTATATCAATCTACGTCCCGCACTATACCATCTGCATGTTAGAATGATGGAATATTAACTGTGCCTACTGCGACTAGTGCTTTAAGCTAATTTAACCCTGACGGTAATATTAAATATATATGTCCATTGTGGGAACGAGAGGAAGCCCTAACTTCTAGTCCTTGTCAAACTCGAGCACCAGAAGCTAAAGCGGATCAAAAGTGATACGTGGAAATAAAGCAGACACTTGGTTTGGAATTCTGTTTCAAGATTTGATTATTTATTGACGTACTAAACTGGACATACAGGAAAAGGAACTTGTAGACATAAATAATTCATTTAGATGTAAGTCCTAGAAAACCTTTCATAAGTATAAAAGAATGAAGCTATTAGTTCAACATTAAACTGACTACAAAATAATCAATTCGATCCATTTTATTGTAGTAAATCCTGGTAAACTATCCATCAGGGCAAATGAATGAAGGTGTTAGTTTAAAATTAAACTGACTGTACAGAATAATCAATTTGATCATTTTCATTGCAGTAGAAAATCAAGTTGATCACCCTAGAAAATTAGTCAGAAGGATAAACGAAGCTGCTGTGAAGCTGTTAATTTAAATTGAACTGACCACATAAAGTAATCAATTTGATCCTTTCCGTGACGAAAATACAACATGTCTCACAGTGAGTGTGTAAAAATAACATAAGGTTTTTTCTTCCGATCTTAAGTGTGCAAAATAACCTGTTATCGAGACTGAACTTACTTTTAGTAGGATATCATGCGAATAACCATATTCGCACAAAAAGGTTTGCAATTTTTTAAATACTTTAGTTATTATTTACCATTATTATTATTTTTTTGTGAGTTTGGACAATGGTGAGTAATGGCGGGAGAAAATGATAATTTGGGCCTGTAAGTATTGTGAATATGAAAAGAACCTGAACCTGAACGTCGGTGAATCCAGAAGGCGATTTTCAAAGGCGCTGATGACGGATATAATAGTCGTAGCCTATGCGGATAGGTAAAATTACACACTTACTGTGAGACATGTTGTATTTTCGCCACAGAAAGGATCAAATTGATTACTTTAGTTGGTTCAATTTTGAATTAACAGCTTCACAGCAGCTTCGTTTATCCTTCTGACTAATTTTCCAGGGTAACCAACTTGATTTTTTACTGCAATGAAAAGGATCAAATTGACTATTCTGTATAGTCAGTTTAATTTTAAACTAGCTGCTTCATTCCTTTGCCCTGATGGATAGTCTACTAGGATTTACTACAAAAAATGGATCAAACTGATTTGTAGTCAGTTGCATGTTGAACTAATAGCTTCATTCTTTTATCCTTCCTTATGAAAGGTTTCATAGGACTTAGATTAGCCTACTGCAATTAAAAGGATCAATTTGATTATTTTCTGGAGTCAGTTTGAACTTTCCCCGAAAATGTAATCTTCCGCTTTACACTGTAAGCATCGTCATGTCGGGCCCTAAGCCGCAGAAAAGATGACAGGTTGACAGGTCGTCTTTTGACAGAAGATTCTTGTTATCTTGTCTGCTAAGTGAAGCGAAGTGGTCTGAGATTCCCACGGGCCGGCGTGACGTCCGACACCTTACAGGCTACATAAGGTGTGAGGTTAATCAGCAGATTAACGACGGACATTAGCAAAGCAAGGTGATAAAAAAAAAAAATCCAATCTTAACTGAATAATTTACTTCGAACCTGTCGAATAGTCGGTTTCCGAGAAAACAAGTTGTGAATTTGAATGTGTATTCCCGTAGGTGCGAGGTTAATCAGCAGATTAACCACGGAGATTAAAGGACCCCTCTTGCTTATTCTGCTTTTTATAATATATCTAGCTCCCATACAGAATTATAAGCTTCTAAAATCCCCACCGTTCTCCATTGTTTCGTTTTGTGCCTACGAAATTTTAGCGCTTTTTTGGCCTTGCCGTGTTTTTCCCGTCACACAACGAAACGTTTGCCGGGATCATCAGCGTCTGCTGACAACTCTTTCACACATAAGGATCTGAGAAGCTTTTGTTTATAACTTCTTTTATTTGCTTAGTTTTCACACTTTTGAACCACGGCGCGATCAGTTTTCAAATGTTTTGCGCCCAGCCGCCACGTCGGAGAGCAGGAAGGCTGGACATAGTCGACAGGCGCTAACAAGAAAATCGTTAATTTCAGATGGAAAGTAATGGTATTTTCGAAAATGTTTTTTCTGATCCATTTCATAGGTAAAATATTATTTCTAGTAAGAGTTGTGCTTTAATGAAGCAAAGTGAGACAAAAAAAAATCCGAATGTGAACTGAATAATTTACTTCAAACCCAACGAATCATCGGTTTCCAGGAAAACAAGCAGTGAATTTGAATCTGTGTTCCCGTAGGTGCGAATTTAATCAGCACATTAACGACGAACATTGATGAAGCAAGGTGAAAAAAAAAATCCAGTTTGAACTGCATAATTTATTTCAAACCCGTCGAATAGTTGGTTTCCAAGACAACACGTACCGTAGTGAATTTCAATGTGTCACCCAGGGCCGTATCCAGGGGGGGGGGTTAGGGGGCTCGACCCCCCTCCCCGAAACCCACAAAAGTAATAGTTTTTTGTAGGCTTTAACCTCTGATCTATGTATTTTTGTACTTTTTGGTCCGACCCGTGGGCAACCCCCCCCGAAATAAATTCTGCGGGCAAACCGAAAATAAATTCCTGGATACACCCATTGCCGTCAAAAATTGGAAATATTTCTTATCAACACCTTTGAGCCCACTCGCCACATCGGTAGTGTGTTGCCTTCTTCATCAGTGGAGTTAAACAATTAAGGCTCCGAATGTCGAAAAAAATATCAAGGAAGACGAAGAATTAATACGCCAGAACAAGGCTCCTGTTCTGAAGGAAATAGAACACGGGTCCTGCCCTCGTTTTCCGCGGCGGCATAGACTTTGCGCCGACACTGGAGTAGATATGGAGAATCTTTATTCACAAAGGAGTACGGTAAAGGAGAAAATCTTTATTCTTACAATTAGTTGTATTTTTGTTCGTTTGGCTCACCACTCCGTTGTGTTTGTGTGACTTTCATTTAAGGCGACTCGCTTTAAATATTTCTCACTCGCTGTCGTCATTCCAAAATCACAGACAATAATAATAATAATGAACTTCCCTTAATAGCTTGTATTATACATGCTAGCACTGGATCGTCATTCACGCAAATAACACATGACAGTTACATAAGTAGACATTTCATCTATACGTACTAAAACAAACGGTAGTATACAGACGGGTGCGCGGGCTATAGGGTATAATAATGTAGAAGCTATGTTTGAAGCTACTGTGATTTTTTTTTTTCGAATCATTGTTTTTCCATTAATTAGTAAGTGTATATCATTTAAAAACACTTAGGAAGCCATACGGCGGACTTTTAAAATATAGATAAAGCATCGAGAGCTGTCGAAAGACGACTCGTTTATTTACTTCTTGCTATCGATGATGGTGATAAAGGAAAGAAATTAAGAAAAAAATACAACCATTAAACTGAACCTCTCTAACGAGGCAAATGCACACGACCAAAAAGACAAAAGAAGGATAAAATGACTAGTCGGACCTAAAAAACATTCCCCCCAGATGGCAAGCGAAAAATGGTCAAGAGCAGAGGCGTGAAGTCCCCCTATCATTAGATGGTAGCTTTGCGCAAGAGTCAAGTGGAATTTACACAGTAGATCTCGAAAGATCAAGTTACTCCATTAGGTAATCAATTCGATCCTTTTTTCTGAAGTAAAAATAGTCCTAGAAAATTATTCGCCAGAACTAGGATAAAGGATAGCGATTAGTTCAAAATACAAAGTTACAAAATCAATTTGACATTTTCTGTGACAAAAGTACAAAATGTAATCCCACTCTCGTCGTTTACCGACGAGAGCGGTCGTTTAATCCGTGACTGGTTTACCTTTTACCTGCTTAGGCGAGGGTTTCCGAGTTGTCAAAATTTGTCATGATTTTGTCGTTTAGTTTGTTATTAAAGGTGATGGGGGAGACAGATGTTTCACGCTGTCAGTTCGGTACCACCTGGTAAACCGCGATAAACCGATTAAGTAGCTACAATGTCTGGATCCCTACTACGGCGTCTTAGAGAATACAAAGAAAGAGCTTAAGAATAGTGGGGCCACATCGGTAGTGTATAGGACCTTGCACAGGGAACGACTTGCAGGGCAGTCTTGGCTACCACAAACCCCTGATTTTCGGATACTCTAGCCTATACTATATATATATTGACCATTTTTCCACTTCCATATGGATCCGTCCGTGACCGAATGGTTAGCGCGCCGGACTCGCAAGTGAAGGGTCACTTGTTCGAGTCTCGGTTGTGCCTATATATATACAGTTTGGTTTTGAGGCGGGGGTTAGTGACGTAACCCTGTAAGACAAGCCAAAGTCCACCCAGCTTCTCCAGTACCTGGAGAAATCCGGGGAAGGTAACAGGAAGAGTGTGCGGAAGAACAGGATGGCTGGCCCCCAACCCCCCATTGCAGTTCCTGGATGAGGGCTGTGAATCAGAGATCAGCACCGCCAGTTTGGCCTGTCAAGGCTAGAAGCTGATACCTTTTTTTTCATATGGGAAGACGATTTTTTAAACCCCGATTTATGTAGCCTACTGCGCTATTTCCCTTTTCTTGTCTAGTGCTTTCATAAAATTTCATCATCATCATCAACACGATGCCAAATGACGGATCCTCTAACCCAATAAAATATTGATAATTTGATTGAAGCTAAGAAATCAACCGATCAGAATTTCTTTATAGTGACGCTTGTCAGGGCTAGGGTACCACCAGGTATCCAGCGTTAGATGTTTGTAAAATCTGGGGTTTGTGGTAGACTGAGCCAGGACTCCTTAGGGGTTGAGATACATGATTCCTGTTCTGGTAATTATTCTCCTCCTTCCTTAATCAGTTTCAACGTTCGGAGCATTGTTGTAGCAATGCTAACCTTATTGCATGGAAAACGAGGGGCAGGACACTATATATTATTATTCTTCTTCTTCCTTGAAAATTGTGAGACAGGAGCCCTGTTCTTGTGTGGTGATTCTTACTTGACGAATTCCGACGTTCGGAGCCTAGTTGTAGCAGTGTAAAGAATTTGATTCATGTGGACAGAGAAGGTGGGAGACACCATTATCCTTCGATGGGCGCTCACCGATACCTTTTTGTTCTTCAAAATCCTCACGGTAGCCAACGTTATCCACAAATTACTGGAACACAAGTCACTCTTCAAAGCAAGGTGGCCATTGCTCATCAATTATTCAGTGATATCCCATCAGAGGTTAAAACGGGCACTATACCATCGAGAAGCTCGAGTGGGGAGTAAGAGGAAGTATATTAGACATATCCCATGAACGTTAAATATGTCGCAAGAGGAAATCATCGGCGAGTTTGACATTATTTTGGTCTCGGAAGCTGAATATTATTTAGCTAAATTTCAGATTCTTCCATGAAACACCAGAACGACTTTAGTATAATTTAAGGCGTTTGGTTATTGTGATCCAGTCTATAATACATCCTTTCTTCTTCCGACTTGCGGCAATTAACAAGAGAACCCAGAAAACAAAATACCTACCAAAAGAAATCGATCAAGCTAGTAATTAGTTTGATTTTTCTATACGTTTTCCATGACCTGCTAAAAAGAAAAAATTGTCAGATCTATCGTCAAACTATGATCCCAGACTCCCCATGTCAGGTGCTTCAGAACCGCACAACTAGGCGGGAGGATGGAGTCGTGGCTTCACCTTGGGTCTTGGGTGGGGGCGGGGTTCTAGGCGTTGCAAATGCCAGAATACTTACGATGCAACTCCTATAACCTCATTGCACGGAAAACGAGGGGTGGGGCCCCTGTTCTATTTTCTTCTTCCGTCGGAGTTGAGAGTCAGGACCCTTGTTCTGGTGCAATTATTCTCCTTCTTCCTTGACTTTCGACGCTCGAATCTTTGATTTGGCAGCGATAACCTTATTAACGAACAGAGCGACGACTAATTGAACTTGGCTCCGACTTTTTGGGAAATTTTTCATTATGTTAACCTGTGTCAACGAATTTAAATATAGTCCCTACTTGTGCTAGAAAAATTCAGCTAAGCTCCTGCTACTAGTCGAAAACTAATTTTTCGCATAACATGTTTTTTCGCAGAACACTGAAATCTGGCAGTTTACTGATTGATGGCTTCTCTCTGGAATCTGGACTGCTGCCCGGGAAACCTAAGAATCCGTCGTTCTTGTACTGAAATGTGACTTATTTTTCAAACTGTCAAGATCAGTCAAAGCGATTTGTAAATTAATTAATTCCTATAAATCTTAATCGTTCTTTTCCCAAGACATGCAAGGAGGCCATGCATTCCGAAGAAAATACTGATGCTGGATTATCTCAATCCTCGTTAACTCCAGCGTTAATTATCTGAATTCCTTCGAATTCTGCCTTACCAGCATTTTTGTTTGTCTTTGTTATCTTTCTAGTAAATTAGTTAAGCGTGGCTTTTTGTGTGTGAAGGTAGCAAAATGGAAGATGTATCCTATATATTAAACGTTTTGATTTGTTTTAACTAAATGTACGATTTGAAAAGAGTTACAAGAATAAAAACAGATATAGATTTTTAATTTTTTGAATGGTTTTGAATGAGTTTCTTTTGAAAGAGTGGGCGACAGTAGGTGGCTAAAAATATTTATCGCCGAGAGGAGTCGTTAGCCCAATTAGTAAGCAATATGAGAATAAAATATTATCCAATCACGTGACTTTGGGATGTGAACTGCTTAGACGAATTTACCTTCGGTTAGATCGCTGTTCCTATAGCCCGCTTCTATCTGACTTGTAGTTGTTTGCGAACCATGTTCACAACCCCTATGTAGCTCAGTGGTAGATCAGTGACCTTGTAAGCCAAAGGTCGTGAGTTCAAACCGTGCCTGAGCCCTTTTGTCTTTCAGTTCACTAGCCTACTTATTAAGACAAAAAATACGAAAAGATGCCACGCGAGTTTAAAGAAAAATGAGGCCCGCTCGGATTGACATCCCAAAAAATATATAGATTATTATAGAAAAAGCTCGTGCGCCATGTGCAAATAATATAAAGCCAACCACAAAAAACCTTCAAAGTTTTCATATGCTAAATCTCTTCAAAACAAACTTTGTCTGTGCCAGAAAGCCAGCTTCAGGAACTTCGTCGACTTCAAATCCCCAAAACAACCACTTTTCTCTTTTACCTAAACCCATTCCCTCTCCCGAATTGCATCATCAGCTTCTTCCTTCAATCCCTCACATTCGTTCATGAGCGCTGCTGATTTTCGATCATCTCCTCACATCCAGCAAAAGGACCGCAACGATGTAGCCTATCTTACGATCTTGATTTGATTCACGGTCGGCAAGTGTTACAACTCGCATTATAACATTCCATAAAATATGATGCGCTTCTATCATGGCTCGTCACCATCAACTGTCATAATTACAGTTGGTGATTGACGCCCATTTTAATGGACCTGACTAAGGGTGCAACTTAAGTGGCCCGCTCATAATGCTGAGGATTTTTAATCGTTTTACCACCTGAGAAAATTGATTTAAATACAGACAGATTGGCACATTACTGCTGCTGAGTAGGTCATAGTAGCTTACACAGAATATAATACACTTTACTGGTCAAAAAGGCCTTACAATTTCCCATGAAAATACACACAAATAAACCAGACATCTTAGCCAAATTTTTGTCTTATCCCGCTCGTTAGGAATGAGACTAGGCTCAAGTATTGTCGGCTCTACCTCAACTCTGTAAGCATTTTCCCTTCGTATCGTTATAAGGATGGTATAGTTTGTCTCGGAGGATTCTTATCGCTCTTGCTAATGACCAGGAGTTGTGGATAATTAAAGGGAATACCGCGTTGGAGGCTCCTCCACTGCCATCCTGAGTTCACAAGTGCGGTTCTTGACAATGATGATAGTAAATGATCAGAGTGTTTTGACCGTTCATTCCTCAAATGAGAAGGCGATAAATAAGGTGGTCATAACATGCTCCTAAGTATTCACGGTTCTGCCATAGAGTCTCCTCCTATAATAATACACGACGGGCAGAAAATGTCAGTACACAGCTGTTTTTGCAGCACAACAGAAAGGTCCAAAATAGCTTTGTACCCGAGCGGTTGTCCACTCTCTACTTTAGTGTAGAGCAAGTGCCCGGTGCCTGGACGATGCCGGCACCGGTTGGCACGTGTGAGAAAATTAAAATGCACATTTTTAGAAGCGGGTTTTGAATGCCGGAAAAGGGTGTACAGCAGGTGCCGGGGAGTGGGTAACCCCTCGTTTTTACCAGAATTTATTGACACCGTGTACAGATGATACTTCTAGTCCCTTGTTTGGTGGTGTTCTTGCTCGTTTTACTTTGTTTGGAAGACAAGCCCAGTTTGATTACTAGTATCGTGAGTGCACCTCATTGTGTGGCTGAAGAGACAAGTTAAGTGTAGTAGATTAAGGTCCGTTCAGACTGATACCACACATAGACGAACTAGTATTCCTTCCGAGCTTGAGGGTAATGATCACGTTGAAATCGAGGGGTCGACGACTCTCATTTTTTATGTACATTATTCCGGAATAACGGAATAATCCTGACCATTGCAGATTATTCCTGACCATTCCGGATTATTCCTTCGGGACGTGTACACCATTCCGGGAGAGTCGACGACCACTCGGTTGAAATGAAAAACAGCAGGTTTCTGTAGTGACTATAAGAGCCCCAATTCGTTTATTCCTCTTCAAACCGAAGGTTCTGGCCTGGCTTAAAGTGCCAAAGCCATGTGCAATTCGTCTGACGCAGAGCTGATTTTAAAGTTTAACTAAAAAGCCAACTTACTTTGTATCATTTAACTGAATACATTGCATTATTTGGACTGTGTAAAAGGATTTTATTTTATTTTTCACTATTTGGTCTAGAATGACGCTCAGGATATCTATGGACGTCATCACAACGCAAAATTATACTATGACGCGGAAAATTTGAATCTCAATCGAAACGCGGCTTTTCAGTGGCCAATGATCATCTTGAGGAAGGTAGCTCACTGCGTGAACACTTATTTTTCGTAAATAGTTTTCATCAAGCATACAACAGAGATACAAACAGGTACCACAAATCCGATAGGAAATTCCACTATTTGAAAATCGATTATTCGTGAACAGCCGAGCAACGAAGTAACGCATTTTCGTAGGGTTCTTCAAGCCTGTTGAAGTGAATAAATGATGGGTAACTAGATCCTATCTCAGCCCTTTTCAGTTGAACTTTAAACTAGTCAGTTGTCCTAAACCACCGAAGCAGAAACAGTCCACTGTGTTCTTACCTGAACTGTGGTTTCGCAGATTCGGAACTAAACGAAGAAAATACAAAGGGATCTCTTTTTTTTGAGGTTTTGTAAGCATTATTTCTGTGTTTCGTTTTCTTGATTAAATCTGTTGCAAAGTTCTATATATTTACGATCAGGCAATCCATGCATGACTAACAAACGCCTCATTTACTCCGATTAGAGTGACACGCCTTTCATTCACTTCAAATTTCCCGCCGAGATTGATTTCACTAAAAGGGCTTGCGTGAGTCAAACCAGGTTAGCGTGACGTAAACTGTGGTTCGCCAAGCCATCTTCTCAGCTTGGCCGATCACGCGGAGCCCTAATTGCAAAACGATGTCTTTAGTTCCACTACAGGTTGTTATTTTGTTTTTCGCAAGGGACTATGGCTTGCAAATGACGATGTACAGTTTTTAAATTCAGTTAATTTTATTTGTATTTCTCATTCAGCAAAACAACATACATAACGATCCCATGAAGGGTGCAACCGAGGGTGCAACCGTGTCCTGTGCGGGAGTGCATAACCACTCAGTTCTGACCAACGATATGAAGGGGTAAATCGGGTCAAAACGAAAATTAAAATTAAAATTAGAATTGCCGTAAACCTAACATAGGACTTGATTGCCACTAGAAAGGTTTATAAATGTAAACGCGACCGGCGCCTCGCTGGGGGCTCGGCTCTATATAATATACTCCACTTCTTCCTTTGTGTTTTTGGGATCCCAAAACGTTAGTGACGGATACCTATGACATCGCAAAAAGTTGTCCGTCTGTACGGTCTGTAACTTTCGAAGGGAATGAGATATTTTGATGAAACTTGGTGTGAGGATTCTTTGGGTCAAGAGTAAGGTCAAGTTCGTAGATGGGCTCTGTAGCCCTATATTTAGGGGTGGGGGAGGGGGTTTAAATTAAGGGGAAAACAAAATATTTTTAAACATCTAATGTGATAGTCGATTATGGGGTAAGAAGGCATGCTGATCACGATGGTGAAAACCATATTCTCACCGGACGAGTAGTTCGCCCGGAATCTGGCCAAAACAGGAAAGTCTGTTAAAAGTAAAAGTTTTATTTGAAGTTGATTAGATGTTTGAAATAGGGGTAAGATGACATGCTGAACACGATGGTGAAAACCATTTTCTCGCCAGACAAGTAGTTCGCCCGGAATCCGGCCAAAACCGGAAAGTTTGTTAAAAATAAAAGTTTTATTTGAAGTTGATTAGAGGTTTGATTTAGGGGTAAGAAGACATGCTAAACACGATGGTGAAAACCATTTTCTTGCCGGGCAAGTAGTTCGCCCGGAATCCGGTCAAAACCGGAAAGTTTGTTAAAAGTAACAGTTTTATTGGAAGTTGATTAGACGTTCGGTTTGGGGATAAGAAGAACACATTTTCTACCCGGACAACTTGTTCGCCTGGAATCCGGCCAAAACCGGAAATTTGGCAGAAGTAAAGCAGGAAGTTTCGATCAGTATCGTCAAAATAGATATGGCTTATAGCGGTATATCTGAACTTGGTTTTCTCAGATTATTAGCCTGGCGAAGACTGGATCTGGCGAAGACAAGACCCGATTGTTTGGATCAAATATTAAATTTTTGGGATCCCATCGAAACCTTTGGTCTTGTTATAGTGGGTTTGTAAAAAAAATAAAAAAAAAAAAAAATATAGTATATATATATATAGGCTACTCATCAAGGTTTACGGCAATTCTAACTTTAATTTAAATTTTCGTTTTGAGCCGATTTACCCCTTCATACAACGATAACACACATCTCTCATGTTACCCTTTCATTTTCTTTTTAACGAATTTCTTTTGATATTATAAATAGATAGATGCATACATTCATACATAGGAGGTTCAATCTTGGCAGGTGGCCAAGGACGAGTCAATATCTTTGAGGTTTTAAGCAAAGATTAGAGAGATTTGGGGGGAGAATAGTATATTTTAAAGCACGTCTGAAAAGGGCGGAAAGACGGGATTTGATTAGTTAGGCAGACAGTTTGCCACTGGGGAGAGAAGGCGGTATATTTGGAGGGCAAAAGGGTCATTCCGGTCCTTTTTAATGTCCGATGTGTGGTAGTAGGATGATAATTTAAAACATGCGTTGTTTGGACGCGAAAGTTTTAGTGAATAGAAGGGAAGTGGATGAAGAATAGATGTGTAGTCTAATGGGGAAGAGCTGTTTTGGAAATATTAAACAGCTGGTGAGGTTCCTCAGGGTAGCCCTTGCCCATAGGGATAGGTGCCTGCCTATAGATCTTTTGTGTGTTTGTGTTCATTTTCCACGTGTTTGCCGTGGCCGTCGGCTCAAATAAAATCTTGTCTTATCTATAACTATTTATGCTATAAGTATAACATAGACTGGATTGTCTTCCGCGAAATCTTGGGACAGACGAAGCCTTTTATAATCCCTGATTCAGGCTAGTTTAACTGCTAAGTTTAGTATAGGGCGATTCTTGCGGTCTGGAAAGCTCCGCTAGTTCCTGCTCCGGCTGTCTTCACGACTGGCAAAACCTCTTCAGTTTCCAGAGACGTTTTGACGCTCCATTAGTTTTAGAAAGCGAAGCGAATTTTTCCGGAAAGCGAATTCACGACGTAGGTGGGAATGGTACCGGAATGTTGTATTGCCGGGACGGTTTTCCATGGGTTCTTGCTTGGCGGATTTTCGCTTCGCACTGGCAAAACTTGCTTCAGTTTCCAGAGCCGTTTTGACGCTCCATTAGTTTACCGGGAAGTTGTATAGCCGGGACGGTTTTCCATGGGTTCTAGCTTGGCTGAATTTCGCTTCGCATCCGAAAAGCGAATCCGTGAAAACGCGAGAATCGCCCATATATTCAATAACCACATTCCTTCTTCTCAAGAAGTCGATTTGCTGCCTCAGTAGTCAAATTGACTCTTGGAGAAGACGCGGTTTGTTGACTCTAGCTGTATAGTCGGGAATCTTCGCATGAATCGGTCAATGCTTCTTCAAAATTAGCACTGTGTTTAACGTAAAATGATTTGTCAATTCCGTTCAGTTTTACGTACAGGAAGGGTTAAATTGACTCTTGTAGAAGACGCAATAACTGGCTATAGCTTTATATTCGGGGTCACTGCTTCCTCAAGATTTGCAGTATGTTGACGTAAGATGAATTGTCGACCCTTGCAAGTTTCACTTACAAAAAAGGTAAATTGACTACTGGAGAAGACGCAATTTGCTGACTCGAGGTGTTTATTCCGGAATCTTTACACAAAGGGGTCAATGCTTACTCAGGATTTGCAGTGTGTTTAACTTAAAATGATTTCTCGATCTCTGCCAGTTTCACATATAAGAAAGGTCAAATTGACTCTCGGTATCGGTCTCGGAATCGATTCCTATATGTTCGGGAATCTTTACGGTAACTTCCCCAAGATTTGCAGTGCTGAACGTAAGATGAATTGTCGATCCCTGCCAGTTTCATATACAGGAAAGGTCAAATTGACTCTCGGCGAAGAATCGGTGCCTATATGCTCGGGAATCCTTACAGTAAAGGGGTTATAGCTTCCTCAGGGTTTGCGGAGTCTTTACCATAATATTGAATTGATAATCCCTGCCCGTTTTAGTAGAAAGAACGTTTGGAAATTACAATAATTTCCTGGTAATCTGCGAAACGAACGTGAGACATGTAAAGCTTTCATAATTTGTTTTGCGAACTTGTACTTGGCGCAGTTGCTTGGCGAGACGTTTGCAACCTGCTTAAACATGATAAAATGTATTAGATATTCGGTGTTGGCTGCCAAAATTATTAGACAAAGAACTAAAAGTATTTAGGAATTGTATCCAGGTGACCGTTAGCAACAAAATGACAAGCAAAGCTGCAGCTTTTATGAATTCACACAACCACACTGGAAATGGTGAAATTCAATTTAATTTCACCTCATCAGGCAACTTAATTCATAATGAATTAGTTGTTCTCGAAAAATTAAACTAATAAAAATAAGGGAAAATAAAATAAGAAATTAAACGTAGATAAAATAAGGAAAATAATAAACAAGTAAAATACGTATTCGCTCAGCCAAGCTGACTACGGATTAATTAGCTGAAATGTTGTTTCGATTTGCAGCTACGACCTGACGAGAACCTTACCAAAGGTCAGAAATTTAGATATTCCTTCAGCCCAAGCTGCAGGGGCGTAATTTGCTATAGGGCAGGGGGGGCAACTGCCCCCCCCCCCCCCCGGACCCCAGTTTGCCCCCCCCAGCTTGATGTTTGCCCGTTCGGTCCTTGAGGCGTTTGACCTAATTTTATCGCTTCCTGTGTCGTTTTCGCCTTGGTCGATTAGTAAAATATCTCTTTGTTTCTTTGTTTTTATTACGTTTTTCTTCTCGAACTAAAACTGCTCATTTTCACTTGACTTGGAAAAATCTGCTCCAACTTTGCCCCCCCCCCAGGATTTTGACGAAATTACGCCCCTGCCAAGCTGACTGCGAATCATATTTGATTCATATCCGTTTTGCATTGTCAAATATGGTCAGAAATTCAAATTTTAGCCGACCAATCCTTTTACCACCACCAAGAACAAACACCAAAGAATAATGTAAATATATTTTTTAGATTATTGACTGTAGTAAGCGAGGGATTTTAGTGTATAGCAGGTGCCAGGTCGGTGCCGCAACACCGGTCGCCACATGTCAGAACATTAAAATCAGCATGTTTAAAAGCGGGAATCGCCTAATTTATGGCCGGCACCACTAGTTTCGGTCAGTGTACACCTCGGGGTGTACAGCAGGTGCCGAGGAGTGGGTAACCCGTCGATGGTAGTAAGCGGTTAGGAGCTGTAACAGCAAAGTGGCGTAACAAAATCCCATGTCAATGCTTCGAGACGCCCACACCTTGGGTATACATATCATGGGTCACTAAAAACTATCTTCATGACACGCCTAATTAAAATAATATGAACATCTTAATGGGATTTGCGAATTAAAAACATTTTGTGCTAACGCTCCCAAATGCCTTAACCTTCATTTTAAATATCGCGCACCACTTCACCCTAACGTCATGTGACACCGTTCTGGTAACCAAGATGTCTTCGTCCTCCACGGCTGGCGATAAAAATTTCACGTTCCAAAACTCAGACAATAATCCCTTCTAAGCTCGATTAAGCCCTAACGCCTAGTTATAAGGAGGCTATCGGGTTACAAGGCAACCCTATACAAGTCTATTGTTTTTGCATCGGAGAATCCAGGAGGGGTCTCTCACCAGCACACAAAGGCTATGCAACTTCAGCAAGCCATGCACCCCACAGAATTTTATTTTCCCAACACGTCATGAAATTCTAGTCCTAGCGATGCGACCAAAATATTTTCGTATTGCTTGAAGTGCGAAAAAAAAAAAAAAAAATGTCGCAGAGATAACGTGCAATAAAATTTTTACCAGCTCTGTATTAATTCATGTTTTTTATTTTTTTTTATAAACTCATCACCCCAAACTTAATTACAGTAACACTCACTGTAGATAATAAAAATCGACGGATCCAACTTTCCGAAAACCTTCAAGGACTTACTTATTACTATTACTACCTATTACTTATATGACTTACTTATTACTCTAATTACTTATTCTGCATTTTCGATAATCCCTAGCTTCCCGGTGGAATTATATGCTTTAGAAATCCCCGGCCTTCGCCTTTGTTTCGTTTTGTACCTCCGACTTTTAACGCTTTTCCGGCGGAGCCGAGTTAGTCGGTCACGGACAGGCCCGTATCCAGGAATTTATTTCGGGGGGGGGGGGTTGCCCACGAGTCGGACCAAAAAGTACCAAAAATACATAGATCAGAGGTTAAAGCCTACAAAAAACTAGTACTTTTGTGGGTTTCGGGGGGGGGTTCGAACCCCCTAACACCCCCCCCCTGGATACGGCCTTGGTCACGGAACACAAACTTCGCCGAAAGCTTCAAGGTCTGCCAACAAATCTTTCAAAAATATGTGCATAAGAAGGTTCAAAATGTGTTTTTTATTTTTAGAAGACTTGGTAGGCCGACAGGTCTACCTTGCGTCTCGGACTCATTCTTTCGCTTGGTTTTTCCAATTTTAACCACGGCAGGTACAATTTTCATATATTTTGCGTCCAACCTCCAAGTCGGAGAACGGGATGTCTGGCTAGAGTCGACAAGCGCCAGACAAGAAAATCGCTAATTTCAAGGTATTTTGGTATTTTCGGAAAACTGAACCAGTATATCATGAAAAGATTATTTCTAGTAAGAGTTGCGCTTTCAGAAAATCATCTAAAAGCAAAGGTGCCATTTCAGTAAACATTGGGGGGGGGGAGCAAAGATTAATTTTGGTCCCCCATCCAGGTTTATTACTCAGATTTAAATTTTAATTATCTTTGGAGTAAATTTAAAGTAGCCTCTTAAAAACTATTTAGGGGCAAAAAAAGTATCAAAATGGGAGAAATCTCCGACCCCCCCCCCGCCTCTGATCAAAGGTCCTCCTCAGGCTCATCACTTCAAAGGTAATCTAGCGATAACGCACACCATGACTTTGAAGTATCAAGCCCCTTGTGAAACCCTTCAGCTTGAGGTGTGGGGGTGGAATTTGATACTGGGCTAAAGGATTCAGGTGGAAAGAGAAGCCAGTATGCAGATGCTTCGAGAATATAATAAGGTGTTTAGCTTGCGGATTCTTTGCGGATTTGGTTTCGCGGGCTACAGGAAATGGCACTTACCGATACCCAGGTGATGCCCTAAGTGACGGAGGAGGGTTGGGGGGGGGGGGGCTCCAGTTGACTTTCTGACTACAGATAGACTGATCGACATAGCTTAGCATGTAGGCTAAACATATATGCAGAAAAAATGTTTCGAACAAAAAATTCCTATTGCCGCTGGCATCAAATAGTACAACTGTAGTATTTTGTTTTAACGCCACAAGGAACAAGACCAAAGGTTTCGATGGGATCCCAAAAATTAAATATTTGATCCAGACAACTAGGTCTTGTCTTCGCCAGATCCAGTCTTCGCCAAGCTAATCATCGGAGAAAACCAAGTTCAGATATTATACCTCTATAAGCCATATCTATTTTGACGATACTGATCGAAACTTCCTGCTTTACTTCTGCCAAATTTCCGGTTTCGGCCGAATTCCGAGCGAACTACTTGTCCAGCAAAAAAAAAAAGAAAGTTCAGAAACGAATCCAGCGTATCTCCTTATCCCTATAAAGAACATCTGATCAACTTCAAATAAAACTTTAACTTAAAAAAAATCCGGTTTTAATCGGATTCCGGACGAGCTATATGTCCAGGTAAAAAATGATTGTCATATACAGATTCGGCGTCTCTTCTCACCCTCAAATCTGTCATCTAATCAACTCCGGGCGAACTACTTGTCCGGCGAGAAAATGGTTTTCACCATCGTGTTCAGCATGTCTTCTTACCCCTAAATCGAACATCTAATCATCTTCAAATAAAACTTTTGCTTTTAACAAATTTTCCGGTTTTGGCCGGATTCCGGGCGAACTACTTGTCCGGCGATAAAATGGTTTTCACCATCGTGTTCAGCATGTCTTCTTACCCCATAATCGACCATCATATTAGGTGTTTCAAAATATTTTGCTTGCCCCTTAATTTGAACCCCCTCCCCCACCTCTAAATGTAGGACTACAAGGCCCATCTATGAACTCGACCTTACTCTTGACCCAAAGAATCCTCACACCAAGTTTCATCAAAATATCTCATTGCCTTCGAGAGTTATCGTGCTTACAGACAGACGGACGGACGGACAGACGGACAACTTTTTCGATGTCATAGGTATCCGTCACTAACGTTTTGGGATCCCAAAAAATAGGAGTAAAACAAAAAAAGAAACAAAAATTTCCGAGTATACTACGTCTTTAAAACGTGAAGTAAACACAACAATCTAATATAGCCTATGAAGATGCATTTTGCTATTTCTAAATACCAAAGTTTACACTTATTTGAGATGGGTTATATTTTATTGCGGAATATAATCAAAGCGAGGGGTTGCCCACTCCGAGGCCCACTCCCAACACTTGATGTAGGCCTATACCCTTTCGTGGTACCGGACGGTACCACAACATGCATTGTAAGGACTGAATCATCGACAGGTTGCCGTATACCAACATCGTAAGCAGTCCCTCGAGTCTTAAGTTGTTTATTTTGTGGACTCAAAATAATATTCAATAATTGGCAGCTCGATCGACAGGTTGGTGTGCACCAAAATCGATTGTGGGCAACTCCTCGAATAAAAATTGCTTCTTTTGTGGATTCAATCTAAAACTCACGACTTGCAGTGTAAGGATTGAATGATCGACAGCTCGGTAATCCCACGCAAGTCTTAAACGAATTTCCATTTTCAGGAAGCCTTGGGATCTTGGAAAGCAAATTTTGGCTCTTTTGTCTTTTGCATCGATTCAACTTGTCTGCTGTGATACTACTATAAAGGGTAAGCATTCTATTACGTTTTCTTTTGACTTGGCCGACTGAAAGAAGTCCTAAACCATTTTGTTGATTCATTTATCGACGAATGCTCTCCACCTTGCTTCCACAGTCATTCCGATACATCCAGGGTTGCCACGCCAGAAATAAAGCACCCATTCTTAAAAAAATCACAACAAATCATGCAAAGAAGAAATAGTGGAGAAGCCACGCTCAAGTTAATACAACAAACTTTTTTTTTTACATTTGGTGATTTTTCGGGCATTTTTCGTGAGTATTGTGATAATATAAACAGAAAAGTCAGCAGACTTGGTACCAACCATGGCAACGCTGCATACATTTGCACTGTAACTGAGCTCAGTCGTCATACCGACACATGTTCCCCAATGACGTATTAGTCGTGCGAACGAATCACAGCCAGCGTTTGTAAGAAAATCACATGTGCATAACTTAGTTTCAAAAGGACTTTCCACTGCCTATCCTTTTCCCCTAAATTTGGGATCATTGTTTTTTGTTGGCCAAAATTAACTTTGCAAACCATGTTAAGTGTATGGTTCTCGGAAACTTGGCAAGAAAGTCTCATAAAACAACTCTTCTGTAACAGATAGTGTCTTATCTCATATCGGTTGAAATTGCGGATTCTTGTGTAGGCTAAATGTTATGAAACTTCCGACGGTGAAGAACCTCGCGAAATCGAAATCCCTATTTTTACCACAAGGAAATCTGGGTACGGAAGCACACGTTAGACCCTTAATTATTTCGCCTAGAAGGCCGTGCCACTGACAATCAAAACACACGAAAAAGCCTAAACAACAGAGGTGAAGGAATGATGGAAAAAGGAGGATTCGGTTAATAAAAATGGGAAAAGACAAATTTTTGGTGACTTATGTCGGCTCAAGCAAGCTGTGGAGCAGGCTTTATGGTATTTCCTGGTGTCGAGTTTCTGAGCTTTAACTGTTCTTTGTTTTGTTTTTCCCGAATGACACCGTGGACTTCTTGGGAATTCCTTAATCTAAGGAATTTGTTTGTCCTTTTCTTGTCTGATCCTCTTTGAGTAGGCTCAAACTTTTGATTATCTGTTTATTTGCGACAAGCGTTATTAGTTTGCGTTTCTTTTTGACAAGAACCATTTGTTTTTTTTTGTATTAAAAAAATGTTTAAATTATACTGAAAGATCATTTTGCACTCAAGCTGAGTCAAGCTAGAGGTCATCTTAACATGAAGAATCTAGCACTCCATCTTTGGGTTAGACTGTAATATTAATAGTTTTGGCGAACTGGTTCAGCCGCATTCATGCCAAGCAAAACATCGATTTCAGGATCGTAAAAAACCGCGAGTCTTTTTCACTGTCCAGTCAGCATTTTTCGCCAGCCGAGTTTACGATGCTGGGACATAGCAGACAAGGGACATACGGTAGCAAATCTCACGTGGTTTCCCCAGCATAATATGTCAATATTTGTGCATATTGCAAAACGGATACGTCAGCTACATTTTATTTGAGTTATATTTCGGTCCTTCTTGGCAAGGGTCGTCGTTCAATGGATACTTGAGCCTCAAGAGGATCCTTGCCAAGAAGGGCCGAAATATAGCTCTAATAAAATGTAGCTGGCGTAGCGGTTTTGCTGTGTCAAACATGATTCGCTGTCAGCTTGGGCTGAAGGAATATTCATCAACGAAGTACGGAACTTAAAAGTGTCCAGACAAGTATCCATCTTAGCTGGAAAGAAGGGACAGGTGATACCAAAACCAAAATGCGGAAAAGTCTATACCCTCTCAACGACCCAATCGAGCAGCAAAAACAGAAGCCGTGTCCAAAATGAAAACGCAGCACCAGCTTTAACTCTACGCAATATTCACGAAGAAATTCATAAAATCAGATACTTAGACAGAATCTTAATTTTAATTGTTCTTCCACAAGTTTATTTTCCAGCTTGAGCGGCTTGAGCCTGAAGTGTACCCTTGCCAAGAAGGGCCCAAATATTTTTATTTAATTAACATACCTCAGATAATGGACAAGCAGACTCAGAAATCAAACAGAAAGTGCCAATTTATAATTAACACTTCGACCCCTGGCCAAGGCCACTAGGGAGAAGTTCGCCTCTAATTAATAATAAATATCATCGTGCCAAATAAAACTCTCACCGCACTCGCTTCTGATCCGTCCCCTGAATCGCGATTTTCGAGACAGTGAATTTCGCCTGCCCCCACCCCCACCCAAATCCTGCTAGAAGTTATCCGATTTTGTCTATCTTTGCATACGTTTTTCAGGCTCTGCAGGCTTCAAAGAGCGTCTGCGCAGCTGATATACCAGAGTAGCACTCCCTCGAGCACTCCGTGGGTTCTTTTCCCACACTAAATATGACGAGGGACAGAAACCCTGTTCTAGACGTTCTAGTTCACTTATTCTTCTTTTTATTTGAAGACGAGCGGCAGTGTTCCCTCCCACAGAACCTGACACCAGAAACCCTCTCACTCCGGATTTAAAATTGGCCTGCCCCTACCCCAATCCTGCTGGACGTTATCTCATTTTGTCCATCTTTGTGGACATTTCCAGGCTCTCTCTCGCAGGCTTGAAAAATCGTATGCGCAACTGTTCCCCCCCTCCCCGCATAGATTCTTAATTCGGCTCCCTTTCCACTCTCCACAGAAAAAGTACATTTCCAGCCCCTGCGCCACTGGTTTCGTTCCCATATTCCCGCATCGACCTCCACTCCCGTTTGTTCGCTACTGGCTCGGCCTTCGTCTGCTATGGATTATGTTAAAAGGCCAAAATTCCAGCAACTTTCATGTCATCACAAGGGAGGAAATCCTTTCGAGTTTTAATTAATTTATTTGCCCGGCTTTACCACTCGCTCTAAACCGTTCTGGATTAGAATACCAGAGAGTTTTTCCGTTTCGACAACAAGAGAAGGATTTCCAGAATTCCGGGAAACAAGGGAGTAAATCAGTCCTAAAACGGATGTGCCTAGACTGGGCGTGGGTAGTCTAGCGGATAAGTTTAGAGCTAGATTCATGGCTACAAGGATGCGTCGTACTTACAACAGTAATTCATTCTAAATCAGTAGTATGTCCTTCCATTCTCGTTAGCCTAGACATCTGTGCTTGGCTAGGCATGCTTGTAAAACTTACTGAGATTCTACACTTCATAGGTGTATCCCATCTCCTTTATTAGCATTGCACTGATTATCAAGCTTGCCACGTTTGTTCTTTATACGTGACATATCAAGCTCCCGGTCATTGTTTAAGGTCATTTATTATGAAGAAAGGTATAAAGCTCCTTGGTATGGAAAGCGTTGTTGCCCGGCGTCACCAGCTTACTATGACATGCGGGAATAAAATGTTAGAATCAAGTAAGCATCGTGATTTGCTACCGGAACCGGCACGAACCGGATATAACACGAGGCATCAAAATAAACTAGACCTACGTTGCCTGGGCAACGTGAAGTGTTGCGGCAACCTTTGTTCGGCTTCACCGACTAAAGTGTTGCGAGAGCAACACTTTGGTTTTGTTTCTTCGCTATCGTTGAAGTTGTCAACCCGACGTTTTCAAAATTTTATGTTCCAAGAAGATTTCTGTTCCGGACTGATGACACAATCCCTAATCATACGGATATCCTTCAGCGTTGAAAAAAAACAGAATATCGGATGTACGGACTAAATTCTTTGCAGCCACTTGAACTTTATCCTTTTCAATCGTAGACATCGTGCCCGGTGAAAACTTGAAACATTGCCTTATATAACCTAGTTAGTATTACAAATCTATCCATAACTTTTCAGGATCAAAATAATGCGTAAACACTTGATTTAATTCTAAGATACAGTGATACACCATGGAGACTAATTTTGTTATCCTCAGATTTACAGAGATCAAATAAAGTGTGCAGCCAATTGCACTTTATCCTTTTCAATCGTGACGGACGAAAACTTGGAACATTATACACCCTACCACTTAAGTTGTCTACCCCTCAAAGACTTCATTCTAAGTTACAGTGATAGACCATGGAGACTAATTTTCTTACCCTCAGATTTATGGAGATCAAATAAAATGTGCATCAATTTGCACAAGTTTCTAGCCCCTTATGAACCCCTTCTAGCAACCGATTCCTCCTTACAAGTCCATCTCCCCGTGGTAGACATGGTAACAAACTTTTCTCAGCATCAAATACACCGGAAACAAATAATAGGATTAATAGGTACACCAACTAGCAAAAGTTGCTAGCCCCTCATCGACGAAGACGGTTATGGTCTAACATCCGATTGTTGCTTACAAGTCCCCAACATATCTCACAATTGGGATGCGACTATTTTGGGTTTCGGTGTGTACCTTACTACTGAAGTTGTCAACCCCTCCAAACTTTCAAACTGTTGTACCTCATGAAGGAATTTTTCTACCAAAAAAAGGATGACATATACTTTGATCAGCTCATCAAGATCTATCGACTGCCGTTGAAAAAAAAATTCTATCTGTATTAGTTCAAAAGTTGACTTTTTTGCCGTAGGCCAACTTTCTAATATCACCACTTAGAAAGGAGCAAAGTATAAGCTGCAGTTTCTTTAGCAGTGAGAGAACTTATAAAGTTTAAGAGGTATGTGCGATACCATTTCTCTTCTTCAATCCCAAGTGTAAGAAATGGATTGATAAACTCAGCAGAAATCACGAACAGAAATGTGTAGAAACAATAGATGGCAGCACTTTCGGACCCGTGGGAAAATGCCACTTTTTTGTTTCTGTAAATTTTTCTATTTATCACTCAAAGAAGATATATTGGCTGTGGGGCCGGGGAACTGCCGCACATATTTCGCACTTGTAGATTTTAGTCCACCTTCAATTTGAAAGTGGTGCCTGCCTGCTCGCCTGCTAGAACGGAGCTTTCCACTCGAAAGCAGAAACGTGGTTTGATGAAACGAAAGCTTGGCTGCATAACTTCAGATAGTCCTCTCTGACATAGGCTACACAACTCCACTTCACTTCACACACCGTAGGCTGTAGCTCGCGCACAAGCGAAAACCATCCTTTTTTGCCCCAGGCAAGAGCTCTACGAAGCTTTCCAAAATGTAATGTCATATTCATCAATCCGGCCGAAGGTCCACACTTTCCGTAAAAACCGCAGAGGTTAGACCCTTACCACTTTCTAGGAATAAGCTGAAATCGAGGTGCTAGGAAAAAAAACAAACAAAAAAAACCACGACAAAACCAAAGTGTTGCTCTCGCAACACAATTAGAGCCCTGCAAACCATCAGCTTCTAACCGGTATAGATAACACGAGGCATCAAAATAAATTAGAGCCCTGCAAACAATCAGCTTCTAACCGGTATAGACCTTCTTTTCGTCAATATTTTGTCAAGCATTTTAATGAGTAGGCTAAGTTGACATGTATGTTTTATAAAAAAAATTATTGATAGGGTCTTATTTAACTATTATGTTATTTGACCTAATAAATTCGTATCGTATCGTATCGTAAGAGGAGCTTATAGGTCCGAAGAACGGTTATGCAAATTTTGCTAAGTTTATCCTCAATGGCAAGGGACATGGAAATAGGCTAAGAACAGCATAAGCCTTATGTAATTATCTGTGAGCATAGCCAAGTTTTAAAGTAGTCAACTATCGCAGAACATCTTAGCAGAGACACTATGTAGTGCGAGGTGTCCTTTAACGTTTGAAGATGCACTCAAAACACGATGTTGCTCCTTGAACTCGTATTGTTCTTGACTAGATTGGTCAGTCACTGTGTACCTGAGGTTGCTTCTCTTTATTAAAGGCATTTTTCGTTGAGTTTCATTTGTAATTATTTTAGAATTGTGACTATAAATTGAATACACATATATATATATATTGACGACTGGACGGATACTCTGCTTATCAACCGACAGGACAGACATTGACGACTGAACGAATATTCGGCTCTTCCGCATCCCGTTTTAGAAATAAACTGAATTGAATCAAACCCTGATCTGCTCAGAGTTTAGCACTAATTATCAAGATTAATTAGTAAACAAAAAAAGAGAGCCGGTGGAGGATTTTTTTTAATCAACTTTACTAACACGAGTATCAAATTGCGAACCCCTCTGAAAAAGCTTGAAGACGGAAACCATCTTCCAGACAAAAGCACATGTGAGAATGGAATACTTGTCATTTTAAGGAATTAGGGGAAGAAGTCCCTGACGATAACCCCTTGGGAAAATCGGATTTCCGATTTTGACAGCTATATTACTTGAGAAATAGATCGTGTCATATTGGTGTCAGAGGGGAAGGAGAGATAGCATTCCTAAGAATTATCCATATACCAGTTCAAAACTACTGTGTGGTTTAGTCCCTATTAGCAAGAACAAATAATCAGATAGAACTTCTGTCTTTAGTCGCATGCAGCGACTATGAAAACCCCGACAAAACTGAGCGGACCTAGAGGTATTTATTCTAGCTTTGAGCTGACGTTGGTACCCATTTACTCCTCTTCCGTCTTCGCCGTTGCTTATCGCACATTAAATAGTGAAGGAGGCTAGAAGGAGGCGTACTCCGCGCGCTGACCCGGTCTGGAGCACGTCCATAGAACCAATAAGCTTTGACTCCTACTTTTACTCTTCAGCAACTTAACGGCGGTTTAGCTATTTGAAGAGGTAACGAAACGTGATGTGGCGCGAAGCTAGTAACCTCCACTCGTTCGTAGCGGACAGGGTATGGGGAAATATTCGACTCCGCAAAGTCATATTACAGAGATAGTGAGACGGAGATTCTGTCAGATTATTTGTTCTTGCTACCAGTCCCACAACGATCGTCACCATCGGCAACGTTTAACTGAAACTGCTAGGATTTGTGTTTAATGATAATACAGCAGACAATAGGTGAGAATACCCTTGACGCTGAGTTTGCATCATTAATTTATGGATCTATTGTACTATCTCTTTGTGATCGTTGCTGATAATGAGACAAGGGAGGATAAACAAACATTCAAATCACTTACCAAATATTCTACTTCGTTGAAAGATTTACTGGTAACGGTAGGGAGGAGGGGGGTTGGGGCATCGGATCACAAGCTCTTCTCTGTTCGTCTTGATATCGTCTTTGTGGATTTAGAGATCTGTCTCCCTGTAAAAAGAAACACTGGGTAACATAAGTAGGAGATATATTACTACAAAATGACGCAAAACGGAAAAGTCAGCTACGTGTTCCTTAGCGACCCCTCAATCGATCAATCAATCAATTTTATTTGGACTCTAATATCACATACACTTATGAAGCAAAGAATATCGGAAACGAGAGTGGATGGAAATAATACTGAAATAGAATGGATTACTATCATAAGTACGACCGGTCCTTTATTTATTTATTTATTTACTTGAGCCGTAGCCATAAACAAAGGTAAAAACACACAATAGCACTACAAATCACACATAACCAAATATGCAACAAAGATAATCGAACCACAAGTTCATTCCATTTTTTCCACAAAGGCAAAGACAGTTGAAAAATTGGAGTGGAAAGAATTTGGATCAGGTTTGTTATCTGACTTCAAAAAGCGGCTTTTTAGCGACAAAACTGCTTTACGTTTCAGTTCGTAAAACGAAGGCATACGATTATAAATATATTAATTTTCCAGGTCCCCCACACATCGTCAGCTCGTATGAGAAGCGACCTGTTTTCAGATATGGAGATCTGATCAAGCTGGAATGTCCGGTCAGGGGATTTCCCCAGCCCATCATAAACTGGAAGAAGGTAACCCCCACCCTCCAGCTTGAGGCTTTTTAAATAAGTAGTCTGTCTTGTTTTCGTCAGTCGTTGATTAGATTTAGATTATATATGAGGTTTATCAGAAGAAAAAAAACTATTAACTACAACACAACACCCTCAAGAAGTTTGAACTTGTGAAGAGGTTGAATACACACCCCTTGAAAAATTAACATACGCAAATACTAATAATAATAAAAAATGAGAAGAAAGAAGCGAAAGAAGAACCAAAAAAAAGAAGAGAAAGGGCCTGTCTAGGATCCCAAGCCCTATCCTATATTTAGGGGTAGGGTCTCGGGTAGGGTAGGGGAATACAGTATATTCAACACGTTGAACACGTCAACTATGTGTCAACATGAAATATCGTTTTTTTCTGTCTTCAGCAAGCTGTAATACTCGTTCTGAGTCACTTTCTTAATTACATCTTTGGATTTCCTTGATTATTCTTTTGTCTGAATTCTTCTTGGAAAATTTTGGCAAGAACAGACAGCTTTCAAGCTTACGTTTCCTCTTGCGACGAGATTTTCGGCAGCACATTCGTTTTTTGCACTCTGACATCTCCTGATGAGTTCATCTGTTTTTCCAAGGGTTTCCGGTCAAATAAGTTGACTGCTGGATGACAGATGACCCCAGTTGGCAAAGTCGTTAACACTTTCTGACATTTTTCTTTTTTACTTTGGTTGTCTGGTTTATATGTTTTTAAAGCGAAGTTTGAAAGACTTCATTAGCAGGATGAATTGGGTTAAAAGCAAACGTTTGATTTTGACTTATCGAGGGGTTGCCCACTCTCGATTTTAGTGTACAGCAAGTGCTCGGTGCCGTGGAGCCCGGCCGGTGCCGGCACCGGCTGACACAAGCCGGCACCGGCTGACACAAGCCGGCACCGGCTGACACAAGCCGGCAACGGTTGCCACGTGGTAGAGCATTGAAAGCACCACGTTTAGAAGCGGTTGAAAGATGAATCGCCTAATTTATGGCCGGCACCGGTGGTTTCGGCCGGTTCCGGTCGGTGCCGGGAAAGGATGTACAGCAGGTGTCGGGGAGTGGGTAACCCCTCGTGATAGATTCAACTAAAGCACGGGGGACGATAAGTATATTCAAGTTGTAGGTATATTAAAGTTTAACTTCAAATTATTACATATTATTATGAAATTATTCATACCGTCCAGGATAAAGTATAGTGTAAGAAATGAAAAATAAACAGCACTGCAAGCAGGGCCGTATCCCAGAGGGTTAGGGGGTTCACCCCCCCCGAAACATGCTAAAATACTCGTTTTTTTATAGGCTTCAGACCTCTGATCTATGTTTTTTTTTTATACTTTTTGGTCCGACCCGCGCCCCCCCGAAATAAATTTTTGGACCTGACTGCAAGGTCTAAGAAGGGCCGAAGTATCGCTGGAGCATATCTTTGACTTTCTCATTCAGCTTAACTTTGGTTGCGTTCCAACGAGTTATCTATCAGGCACGATCGTTTCAATTTCTATTGTTATTTTCGTTCCACTGCCCAGTATGACAAGAAAATTAGCTCCTCCCTCTTATCACGTTCGTTCAAAAAATTTACGATTTACAACTTACTTATGATGGTTTGGAGCACCGTCGGTGATGATAACTATTCTTTTAGTATAAACTCCCGTCATAATGGTGACGTCTGTCTTGAGTTATTATTATTTCCATTCCAGAGAGGATAGTAAATATCCGAATAAATAGCTGCCTCCTACTCTTGTCACCATAACTTCGTGGAACACAACCTTTGTATATCATGGACTAGTTTATTCCAGCTACTTTATGTTTATCAATTTCACTTGTAGCTGGACCGTTCATGAAATATGTCGATGATGGCTGGAAGGTTTAGGGACATAAGAGTTGATTAGTAGTGCTGGTACGACGAGTCACTTAAGATGTGTCATATCTCCGCGCAAATTCTTACAAGCTGCTATTTGCAACATTCTTGCTGCAATCGCACTATTCAGTTTTTAAAGTGCGTCATAAAAATAAACTGATTAATGTATTGACCCTTGCATATCTCAATAAAAGTACGCCAGTTGCCGGAGTACAAAGTATGATACTTCTCTATCCAAAAGTAAATATTAACATATGAGACATGTCCTGAACAGCCAATTTAAATCAGCATTTACGTTATCGCATATAATCCTGTTGAAAAGTCATTCAAATTAACCTACTCGCATTAACTTGCGAAGCTTGTGTTCTTGCGAACTGGAAGTACCGTATGCTATTCCTGTTTTAAACCAACCCATTATCTTTTTCCAGATTAAAAGTCTTACGAAATTTTCATAAAATATGGCAAAAATTTACATACATCCACTCCCTTCCGATTCATAATCCGAGAGTCCCAAGATCGGCTGTCACTTCTTTCGCCGAACTCGACGGCGCCGGGAATCCTAAATTCCTTCCATCGGAATAATAATCATCTCTGAGTAATTATTGTCGATGGCAAATTATACACCTAACCCTTGCTAATATTAAGTAATGTCTTTTATTTTTATTTTGAATCTCGCTCGAAATATGTTGCTATTTAGGCCTAAAATGTTGTTTCGCTTTGATGGTGAGCCACAATCGAAGCTGGGTTTCCATAAAGCAAAAGCTGAGTATCGGATTAGGGTTCAACAGCTCGGGTTTGAATATAAACTTTACGAGTCTTTATTGTTTTTCTAGTTCTTCATCATTTCCTTTACATTTTAACTTGATCTTGTCAATTGTTCGGTAATGAATGAACAGTATTTGTATTATTGATGTCAACACGTACAAGTCACTTGATGGGCTAACAAATTCATTAAATTTAGTGTGTTTCGTTCTTGGGGCGATAGCAATACAAAGAAAAGAGCATCGTACGTTGGGAACAGTTACAATCACCAAAAATGTATCTAAAAAATATGCACTCTTACATATTATTACAAACGGCCGCCTCTATTCCAGAATCCTGACTCTCTGCTCTATTGCCAAACTTATAATGCGCCCCAGTTTTCTGATAGACACGAAACACTTATTCGTCCAGAGTATTACCATCCATTAACTCCATATAGGCTAAATTACCGAAGAATCTCCACCTTTTTGTTTTGCGTTTATCTCTCTTTTTTTTAATGTGCTGTGCCAATTACTTATTAGTATGCTCAAATCATTCATTCAAATTGACATTAACTGTAATTGCTGATGCTGTCAAGTTTACTCCCTCATTTACCCATTCCTCAGGTTCAGGTTCAGGTTTATATATTTACGTAAAAATTATAAAATAAATTACACTTCTTTCCCGGCAGAGAGGCATCTCGAATGCTCGGGAACAACATACAATGAAAACAAGAGCTGTAAGCTCATATGGCACTTGCATGGGTTGAGATGTAGTGTTTGATCAAAAGTACTTTTAAGGTTACCTTTGCGGTTAAGATGCGCACTTAAGGGAGCTAGAGAAAAAGTATTTTGTTTTAGAACTTGGCTGTAATGATACGAACTTTATAGGCGCTAGAAATTCATCTGCAAGAAAAACTATTGAGACAAAACGATCACAGGCCCTTAGGGATCATTGATATATACCGTTTGGTAAAAAGTAATTTTTTTTCACTTTTCGGTTAAAATGTGCACTTTAAGGGTGATAAAATAAATTTTTAAGCAAAACCCTTGTGGCACAAATGATCATGGGTTGAGATGTATCGTTTGATTAAAAAAAGTAGTTTTCGACCTTGCGGTTCACGTGCGCACTTTAAGGGAGCTAGAACTTCATTTGTAAGCAAAACCCTTGAGGCAAAAATGATAATGGGCTCATGGGGATCATGGAAATGTATAATTTGCTCAAAAGTATTTTTCTAAATTTACGGTCAAGATTGGTACTTTAAGGAATGTCGGATTTGGAATGTGGCGATTTCTGAGCCAATCTTGTCAAATCTCTAATATTCCAGCCCAGTTCCATCGTCCTAGCACATCTGGAAGTACCTTAAATCGCGATCACCTGAATTCCGAACCCCCCCTCGAAATCTCCCACAACCGCCGGAGCCAATCCGGTTCTGTAAGTGATTTATCCAGAGCATATCTTTATTATTACCACAAAGTTCCATCCCGATCTCCCCAGTCTGAGCCGGTCACGTATTACCCCCCCCCATATGTTGCCGAATCCGGTCCGGACTTGACAAAGATCACCAGAGACATGTCCTCTGATCAGTTATCAAATTTCACTCTAATCCGATCAACCGTTCCAAAGTTACGCATGACTCAATATTCCGGATTCCCCCTCCCGCTACTCCCCCCACGACTATCGGATCATGTAAATTTGTATTTATAAGTCAGTTTGATCGGGTCCCTGATTCGCCTCCCCAGTTTCGTCGTGAAAATCCCAGAAACCGCCATTACCGGAATTCCGGGAAAATCCCCTCCACCCCCCCCCCCCCAGTGACCGGATCCAATCCAAATATATAAACGATTTATCTGGAGCAGATGCCTGTTCTTCCCAGCAAGTTTCACTCCGATCCTTCCATTCTAACCGTTTCTCGAGATTTCCGGTCTCCCCCCCAACTCCCCCATAACTGTCGAATCCGGTCCGGACTTCAAATGGGACATCAGAGGTGTGCCATTTATTCAGTTATAAAGTTTCATTCCAATCCGATCACCCGTTCGAAAGTTACACACTACTCCAGTTTTCCGGATTCCCCAGCCCTCCACTCCCCCCCAGGTGGTCGGATTGGGAAACTGATTATTTCCAGGTTAGTCCGGTCGGGTCCCTGATGCTCCTGCCAAGTTTCATCGTCCTAGCACATCTGGAAGTACCCCAACTCGAAAGAGTGTGACAAAAACTACTTAATTTTCAGAATTCCCCGGCCCACCACTCCCCCCCAGATGGTCGGATCGGGAAACTGATTATTTCCAGGTTACTTTGGTCGGGTCCCTGATTTTCCTGCCAAGTTTCATCGTCCTAGCACATCTGCAAGTACCCTAACTCGCAATCAGCGGACCGACAGACCGACCGACCGACCGACAGACCGACCGACCGACGGAAAAGTGATCGGTATATGGCACTTGAGCGAAGCTGCAAGTGCCATAAAAACAGTTTAACTTAAATAAATATCGAATAAATCCTTTAAATCCTTTAAATAAATAAATCCTTTTCTCTCCTTTTTCTAATGCAGATTCCAATATTCCAGGACGGGGAATCGGTTACGATCGGTTGGGATCGTTACCGGACATCCGGACAGACGCTCCGAATCAAGGAAGCGACTCAGGATGACTCGGGAACCTTCGAGTGTGTCGGAGTTAATGGCTTCGGAAGCGAACCGTGTCGTTCCAGGTCATTGTACTCGGTAAGTTCCAATCGCGTTTTCAGTTCCGCTTCGTTGAACCGCTTAAAGGATACCTTGCACTACTTAGTGTTTCTGCTAAGATGTTTTAAAGCACAACTCTTACTAGAAATGATCTTTTCCGTATGAAATGGATTAGAAGAAACTTTTTCGAAAATACCATTACTTTCCACCTGAAATTAGCGATTTTCTTAGGTGCATTTTTGTTCTCTGGTTGGTCTCTGGTCTCCTGCCAGTTGGTAATTTTTGTGTTTTTTCGCATGCCAGAGAACTGAGAACAGAGACCTGAGTCCGTTTTTGTTGTCAGTTCTCTGGTGGATAAGCCTCACCAGAGAACTGACTTCGCTACTCAGTTCTCTGGTGACCATCCACCAGAGAACTGAGAACAGAGAACTGCGAACGAAAACGTCATTTTTTGGCAAAACAGAGAACAGAGACCAGAGAACTGAGACCTGAGAACCATGAACAAAAATGCACCTCTTGTTAGCGCTTGCCGACTATGTCCAGCCTTCCTGCCCTCCGACGCGGCGGCTGGGCTCAAAACATTTGAAAACTGAACGCGCCGTGGTTCAAAAGTGGGAAAACTATGCAAATAAAAGAAGTAATAAACAGAAGCTTCTCAGATCCTTATATGTGTAAGAGTTGTCAGCGGATATTGAAGATCTCTGCAAACGTTTCGTTGTGTGACGGGAACTCGGCAAAGCCAAAAAGCGCTAAAAATTCGTAGGCACAAAACGAAACAATGGAGAAAGGTGGGGATTTTAGAAGCTTGTAATTCTGTATGGGAGCTAGGTATATTATAAAAAGCAAGAGGGGTCCTTTAAGATCTTTGGCTATTTTAAAACTTAGCTGCGGCTACAGAAAATTACACAAGTCCTCGGGTACTTTTAGCCTCTTTCCATGTCCCTTGCCTTGGATGACAAACTTGGCAAAGTTTGCATAACCGGTCTTCGGACCAATAAGCTTTCTGAGATCGTTGGGTACTTCAAATCACAGCTATGCTTACAGAAAATTACACAAGGTTTCGGCCGTTTTTAGCCTCTTTCCAAGTCCCATGCTTTGGATGATAGACTTGGCAAAATTTGCTCGGCCGGTCTTCAGACCAATAAACTTATCGGGAACAATGATCGGGAGCATGATACGTCACGTAAAGAGAGCAAATGTGGCAAGCGTGATAATCAGTGTAATGCTATTAGAGGAGAAGGATACACTCTGGACTGAACGGAATATCTGTTTTTGAACCAGATTTATATGGGGGTACTATGCCCTTGCTCCAGGATATGGTGCCCCAGCGTACGAACACCGGCGCTCACACACTGGGGCCACTGTGTCCCAAAATTGAGGATTTGTGGATGACTGAAACACTGAGCTACTTTGGGCTACTTTGGGATTCTTAAGCTATTGCCCTGTTCAAGATTTTATTTCGTTGATATTGTTTAGATTTTTATTTGTATCTGTAATCTGTTATCTTATTTTGTGTGTTACGGATTATGTGCCTTAAGATCAGAGAACTTCGATGTTTGTATTGCAAATGCCTTAACCTCTGTACTTTTTTTCCTTTTCTTGTCTCGTCATTTTCGTTTTTGTAAATTCCTGCTCCGCCTCCCTCCTTGGACCCGAATTAGTAAAATCGTCGCTACGTACAACATCACTGACCCACTAACAGCAGTTCGAAAAATTATACAGAAGTACAATAGTAACCTTAAGCATGACTGGGAAAGCATTCTTCGACAATAGGATAGTTTTGTAGATAGGATAATGTTGTAGTAGTCTCTATGTTTGTTTGGTATCTTCTTATTCTAGTGTATCCTTCTTCTTTTCTTTCTTTATTCTACTCCGTCTATGCCATGTGCTTTTTGGTGGTGTTGTGTTCTTTACTTAACACTTTATTTACATAGGCAAACAACTGTACATGACGGGCACTTAACGACAACTGAACTCGAATGAATGGCTCTGCGATCACGACTGATTAATCAAACTAATTTGCATAAACGCAATCTCAATCGCGTAAGGGGAAGGGGTGAAAATCCAACCAGGAAAATGTAAATACAAACACTACATTCTCCCCTTCCTTATTGCGATCTAAACCATATTCCGCTTTGGTCAACGTAAGGCTTCCAAACACAGCCTTCAACTCTGACTCCTTCAGTCCAAGGTGGGCGATCGGGATTCGCGTAGTCCCGAAACAGAACTGTATTTCCTTTATCATATTTCCGCGGTACTACCGTATGCTTATCCCTGTGTTTAGGCCTAGGTATTTTCACATTCGCTTTTACACCTATCACACTTCCGAATTCCTCCGAAAACAGCTCACTGATTTCACTCGTAATCTGGGGTTTGATATCAGGCATTTTCTTCACCGCCTGAATCATGTTTCGATCTATTTCAGACTCCTGCATCCAGTTCCTTCCGATTAATGAACGTCCGCTTCCAGCAGCAACGATTAACGGCAAAGTCTTGCTTTGTGCTTCGTATGTCACTTTGACATCACCTTCTCCGAGAATCGGGATGTCTTGGCCACTCGACTGTCCTATTGTGAGTGGGACAGTACTTTCTGATAGTTCATCACGTTCATCACTTACTGAGAATACAGTCCAGCTGCCCTCGTTTGTAGGCTGCTTCAGCTCAGCCGAACTCGCCGAATCTATTCTCTTTTCCTCCTCAGTTTCCGCTACATGGCGAATTTTGCCTTGTATGTTCGAGGTACCTCCATCCTTGATGTTGGTTGCTTCGAACTCGGCAGACTCTATGCTTGATGCTAGCTCGATTGCTTTGCCCAGCGTAAGATCATCCTCTGTCAAAAGTCTCTTCTGCATACCTGTTGACAGCAGGCCACACACAAAACGATCTCGCAATGCTTGGCTCAAAAACTTGCCAAAATCGCAGGTTTCCGCCAAGCGTTTCAGTTCCGTCAGATAAATGTTCACAGATTCGCCTTGCTTTTGCGACCGTTGATGAAACTTGTAGCGTTCCGCAATCACAAGTTTTTTCGGGCACAAATGTTCTTTAATTGCCTTGACGATGTCAGCAAAACTTTTTTCCGACGGCCTTTGGGGTGCCAGCAGATTCTTGATTAGTGCGTATGTTTGCGCACCACACGAAGTTAAGAGAATGGCTTTCTTCTTCTCGTCCTTAACGATATCATTTGCAATGAAGAATTGTTCCATTTGGTCCATGTAATCGGCAAAGTCACTATTTCCATCGAATTCGTTCACTTTTCCGAACATTCGATGATGACCACTTTGTTCACCTTTTGCCATTTCTCTGATTATATCCTTGATATAATCTTGTATGTAATGACTAATTATATCTTTGGTATAATTTTGTCCTCTTTTTGGAGTTGCTTACGGTCGTACTATATCCTTGATATAATATCGTCCTTTTCGGAGTTGCTTATGGTCGTATCATATCCTTGATATAATATCGTCCTTTTCACTCTATTATATCCTTGATATAATAGTAATTTTCACAGTATCCTCGTCGCCATTATGTTGTGTTCTTTACTTAACACTTTATTTACATAGGCAAACAACTGTACATGACGGGCACTTAACGACAACTGAACTCGAATGAATGGCTCTGCGATCACGACTGATTAATCAAACTAATTTGCATAAACGCAATCTCAATCGCGTAAGGGGAAGGGGTGAAAATCCAACCAGGAAAATGTAAATACAAACACTACAGGTGGGTGAAAAATAAAATTATTATTATTATTATTAAAAGCCTTTCATTCATTCATACTTAGAGATACACTGAGCTACTAAGAGCTCATGTAAGATACTGAAAAATGCTCAAGGATGCTTTTGGGATACTTTCCAGGGTATGCAATACGAAGATACGTATGGTTTACCCTGTGGAAAACCATCTCTGAATGTGGCTGCAAAGCACAGCATCACAAAAGTACACAAATAATTTACCTGTATATATTTTATTTGTTGACACAATACCCTTATAATTTGGTTTAATATCCATAAATGGGTTAATAAACTTTT
The DNA here is from genome assembly GCA_023053555.1 of Branchinecta lindahli. Lineage (NCBI taxonomy): Eukaryota > Metazoa > Arthropoda > Branchiopoda > Anostraca > Branchinectidae > Branchinecta > Branchinecta lindahli. The sequence goes on from JAKZAO010000010.1 coordinate 10,966,955, forward strand.
ACTACGGAGTTACCCCCAACAATAATACAGTAAAGAAAGAAAAAACATGCACTCTTATTTCTGTCGTTCTGTCCAAAGTATCACACTGTCAGAAGTTTCATAACAGATAGCGCATAACCACCACTGAGAAATAAAGTGTTATGACCAATTAAGTTTACACTATTTCGTGCCTAGATCTCCAACAACACCTTCAATTGGTAAAAATACTAACGGGAACGAAAGAAACATAACAGATAACATCCCAAAGTGTTATCTGTTGAAACCGCCCGTACGGAAAATCTCCACGTCGAATCTAGGTCAAAACGGCCTCGTACATTTGAAACACAAACTAGGCCGTTTTCGCTCTCGTTTTTTCACCTCAAAACGACCTCGTACATTTGAAACAGAAACTACCTCGTTTTCGCTCTCGCTGTCCCTGGACAGCGAACGCGACCTCGCGGATAGATCCCGGTTTTCTCTGTTTGTACAACGAGAGCGCTGCGCGAACTCGCCTCCGCGGATGAACCTCATTTGGTAGCGAATTCATCTCATACTTTTGATAGCTAAACGACAACGACCAGGCCAACGACCCTGTTTTCGAGGTCGCTGGTCGAAACTGTTAGAAATAATCGGCCTTGTAGAAACGTAAATTCGTGTCCACTGATTGACCATGAACACCAGGTACGGCCGGCCTAATCCTCACAGGGCGAATCCTATCCCCCATACCCATCCCATCTTCGATGATCTTCGTCGTATATTAACGATAGACCCAAATTTATACTTAATATAGAAGACAAAACTATGTTTCCCCAAATGATCGATTTAGGACTAGTAACTCTCAAAATTTGTCGGGTGATGCTTTTGCACCATCGAACAAGGTCTAAACACGCAAGCTGCTTCTGAAATTTTTTGAACTTCACAGTATAGCAATATTATCAAAACTATAGACAGCAGGGCTTAAATTAAAGCATTTCTGTGGCTCTTACAATTAACACTTTTTTTCCTCAATTAGGGACTACTGCGTACATTGGATTTGATTAATATAGTGAACATACAAATCGAACTGGATGGCTCTTTACCCCTAGTTTTCTGGCAAACGTAAAGCTCGAAAGTAGCTCGGAAAGTAGTTTCTTTCTCATTGCTCACCAAGTGCCTATAGGCGAGATAAAAAACAAACAATAAAAAAACAGCGTCTGCATCTCGTCAATTATATTGCCAGCGGAAACAAAAGTCGAATTATTATAGGATAAGTCTTTTGCCATCACCTGATGGTAACTTCGCAGTGAAACTATAAGGTTGCCCACGCACTTCACCAAATACGAGGCGGAGATGCAATCTCCCTGATCTTTCGCTACCATCTTCGCAGCGAAAACAAAGCCGAAGTTGAATACACCCTCGCCCTTCGCCAAAGATGAGGCGGGGATAGAATCGCCCTGTCCTTCGCCTTCATATTCGCAGCGAAAACTAAGGTCGAAGGGGAATCCGCCTTCGCCCTTACTAAACACGATAGCGAACGCGAGATCTACCTCTCCTTCGCCTTCATATTCGCAGAGAAAACTAAGGTCGAAGGGAAATCCGCCTTCGCCCTTACTAAACACGATAGCGAACGCGAGATCTCCCTCTCCTTCGCCTTCATATTCGCAGCGAAATTTGGGTCGAAGTAGAATTCGCCATCAATTTTCGTCCTCGCTATACTTTCGCCCGCATTTCGCTACCAAAAATTACGTTTCGTCCTCGATTCGAGGTGGAAAATGGCATTCGACGTGGAGATTTTCCGTACGGGCGGGCATCCTTCTGTTGTCGTTTTGTAACTTCTGACAGTGTAGTATTTTTACCAGTTGAAGGTGTTGTTGGAGATCTAGGCACGAAATAATGTAAACTTAATTGGTCATAACACTTTATTTCTAAGTGAAAAGGTGTTATTCTTGAAAGTGTTATGCGCGATCTGTTATGAAACTTCCTACAGTGCATAACCTAGTAACCATTAAATTGCGTTTACCTCTCGATTTACCTCTGCAACGAAATATAACCAAATTTATGGCAGTCTTTTTTTGGACCCATGGTTTACGGCTATCCTCACATCACTAAAGTACAGTCTACTTGCCCAAGCGTAAGCCATGTATAATTTGATACTTTAACACATGTTTAGCTAGTAGTAAACCCCTCATTTTGCAACGATACGATCTCCTATAATTGGCTGTTATTTGTTCAGGTTAAACGCTTATTTATACACATGTGAGACTAAGGTTATGCCTTGTTAAACTTCGCCACCGCAAGTCTGTAAAATTACTGGTTTGTTTCCTCATGGTTTCACTTACATCACGGCTGATAATTAAAAGTAGCGTACCAAGAAGAATCTTAGGCGCCAGACACTTCTAAGCACCTTGATTTCTTCAAAGATAGCATAATCAGGGTAGCGTTCCAGCGAATTATTCGTAGTTACGATCGTTACTATTCTTGTTATTATTGCCGTTCCGTAGACCGCCGTAATAAGTAAATAATCTCCTCCCTCTTATTATTTTCGTTCCACGACTGTTACTATCGTTACAATTTACTTTTGATGGTCCCTAGCATCATAAGTGATAATAATTATCGGTTCTGCAGGAACTCCCGTAAGAGTGATGACGTATATCCGCGTTGTTATTATTTTCATTCCAGAGAGCGTTATAACTATCACAGTACGGGGCACGCCCCTCCTCTTATCATCATAACTTGTAATAACTCACTGGAACGCCACCCAGGTTCAGGGACCTCTCGCAGTATATACTATTTATGTTCAAGTATTTTAAAATAGTTGAATGCTTTACAAATTACCTACGGCTTTGGCTGTTTGAAGCCTTTTTTCAGAACCGTTGACTTCTAGCAAAACTGGGAAAAATTTACATAATGGTTTTCAGATGAATAGACGTCTCGCAAATGTGTATTAGCCTGTGTAGTTGTATGGGAGTTGTACGCGAAAGTTGCATGTATTGGTATGCAGTAGTAAAAAATACTTCAATTGTATATGTGCCTCACACTGGGCTAATCTTAAACTGTAGTATTCAGTAGCATTCCGCCTTGCTCCAGTAGTATCCAGTCTTGCTATAGTAGCATGTAGTACCATCAGTTGGTACTGCATGCTACTTTTTCGAACAATTCATACTATTATTTTGAGAAAATTTTTCATCGGGTATAGCCAAGGCCGTATCCAGGGGGGGTTAAGGGGTTCAACCCCCCCCCGAAACCCACAAAAGTAGTAGTTTTTTGCAGGTTAAAACCTAGCCAAGGCCGTATCCAGGGGGGGTTAAGGGGTTCAACCCCCCCCCGAAACCCACAAAAGTAGTAGTTTTTTGCAGGTTAAAACCTACTTTAAACAGGTTAAAAAACTACTTTTTGGTCCGACCCGTGGACACCCCCCCCCCCCGAAATAAATTCCTGGATACGGCCCTGGGTATAGCCTGTGCAACCTATCAAGTGTAGATACGTGCCTTACGATGGAACACTGATCTTTGGTCTACGTACACATGAATCTGCATTTGTTTTATACACGATTGAAGAACAATAAATGAATGAAAAAAAATGCATCATGTTCGTAAGACGTCTGCGTCTGATAGATAGATAGATAAGTGTAATTCAAAAGCCCAAGGGCCATATACACAAAAAAACAACAACAAAATATAACTTAAACACTCCTTATTAAATCTAAACATTTATCTATATACACGCCCACTCGAGTAATTACGGTAGGGTTGATATTGGTAAAAATTTCAGGAAGTGACAAATTTACACCATCTAGATACATTTTTCTTAAATCAGAAAGCTTCGGGCATCTGCGGAGAAAATGGTCCAAATTTTCTTCCTCCTCCTCACAGAGTGGACAAGCATACCTCCCATCAGGAGCCACACTACCTCTCTCAAAAACCTTCTGCCTGCTCATTGGAAGGCAGTTTGCCCTAAGTCGGATCCAACGACTTAGAGCTTGTATGCCTATTAATCAAGTTCTGACAAACTATCACTGAGCAAATACTTCAACGAATGTTCCTAGTAAGTGCCGAGACAGATTCGTTTTATCTTGGAAGATTAACACCTGACACTCAAATGTTTACACAAGATAATGATAGTAATCCTGTTTCAAACGAATCTTTTGGAGTGAAAATAATTTAAAATAAGCAAACGTGTAAAGGTGCGAATTCCTAACCAAATTACATGTTGCTGTTACAGCGTTTGAGATGATTAAGTTCCAGGAAAGGTGAATTTATTAACCTCAGACGCCATGAACTACAGGCAAAAAAGAACAACACAGAACAAACAATTCTGTCCAAAAATATTTAACATCATAATTTTCGACTGTTTATCTGGCTGTTTGTAAAAGGTATGGTTAAAAGGTAAAATGCACTACAAAAACAGCCAGGAAACTGCAAGGAAAACATTAGCAAGTGCGCAAGCGCTCAGACGTGGAGTGTCAAAGTAAATGTTTATCATATTTTGTATTCAAACAGCGTTAAAACCAAGACATTTCACATCCCCAATAACCAAACAAGTATTAAAATAACCTATTTTGTAATCATCCCACTTTAAAAGCTTTAAATGTAAACAAACCGCAAGTATAAATCCAAAGAAATGTTGAAGATCTTGCAAGAACAGCATGAGTTCTAACACTGTATCAGAGGATCAGGACACTGAATCTAAATGGTCTGCCAGCCAGTCCGACCCTTTAAACCTCTTTTCCATTAGCCAGGTAATAAAACAAGTGCAATAACCAAATCGTAGCAGCCTAATACCCCCTTTGTCACAATTCATTAAGAACGGTCATAGATCATATGACAACACCGTTAAGTTTCCAGCTGTTCATCAAAGATACCTCGCGTCGTCTTATTGTTGCTGCTACACCAGAATCCTCATTCATAGATATATCTCCCCAAATATACAAGAGTTGAACTTGAGACCTGTCATAGACGAACGTAACTCATGAAAAATCAGGGCCCAGTTACTCATGAACGGGAGGAGGGGGGGGGGCATCAATTGCATATCTAGACCTAAATATCCTCGACTATACCAGCTTAGAGTTTCATTCCAGTCACGGGCTAAAAACTTGACTCATGGGCAAAATTGGGCCCACTTGCCCATGAACGGGGAGGGTAGGGGCCAGGGGGCGGTTCAACTCCACATATGAATCCCCAGCCCTATGATCGAAAAGCAGAAAGGAATTTCATCGCCTTATCTCCAGTTATTGTCAAGTTCAAATCATTAAAAAATGGGCAATCTGGGCCCAATTGCCCCTGAACTAAGTAGGGGTGGGGTTTGGGACCCGCAAAAATGAAAAAGAGACCCCAATACTCACAAACCTACCAAGTTTCAACTTGATACCTGTTGATTCCTGTCACGGGTAACGAACTTTACTCCTAGGCAATCTGGGCCCATTTGCCCATGAACGTGATGGGTGGGGGAGGTGCAACTTTAACAGTAATGTCCCAGCCCTAGGGTCTACATGTACAAAGAATTTCATCGTCTTATTTCCAACTCTGGTCAAGTTATGAACATTATTCACTGGGCAATCTGGGCCCATTTGCCCCTGAATCGAGTGGGTGTGGGGGGTCGGACCCCCAAAAGGCACAACTAGACCCCAATCCCCACCAGCGTACCAAGTTTGAACTTGATACTTGCACTGGTTCACGAGCTATGAGCTCCACAAAATACGGTGAAAACCGAAAACCGGAAACCGAAAGTCTGCTACAGCGCTCGCAATAGTGGATTGTTCCAAGGAACACTCCACTAAAAACCGATAGTAATAATAAATATTGGCCATACTTGTATGCTAAAAAAAATAACAAATAAAATACGCTTTTAATTGTGAAAATCGGTAATCAATATTTCTGCTTTTTCGTTTACAGCTCCAAATGCGTAGTTTCATTATTATTGGTCTATTCTATGTCTGAAACAAAAGAAAACAGTAAAAAGTAACCCATAAATAAGAGATCTTGAATTTTGGAGAAAAAAAAATTTTGGCAATCGCTTAGGACGTTAGCCTTTTTATTTTATTTTTTTTCAATGTTCGAACAAAGCACATGGCCAGCTTAGTTCTGAACACTCTTGCTAAATGGAAAATACAGTACCCCCTCTCGCATATTCTGCCTTTTTATTATCCATAGCTCCCTTGTGGAATTATAAGTTTTTGAAATTTATATGATTTTTCGGCCGAGCCTAGTTTTGCCAGTCGCGCAACGTAAGCATCAGGTCTATCTTCTGTTTTGGAATTTATTGTTTTGGTTGGTTTTCCCACCTTTTAACCACGGCGCGTTCTCTTTTCAAATATTCTGCGTCCTGCCGCCGCGTGGGAGCGCGGAAGGGCAGGATGGAGTAGACAAGCGCTAGCAAGAAAATCGTTCATTTCTCATGAAAGTAATTGTATTTTCAAAAATCGATGTTTCTGAGCCATTTCATCGTGGACAGATCATTTCTAGAAGAGTTGTGCTTTGCGAGTATAAATGTCCTGTTTTCTTTTGATAAAAGCCCATGGCTAGCTTTCAGCTGGCTGGTAGTTCCATTAATTCTTTAAACTAGGCTAATATTTCATGTTCGTGTGCCGTTTCGCTGAATTTTGTCAAGTTACTATTTATTACGGAAATCTAATGCTCATTGCAAGTTTGCATCTCAAAGTGTCCTGAGGGGTCGCCCACCCTCGATCTTGGTGTATACCAAGCGCCCAGTGCTGGGGAAGGATCTACACGAAGTGGGGAATGGGTAACCCCTCGAAGCTTCCATGACAACTAGCCTAATATCTCCAGTATGGAGCATTAGACCCCTTGTCCTTATTTGCTTGTTAAAAGATATCTTTTACTTTTTACTGTTTAATCGCATGTTCTTAGGTAATAATTTTATTCAATATATTCATTGCAAAATAGGAGTTATAGTTCTAAACAAACACTCAAGTGATTTACTGCAAGTCGTAACTCATCGTCCTCGCTAATTATCGCAGCAGACAAACGACTACACAACAACGAAAGAAGCTAGTCCGTCATCCCGTTTTTGCCCCTACTAGTGAACGAAGTTTATTTGCGGAGGAACGGGAATTTTTTTTAAAAAGACAAATAATTACAAACAACAAGATCACTCTACCAAATAAATTACTATAAAGTATTGCTTCAATAGTTGCTTTTTTGCTGTTACCATGGTATCTGGTATACGGTCTAAAGTCGTTTTTGCAGTTATCGTGGTATCTGATACCACGGTCAAAAGGCGTTTTTGCGGTTGTCGTGGTAACTGGCCAGTTACCGTGGTAACAGATATTCAGATATCGCGGTCCGACCGTGATATCTGGTCGTGGTATCTGGAAAATGCATCTCACTTTCATCAAATTTTGTCAAATTGGTGAAAAAGAAGTTCAGCACTTAGTGATGTAACTGGATATCAGTTTTTATTTTGGGATGACTTCGAAAGGTGCAATTTCTGCAACAGTCGTTTTTGCAGTGGACCGTATATCAGAAACCACGGTAACTGTAAAAACGACTAATTGCAGATCCAGTTATCGTGGTAACAGATACCATGGTATCCACAAAAACGCAACTAATCTAAGCTGAACTCCATCAAAAATCGAAAGTGCTTTACTATTTAGGAACACAGTATAAATGGCGGCTTACTAATAACCCCCCCCCCCAAAAAAAAAAAAAAAAAATATTTGGAGAAGGAGAAGAAAGTATTTAGGGAAAGACTGGTCCTTACTTTCTCACAATGTGTGGATTTGATAACGAAAGTATGGCCATTTTTGGCAGAATGCAAGGAATTTAGTGATTTGCGGAAGGAAATGTTTGGGGTGAAAGAATATGGGATTGAGGGGTTTGTACAGAAATTGAAAGAAGTTAATTTTAGATCCATCAAATTACTTGGAAGGTTCCTCTGAATAAGTACTCACTGAGAAAATATTTGTCTCTCTAAACTAAAGTGTGTGCGGTGTTGTTCTTGTTTTTGTTTTGTTCTTTGTATTTGTTCTTATTGCGATGGCCCTAGTCTATTCTATTGCAGAAAATATATGAACGGAGATTTAGCAAAACAACGACTGTAGCCAATCCCATGGCTCTCCGAAAAAAAATTGTTTCACTACTGTTTATTTTCGAATGCGCTGTGCTAATTATGGACCTTATATGAACCGGTGTTGGTGATTCTGGGATCGGAGCAATGCCAACTAAAGAGATGAAGAGTCTGGTGGTCGCAATAAAAAAACACCGAGGCCGTAAATCGATCAAGAGATATGGGATTGATTTTAATCTGTCGAGAGATTTAAATACGTCTAGAAGGCGGCATAACTAAGCAAAGGCGTCTGGTTGCTTTTTTAATTCTGATTTATTGAACTCACATCTAGACAGTAGTAGGCTAGAGCCAGGATTCTACCGTAAGGGTCATTGATGATGTTTATTGTGACAAATAGTATTTTGCATACAAAAAGTTGTGATGGAAACACAGAGGGGTTACTCTATTTTTGGGCACCACTAAAGAAGCCTCAGTGGGCACCGGCTATGCGCCGTGGGCACCGCGCCGTGGCCGTGACATAAAACGGATAAGTTACACGTTGAATATGTTTCCCAGTCAGCTTGGGGTCGAAGAGTATTTCTATATTTCTCTACAGCCATTTTGGGAGTGAGTAGCTCTCGGGTAACACTTGTAAATTGGATGTAATAGTAGTTGTAGTTTATTACACTAAAGCTTTGTGGCCATGATAAACTACATTACCTCCAAAGACAAAAAAAAAACATTGGAGGATTGGTTTATGGGGATTTTAAACAATAAGAATTTTATTACGATAAAGAGTTGTGGTCAGTACATCCGCGTAGGTATGGCGCATCGTGAAAGATTTTGAGGTGGTAGCATTTGCGTATTTATTTATTTTTTTTTGTTTTTGTGTTCTTTTGTTTGTATGTATTGCCATGTTCCGAAAAGTTTGTTTTTTGTGATTAAATATCATATCATAGCATATCATATCATATAGAATTAAACAAGAAAACGAAACCGGGCAAAACTATAGAAGGTGCTCCCAGTTCGACATTCCCAGACAGATGAACCTTCCAAGATTTTTAATTCCTACAAAAGATTTTTCTCCCAACCTCCGTATGTGTCCAGTTTTCCGGGAAAAAATCCTACCGTGTCGGAAGAAAATATGACAGTTTCATTTCGGTGACATCAGTCTACAGCGTTCTCCATTTCATGTTTCTTTGTCACTTGATCTCATACGGTAGCCTACTCCGTCTTTAGGAATACACGATGGTCAGAGTAATAATTATAACAAAAATAAAAGCTTTTATTCGGCCAAAATGACCAGCCTCGCCTACACCTCAGCATCCTCAATTGACGAGCTCGGAGTTGGCGGGGATTTAAACGGCTGATTATAAATTATGGGTTTTGTCCCCTACCACACTTCTTTGCTATACCTACCACCCATTTTCGGTTCAGCATTCACTCTTCCCTCTAATGCGACGATGATTTTTAGTAACCTCTTCGGAGTATTTTGAACGACCGTTCAACAGGCTTCTAAAATAACAGAAAATTCCTCCCTCTTTTCCAAATATTTTCCTTTCCGAAATATTGGATCTCCAAAATTTATTATCAATTCACGTTTCTCACTCCGTTTAAATCTCCCGCCAGCTAAGAAAACATGGCGGTTTTCCGGAATATATTTTCCGGAGTTGAAAAGGGTATCAACAGTTGTTCGGAAAGAAATTGGGTCGTTAATGTCCCTTTGAAAGCGGATTTGGAAGCGAAGCCACGACCAGGGAACTAGGATATTGCGTCGTAAACTTGCTATATTCTCAATGCTGTTCCGTGTTTATGAGTTTACCGTGGAATGGTGAAAAAGAAAGGCCCATTTCCACGTGTTAGAATTTTGAATATTTTGCCAATATCTTGCTTCTTGGTGACAGACATTTTTTTTACAGTTATTCTGATGGCTAGTTACTTGTATTTGTATCCTTTTTTCATATTTGAAGTTGACACAATAGGTTTTGTTTTCTTCTCTCCTCTCTTCTTTTTTCTTTCTTGACATATTCGATACGATACGAATTTCTAGAATCTAGATGATCTATACCGGTTAGAAGCTGATGGTTTGCAGGGCTCTAATTTATTTTGATGCCTCGTGTTATGTCCGGTTCGTGCCGGTTCCGGTTAATATGTTGATTCTGTTTCTGTCCAGTCAATATTGGTTAGTGTCCTGGACTAGCCAAGCACACATAGTGTGCTTTTCTTGCAGGAATGTTATGTTAGTTGTGTTATTTTATATTTAAACGAAACTGAACACTGGAACTTGTTTATAAAGAAAATAACTAGAACATATTTCTTCAGACCCAGCAGAAAGCTACAATATGTGGTTCGAAGTATCTCTAACTTGTACTGCCGAGGCTATTGAGCTATCGAAGGGCTTGTGAACTTAGTTCACAAACCACTGCAATCGCCAGTTGGTAACGGGCTACAAGAACAATGATCTCGCTCGAATTAAAGTTGTCTACACAGTTCACATTCCCATTTCATGGGACAGTTAAATCATATCAACTGTAATAAATAAAAACTTTGCATTATTTTCAGATCCAAAGTATGGTTCCGTATCGCCTTCTGACTTCTTACCACCCACCATCACCGAGTTCTCGAAAACACCTGATTCCCTGGTGCAGCTAACCGTCGGTGCGACATTACGACTGCGATGCGTTGCTGAAGGATTCCCCGAACCTACTCTTATGTGGTACAGGGTAAGTAGCAACACGAGCCAATGGTTGATGCTCACTTTTCACTATTGCGGCCGCACTGGCCGGTTTTCGGTTTTCATCTTTTTGTGTAGTTCATAGCTCGCGAACCATGAACCATAGCCATAGCTCGCGAACCATATCATCAAGTTATATACTTGGTGCAATGGTGGCATTGGTGTCTAAATGTGCTTTTCGGGCGGGGGGGTCTCACCCCCACACCCACCCGGTTCGTGGATAACTGGGCTCAGATTGCCCAGTGACTGAGGTGTGCAAGCTGTACTGTCAGAAGTTTCATAACACTTTCAAGAATAACACCTTTTCACTTAGAAATAAAGTGTTATGACCAGTTAAGTTTACACTATTTCGTGCCTAGATCTCCAACAACAGCTTCAATTGGTAAAAATACTAACGGGAACGAAAGAAACATAACAGATAACATCCCAAAGTGTTATCTGTTGAAACCGGGCATCCTTCTGTTGTCGTTATGTAACGTCTGATAGTGTAGTATATTTACCAATTGAAGGTGTTGTTGGAGATCTAGGCACGAAATAGTGTGAACTTAATTGGTCATAACACTTTATTTCTAAGTGAAAAGGTGTTATTCTTGAAGGTGTTATGCGCGATCTGCTATGAAACTTCTGACAGTGTGACCATGGTTGGAGTTAGGAAAATATACATGTTAATCCCGGTTACACGTGGCAGCAAACACAGTTTATGTTTAAATAATACGATTAATACAAATAATTGTTGATAATTTCTATCGATTCTAATCCTCTCACTCGCTCCCTCATCCGCATCCAAACCATCAACAAACAAGAGCTGCAAGCTCATATGGCACTTGCAAGCTTTTTAGCTTGTATTCAAGTTATCGCAGTAGGATGTGAATGGATAGTAGCTTTGTCAGTGTGATGGGTTGTTTGTACTACAGTTACGTGCAAAATAAATGGTCACTTAGTTATATTTGCTGTTGTATAACATATTTGAACAATTTGTTTTAAATATTTTGACATCTTATGGAAAAATCAGCGATATTTTCAAGCACTTCCTTTTCGACGGTGACGCTCGGGAGGTTTCGATCGCTCCATTCTAACCGTGTCACGTGATTTTCGGTTCCTCCCTCCGACCCCCCCCCCACATTCATCGGATCCGGTCTCGACTCGAAATGGTACATCTGAGACATGAGGTCTTTCCAAATACCAAGTTTTATAAAGATTCAATCACCCGTTCGAAAATTATGAATGTCAAAAAAATTCCGGATCCCGGCTCCCCACCCTCCCCCCACTATGGTCGGATCGGGCAAGTGACTATTTCCAAGTTAATTTGGCCGAGTCAATTATACACCTGCCAAGTTTCATCGTCCTAGAACATCTGGAATTAACTTAACTCCGTAACACCGGAATTCCGGAACCCCACTCCAACTCCCCCCGTAGTGCAAGAATCCGGTCCGGTTCTGTCAATGATGAACCTAGGGATTGTTTTTGTTCCTCCCAACAAGTTTCATCCCGATCGCTCCACTGTAAGCGTGTCACATGATTTCCAGTTCCACCCTCCGACCCCCCCCCCCCCACATTCATCGGATTTGGTCTGGACTCGAAAAGAACATCTGAGACATGAGGTCTTTCCAAATATCAAGTTTCATTAAGATCCGATCACCCGTTCGAAAATTATGCATGTCACTAAATTCCGGATTCCGGCTCCCCTCCCTGCCCCCACGATGGTCAGATCGGGCAAATGACTGTTTCCAAGTTATAGAAAATCATCTGTAATCAAAACTCTTGAAGCAAAAAAGATGATCATCAGGAGCACGAAAATGTATATTTTGCTCAAAAGTATTGTTTGTACTTTAAGGAATTTTATTGTAAACAAAACCCTTGAGGCAAAAATGATCATGGGCTCATAGGGATCACGAAAATGTATATTTTGCTTAAAAGTATTTTTTTGCACTTTGCGGTTAGCATTAGTACTTTAAGGGATGGTCGGATCGGGGAACTAACTATTTCTAAGCCAATCAAGTCAAGTCTTTAATTTTCAAGCCAAGTTTCATCGTCCTGGCATGTCTAGAAGTACCTTAACTTGCGATCGCCGGAATTCCGGACCCCCCCCCCCCCCTTCCTCTAACTCCCCCACAATGCCCGAATCCGGTCCGGTTCTGTCACTGATATACATAGGGCTTGTGCTTGTTCTTCCCACCAAGTTTCATTCCGATCGCTTCACTCCAAGCTTGTCACAAGGTTTCCGGGCCCCCCTCCGATCCCCCCCAGCTTCATCGGATCCGGTCCGGACTTGAAATGGGACATCCGAGACATGTTGTCTTTCTACATATCAAGTTTCATTATGATCCGATCACTCGTTCGGAAGTTGTACATACCTCAAGATTCCAGATTCCCCCTCCCTCCACTACCCCCACGATGGTTGGATCGGGAAGCTGACTATTTCTAGGTTAGTCTGGTCGCGTCCCTGATTTACCTGCCGAGTTTCATTGTCTTAGCCCACCTGGAAGTAACTTAACTTCGTATCACCGGAATTCCGGAACCCCACTCCAACTCCCCCCACAGTGGACGTATCCGGTCCGGTTCTGTCAATGATGTACCTAAGGGTTGTGCTTGTTCCTCCCACCAAGTTTCATCCCGATCCCTCCACTCCAAGCGTTTCCCAAGATTTCCGCCCCCCCCCCTCCAGCTCCCCCCAGAGTCACCGGATCCGGTTCAGATTTTAATCGGACCGTCTGGGGCACGAGCTCTTTCCAAATATCAAGTTTCATTAAGATCCGATCACCCGTTCGAAAGTTATAAATTCCAAAATATTCCGGATTCCCCCTCACTCCACTCCCCCCACGATGGTCGGATCGGGAAAGTGACTATTTCCAACTTAATCATTTGGGGTCCCTGATATGCCTGCCAAGTTTCATCGTCCTAGCTTGTGTGGAAGTACCAGAACTAGCAAAACCCGGACCGACAGACCGACCGACAGACCGACGGACGGACAGAAATTGCGATCGCTATATGGCACTTGGCCGAAGGGCAAGTGCCATAAAAAGACGAAGCCGTCCCTATCCTTAGAAAAAATGCCTTCCCGCTCCCCAACAAAAACAACTTTAATCAGGGTCCTATCTGAACACCTGACACCTCCAAAAACCATCCTTTTTACCTTGTTAGTCCTTACAACAATTCTGCTTATTCCCTCTTGGATACGAACATAGCTTTCTATCGAGTTTCTGTCTGCAGATTCGCCTTTTATTCTTTCAGCTTCATCCCCATGCTACACGGAAAGTGTTTTAGGAAATATTACTTCTCCCAAGGGGAATCATGGAGGTGGCTGAAGAAATAAATCTGAATTAACCTCACGGGACGGAATGAAATGTCGAAAATTCAAAGTTTCTTCTTAAACACTTTGTAGAAATGTTGCTGTTGCAGTGCAAGTTTACACGGACAGTAGAAGATCTGATGATCATGAAAAATTATTTACACAATGGACAAAAAAGGGAAATAGCGCAGAATAAACACAAAAATTACACCTAGATTTCCGTAACGGAGTAAATTCACGAGATAAACAAGACCGAAGTTTTCGACGGGATCCCAAAAATTTAATATTTGACCCAGACAACTAGGTCTTGTCTTCGCCAGATCCAGTCTTCACCAGGCTAATCATCTGAGAAAATCAAGTTATTTTAAGATATACCCGTATAAGCCATATCTATTTTGACAATACTGATCGAAACTTCCTGCTTTACTTCTGCCAAATTTCCGGTTTCGGCCGAATTCCGAGCGAACTACTTGTCCAGACAAGAAAAGATATTTCAGAAACGAATTCAGCGCATCTCCTTATCCCTATAAAGAACATCTAATCAACTTCAAATAAAACGTTAGCCTAACTTATAAAAAAAAATCCGGTTTCAACCGGATTCCGGACGAACTATATGTCCGGGTAAAAAATGATTGTCATATACAGATTCAGCGTCTCTTCTTACCCTTAATTCTGTCATCTAATCAACTTCAAATACAATTTTACTTTTAACAAGTTTTCCGGTTTCGGCCGGATTCCGGGCAAACTACTTGTCCGGCGAGAAAATGGTTTTCACCATCGTGTTCAGCATGTCTTCTTACCCTTAAATCGAACATCTAATCAACTTCAAGTAAAACTTTTGCTTTTAACAAATTTTCCGGTTTCGGCCGGATTCCGGGCTAACTACTTGTCCGGCGAGAAAATGGTTTTCACCATCGTGTAGCATGTCTTCTTACCCCTAAATCGAACATCTAATCAACTTCAAATACAAATTTGCTTCTAACAAATTTTCCGGTTTTCGCCGGATTCCGGGCGAGCTAATTGTCCGGCGAGAAAATAACTTTCTTATTCGGATTCAGCGTGTCTCCTTACCCCTAAATCAACTATCTAAATAGCTTTAAAAAAATATTTGTTTACCCCTTAATTTGAAACCCCTCCCCCACCCTCAAATACAGGGCTACAGAGCCCATCTTGGAACTTGACCTGTACTTTGACCCAACCAATCCTCCTGCCAAGTTTCATCAAAATATCTCAATCCCTTCGAGAGTTATCGTGCTTACAGACAGACGGACAACTTTTGCGATGTCATAGGTATCCCGCCACTTACGTTTGGGGATCCCAAAAACAAAACGTCGAATTTCGGTCGTTGAGTTAAGCTAAGTGCACACACAGTCCGGTAAGATTCCGCACGCGAAAAAGCGCATGCGAAATTCGCGTCACTATGCCCGACAGGTTTTTCAGACAAAACAAAATTCGGACGGGAAATTTGGCCCCAGATATGAAAAATTCACTGCTTAGCCTACAGCCAGATGATGCTGATTGATTGCCGAATGTTTGCAAATTCTCTGTTGATTAAAAAAATTATATTTTCTACTGTTTATCTAAAAGTGTATATAAGTTTAAACAGTTCTGAGGGAGGAGTATCAAAGAAAGATGCAATTAATTAACTGCTTTGAATGACCAGTATTTTACTTTTATTGCAGCAAGTGGATGAGATGTCGCTGTTCAACTGTAAAATGATAAACTGCAAAAATAACCATACCTCCTATAGATAGCCTACTTAGCCTAGTACACATTTACGTTTGTCTAGCTGGTAGCTTGCATTCAGCAGACACTTGCAACCAGATCTTTCTCTAATAAACATGTTTTTGCAGATCACATTAAATAGGTCGTATAAACATTTGATACTTCAAAGAGTTCAAACACACAACACACAAACACAGCTATGAATTTTCCAATTTTCAGAGCACAATTTCGCATGCGTATAAAATTCGCTCCGGAAAAAGTAGAATATTTTCTACTCAAACCGGAACGAAATTATCGTACCGAATCCGCATGCGATACGTCAAAATTCCGGAGCGGAGAAGGAAATTCGCACCGGACTGCGAAATTCGGACTGTGTGTGCACGCTACTTTAATACCAAATTTTACAGAGTAACTTCACTTTCTTATATAATAACCCTTTCTAATATATAGTAATCTGAGATTTTATTAAAGTGATGCTTCGGCACTTCTCGAAGTAGTCCTTCAGGCTATAGAAACTCGATCAACCGGGATTTGGAAGCAGTTCATATTTCTAGCTTTGGATGTTATCGACTATTTCCGTTACAGACAATTTCCGGTATTAGCTGTCAAGTGTAAATTATGTGTTTATCGTAAAATGTAATATTCCAGTATGAATACCAAGTTTGCAGTATGAAGCAAGTCTAATTAGTCGCAGCCCTATCCTAGATGTTCAGTCACAGGCAGTGTTGCCACTAGTCCCAGAATTCTGCATTCGTCACGGTTCCGACTTCTTTGACAGAGCGAGTCAGAATTCTGCGACCGCTAAGATCGTTAAAATGCAAAAGTGTATAAAGCTGAAAAAGCAAGATTTTTCGTTAAAGATTGACTAAAAAAGGACCGAGTTTCGTAGGCGATATAATGTCGCAGGATTTTGCGGCCAATTATCACAGGTTTCATCAGAAAAGTGGTAACACCGGTTACATATCCAGGTTGGAGTCGGCAACTTTCGGGGCAGTTGGACGGATTTTTTGTTGTTTGTAAATCTTGCGACACAGTTGGGGTGGATGGATGAGGACGGAACTTGGCGGACAGGGCTATCATATGCTAAGGGAGTTGCAATGAAGGGGGTCTGTGAAGACTCATTCGACCTTGACAGCGTTAACTTAGCTGATATACTTGCTACCTACCTTAGTAAGTGCCATATGAGCGTACAGCTCTTGCTCATGTTAAGTAATGTTTTGAATGCTTTTCATTGATTTTGAAGTTCAGTAGTTTTAATTATTGAAACATATGAAAGAGAAAATTTGAAGCAAACAGTTAAATTAAGATTAGAAGTAGTAAAGAGATTGAGATTTTTTAAAGTAAAATTTGGAGAGTAGGTGCCACACTTACCCAGTAGAGGAGAGGAGAGATACAAGCTCACTTCAGAAAACGGAGTTGCAGTTTTCACTTCGCACATTTCATTTGGTTGGCACCCCTATGCTCCTCTTCGGTAAAGGTCTCTGGTCATCTTGCTAACATGGAAAGTTTGCCTCTTTTATCCGCAATAAGTTCGGATAAGTTCATTTTCAGGAAACGGAGCAGCAGTTTTCATTTCGCACATTTCATTTGGTTTGCACACCTTTGCTCCTCGTCCGCAAACAGGTACATGGTCATCTTGCTAACATGGAAAGCTTGCCTCTTTTACCTGAAAAGCAAAGGTATTAAAAGGCTTTCAAGGACAGTTGCTGGGTAAGTTCATTTTCAGGAAACGGGGCAGCAGTTTTCATTTCGCACATTTCATTTGGTTTGCACACCTTTGCTCCTCGTCCGCAAACAGGTCTATGGTCATCTTGTTAACATGGAAAGCTTGCCTCTTTTAACTGAAAAGCAAAGGCATTCCAAAGGCTTTCAAGGACAGTTGCTGGATAAGTTCATTTTCAGGAAACAGAGCAGCAGTTTTCATTTCGCACATTTCATCTGGTTGGCACTCCTATGCTCCTCTTCACCAGTCAGGTCTATGGTCATCTTGCGAACATGGAAAGCTTGCCTCTTTCATCCGAAAAGCAAAGGCATTCCAGAGGCTTTGTCTTTAGTGGGCTCTAAATCTCAGAAGTGGGCGCCTGAACTTTCTTTTTGTCTTTGGCGAAACCCGAAAATTTCCGAGGTCAGTTTCATCGCTTTTCCGAGCTCAGCATTTAACTCTGGAAATGTAGGCCTTTGTTCAAATTCAAATCCTCCTTGTCTAGGTGACTTTTTGTTTGTCGTGCACGCAGCGCACACTCCGAACATTATTACCAGGTCTATGGTCATCTTGCTAACAGGGAAAGCTTGCCTCTTTCATCCGCAAAGCAAAGGCATTCCAAAGGCTTTCTCTTTAGTGGGCTCTAAGTCTCAGAAGTGGCCGCCTGAACTTTCCTTTTGTCTTTGGCGAAACTTCCCTTAAACCTTATCTCAGCGGCCATAAAGAAAAGAGAAACCCATGAAGTGTTTGTTAGCCATATAGCTTTCTTTCTTCGAAGAATTTCATAGAAAGTTCGGGATTCTCCAGGGGAAAGCACGTCCCTTTTAGAAAGTGAATCTTCAAAAAGTTTGGAGAAGCTAATAAGCAAAAAGACCTTAGCAACAGAGATATTTGTAGCTTTGATGTTCGAGAAGCATGGGAGGACTAACAGCTTTCATAGCAATCATAGTTACACATAGTTGTACATAGACAGTTTGTTTTGTGTGGGTCGTGAGCCGTCTACCACAAACCCCGGGACAAACGCTGGGCATGCCTAGTGTTTGGCATACCCTATAATGTCTATTAGTATTATTGTTAGACGATTATTAAAGCCACCGGCCACTAGTTACCTTTTCTAAGAAAGCTCCTACTCCAAAGATAGTTTTCAGATTTGTGATTGTTCACAGCTCTTTTAGTGCCACTATTATTTCCTTCAGATACCTCGTAGCTCAGATATCAGTATTAAAATCAGCCATAAACCAAGTAATGAGTTCCCAGACATGCTTGACTGTCAGAGACATGCCCTAAGGACAGAAGGAGATCATGAAGCAGGCAGTGCGATAGTTAGAGCTTTGAAATTAGTTGATAGAATATTCCTAAACGAACCTATGAAATTTGATTGCTTGAACTTTAAGGGTAGAAAAGTTATGTTTTTTGGTTGTAGGCTATTAGGTTTAAATGTAAAATTTCTCGAGTGGTTTTTTTTTTTTTTTGGAAATACTCCTTCAGCCAAAGCTGACTGGGAAACATGCATTAAACAATGGATAAAATTTGTTTAATATTTTTAAAAATTTATAGGTTTCATAAAATAATACAAATCGAAAAACACTCCGGATTTCTTTCTCTGGGAAAGGCTACTCCGCCGATGCCCCCCCCCCACACACATCACTAATGCCTTATTATACTTCTTTGACTATAATTCTCCCTGGTTTCAGGATGGACGGGAAGTTGCCGAGGACACACGATCAAGCCGCTGGTCCCTGCAGGTCGACCGGGTCCGAATCGAGGACACGGGGGAATATACATGCGTGGCAAAAAATCCCCTAGGATTAGCAAATGCAACTTTTCAAGTCGAAGTTACAGGTATGTAACATTCAAACCTACATTCAATATTTGTGCGTTCGTAGGTTCGGTTGCAATTAAATGTCTGCCAGTTTTGTATACCTTGGGTAATAATATGTTCACATCTCTCGAATATTGGGACTTGACCAATAAATCAGTTCAATTCATTTTAATTTTCAGTTCAATTTGTTCTCAAAACCGATACAACGGTCAGGCCGATTTGGTGGTTCTCGTCCATATTAGCACTAATTATATATAAAACCGATTGGACAGTCCAGCGACAGCCTGACGAGGACCCTTGCCAAGAAGGGCCGAAATATCGCTGCCAAAGCATCGTAGCTGACTATCCTTTTTTGGCCATTGTCTGAATATATTCGATTCACTTTTACTCCGGCCAGAAGCCATAAACAAACACTACAGCAAACAGACAAACAAAAATAAAGAACGTATTACAAGACCACAGAAATTAATTATTTACCAGAAATTATTTGCCACTTAGCCTACATATCAGGACGACACCAGTCAAGGCCGTATCCGGGGGGGGATTAGGGGGTCCGACCCCCCCCCCGAAACCCACAAAAGTAATAGTTTTTCGTAGGCTTTAACCTCTGATCTATGTCTTTTTTGGTCCGACCCGTGGGCAACCCCCCCCCCCGAAATATATTCCGCGGGCACCCCCCCCCCCCCCGAAATAAATTCCTGGATACGGGCCTGACACCAGTGCATATCAGTATTTGTGAATAACCTTTCTGAAATTATTCGAGCCTTACGTTACTTTTTTGTTTTGACTGCACTTGTGCCCTCCGGCCAGATCCGTATCCAGGAATTTATTTCTGAAGGGGGTTGCCCCCGGGTCAGACCAAAAAGTACAAAAAAGACATAGATCAGAGGTTAAAGCCTATAAAAAAAGATTATTTTTTCATACATAGATGGCACTTTATACAAGGGACTTTTACCGTGACTAATGAACCAAGAGCAACTCTTTTGAATTTAGTGTAGAAGTCTAGGACTCCAATGTCGGAGCCACATAGACAAACCAGGACCCACTGGCAGAGGTTAGAGCGCCTGCCTTGTAAGCAGAGGGTCCTGGGTTCAAATCCCGGCTGAGGAGCATTTTTGTCTTTCAGTTCATTACTTCTAAAAGATTATCTTTTCATGTTTCGGGGGAGGGGGTTGAACTACCCCCCCCCCCTGGATACGGCCCTGAAGTTCCGGCAGTGCGTTATAATTTTTCACTCATTCCGCATCCGGCTGTTCCTTTTATCCAAATCCCAGCTACATTTCTGGTTTACCTTTCATTTGTTTATTATTGCATATGTCTGATTAACCATTAGGGATGATATATGGCCCTTAGAACAGACCACTGTGTGTGTAGATAAGAAATATGAATGATAAACAGACTACTGTTTGCACGAGATTTTGCTCGCGCGCAGCGTGTGAGAGTGAAGAATTTATCTGTTTGTTTTCACAGTGGTTTGGTTCTAACGGACCGTCACCTTGATCTTCGACCTTAGTCGTTTGTAGTTGCTCAATTTGTATCGGAAATGTGCTCAGCCGAAACTGAAGTATGTTTGGAATTTAAATTTTAAGCTTATTTTTCAACGCTGGAAGTAGTTTTCGGCGAGACTTCGATGTATAATAGTTAACAAACCTCCATCTCGGTTCATATCGGAATAACTCAATTTTTCGATTTTTGAAGTGTACTGGTGTTATAATCATTATCGCCCTTGCTGTTCTCGCTGGCGCTCGGGCGATATCAGCCTATCATGCTACCCGCGGGCCAAATTTTTCCGCTAACACCCTCAGCAAGGGCGATAATATATACTAACACAAGAGTCTAGTTTTTTGTCAAATCGGTGGGGAAGAAGTTATTTCACTCTAGATGTCAGTGGATATCAGAATTTTCTTTTTGGATGATTTCTAAAAGCGAAAATCCGGCAATTGTCGTTTTCCCAGGGCAACCATAGTAACTGCAAAAACGCAACTTTTGTATATATATTTCTGGAAGTCGTTTGCCGTTATGGTTGCTAAATATTCAAGGATAGAGGTACCCTAAAAGCCCATGGAGGTGCCACAAATCCAAAAGGGAAAATTCAAATATGGAAATCGACTATTCGCATTTTTAACCGAAAAAGTTATGGGTAACCAGATTGGTCAGCCCAGTCAGCCCAAGCTGACTGCGAATCATATTTTTTGAGCCTGAAGAGGACCCTTGCCAAGAAGGGCCAAAATATATCTCTAGTAAAATTTAGCTGACATATCCGTTTTGCACTGTCAAATATTTAGTTTAATTTTTGTTAGGTATTCTTTTTTCTCATTCAGATAGTTTTAACAACGTAACGTGATTTATATTTTGTCGTATAATTTTAAGACAGACTAACACTAGCCTACTTTATTTCCACTAATTTCCTCAAAGTCTGGATACTAACTAAACTCAAAATTGCAAGTTACACTACAGCACGGACACTTATTTACATTTTACATATTTAACAAATCAAACTAATTAATATTTAAATCGACCGTTATTGAACTTACAAACCTCATTAAACCTGAATATACCGACAACCCTATTTACAGTCTGAAGATTTATCACTAATTTTAATAAAAGAACATTTTATTTCCTTTCTTAGTTCTGACAGTGCGTAGCTGTGAAATGCTGTAAGGTTAAATCACGTAATAAATTCATTTATTCATTACTTAGCTGGAGAATCCATGTGATAAAAATACCAGATTGGTCTTTCTTCGCTGACAGAACATCTTAGAAAGAAAGGCGAGAAAAGCCCACATAAATAAACGAAGAAGAGACAGACGTCCGAAAATAAACGGCTATTCAGCATCCTGGAAAGAGTCTCGCCTAGAGAAAATTCTGGAGAAAAATCCGGATTGAATGACATATTCCAGCTGGGCAGTCAAGAAAGAACTAGCATTCATGTGGCCAGGATTACTTAAGGCAGATAGGAAAACATAATTTTCCGTCATCACACGATGGTTTCAAGCTCTTCGCAACATGCCTAGACAAATCCGCAGAAAAAATTGGACGTGCACTTTAAGGCAGAACGGAGGACAATTTTCTTCCCCTTACGATGTTTCCAAGATCTTTGGAACCATGTTCGAACTGCAGAGATAAAAAAAAAATCGGGATGAAATTGTTCTAGTTCGGCTGAGCGTAAATAATAAGTGTATGTGGTTAGGGCCAGTTAAGGCGAAAATGATAAACAATTTTGACCCAAGCTCTTTAAGGTTTTTTAAAGTAGTTGATTCATGTGGACCGAGAAGGTGGGAGACACCATCATTTTACGATGGGTTGAATATTTACGAACACACTGTTACCTCTGTTTTCTCCAAAATCTTCATGGTATCCAAGGTTATCGACAAATTACTTTCACTCTTGAAAGCAAGGTCGTCAACTCGCCATTACTAATTAAATATTCACTGATCTCCTGACGCGGGTCAGATGTATACTAAAATCTTCGAGAATATCGAGGGCCGCGTAAGAGGATTAAAACAACGAAGTATATCACCCTGTGGACGTTTAGATATGTCAGAAGTAGAAACCCTCGGCCAGTTTGACATTTTTTGGTCTCGGAAGCTGAATATTATTTAGCTTAGTTTCATAATCTCTAAGAAATCGTTATAATGAATTTAGTATAATTTACGGCTTTTGTTTATTATGATCTGGTTTACATCCTTTTTCTTCGGACTTACGGGAATTAAAGGACACCTGAATAAAGAGTACCAAGTATCATCCTTATCTGTATGACTTCCGTTAACATTGCCTGCAGAATAGTGTTTCCAAGCTATGATTTTTGCTTCATTTTGCATCTGTCCTTATTTCAGTAGGCCTACCGAACAATTTTAGAAATGTCTCCAATCAATCCTTCTTCTGGATATTTTTTAACCAGTTAAGCCCAAACGTATATCTAGAAGAAATTCCAATACGACCCGGCCAGCGCTGTACGAGATTTGAATGAATTGCGCTTTTTGTCTTGGAGTCTGCATGTGCAAACCTCCAGAAACGAAACATCCCTATTTTGAAAACGCCACGCTCAGAAGAAGAATGCTCTCCGTGGCCATGTCTGTAAATGCATTCTCCATGGTGTGTTCAAGTATGGTTTCATTGTTCAGGTGTCCTTTAACAAGAAAAAACAGAAAACAAAATACTCAAAGAGATTGATAATGCAAATAATTAGTTTGATTTTTCTACACATTTTCCATGTGCCTGCTACAATAAAAACAATTTGTTAGATCCACAGTCAAACCGTGATCCCAGCCTCCCCATGTCGTGCACTTCCGACCCGCGCCACTAGATGACCCAGCGGTCGGATCGAGTCGTGTCTTCATCTTGGGTCTTGGGTGGGGGGGGGGGGGTCTAGACGTTGCAAGTGCTAGAATGCTTATGATGCAGCTCCTTTAAGCTCCTTTAAGGCATATAGCTTCAGAGATCGATCCACCGCATAACCAATCAGAAACGTCGGCAAGTTGGCAATGGGTCATAGAATACTTAGAATATTTTGAATTTGGTTATGTCGTTACAGCACCAAAGTAGGAGGTCTCAGCCGAATGTGCAAAATCGACAAATCATTATCACTAACAAATTGCATCTTTTCTACAGTAGATGTATGCTTATGTGAACAGTCAGTTACTTTAATGTGAACACTGCAGTTTTTGGATAAATAGTAGACTGAAGATTCAAAATACCTGTACAGGTGCATTCAGCTGCCCTTCTTACCTACTTTGGCTAACTGGTAGTTAGCTTTAGACATAGCAAGTGCATGAAAATGGCAAAGTCCGAAGTTAACAAACGTTCACATAAGCATACCTCTACTGTATATACCAATTGCATTTAGTATAACTTGTTCACAGTAACATGTTGCCATTCAAAGCTTCGAAATACTTGAAGTCCGTAATGTAAATGTCAGCCAGCTTTGCTTAGTGCAACCATGGGCCCATGATCCTTCGTTCAGAGTTTCCTTGGTTTTTGCTCAGCCTCTTTCATCTTCCAGATCGTGCACCGCGACAGCCGGAGTTCAGCGGTGACCTTGTTTCAAACCAGAGTGCACAAGAAGGCACCACGGTACGATTGCAGTGTAAAGTCAAGTCGGACGATGAGCCTTTCATCCAATGGCTGAAGAGGGTTGAAAGCGATTCCTCCAATACCCACTTCTTTCCGATATCAGATGCACCAATTACGGTAAGCAGAAGCTCCCGCTAGTTTTATTCGAGATTTCTGTGACCGCTAATATTTTGTAGCCCAGGATGATGAATGTCGTACGGAAAGAAGGACAGTTGATGCGTATAGGGTATTTAAAGCAGAACTGAAACCTTACACACCTTCTTTGGTTTGATTCTCTACAATCAGCGACAATACGACCTCGCTTACTCCCTGTACTGTGTGCGCAGTAGACACTACGAATGCGCCACGAGATCACTTTAGATAGTCTCAAGGACAAAACCTGCACAGCGTCACCTAGAGTCTCATTACCAGGTTCGAAGCAATCAGAGACAAGACATCGCGACGCATCTAGGCGGCTAATTACCCAGGCTAGTCACAGTGAATTTTACGAATGACATTCCTTTGCAGTAGGTTATAACTGGTTAGGAGAAAGGACTGAGTATTTCTTTCGTGGCTTGGATTTAAATTGCAGCTCCGATATCCCAGTTTGGAAATATGGATTCACGAGCCCCTTCGATTAACCTTTAGTAGACCTGAAAATCTGAACTTCCGTTTTGTGTTGCTTCTCTCTCATCTGCACATCTAAGGCGTTTTTTCCGCGATCTCACAAAGAGGCTGTGGCTTGGTTGTGGCTAAAAAAGACTGTTCTCGTGGTCGGGTGGTTGGTCCGTAAGACCGTTTCCGCAATCAACGTGGTTTGTGTGGTTGCGCTGTGGCTCAAATTGATTGACAACTCACGAGGGGATTTTCAATTTTGTGGCTCGAATTTGGCGGGAAATTCATTTTCTCTCCTAGACGTTTTCGATTACTCGTATGCTGAATACTGTTAATTCGCCTTTTTCGGTTCAGCGGTCCTAGCGAATAGGAAAGTACGATTAGAAACGCTACTCAAGAGCTGACTTAAAACTCATCACCAAAACACGATTGAAAACTCGAGAATTGGTCAAGTTCAGCATGGGTGATTGGTAAATAAAAGAAACTATGCCAAGCTAGCAGCAGTAAGAGTCGATAATAAATAACACTAACCGTAACATTAGAAATTATTAACCTTTGGCGATGAGTTACAGGTGTTTCCAATCGTGCTTAGTCTGCAAGCGAGGTGTTGCCCACTCTCGATTTTAGTGTACAGCAAGTACCCGGTGCCCCGTCGGTGCCGCGGTGTCCGATCGCCGCCGACCGGGCATCGCGCCGGCTGCCCCGTGTTCCAACATTAAAATCAGCACGTTTAGAAGCAGAATCTATTTTATGGCCGACACCGCTGGTCTCGGTCGGTGCCCGGAAAGAGTGTACAGCAGGGACCGGGGAATGAGCAACCCCTCGTCTACTAGTACTGTAACTGAGCATGCTAGCACTGTGACAGCCGTTCCGCTTTAAGCAGGGGTTTAGTAACGGACAAATGGCCCTAGCAAACAACAGAGAAACTTAGTTGTTTTTTAGACTTTGCCTTGCTTTGTGAAACCACACCGTTTAATAATGTTGGGGGGGGGGTATTGATGTTGAGGGGGGGAAGGTCGTCAGGAGCCGCGATTGGAAAAGATCGCTTTCAGGTGACCTTTAAGAGACAAAAGGTTTGACACAAGAGAGCCTAATAGAGGCTTCATAGCCATTACTTATAGCTTACTACCCCCAGTTTCGAAGCCTCTAGTCCATTTGGACCAGGTGTTGTCGTCATTTCAATTCCTTTGTCAGCTCTTCTAAAAGAAGGAACCTCACATAAAAAATCACTACAGACTGTGCCACATCAGACATGTCTCCTTCAATCGACACCTAGTACCATAAATTTACATTACTCCGACATTAACACACCCTTCAAGCCTGTACATAGACATACCACCCACCGGGATTGTTTTTTGAAAGCATGTTTCGAATTTCCAAAAAATACGCCCGATGGCGTAATGAACACACAATTAGAATGTGGTGATGTGGGGATGTCATGAGATGAGCAAAATTGTGGGTTTAGTGTTGCCTCGGCACGAATTTAATCTAAGAGGGAATTTTGAATTAGTGTTATCACGTGTTTAATGCAGCGTGGGTGGGAGTTCGAGATGTTTTTTTCGAGGGGTTACTCTCTTGTCGGGCATCACTGTACAAGCCTCCAGGGGCACCTGGCACGTACTGTCTAACCATTTTGGGAGTGAGTAATCCCTCAGTTTCTTCGGTAAAGTAAAATCTGTAATGAGAGCCAAGTTGAGGAAATAATTTTGTTGAGGTTTTTAATTTTAAATATGGTTTTTGTAGTGGTGTAATTGTAAATGTGTAAATAGCCTATTAGCTCTTCAAATATACTTGTGTTTTATGTAAATATTCTTCATAGGAGACGGTTCTGGGAGCCTGGTTGAATCTCTCATGAATATTGACGACAATTGCAAACAACCCTGTTGCCCAGCACAAACAAGCTTTTATTTAATTATTTTTTCATATTTTTTTACGTGCGGTACCTTGAATTTAGAGAATAGACAAGCAGTCTTAAAGTGAAATAGACAAGCACCATGAAGAACAAACTTGGCATAACAGATCCATCACGGACCTTATTCGCTCAGACGTGCAAATTAAGGTAATTGTTGTCAAGTACTTCTTGGAATGTCATCGACGTGACTACCTGGGACTTTATTCAAAGTAACAGGGTGAAATCTTGCTCCTTTTTCTGCGCGATTCTTCTCAAATTTTGTTGCCAGAAATAAGTTGATACCATTTCCATTTCGTTTTGTACAGATACAAGGTTGCTTTAAGCCATTTTCTCTGTTTTTACCGGGGGGGGGGAGGCCTATACACTTTTCTTCATTTCCTGAAAAAGTGTCATTTTACGTCCAAGTTATGTTTCCAGAGGAGCACCCATTCGGAAGCTTTCTGCGTTGCCACCACCAACCGAAAACAACAAAGTTTCCGAGACAATCCCCCCCCCTGCTGTCTCGTTTTCGTAAAATATAACCCCATAAATCCGCCACCCTCCGCGATTATTTCCCGCAGAATCAACCCTCGCTGCTGTAAACATACCGTGAAACATACAATCATTTCCCCTAAAAGCACTTGACAACTTAAATAATGGGGCGTAAGTACACCCCCGATAGCTACTCCCTCTAAAATAAGCTAATAAAATCTCTTATAGAGCCTTAGGCTAAAAGAGATATGTCCAATTTCGGTAAGAGTAGACCAGAGGTATAGGTGAAGGGATGGGAGGCAGGGCACGCCGATAACTGCCACGGTTTACGACAACGAAATATCTCGGGTAGCTTGCGAGGTGCTTACTTCTGTCGAGTCAGTTCACGTTGCTGAAATGGCGTGGAATCACTTCAGTCTGAAATTCATCCTCTAGTTTCTTATCAGCGAAATTTGAATCCCCTA
Organism: Branchinecta lindahli; assembly: GCA_023053555.1. Classification (NCBI taxonomy): domain Eukaryota; kingdom Metazoa; phylum Arthropoda; class Branchiopoda; order Anostraca; family Branchinectidae; genus Branchinecta; species Branchinecta lindahli. Next base: position 10,994,703 of record JAKZAO010000010.1, read on the forward strand.
CTTGGCCTGGGAAGAGCGCTATTCCTCATAAATGAGGTATTGCTCACTACCAAAATAGTTATACAGTAAGTGCGGAGGGGTTACCCACTCCTGTACACCCTTTCCAGGCACTGACCGAAACAAGCGGTGCCGATCATAAATAGGCGATTTCCGCTTCTAAACATGCTGATTTGAATGTTCTAACACGTGGCAGCCGGTGACGGCACCGGCCGGGCATCGCGGCACCGGGCACTTGTTGTAGGCCTACACTAAGATCGAGAGTCGGCATCCCCTCGGTAAGTGGTCAGTGCCTAGCCGGTGCCCACGAGAGGATATACAGTGGTGCCCACCAAGTTGGCAACCCATCTGTCACAAAGCTACCTTTCCAATTACGGCTACACGCTACATAGAGCTTAGTCAAACAACCGTTTGGCATCGTCAAACATACATAGAGCTGTCTTGTAAATATTTTTTTTTTGTCCGGGCAGTATCAGCTCGACATCACTGAACGTCAACCACTCATTTATTATTTTTCTCCGGCTTTCCGTTGATAAAAAAAAATAACCAAATCCCCATCCCTCCTTTATCACACTTTACAGCCTATTCCGAGGAATAATGTTATCAACTCGGCGAAAAATCCTCCTAAATCGTCGCGATAAGCCGAGCCTCCACCAGAAAAGGAATATCTCTTCCCATTAATTCTGTCGTGCCAAATGGGTCGCCAGCTCAGGCCTTGGGTACACCTTCAAAGCTGGACAAGAAGCTGCGTTCGACTTGACAATGATATCGACGTTTATTTTCCCTTTTCCCCTTTTATTCTGCGTCTCAAAATTTGTGGAGAACTTGATTTTTAGTGAACGAAGAGGCAGAACCTCGGGCAGAACAGGCTTCTTTTGAGCTCAGTTGTATGAAGTATGAACTCAGTTCATAAATAAAATACATCAATGCCAACAAAGACAGGTCAAACTTACAAAGTATTATCGCAATATCGAGGTTGGAAATGGGATCGATATAGATATTTATATCGCTCTAGCGAATGACGAAGGGTAGACGGTATTCCAAAGCGTTTAGGGCATCGTGGTATCTGAGATTCAAAATAACTGACATATAATGTACTATGGGTACTAATGTAGGCCTACTCATCATGTAATGTACTATGTACTCATGGGAGGTTTCGACAATAATGTCAGCAAAATCATCATGTATCTGGCCGGGCGATTCCTGGAAAGAACCAGCGACTGATAATTGAGTCGTAAAATTTTAAGCCCAACTAAATTTATTTTACCAAGGTGTTTCCAATAAGAAAAGTGAGGGGTGTTATTACACAGTAATGAACAAATATCCAATGTATGAATAGAATAGAATAGAATAGTGTTTATTTAGCCTCGAATGGGCCATACACAGACTTTTACATACACGACATACAAAACATTGATCCATTGAAACATAATGATCCTTCTATAAATAAATGAACTATCTCCTATTTAAATTTCCCCTCACATATTCTACCACCATTTTAATAACGTTGTCTTTGGTCGATGTCAATATACCAGGGAAGAGCAAACCTCCCCCAAACTGAACCGGTAAAGGAGACTCCTGGCACTGCCCTAGGAGGTGGGCAACAGTGTCCTCACCAATAAAACACATCGGACATCTGTAATTATCATTGGTTAACCCATCCCCATTTTTCCTCCTCTCAAACACCTTTTTTCTAAAACCGAGTGGTAATGAATTTGTTCGGAGCTGGAACCAAAGTTTCAGAGTCTGTGCTGGTAGACCTAACTTAAAATAAAATTCCATATGAAAAGTTCGCTTCATTAATTTGTAGTAATTTAGAGTCTCAGACGCTTGAATTGCCGCATGCCAACTTTGTATCTCCTGGTCGCTTATAGCAAGTTCAAACTGTTTCAGTAAATGGGAGTGGTCCTCTGGGCCTGATCCCCCGTTCCAAGCAAATGATAATCCAGCACGATCTAGCATGGCTTTAACCTGGAACGGCCAAGATTTTGGTCCTCCTATCTCTAGCAGTTCTTTATATGCTACTCTTAGCAGCCTATCCTCTGGAAGTGTAATAATTTTCAACCAAAACCGTAGTATCTGCATCAGCCTAGATTTTTTCATTGTGAATAGGCCAAGCTCTCCTCTGACTGCCTGGGTATGTGTTGTTGGATGAAGTCCTATCAATCTCTTGAAGTGGAGCAGCTGAATCGACTCAAGCTGTGCGGCAGCGTCAAACCCCCAAAGTTCTGCACCGTAATGTACCGTTGGAAGGATTTTAGTTTTAAAAATATTCGTGTGAATTTTCATATCTTTGAGACCTCTTAGTACCGAATTCCTTAGTATCGCTGCGGAGACCATCCTCCCTCTTTTTTTCATTTCAAGTATATGCTCCTTCCAGCTACCCTTTTCAGAAAAAATCACTCCGAGGTATTTAAACTTGGATGTTTGTTTGATTTCTTTATCTCTATAGTGGAATTTCCACCCCTCGTTTTTTTTCCTTCCTGAGAATATCACAATTTCTGTCTTTTTAACATTCAAAGTCATCTTTTTCTTTTGTAGATAATCTGAAAGAATATTTAATAATATTTGAAGGTCCTCAGGAGTAGACGCTACCAGTACCGCATCGTCAGCAAATAGCAACAGTGACAAGGTCGACAGGCCTAGTCTAACCGTTGGCGCCCATCTATGTTGGAAATACTCGACTATATCATTAACGTACAAGCAAAACAGTTTAGGTGATAGGGTGCTACCTTGCTTAACACCCTTTGATACTCCAAAACAATCCGATACTCCTTTCCCTACCACCTTCACCACCCACAATGTTATTTTATACATATCGGCTATCAACTTAACTGTTAACCTAGGCAGTCCTATCCTCAATAATTCCTCCAGCAGTAGAATTCTATCCACTGTATCGAATGCCTTTTCTAGATCTATGAACGCAACAAAAAGTCTATTCTTTCCTTTACTGTACTTTTCTATCAACGACTTTAATATGAATACTTGATCAACTGCCCCGTATCCTGCCCGAAAACCTGCCTGTTCTTCTCGAATTATTTGGCGACTATTTATCCATTTATTTAATCGGCAATCCAAAACTTTTTCTATTATTTTGCTTATACACGGAACTAGCGAGATAGGCCTATAGTTATTGTGCTCTCCTGGGTCTCCTTTCTTTAATACTGGGCGAATAATCGACGTCCTCCAAGCTTCTGGCCATTCTCCTCTTCGCACTATTAAATTTGATACTGATATCAATAACGGTAATACTAGACCTAGAAAACTACGGTAAAAATTTGTTGGAATTCCGTCCGCACCAGCAGCTGATTTACCCTGCAGCTTCTTTACTACTTCTACCACCTCTCCACTATTTATATTTCCTACTAGACCCTCTTCATACTCCCCAAGTGGGAAAACTGCTTCTTCCTTGATATCCCTAAACTTAGTATCAATCCACTTTGCTAAACTAGGATTCTCCGTTGTATCCTCCGTGAAATATTCTACCCAGCTATCTGGCTCTGGGGTCTTAATATGATCAGAATTATTTACTGGCCCCCTAACCATCTTCCAAAATGTCTTCATATCACAATCTACATAAGCTCTATTCATTTCCTCCCTTTCCTTTTCTTCTACTTTTCTCTTTTTATACTTTATCATCCTTTTAAATATTCGTCTTTTCTCCTTATATATTTCTAGCATTTCTCCATTATTACTAGACCTGTAAATATTCAAAGTCCTAACTAATTCTTCTTTGGCTTGGGCGCAATCCTCGTCAAACCATTCATTATGTCGTCGTTGTTTTCCTGTCTGAAATGGCTCCAATGCCTGGTACAATATATTTGTACCCTGCTCTACCATCTCATTCAACGAATCTAGATTTGCTAATTCAATTATTTGTTCATCTACCTTATAATCTGACAATGCTGCCGATACCTTAACTATATCATCCTTCTTCCATTCGCATTTCAACGATTCCCTAAGTTTTTGGTGTTTTCTTATTTTCGTCTCTGCATTCTTACAACAATTTTTATTCTCCATTATTAATTTTAGCTCTAAACCTAAATGGTCTGACCCTATCAGGTGAACCACTTCCACTCCTATCGTATCCACCGGAATCTTATGGTCGATTAGCACATAGTCTATTACGCTAGGTTTCATCCCTGAGAAGCAAGTATAATCCCCCTTATTTTTATCCTTCCCAAATCTTCCATTACCGATTACTACCCCAACCTCTGCACACAGGTCCAGGAGCCGCCTACCCCAAACATTAACTTTCCTAATCTCATCCTTGCTCTTCCTTGGTATTTTGAACGCAAACGGAACCAATTCAACCTCAAACGGGGACGGAACATCTCCCAACTCAAAATCAACTCCAGTATAAGCGTTGAAATCCCCATACAGCACTAGTCTATCCTTACTATAACACGATCTAAATTTGCAAGCTTCCTCAAATAGTATTTCCCACACGTCTTCCCCTTTGTATGAGCTATTCTGCGGTGGAATGTAAACCGATCCTATCAATAGCCAATTATCATCCCGGCACTTCAAACGGGACCATATAATGTTTTCTGACCTACTTTCTAGGCGGGTAACTTTTACAAATGAACTCAATTTCACCATAACGATCAAACCCCCATAAACTCTCGAGTTCTTTGCTGGTTGCCGGCTCACACCCTCAACTCGGAAACCATTGATTTTTGGGACCTCATTTTCTGAATGCCAGGTTTCAACAAGGGATATCACATCGTAATGCCTCAGCTCTTTCAGTACATATTCCAGCTTGCACTTTATTCCTTGGATATTCCAAGACACTGCTCTTATACCCTGAGTATGGCCACTTTCCTAATAGTTCACAGTGCTACGGCGTTGGGGTATACCCCAACGTACGAGAACAGTGCCCTGGAGCAATTGAACATTACCCACATGAATATCTTTTTTATTATCACATTTTACTGTTGTTTTTATTATGATCTTACCAGGTTCGTTTCTTCTGGCTGCAGTCTGACGAAGAATACCGCTGGAATAAATCTCAGCGGACTTATCCGTTTATAACCGAGATACGTCCTTTAGCGCCACCGTGATTTTTCGCCACTGGGTATTTTTCGCCACTACAGGTAACGCAGCAGGTAAAAAAGGGCAAAAACAGATTACAGATAAGTGGTGGGATTAGCAAAAGAATCTCAGAAGGATTTTGCGCCACTCCTAGTTACTACTTATCAAGGATTAACTCTGGTGATTTGGTACTATTTTATTAAGTCTTCTCTTCTAACCGATAAGGATGAAAATTAATACGACTACGAGCTGCAAGTAAAATACGATTTCTTCACTTGTTTCGCTACAAGTCCAAGAATGGAGACAAAAATAACTATGTCTGCCCCACGGTTCTCTTTAGGGCAAGAGTGGTTTTGCGAGCTATGGGGGAATCCGTGGTCACCAAACCAAATGAGGGACATAGACCTGAATGTGCCAAAATAGAAGCTATTCAAGCGAAAGCAGCGACTTGGAAACGCATTCGCGAAGAAGTGACAATAGCAGTAGCTACCACATTTCAAGAAGAAGGGTCTCATCTTTTCGAGAGGAGTATCTCGTCGAGTACACCTGGACTAGAGACTTTGAAAGTCTTGCAATTTTCTTGTTTTTACCGTATTGTATTTTCTATAAATTATAAGTTGAAATGCTTATCTTCAAGAAATGTTCTGTCAAGGCCCTAAAAGTCATACAATTTCACTTTTTGAATGGCTAGGGTAATTGGATTATATAATGAGTTGTGAGAGTGGCGAAAAATACTAGGTCGCTAATCCCAATAAGCCTTCAAGTAACTACACAACCTTCAGCGTGTCATCAGGATAAGGTTCAAACTCCAGAGTGGCAAAAAATACCCAGTGGCGAAAAATCTTGGTGGCGCTAAAGCACTGCTACGTTATCACCATCCACTGCAATCCAGCTCAATTTGTTCCCTATTTAGTAGTTGCCAACCCATCAACTCTGTCACAATCGTTTGCTTAGAGTTCGCTTTAAGATTTAATCAGATGAGATTTATGATTTTGATGACTTGGTTTGGTTTCTCAAACTGACACTTTTTGGCTCAGGTTTTAGATGTATTTGCCAAGTGACTATAAGAATAATTGGGAGAGATATGAATGGCATAACAATGTGGCAAACAGTGGCGCCGGGTGATTAAAAATTAATTGGGAGCCTAGATGCGAGATTATCTCACGATCCCGAAGTCCCCAACGTACAAGTAAACTGACACCATTACACTGACATGAACTGAGTAATCTGTACTCCTTTAATTACTCATAGCGGCTTTAATTGTATTTGACGAGTAGACAAACGTTCGGAGTTTTTTGTTGCCATTAGAAATGTTCTTTGGAGAATAAATGATTCACTGAATAATTGATATAACTACTTCTTTATAGCCTGGGAAAAAAAAGTGGAGCAAAGCAAAATAAAAGGAAAAAGAACTCGAATGACCACACATATCCAAACACAAAAACAAGCGGTGATGACAAAGTGTCCAGGTTTCTAATCAGTAACAGTCCAGAGACCCTTCCCAGAAGTCTCCGGTGATGCGAACAATATTTATTTTCTGACAAAAATTCACGAATTAGATTTTCTATATTTTATATTATAATATTCTCTTGAACTTCGTGTGTTCTAGATCAGTGGTTCCCAACCGGGGGTACGCGTACCGCAAGGGGTACGCGAGACTCTTGCAAGGGGTACGCGAAGGAACCAAAATCGTTTTAATTCGTAACTTCAAAATCTCGCCTTACTCACTTTTGACTGCCGAAAGCCTAATATTACCAGCAGAGGCATCACTAGCCTAGACATTTTGAGGGGCAAGGTATTTTTATCGACTGTTTTTCCAAAAAAAAATAACTTTTTAACGAAAAATCGTGGCGCTTCGCGCCGACTCGTTTCTTTTAACCGTCTGGACGACCAGTTTGGGGAAGGGGTGTTGCCAACAAGTGCGTGACGCCCCTGAATACAGCTAGCCTACTGCCGTAAAATCTGTTCCTGTGTCTAACGATTTTGTTTCAAGAAGAATCAAAGACAAAACAAGTGATATTGTCATTCAGGTTACGAATTAAGCTAACGAAAACGTTTGTGATGCAGTTTGATGAAAGCACGGAGGACATCAAAACCATACACAGAAACAGGCTGACTGTGAAACAAATATTGCCGTAAATGACGTCGAGCCGACTTTTCATAAAATTTTAGCTAAAACGCAGCCTCAAGTGTCTCATTGATTTTGTATAGATTTCTACTCATGTATGCCTTATCACTTATGATGATAAATATCGTCATTTTAACGTTCTGGAAAAGGGGTACGCAACATTTTCGAACCTTGATTAGGGGTACGCAGTAGGGAAAAGGTTGGGAACCACTGTTCTAGATGTATTTGCTTCAAGGTTTGTTGCACTTTGGGATCTGAATTAAAAGCGTATAACCTTTCAATTTTCCTTTATACCTGGTCATTCTGGTGGAATGACGCCTTTTTATTATTAATGTTGTTATAAAGCAAAGATGTACGGGTCCAAGGGGATCTTAGTCATTTAATTACACAGTAAATGAAAACTTAAATCCCTTAAAGTGTTACTGGAGGGCTTATCAAATTACCCTCACGGCACGTACATAATTGCGACAGTTTTAGTTGAAAACCCGGGACAAAGTGCAAGGTCGGACCCTGTCCTTCACTTGAAGGACGAAGGCTATTTTAAACAGAAAGCTATGGTAGAAAGCTTGTGGTACCTCTAATTTGTTGTATGCCTTACAAGAAAGATTTATTACTTTTTTTTTGTTCAGGCACTAAGCAATCTTCACCAATATCGCCACTGCCCACTGAAAAGCCTTGTTTGTGTTTAGATAAAAAATTTCCCGCGTCATAGTAGAATTTTCGCCGTGGGGACGGCCGCAGATATTCTGAACGCCATAACTAGAGTAGATAGTGGAAAACAAAAAAAATCCCTTTGCAGAATCCAAATAATTCAGTGTATTCAACTAAATGACACAAAAATAAGTTGGCTTTTCACTTAAACTTTAACCAAACATGCTGGTAAACACATATGTGATTGGTTCGTGCAACTGAAACGTCAGGGGAACGTTGATGACAAGCAAATCTCTTCGTTACCATACGACTAGAGATCGTTCACGATTTGGCTCCTTTATGTTATTATGACAGGCTCAAAACATAGACGCCTTGACAACCTTCTAGCCACTTAATAGTATATGATATAATACAACCTTTTTATTATACTTATATTAGATCCCCCCCCCCGATGCTTTTAGGCTAACCGGCTTATCCGCTAACCTACTGCAAAAACACTTATTTCCAATCAATTTCATTAACTCTTCCTCCCCTGAAACACTCCTCCCAAACATTTCCGCCGTCAATCCTGCAAGTACGCAACATTCGCACATAAAATGTAATGTGCAGTCCTTTACTATCTTTCTTTCAGTTTGGCAATTGGCGATATCGAGTAGTAAAGGCGGGTAGGGTATCAGCCCGCTCTGAAGATGGTGCTTACGTCGACCGCCTCATTTTCGACCCCGTTTCATCTGAGGACACGGGGACATATGTTTGCGTTGCGACGAACAGCGTTGGGTACAGTTTCAGAGAAGCCTACGTGCATGTCCTGCCAAGAATAGTTCCGAGTGACAAAGGTATTTACTTCAAATTTCTGTTCATTTGAAAGTATGAGCGAAACCCTTTTTTGGCTTCCCACCATCATTTTGAAACCACTAGTAACAGACTGAGTTTACTTACCAGAATCAGGGACCAATAAATTTCCTGTAATGACTCTTCATTCAGGGGGCTTGTCACTAAGAGATTTCTGATGCGCTCTTGACCGAGCGTCAGATAGTTCGAGAAATACCCACGGGGATAAAATATTGCCTTGAGGGAGGAGTATCTTTGATCTCACGTCCAAGGAGTCCCGGGATTGGCTCTATCTGAGCAAGAACGCCGATTCGACCCAAGTGGAATTTTTGGAAACTAGGTGAGGCTCGGGCAACATAGCAACATAGAAGCATACGAAATGACAAGCCCCCTGAATGGCGAGTCATTACAGGAAATGTATGGGTCCCTACCAGAATTTACATAGCCAGGTCTACTGCCTGGTTGGATAAAAACAATAGAAGAATAAATCGAAATAGAGACATAGTTTCTTATTCAAAATGGAGAACTCTTACTGAAGCCACATGAGTAAATGTAGCTAAATTCCACCTAATAAAGTTAAGAACAAATGCTTCCACTCTCTTACTCCCTGTTCGATTCTGTGTGTGTTTTGTTTAAATTACCTGTGTTTATATTAATTTTTTTTACTCCACTTATTTTCCCTTGTGTAGATTTAGGTCCTCGTGTAGGTACAAATAAAGGTAAAAGTAACGGGAAATGTTCCTTTTATATCGTCACATAAATATCTAAGTATCACGTGAGACGAGGATGTGAACTGTGAAGATAAACTTGCCTCGAGCGAGATCGCTGTTCCTGTAGCCCCTTGTTAACGGCGATAGCAGTGGTTTGTGAACTTAGTTTACAAGCTCCTCGTTAGCTCAAGTGGTTAGAGCGTCGGTATTCCAAGTCGAAGGTTGTGGGTTCAAATCCCGCTGGAGGAGCATTTTTAATAGTATTAATTCATAGTGCGCTATAGTAGGTCATAAATATTTGAATAAAATAATTCATTATCTATCTATTCGTAGTTAGAGGGTCGTTACATCAAGTCGAAGGTTGTGGGTTCAAATCCTGCTGGAGGAACATTTTTATTACATTAATTTACAGTATACTATAGTACGTCAGAAATATTTGAAAAAATAATTCATTATCCATTGATTTGTAGTTAGCGCGTCGGTATATCAAGTCGAAGGTTGTGTGTTCAAATCCGCTGGAGAAGCATTTTTATTATATTAATTTACAGTATACTATAGTAGGTCATAAATATTTGAATAAAACAATTCATTATCTATCGATTCGTAGTTAGAGCGTTGGTATATCAAGTCGAAGGTTATGGGTTCAAATCCGCTGGAGGAGCATTTTTATGGCACTTGCAGCTCCGCTCAAGTGCCATATACCGATCACTTTTCGGTCGGTCGGTCTGTCGGTCGGTCGGTCGGGCGGTCCACTGTTTTCTAGTTAGGGTACTTCCAGATGTGCTAGGACGACGAAACTTGGCAGGCATATCAGGGACCCGATATAACTAACCTGGAAATAATCAGTTTCATGATCCGACTATCTGGGGGGGAGTGGTGGGCCTGGGAATCCTGAAAATTAAGTAGTTTTTGTCACACTTTTTCGAGTTGAGGTACTTCCAGATGTGCTAGGGCGATGAAATTTGGCAGGCGTATCAGGGACCCGATATAACTAACCTGGAAATAATCAGTTTCACTATCCGACCATTTGGGGGGGAGTGGTGGGCCGGGGAATCCGGAAATTTAAGTAGTTTTTGTCAAACTTTTTTGAGTTCGGGTATTTCCAGATGTGCTAGGACGATGAAACTTGGCAGGAGCATCAGGGACCCGACCGGACTAACCTGGAAATAATCAGTTTCCCGATCCGACCACCTGGGGGGGAGTGGAGGGCTGGGGAATCCGGAAAACTGGCGTAGTGTGTAACTTTCGAACGGGTGATCGGATTGGAATGAAACTTAATAACTGAATAAATGGCATACCTCTGATGTCCCATTTGAAGTCCGGACCGGATTCGACAGCTATGGGGGAGTTGGGGGGGGAGACCGGAAATCTCGAGAAACGGTTAGAATGGAGGGATCGGAGTGAAACTTGCTGGGAAGGACAAGCGTCTGCTCCAGATAAATCGTTTATACATTTGGACTGGATCCGGACACAAGGGGGGGGTGGAGGGGAGTTTCCCGGAATTCCGGTAATGGCGGTTTTGGGGATTTTCACGACGAAATTTGGGAGGCGAATCAGGGACCCGATCAAAATGACTTATAAATAAAAATTCACATGATCCGATAGTCGTGGGGGGAGTAGCGGGAGGGGGAATCCGGAATATTGAGTCATGCGTAACTTTGGAACGGTTGATCGGATTTGAGTGAAATTTGATAACTGATCAGAGAACATGTCTCTGGTGATCTTTGTCATGTCCGGACCGGATTCGACAACAACTGGGGGGGGGGGGGGGGATACGTGACCGGCTCAGACTGGGGAGATCGGGATGGAACTTTGTGGGAATAGTAAAGAGATGCTCTGGATAAATCACTTACAGAACCGGATTGGCTCCGGCGACTGTGGGGGAGTTTGAGGAGGGGGGTCCGGAATTCCGGTGATCGCGATTTAAGGTACTTCCAGATGTGCTAGGACGATGGACCTGGGCTGGAATATTAGAGATTCGACAAGATTGGCTCAGAAATCGCCACGTTCCAAATCCGACATTCCTTAAAGTACCAATCTTGACCGTAAATTTAGAAAAATACTTTTAAGCAAATTATACATTTTCATGATCCCCATGAGCCCATTACCGTTTTTGCCTCAAGGGTTTTGCTTACAAACGAAGTTCTAGCTCCCTTAAAGTGCGAATCTGAACCGCAAGGTCGAAAACTACTTTTATGTATCAAACGATACATCTCAACCCATGATCATTTGTGCCACAAGGGTTTTGCTTGAAAATTTATTTTATCACCCTTAAAGCGCACATTTTAACCGAAAAGTGATTTTTTTTTTTTTTTTTACCAAGCGGTATATATCAATGATCCCTAAGGGCCTGTGATCTTTTTGTCTCAATAGTTTTTCTTACAGATGAATTTCTAGTGCCTATAAAATACGTATCATTACAGCCAAGTTCTAAAACAAAATACGTTTTCTCTAGCTCCCTTAAAGTGCACATCTGAACCGCAAAGGTAACCTTAAAAGTACTTTTGATCAAACACTACATCTCAACCCATGCAAGTGCCATATGAGCTTACAGCTCTTGTTATTATATTAATTTACAGTATACTATAGTAGATCATAGATGTTTGGATAAAATAATTCGTTATCTATCGATTCGTAGTTAGAGCGTCGGTATATCAAGGCGAAGGTTGTGGTTTCGAATCCCGCTGGAGGAGCATTTTTATTATATTAATTTACAGTATAATATAGTAGGTCATAAAATCCGAATAAACTAATTCCTTATCTATCGATTCTTCCTATTGTCACACATTAGGCCTATATTTTACCCCACAATTATAGCAACATAGCCTAACCACCTCGTGTTTCCAGGCCCCCTTGCTCCCGTCCAAACTTCGAGCCTCGACTCCACTGCAATCATCATCCTACCCGTTGCCAGCATTGCTTTAATCGCAATCGTCGCCCTCTGCGTCTACTGTCTCATGAAAAACCGCTTCCAACAAAAACCACCACGCCGACAGTACACCCTCCCAACAGAGCAGGCAACCCCTTGCCTTCCCACCCCCGGATCAAATTTTACAGAAGGACATTACGCAGTACCCATTGATAACTGTAACCACCATAGGGAAAAGCGGGTAGTATACCCTCAGGTGACGTACAAAGACGGGCGCTACCCCCACCATGACCAAAGCGGGTATCTTGAGCCGATTCAGATACCATATACCGGGTCCTACCCACTGTTGAGGGATAACTACACTGATAGGAAGTCTCCAACGTATATTGTGCCCGGGGCACAAAGCCAGAAATCCGGAAGTAACGTGAGCCAGAATACCCCATGTTCCACGGGGTATATAAAGTGTAACCACCATAGAAGACCCGATATCGTTTGAATTCGGTATGTCGACGAGGAATTCAAGGAAGAGAAAGAAGAATTCTAGGCCACGTGGCGAAAACTGGTGCGGACTTTTTCAACAACGACGCGTTAATGGAAGCAAAGAAATTACTCTGGACTGTTGCAAACTGCACGAATCGCCCAAGTGACCGACAGAAAGCTGCAGATAATTGTCTGGACATTCTGAAAATTCTTGAAAAGTGTGATGAAAAGAAAATACCGCTGCCGCGATTCGTGTTGTACGAGCCTGACGAAGTACCAATTATCGCAGGGGAATCAAGTGCCACCCTTACTCGTAAAGTTAACGAACTATGTGTCAAATTCGACAACCACGTCCTGTCGCAGCGCAACCCGTCACCCGCTCTGTCTCAAGCCCCCAATCAATCATCCAAACCCTCTTTTGCCGTGATATTAAAGAATCCACCTAAAGAGCTGAACGACCCCAAGGACCGCAAAGCATTTATTGATAACCTGTGTGGTGACTCGAAGTCGGCGATAACTGAGCTTAGACGGGGAAAAGATACTTGGCGCCTCGTCGTAAGTGATAAGAATGCAGCTACCGCTGTAGCTGATGCTATCAAAGCTAAGGACCAATCGCTAAGACCACAGCTAAAAGTTCCAGTGTATCACGGAATTGCCCGTTTCGTTCCTGACAGTGTTACTGACGTCCAGTTGCAGAACTTGATAACTAACTGTTTCGAAGTCTCTCGTATCGGCAAAACCAGGTCCTACAAGCTGCAGTTTTCCCGTCGAGAAGACTTATTAGCGGCCATTTCCTCATCAGTGATAATCGAGTATGAGCGAATCCGCATCGAGGAGTTTATCCCTCTCCCTCCTCGCTGCTACAACTGCCAAGCTTACGGGCACATTGCTCAGAACTGTAAAGCTACTACTCGCTGTTCGTGCTGCGGGCAGACTGGACATTCGAATAAGCCGGACACCCCTTGTCAAAATAAAATGCAGTGTGCACTGTGCAACCAGACTGACCACCCGTGCTACAGCTACAAATGCCCTGTTGCACAGAAACTTATGAATCCTCCAAAATGAACATTGGTCTGCGAGTTACATCATGGAATATTAATGGAGGTGTATCAGTGAAACTACCCATAATCCAGACTCTATGTGACACAAATGACGTTCTCTGCCTACAAGAGCACCTTCTCACTGTCGACAGCTTAAGTTTGCTGAGCACAGATGCCTCTACTGTCGTAATAAGTCGTGCCGCTAGACATTCTGGGGCTGGTCGGCCGAGTGGAGGTACCGCTATTCTTGCTAGAAGTGTCCTCGTGCCCGAACTCTTTCGCGACTGTGACTATTTTACGGCAGTGAAAATTCAGAACTTTGTGGTGGTCTCAGTGTATTTACCCACCGATTACCGTAATGCTACCTCAGAAAGACAATTTGATCAAGCCTGCCGTCTAGTCAGTTCCCTCGTGTCAGATTGTGAAGTGCAAAACCTAGCAGTAATCCTTGCTGGTGACATGAACTGTAACCTATCTGACGACAGTAGCAGCCGTGCAAATATTCTGAGTAGCATGTGCCCTCAGCTCGTGGCGGTTGAGAATGTCCAAGGTTTCACATATATCCATAATTCCGGTAGCACCTCCTCTCTGGACTTTTTCATGTGCTCCCCGGATGTGAAACCAGACTCCGGATCTTCAGTTATCTCCACGTTCCAAACCTCAGACCATATGCCTATCAGTAATATATTCCCTGTTGAACTTGTTTCGCCGAACGATCCAGGTCCAGGCAACGGTAACAAATGGCATGAAATCACTGACTGGGCCTGTGTAGATATGTTCACGTTCCAGACTGTATGTGACTCTATTTTGGGGAAGATCAGAGTTCCGTTCCAGCTACTTTCCCAAAAATCCCCACTAATCTCTGCAGAGAAGCAAACCTTGCTGAATATATACTATGCTGAGATTGTACACGCTCTACGCGTTGCTGAGCGTGCCAGTGTTCCCGTCCGCAGAGTACGTCTCGGAACTGAGAAGTATGGCTGGTCGAGTAATCCTGACCTCGTCGATTCTTGTGCTAAATCGAAATTCTGGTTTCATGTTTGGAAGGAGTGTGGTATGCCGCGTCAAGGTCTGGTAAATGAAATTCGTCTGAAAACAAAGCGGCATTTCGCGAAAGTGCTTAGGCAACACCAGGCTAAATCAGTAGCTGAACTATCAAGTAAAGCCACAAGTGATCCTAATTTCGTATGGAAAGTGCTCAAAAGAGAGAAATCAAAAGTCTATGATGCTGTCCAAATTACCAGTGACCAGTGGTATGATTACTTTAAAAGTGAGTTTTCCGCGCCCGAACCATCACTGTCAAATCAATATGAAAGGGAGCTTGAGATTTGCTTGGGCGAATCAAGTGATGAGATTAGTCTTATTGTTACTCGATCTGCGGTCGCTGAGTGCATTTCTAAGCTACAAAAGAAGACTTCGCGTGGTGTTGATGGCCTCTGTGCAAAGCATCTCGAGTGTGGGTCTCCTCTCCTGATTGAGCATCTGACTTTGCTCTTTCAGATGATATTCTGTTGTGGTATAGTTCCTGATTTGTTTAGTACTGGAGTAATAACGCCGGTATTAAAAAAGGGAAAGCCCTCCGACCAGTGCACTTCTTTTAGGCCAATTACGGTGTCACCGGTATTGTGCAAAGTTTTTGAGTTATTAATTATTGATGAGATATCTGATAAATGTTCTACACCGGATAACCAATTTGGCTTCAAGAAAGGAGTAGGCCGCGACCATGCTCATCATTTGATTGCCAATTTACTTCTACATGCTCACGAAAATAATGAGGTATTATATTTTGCTGGGTTAGACGTATCTAGAGCCTTCGATTCGGGTATACACTCGCATATTTTATTGACTGCTTATAAGCGTGGAGTAAATACCTCCGTCGTCAAAGCGATGCGCGATATGTATAAAAAGCTAAATGGCAGAGTAAAGGTCACCATTTCACCTGGTACAGTGGAACTTACCGCTCCAATTCCAGTAAAAAAAGGTATTAGACAGGGTGCTGTTACTTCTCCGCCCCTGTTTAATAATACTGTTACCGAGCTGCAAGAGAAAGTTCTAACTACATGTATATTTAAAGGTATTGATGTTTCGCTAGCTAATTATGCGGACGACATCCTCGATATCAGTAGAACAGCGTCCGGAATTGAGGAAAATTTTCGAATCCTCGATAGCGAGTATAAATGTATTGGTCTTCGATTCAACGAGAGCAAGACTGAGTTCCTGGTGTTCAATCGCCGCTCACATTGCCCGACAAATGTTCAGTTGGGTGAACACCTGATTCAAGCACAAGATACATTGACGTATCTCGGTGTACCGATTGGGTCAAATCTTCGCGCCACGCGTCAACTCCTGAAAGAATTTTTTGCTAGTAAATCTAGGAAAGCGTACGGTTTACTGGTTGCACTAAAGTTCAAATTTAACCGTTGTATCCTAGCAAGCGTGTATAATGCATTTGTTGTACCGCATCTGCTCGCCCTTGCACCATTTTGGTCTCTTTTTACTGCTTCGGATATTAAGGACATCCGGAAGTGTTTTTACAAGTATGCGAAATATTTGCTACGGCTGCCTCTCTGGACTAGCAACAGCTCCCTATCCTCGCGGTACGGAGTTGCCAGTCCAGCGTCTGCGGTGCAGAAAAGAAACGAGAGATATCGGAAGCAGCTTACTGGTGTAAGCACCTTCGAAATGGTCCTTCGATAACCGTGTGTCTGTCAGTGTATGAGATTGCCCCTATTTGTTTCTTTTTTCGTTCTGTTTTGTTTGTATTGTCAGAAGTTATTCGTCTCTTTTCCTTTTCCTTTTCTTTCTTTATTACTCCATCAGCGTTGTATTTTTACATTTATGATGGGCAATAAATCTATACATACATACATACATAATTGTGGCCATAACAGGAGATCGGATTGACAACGCTATGGCCAACACAACTCCAAATGGCGCGTCAGAAGCTATCCAATGTCGTATCGAGGGGTTGTCAACTCTCAAAAATTGGGGTAATGTGGCCGACAATTGAGGCCACGACTCATCGGCACACAGTTTGCCCGACAGTTGGCACCCCCTCGTGTCGTATAATCTGCAAACACACCAAAGAGCGCAAGTCCGCTTATGCGGGATGGACTGTAAACCAAGCAACTGACCATCATCAGAATTTCGGAATGGTGATGACGTGGAAAAAACATCAGGTTTTCCGCGGAATTTTTCTTTTTCACCAGTTTCGTCTGGAAAAATAGAAAGAAATCTCAGTTTTCCGTACTACGGAAACGATCGGCTGAAATCCCGGACGGAATTCCAGTCCACGATCGTCCTGAATTTCTGTTGGCGAGAAGAAACCGAACTAGTGAATGAGCGAGGGTGTGCAACGTGACAATACCATGTAGCCAGAATGGCTGGGCTCATGACGTCATAACGACAACGACATTTTACATCGTTTCTCATTGGAATTGGAAAACTCTCACAATGAGAGTTTCATGACGCGTCACAGTCGTGCCATGACCCTAAACAACGTCGTTTATGGAAGAACCACCCCAACCCCTCCAGAGTGCCGCAGGTTCGGGGTACACTCCACAGAATATTGCGAAATTATTACTTACTGTTCATTGCTTGCCGAATTTAGCGTTTTATTGAAATCGTGTTGACTAGTCAAATTTGCGCTTTACTAAGAATCTGTGTATAGTTTATATATTTTCAATAAAAATCATGACTCAACCCCGTTTTTCCAGACCCCGATTCATTACGAGCCTAAATGTTTGGGGCCGGCTGGTAATTTTTACCGACTATTTTCGGAAAAATTGCGAAAACGCGCAGATTTTTTTTCCCAATGGCTGAAAACATTGGTGGGGGGCATCCCCCCTCCAACGTTCCATGCGTGACGCCTCTGCTCAGCCCCCTCCCTCACACACACGTCCACATTCCGGACGTTTTTCAACGGATTAGTCAGGTGATATTTCTGACCGTGGCCGAATGGTTAGCGCGCCAAACTCACAAGGGAAGGGTCCCATGTTCGAGTCTCGGTTGTGCCTACTGTTTGGTTTCGAGCGGAGGTTAGTGGCGTAAACCTGTAAGACAAGTCAAAGTCCACCCAGCTTCAAATGGGTACCTGGAGAAATCCGGGGAAGGTGACAGGAAGGGTGTGCGAAAGCACAGGATGGCTGGCCCCCAACCCCCATTGCACTTCTTGGCTGAGGGCCAAGAATCGGAGATCAGCACCGCCAGCTTGGCCTGTCAAGGCTAGTGCTGATACCTTTACCTTTTTTTCTTTTCTTTTTTTTGTACCGGCGATTGGCGGCGATGCCTCGGCCCATCTTGGCAAGGGTCATCTTCCGGCCGATCTACAGAATCAAAACTTGCAATAAAATAAATGGAGTCTATAGCAACCTTAAATCTAAAACCTTTAGTCTTGTGGTAAATTTCGGAGATGGAAATTAGTGTTCAGATTTTACCCCCCCCCCCCCCACACACACACACACAGCAACACACAGGCAAATATACGTGCAGGGCTGAAGTTACTTATACTTTAGAGAACGTCATGTATAAGGAACGATTTAAAACGGATAGGTCAGCTAGGATATCCTTCAGCGATGCTTCGGCCCTTCTTGGCAAGGGTCCTCTTCATGCTGTAAATTCGAAGAAACGATCTGCAATCATTTCCTTTGGAAACTGCAGCTCTTCCGGGAGGTTTGTGACTTATGGACCGAACTACTGACATTTGCAATGAAGCCCTCCCAGAAAGCCTTACAAATCCTGCCACATTCGTTACCTGTTGCAAATTCGCACATATCCGTTTCAGCTAGTCCGAGTTCAATGGAAGTTACGTACGGCCCCCACTCCAGCTCAGAGACAACACAGGTATAGCCGACAAAAAAAAGTTAACAGACAAATCATAAAGAACACGTCAAATGATTCTTCTTGTAATTTAACGGGTTTAGTTTACCCGCTCCAACTCGGGAGATGTATTAGTCCGTTTCTCAGCGGTAAAACTAGTTCCGATTCTTGACAAGATACGGTAAATTAGGGCGTGGGCTGGTCTTGTGATAACCACATGGTTATCACAAGTTTGATAACCACACTTGTGATAACCACATGGTTATCACAAGTTTCGTTTTTTCCATCTTGAGCGGCTTTGAGCCTGAAGAGGACCCTTGCCAAGAAGGGCCGAAATATAGCTCCAATAAATTTCAGCTGACTTATCCGTTTTGCACTGTCAGAAAAGCGTGATAAAATTTAAAATTTATTACCATAATAAATGTATTTTAAATATCGATTAATTTGAAAATTTATGAAACACGCAGAATATAAAAATCAGCGTAGTACCGTTACGTTCGCCAAAAAGCATAGGAAGTTTTAAATGGACGGAATGATCAGGGACATGATCACAAAGTCACTGCATGGCATAAGCCTATCGAAACTGGAAGCCTATCTCACAGCACCAAATAAATGTTGGAAAAGAAAGGAATCGAAATATCCACTGACCATCCAAATTCACTGATTTTTCCCTTACTGTACTATTTCCTTTCATTGGTTAAAGGAACAGTAAACTTGACTCAAACTTGGCTCAGGGAGCTAGCTGACATATCAAGAATGTACCCTGAGTCGATATTGAGAGTTAGAAAAATTCTTGTTACGACCATTGCAGTTTACGGGCAGTTCCGAGAGTTCGACTTTTGAGTTAGTTGAAAAAAGAAAGAAAAAAAAGCAAAAGGTTTGTGTGCCGGGAGTAGGACTCGAACCCACGATCTTTGCCTCAACTTGGCCTTTTGAAACAAAGTAATACAATGTATATCAACAGGGTTGCCACCGGTAGTACAATTGTGCTCACAATAGAACTTTCTTTTTACTTTGGCAGCAGATTTTAAGAAAGAAGTAGTTGTCAGGTTTTATTTCCAAGGTGACTATGACCCAGCAACACGTTCTGAGTACTTTTCTTGTTTGGTATTACTTTTTTCCTTTTGCATAGTGAATTTATTTTAGTAAAGTGGCAACCCTGTATGTTGATAACACAGACAATCGCAAACTTTTACAGTGCAGGAGTGCGTAACAACAGTGCATAAGGGGCAAGGCCCTGCCAGCTAGCTCTGGGAACAATAAGGAGGGGTTTCGAGACAACAAAGATGGGGGGTCCTGTCGACAATAAGTCCCTGTACATTTATCTAAGCCCCCCAGGCCGGTTTGATGGCCGAAAGTTGCCTAGTCAAGTTTACTGTTCCTTTAACTGCGTAGCAAAATCCATCTCCATCATCCAAGCCACTGAAGGGCATAATTCCTGGAAACTGGAACCCTGCGTTTCAGCCCAAATAAAGGTTAGAAAAGAAATGAATCGAAATTTTCGCTGATTCGGTTGGTCTAGTTGAGACAATGCCTCCAAGATAGGAGAGTTATTGATTCAGTCGAAGACAAAAGACCGGAAAACAATAGAAATTGGAAAAAGAATCACCCAGCGAGGAAAAATAATCTGACTAGGACAGCAGATGAAACAATGGGTGGTTGTAACCTCTCTTAATTGCTGAAGTGAGATGGCTCCTGAAGATATGATTTTCGGAAACGCCTCCCAATATCTTTTTACCCTGGTAAAATAAATGCATTCCAAGATACGCTGTTTATGTTTTATTTTGTAGTAATAACAATTACCGCTCTGTGTCTGTCCCTTAGCATAGGGACAGGTTTCCAAGCCCTTTAAAGTAGAAATGAATGCTGGGTATGTTTTCTTTTTTAAATAATACAAGTACAGCTCGGTATGTCTGTCTTTAAAAAACAAACATTATGTTTAACGCTGTGTCAATTTGCGTTTATAGGAGAATATAAAACGATCAACTTTACAGGCTTTTTAAAGACGTCATGACGGCTTAGTGCAAGAGCTGAGAATCATGTCTAATTATTGCTTGCAAGTGCAGTTCAAGCTGTTTGAAAGTAACGGTGTGAAACAGACTAGCAAGCTGAAAATAATACTTTAGGATTTGGTGGTCCAGATGTAACGCAAATTTGTATTTTAGCTGCTAAATTATTACCAAATAAATATCGGCTGACTGATAATCACCTATACAAGGCTCCCAGACTGATGGCATAGAAAAGTCAAGTGAGCCAATCGCAGAATCCCCCCCCATTATATGGTTCTTACTAACGATTTGCTTTTATTTATTTATTTGTTTTTGGGATCTGGAAACGTAAGTGATTGAATATGATTTCGTAAAGTTCGTCCATTCGTACAAACGAACCCCGTAGCCGAATTCCAGGGATGGAGGAGCTTCAAATTAAAGGGTGCAACAATTTTTTTTTCAAGATAATTTGACAGTCGATGCAGAGGTAAGAAGACATGTAGAGGTAAGTATGAGTTTGAGATCCTTTAGAGCTTCGATATAAGAATATAAGAACACACGCTGAGGAGAGGTCAATCATCAAGCTCGAAGATCTCCTTGAATTATCAGTGTCTCGGTCAATTATCGGATATTCGAATGCCAACTGCAGGAAGACGCCTCTAGTCTGGACACCACCCGATCCTTTCCATTGTCTTCGTCAACACCGCTTTTGCAGATCGATTTCTTCCATAAATATTTACGAACGGTGGGATCTCCAGCTTAGAGTAAATAGCCGTTCCTGATGACGCTATTATCTTTTCCCACAGTAGAAAATTGCTCCCTGATCAAGTGGATAAGTTATTCCCCCAAATCCTTTGAAACAATGAAGATGCACTTATCCTTATAGAGATAAACAAGTACTCATGTAGAATGAATGAATATTTAACACTCCACGTTTGAGCGCTTGCGCACTCTTCAGCAAGTATTCGAACGGGTATTCGAACCAACGGTATTCTAGCTGTTGAGCTACAGCAAGCAGAGACAGCCATACTTATTTATTTATTTGTTGAGCTAAGGGCCAACTAGGGCCACTCACACAAACATACAAAAAAACAAAACAATAGAAAATCCAATAACAAAAAAAGAAAGAAAATACATCATCAAACACTTAAAGGACCCCTCTTGCTTCTTCTGCTTTTTATAATATACCTAGCTCCCATACAGAATTATAAGCTTCTAAAATCCCCACCTTTCTCCATTGTTTCGTTTTGTGCCTACGAAATTTTAGCACTTTTTTGGCCTTGCCGAGTTCTGCCCGTCACACAACGAAACGTTTGCCGGGATCATCAACATCTGCTGACAACTCTTTCACACATAAGGATCTGAGAAGCTTTTGTTTATTACTTCTTTTATTTGTTTAGTTTTCACACTTTTTAACCGCGGCGCGATCAGTTTTCAAATGTTTTGCGCCCAGCCGCCGCGTCGGAGAGCAGGAAGGCTGGACATAGTCGACAGGCGCTAACAAGAAAATCGCTAATTTCAGATGGGAAGTAATGGTATTTTCGAAAATATTTTTTTCTGGTCCATTTCACAGGGAAAAGATTATTTCTAGTAAGAGTTGTGCTTTAAAAAAAATCGGTGCTTGAACATCAAAATTGTTGTGCGCAGATCGCAGATCTCGCCAAAGCGGCAGAGAAAGCGAAAAAGCAGCCCCGAGAAAACCAGAAGACGCGGATTATCCGAAACAACTATCCTTACAGGCAGGCAGTAAAAAAAACATTCCATAACATAACCTCAATCTCGGAATAAAAAAAAAAGACGGCAGTAACAGCGAATTTCCTCAAATGTGGGGCATCCTCTCGATTGTCGAAAACAAGCGCAGACGATACACTACAGTACAAATACGAGGTATCTACAAGCGCCGGAACACAGCTATTACTTATATTAGGGTTAAAACTGGTCCTTACTCTTGCCAGGGACCCATAAATTTCCTGTAATGCCTCGCCATTCAGGGGGCTTGTCAATAAGGGATTTCTGATGCTATGTTGACCGACCGGAAGATAGTTCGACATATACCCACGGTCCAATCACGTCCAAGGCCAGATAGACAAAATTTGGGATTGGCTGCTGGCGCCTTGGGGGAGGAGTCTCTTTGGCGCACACGTCCAATGAGGCAAACAAGAATGCCGATTCGACCCAAGTGGGATTTTTGGAAAGTAGGCAAGGGTCGGGCAACATAGCAACATAGAAGCACAGGAAATGACAAGCCCCCTGCAAAAGGAAATTTATGGGTCCCTGCTCTTGCCCTATGTGTGGATGCGAGAAAGAAAGTATGAGCCATTCTGTGGGAGAGTGTGAGGAATTGAATGGGTTGAGACTAGAGTTGTTTGGAGTGAGAGCGTGTGGGAGTGATTGGATAATTGAGAGAATGAAAGTGAAAAGTTTCCAGGTTATTCGACTGTTTGGAAGGTTCTCCGGATACGATTAGTACACAGGGAAAATTGTATATCCCTGTACTAGTGAATATTGGCATAGTGTTCATGTTTCTTATATATATTTTTTCTTTTGTTGTCTTGGTGCGATGGCACTTGTTGGCTTTTATGTATTAAATATCTATCTATCTATCTACAGTAGCTTCCTTCCAAAACAGAATGTCGGCTTCGCTGATCGCAGGATCGCTGTCCTACGGCCTAAAGCGGACCATTGCCAAGAAGGGACGAAATATCACCAAATTAAATCTCAACTGACTTATCCGTTTAACGTCATCATGTATGATTCGCTGTAAGCTTGGGCAGAAGGAATACTTTGGCTTCTAAGGATCAAAGTAAATTCTCAGTACCAGTGGCGCCATTTGAGGGGGGCAGGGGGTGGCCATGGCCCCCCTCTAAATTTTAAAGGGGCCCAAAATCCGAGGTTTATTTGTTTATACTCCTTGTTGTTTGACGTACTAACATAAATGCGTTTACCAAATCGTGAATTTCGACCTACAAGATACAATTTCTAATCTGATTTTGAACCAAAATCTTTGTATTTTAGCAGAAAACAGGCTGATTTTTTTTTAAATTTTGCCAGCGGCGCACAGTTTCAATATAATATGGTGTTGAAGTCTCTGCATCTTAGCGGTACACAGGTTGATTTTTTTTAAATTGGTCTTGTAAAGCAAGTTTCAACAATATAAACGTTCAGAATCACATCTTTTTATACAAATTTATTTTATTCTGGGTGACCACCGCTTGTTTTGTAAAGGTCTGCGTGGAATAGCACAGACAGGGTCCGAAATATCTTTCACTCTGTTTGAGAGTTATCGTGCAATGCGAGGTGCAATGGCTACAGGGGGAAGCCATTGCTTTCATTTAGGATCCCAAAAAAAAGCTCTGATCGTGAATGTTTGATGAAATTTCGCCTGCGGCGCCTTTGTTAGTCTTCTCTATACGGGCCTGGTTGATGGAGCATGTCATTTGGGTGTGGTTTTGAAGCTGGAATTTTGTATGCGAAGTGTTTTAAAGATGATAACCCCATATCCAAATTCAAAAGATATTATGAATCAAAGATATATCTGGATAAAACTTCGATCGAGAGCCTCAGCTCAGAGGGTTGAAAGGAGCTTATTCTGTCATAAGGGCAGGCCTCAAACTCTAGCTCATAGCATCCTTCAGTATTTTTTTTTTTTTGAAGGATATTTGAACATCACGTGTCTCTTGCATTTTGCTCCTTATGACATATTCGAAAACCACTTTGATTTTACTCCAAAACAGGAAATAAATTTTACGTCTAAAAAAAAAAAAAAATTGGGATAGGGGCCCAAAATGGACTTTTTGGCCCCCCTCTGAGGTTTTATGAAATAGCGCCACTGCTCAGTACCTTGTTGTTAGAATAAAATAATATATATATTATCTTCATTGTTTCAAAGGATTTGGCGGAATAACTTATCCACTTAATCAGGGAGCAATTTCTACTGTGGGAAAAGATAATAGCGTCATCAGGAACGGCTATTTACTCTAAGCTGGAGATCCCACCGTTCGTAAATATTTATGGAAGAAATCAGAACATCAAACTGTTTCTGCTGCGAGTTGTGCTTTAAAGATAGCAAATGTTTGTCGAAAACATGTCAACTGGACATAAGACTCGGTCGCAAAAATTAAGGATTCAAAATACGCCACCTATGGCCCCTTTCCCCTCCCGAATGATGTCTCCAGCAGGGCGTCTCAGTTCCCTCCAAAATAAACCAAAAACTTTCCAACGGAACAAAACGTTTTTGATGAGTGAACATCACCAGGAATGTTTGTTTTCTAAGTAAACTCCAGGGAGTATTTAAGGGCGCATTTCGGTTTTCTAATGATCGGAATGCTGAAAGGATGTCCAGGCCATTAGGAAGATTTAAAGAAAATGCAAACAAAATTTGGCAAATGACTTCAAATTTTTAGTTAAATTTTTTGTTTAAATACACACAGTTGCCTTGACTGAAACTAATTCACCCTTAGAGAGCACTGCCCGTAACGGGTGGCATTATTCATTAATTTATTAATAATAATAAAGAACTAAAAAATAAAAAATAAAAGAAATAAGGCCAAATCAGGACACAATTTTTTTTTGTCATTCTGAAACTAATGATCAGTATGGCCGGTGAGTGGATGACTAGGCTATTAGCAAGAATAAATAAGGGGAGCTATTAGGAAGGTCCAAAGAGAGTGCGGACAAAATTTGGTACACAAGCAGGCCCGTATCCAGCAATTTATTTCGGAGGGGTTGCCCGCGGAATATATTTCTGGGGGGTTTGCTCACGGGTCGGACCAAAAAAGACATAGATCAGAGGTTAAAGCCTACAAAAAACTATTACTTTTGTGGGTTTCGGGGGGGGGGGGGGGTCGAACCTCCTAGCCCCCACCCCTGGATACGGCCTTGTACACAAGTTAAATTTTTTAGTCAAATTTTTAGTTTAAACACAGAAGAATTTGTATACTGAAGCTAATTACACCGCCAGGAAATCACTGCCAGTAGGCCTAATTGGTGGCAGTATTCACGTATAACAAAAGAAAGTAACAATAAAAAAATATCAAAACTTCGACCCAAGGCCGAATCAAAACGTGAAATCGTTTTTATTCTCAAATTTTTCTTATGGTCAGTAGCCTATCGCGTATGGATGTGCAGACCAATAGAAAGATTTAGAATAAATGCAGACGAATGAAATAAAAGATTCAGTTGAATGTTAAACACAAATAAATTTATAAAAAATTCCACTCCAAGAAAGCACTGTCCGTATTGGGTGGTTTTATTCATTCGTGCATCACAAACAAGAAGAAGAAATAAACAAATAAACTAGGCAAGTGAAGTAAAAAAGAATTATCGATAGAACAAGTTAGGTTCGATTTGATATTTTCTAACACAAACTGTTTTAACTTCTTCTCAAACATTGGTATGAATAATAATAATAAATTTATTTCCAATCCACAAATCGTAGAGTATAAAATGCTGTTATGATGTTAGTTGTGTTGTGTTGTTGCATGATGTTTACGCTTTTCACGTTGTTCGGTAAAAACTTCCCATGCTCGGTCCGGTAAATTTTATTGGAAAAACGAACCTTGTGTAACGCGAGGTGTAACGTCTGGTTTCTGTTACAAAACTTTAATCGGGATAGACTAAAAGGAGGAAGGGAAGGGAACACGAGAAAAGCAGGAAGACATACTAAAACCAGGAAGGGCATACTAAAACGAGGAAGGCCATCCTAAAACGAAGAATGATGTCGCCAGAATTCGAGTCTGCGAAAACGAGGAAGGCTGCATCGTTCCCTTCCTCTGTTTAGTATTCCTTGAGGGGTCAGTAACTATAAAAATTCTTAGTTCACCATTCCCAGATCCGAATGTTGAAATGAAACGTCGACTGAAGGCCGAATCAGGACACTAAATCGAAAGTTCGATTCCATAAACTTTTTCTAATGACTAGAACGGTGAAATGATGTCCAGGCTACTAATAATCACTAACAATCAAAACTGCGGTACAAAACTTCGCACATGAATTAGAAAATGTTGGAGCCAAACTTCTTACGAATTCCAGATCAAGACCTGAAGTTAAATGTACTACCTGGAACTTTTTTAATGATCAAAATGGCAGGAGGCGCCCCAGGCCATTATGAAGATCCAAAGAAAGTACTGGAAAAAAAACTGCAGACGAATTGAAAAATGCTGGATCAAAACTTCGACTAATGATGGGACCAGAAGCCAAATGAAATATTTCACTTTGAAGTCCGAACAAAGCAAATGTCGACAGAATTCCGGAAAAACTTGTAACGGGTTGATGCTAATATAAGGCATGAGATATTAGTCCGTTCGCCTTCAACATCTGTCGTTTTTAAACGCAATGGTAAGCCAGGAATTTTATAAGGTGTTTTCCGGTAAAGTGTCCCGTATCTCCGCCATTTCAACAAGGCACAGCGAACGCGAAAACTTTCTTTCGTTTTGAGAACGCAATAATTTTCGTTCGTTTTCGTTAGAAAAATGATTAATTCCTTTAGACAGATCAGATGTGACGATTCGAACTTGACCGCTTAATTATCGTAAAGAAAAATGTTCTTGTCCGAACAGTCCAAGCACAAATTATTGTTTTCCAGTAGATTATCCAGGGGTTTAAATATTCCTTCAGCACAAGCTGACTAGGAATCAGTCATCAATCTGTGCTAAACGGGTACGTCAGCTGAATTTAGTAATATTTCCACCCTTCTTGGCAAGGGCTTTCCTCAGGCTCAAAGCTAGAATCACAGGTTCGCTTTTCTAGCTTTGAGACAGAGGACCCTTGCCAAGAACGGCAGAAATATCTCTTCAACAAATTCAGTTGACGTATCTGTTTAGCGCAATCAACTACCTTGGGGTTAAAACTGTTCAAAGTTTAACCTGAAAAGGATTGGGATAGGAGAATCTAGTTACCCATCATTTATTCAGAGGCCTGAAGCCCCGAAAAATCCGTGCTCACGCAGTGAGCTACCTTAGATAGTGAAAACTAACAAAATAAAATAATGCAGTGTATTCAGTTAAATGATATAAAAATAAGTTTGCTATTCAGTTAAGCTTTAACCTTTTTTTTTTATAGGAGACGAATGTCGCAAATTCCATTCCTCTCTCACCATCCAGTCAAAAGAATGTGATAAGTCCTGCTAGTATCTCTTCACAACTTATCACATTCTTTAATCTCCACGATCCCAGTTCTACAGAAACTACAAGAGATGGACCGCTCTCTGTCCCTGTATATTAAATTTCCCGTCACAGGAGGAATGTCAAAAATTCCCCTTTCCTTAGAATAGGTTTCATTTTTGCCTCAGGTAAAAAGGAGTCTAATGGAGGGCAACGAAATGAGTCGAATTTCGTGCGTCATATTCAAAAGATAAAGAGAAAAATGTGACATTTTATACAAAGGTGATGCAAGGTGGTGCAAATCCGAAGAACGGGAAGCTTAAAAATAATATGCTTTTATAACTTTTCCGGGACCAATTTAAAGTCGGAGAAATATCCCTTTCCAGATCCCTCCGAAGCTGCAGATAAATAAGTTCAAGTTCTTTTTCATGTCAACAATAACCAGAAAAGAGCCAATGCGGCACAGAGCAAGGGGTTGCCCACTCTCGATTTTAGTGTACAGCAAGTGCCCGTGGCCGATTGACACGTGTTAAAACATTTAAATCTGCATGATTAGAAGCGTTTGAATTGGAATGGAAGTGTAAAGATTAGAAAGAATTGACGGAAAAAAATAATAATTAAGAAATTAAAAATAAGCGTAGAGATAGAGGAAAGTGCAGGTGACGCTAAATAGATAGGCCGATCATGAAAAAAAAAAATTAAGTTGATAAGACCGTTGGCGTCTCCGAGGGCAAGTGGAAGCGTAGTCACCTGGCCAATTCTTATTTGACTGGAAGAATAGAAAAGATACTACGAGGTTTAAAAAAATTATTTTCATTAAAAAAAAAAGAAAAAAGAAGCGTTTGAAAGATGAATCACTTAATTTGTGGCCAGTACCGGTGGTTTCGGGCCGTTCTGGGAAACGGTGTACAGGAGGTGCCGAGGATTGACCCTTCGGCAGCCGAAAGTAGGTTAATACTATATACGCTCACCGGAGCTCCACTAGAAATTATCTTTTGGAAGTACAAACACACGATCACGGTCGGGCACTCCCGGATTGGAATTCCTGCCCGGATTCTCGACACCATCATCACTTCCATATGGCAAAGCTGAGAGTTTTCAAATTTATGCTGAAAGTGGAGAAAATCCAGCCGAGAGGCTGCGTTCACAAGCATGCCTAGCCAATGCCTATTATAGGCACATGGCCAAGCTTAGCCAGGCACCGAGTTCTAGAGCCTAGAACTTTGTGCCTGGAACAAAACCTGTGCCTAGACACGGGTGTGAACGGTGATGCCAGCACGTGCCTAGGCCTCTGTGCTTTGCTAGGCATGCTTGTGAACGGGGCTGAACAAAAGGCTGTCACTGAAATCGGCAACACGAACGAATAAAACCATGAGATACAGTGACAGCAGGGGCGTATCCAGGGGGGGTTAGGGGGGTCGAACCCCCTCCGAAACATACAAAAATAATCATTTCTTATAGTCTTTAACCCCTGATTGATATCTTTTTTTTTTACGTTTGGTATGGCCCGGGTAAAACCCTCTCCGAAATAAATTCCCGGACACGGAACTGAGTGGCAGTCATTGTATCTCATGGTCTCATTCGTTCGTATTGTCGCTTTGTTAGCTGTTGATTATTTTCTGGCTTTTTAGGGGTCTGATATATTTGTCTCTCTTTCTCCTTTGTTCTACTATAAAAAAATCACTATTGTAATTATCAAACAGACCTGACAGCAGAGTTGGTGAACTCGGAGTCTGGATGAAAAATGTCTCGAGACGCCTTTTTTTTCACAGACTCGGACACATCTCGGTCTCGTTGCTGCTGTAGTAGGACTCGGACTCGAAATCTGGCTCGTCTCGAAATCTGGCCACGACCAAAGTCTGAGTAAACATCTCGGCAAATTTAATGTGGCACGAATGTCTATAGTGCAATATCAAACCTATGATATGCAACTTAGTGTAGCCTTAAAGGACCTCTCTTACTTATTCTGCCTTTTATAATATATCTAGTTCCCTTGTGGAATTATAAGCTTCTAAAATCCCCACCTTTCTCCATTGTTTCGTTTTGTGCTCAGGAACTTTTAGCACTTTTTCTGCCGTGCCGAGTTTTGCCCGTCACACAACGCAAAGTTTGACGGAATCTTAATGTCCGCTGACAACTCTTTCATATATAAGGATATGAGAGTCTTCTCTTTTGACTTATTTTATTTGCTTAGTTTTTCCAACTTTTTAACCACAGCGCGTTCAGTTTTCAAACATTTTGCGCCCAGCCGCCGCGTCGGAGAGCAAGAGTGCTGGATAGAATCGACAAGCGCTAACAAGAAAATGGCTTATCTGAGGTGGAAAGTTATGATATTTTCGAAAAGCGTTTCTTCGGGACGGTTTCATAAGGAAAAGATCATTTCTAGTAAGAGTTGTCCTTTAAGTTACCATATATTTTGAAGTATAAATATTATGTTTATTTAATTTAAACAAGAAGATCATATTGTTAGGACTCGGGGCGTGAATTCGGTCTCAAGAACGTTTTTTGGAAGTCTTATCAAATTTAAATGAAACGAATGTTTGTGGAGCAATGCCATACGTTGGTATTCTATTTATTTATTTAAAAAATAAGAACATTATTATTAGGGCTCGGGGCGAGACTCGGTGTCGAGAACACTCTTTGAAAGTCTCGTTTTCGACTGGTCTCGGGGGAGTTTGTCCAGGACTCGGAACCATCTTGACTCGTGAGCGTGACCATGTCCTCGGACACGCTGCACTCGAAAGCAGGTCTGCCTGACAGTGTTCCGAAAGTGACAGGGGAAATCCCCGGGGGCATATTCGAAACCATGGGGTGGATACCAGACTAATTATAACACTGATTTGATTCGACGTTTCAACCCCAGTCTCTGTGACGGAGTCAATTATGAGGTCAACATTACGAGCTCATAGATAATTGAAAGCAAACCGCTGGCAAGAGAGGAGTGAAGTGTGACAGAAACTTTAAATCACTCTGAGGAAGGCTTGTGCACATTTGGATACATAGAGCGTCGACGGACAGTGTTGCAACTGGCCGCAGAATCCTGCGGTTTGTCACAGGTTTTCTAGATTCACTGCTGTGAAAAGTTTGTCACAGGAAATCGCACTTGTGCCAAAAATGTCGCAAATTTTCCGATTTTAAAGCATATTGACCAATTTCAAGACCCTCTCTTTTCGGAAAACAAGTTTTTTTGTTTTTTCCCGGTTTTTCAGCTCCTCTTCCGAGAGCAAATTAGAACTGGAAAAAGAAACGAATTTTGGGGGCGCCAGAATGTCACAGATTTCTGCGGCCAAATTTCACAGGTTCCGTCAGAGAAAATTGGCAACTCTGCCTACGGAGGGTTCAAGTCCGACCGGGGTCGGGTTTTGTAAAGAAATTTTTACCCATAACCAGAATGGTTCACTGGCCTGAAAGTTGCCCAGTCACATAAACAACTTACACTCTGATTTGCTGATCCAACCAGAATAAATTTAGGTTTCCCTTTTCACTCTAATGTGCTGATTTTTAGAGCATTTTACGACCTTTCCCCCTCGTGAGGTTAACACTGTAAAGAGTCCCACTTCATGACTCGGGAAGCCAGTGGCAGCACAGTATCTAGAAACTCTGAAACCTACAACGCCGTAAGTAATCCCTTTAGCTACCCTCAATTCCTGGTCATTAGCAAGGCATATAAGTACAAAGGAGACCAACTTTATACCCAACTTTAAATGATTTTTCTGTGTGGACTGAAAGACAATAATACTCCTCAGCCCGGATTTGAACCCAAGACCTTCGGATTTTCTTGGCAAAATGTATTCATATGAAAATGTATTCGTGCTACTTTAAAGATGCGAAGCACTTGCTCCATCTTTCAAAATTATGCCTCAACCACACGCTAAAGGAAAGGATAAGTTTCAAGTTCAGGATGCAAGTATTACCCTTTCCAAAGTCTACTCGTCTCTACCGATATCGACAACTGGACCCAGCCAGCGCAATTTGTCTTATGTGTTTCATATTTGTTTTTATTTCTTTCCTTTATTTTCTTTACATTCCGCTTTCCAAAATGGTGGGTGAAAAATAAATTGCTTCCTTACTTATTATTATATCTAGGGCAATTTCCCCATCAAATTAAATCTTTGGTTTTCTCCTGAGGCTGGGTCGTCTAAATTCCAAATTCAATCAAAAAATTACTTTCTCGTTCATTTGTCATGGTGGTAATGGAATGTATTCCATCTCTAAGCGATAACTTTAAATGTCTTAATAAATAAATAAAACCTGGGGTCCAAGATCGCAAGTTCCTTTTTCTAGGGACAGCCTGACCAGGAACCTTGCCAACAATATCCGAAATATCTCTGGAATCTGAATATAGCGCCCTCAACCCCTCCAAATCGTTCTGAGACCAAATACTCCCTCTACTTCCTTTCACCATTCAGTGTTTTACCTCTCATTTAAACATATTGTTTGGGAAAACACCATATTTTCATCAAGAACCTATAGAAAATCAGTTCCACCAACTCAAGAGTACTTTCTATTCTACTTTCTGTTCAAAGTTTCTCTCTAAGCAACACCTTTTCTAGCAAGCCAGTACCGTATTCTCATTAATTTCCTCAACATCATTATTTCCTTTCTCATAAAATGAGTATACGCTCTTCCTCGTTGCTAGGAAAAAGCCTGTCAGTCAAGCAAGAGCTCTGTATCAAACACGAGGGAATGAACAACTTAAAAAGTGTCAGGCGCCCTACTAACTATTGTCATGAATAAGGTTTTAGCAGGGCCGCGTTCAGGGGATTACTGGGTTCGACCCCCCCCCCCCCGAAATATACTAAACAATTTTTTTTTCGGCTCTAACCTCTGATCTATGTTCTTGTCTTACTGTTTGGCATGGATTAGGTGCGGCCCGCGGGCAGACCGCTTCCCCGAAAAAAAATCCTGGCCCCAGCCTGGCCCTAAAATCTGCCATACCACCAAACCAACACAGACACGATTTTCGTTTTCTAATTTCAAACGCGATTTTTTTTACATTAATGTAACCTTAACAGACTTTTTCTTTACCTACATTGCTTTTCGAATAAATGTGATTTTTTCCACCACTGAATGTTCGTATTTCATCACAGTTCGTGGTCGTCCATCTGCGGGCAGCTTTCTGATGCCAGGCACCTCACTCTCTAGATCGAACTTTCTACCTCTACGAAAGGGCTTTAAGACTTTCCTAGCAGGTCTTTTTATAATGACGGATTACTTTTGCTCTGAGAAGCTGTCATGGTAACGCAAGCAGAGGTATCAAGTTTTTCTGAGGATCAATATAGAAAGCTTTATTAGATGCCCTAAGAGGATCCATCAGTTTGATAAACGTTTCCTTGTTTTTGTGGGATCCGTCTTATCTGGGGCTCAAGAGCCTTGGGCGTCACGGCTCGGACACTTCCCGGCGCCAGTCATTCTTTCCTATCTACAAAATAAGGAAATCCCAGGATCGAAAAAGGAAAGCGATTAACAGCTAAAGGACGGCTCTGACGGAGTTCAGCCATTCGCAAAGTTCGTAACCATAACCGTTCAACTTCAGTTAACTTTTCCGTAAAGTTCATAAGCAGGGTTGCGACGAGAAGGACTAATATTCTACTTTGTTTGAAGATGAAGAAACAACTTTTCTTCAAAAGCCCACTTTTTGTTCTGTTACGACTGCTTATTGTTAGTTCGAGGACCAATGCTGTCCATCTGTTTCACTCACATACTTCAATAAGCACTAAGAACACTTTATCTGATCTTTAGGAGCTCGAAAATTGTGTCCGTGTGGCAACACCGTTCATAAGGTTGACTGGAGTGAACCTCGGGAAGAACAAGAATGGTCACCCAAACGAACCCTCAAAACTGATTCAGATCCTGTGTAAACCAATCAACATCCTTTGTCACGTGACGTTTCTGGCTCTTCGCTGGGATAAAAAATTAGAAAATGTGGAATCAGGGAACTGAAATGATGATAAGCATAAGAAGAATTGCCACATAGGATTTTCTGAAAGTTAAGAGGGTGAAATTCTCTTCTGGCCGACGACAAACGTAACGGAGCATATTTACGACAGTAGGCTAGTCAAGAAGGTCAACTTAACTTAACGTTTTACGTACGGTTCATATGGTGTAAGGGAACTGAAAATAATCTGTTACACTGTGATATGTGAAGTCTGTGTAAGGGAACTCTCAAAAAACCTCTTTTCGGAAAATTCGAGACAGTAGACGGGTGCTGAAATTCGTTCTGAAAGAGGCTCATCCGAGGGATCGACGACTCTCATTTTTATGTACACCATTCCGGAATAACGGAATAATCCTGACCATTCCGGATTATTCCTGGCCATTCCGGATTATTTCTAACCATTCCATATCCTCCATTCTTTATCGAGTTTGGTAATTCACCAACTTTTGTTTAGTCCGCATTTATTTCACCCTATTCGGTCTGTTCTGCGGCGAACGAGGGGTCGACGACTCTAATTTTTTAGTACACCATTCCAGAGAATAACGGAATAATCCTAACCATTCCGGATTATTCCTTCGGGACGTGTACACCATTCCGGGAGAGTTCTCGGGCTCATCTGTTCCTCTCAACACAGGTTAAGTTCAGTACAAATGAAGTTACTGACTCCTTTTCGAGTAGTAGAATGTTCCGCAAGGTAAATTGGACCCATCCCTTTGCCTGTTCTTGCGGAAGCGTCCTTGTTTTCCATACGGACGACCTTTCCCTAGTTCGTCCCTAATTTAGTCTCGGGACTGTGAAAGGAATGCCCCAAAATCTAGAACCGCCATACACTAGAAAAACGTTTTGCAGTAGCCTAGAAATCTTCTTGGAATTCCAGACGAAAATGACAGATACCGTTGACATCATCATTTTGTCCGACTTTCCGCCTGTCTGCAAGCACGATGTCTCTTGAATGTTTTTTCTGAAGAAATCTTTGCACATACATGATTCTTCAGGCCAAAATTATTATCATATTCGTCTACGGGCTTTAAATCACGGCGGAGTGGGGGAGGGGCATACAAAGTCAGGGAATGACGAATCTCTCGGATCAAACTGATTGCATCGAGCGATGAAATTGAATGTTAGTATTGGGAATCCGAGGACGTTAGGGAAGGGATACCTGTGACTTCGTAAAGTATGTCCGTCCGTCTGTCTGTCTTCAGCGCAATAACTTTCAAAGAAGTTGAGGATATTTTGTTCAAACTTGGTTTGAGGCTTCTCTGGGTCAAAGTACGTATCAAATCGAAGATGGGCCCCGTTGCCCTACATTTTTGTATGTATTACCCAAAAAAGCCCTGTGGGCCACGGCGGGACAAAAACATAAAAAAAAAATTAAGCACTCCAAATATTCAACACACCTCACAATTCTAATAACTAATTTTGGAGGTGGGTGAGGTTTCAAATTAAGAGATGCGAAATTTTTTTTTAAGCTGATATTGATGATTTTAAGCTGACTTGACTTAAAGAAACCATAAACTTGACTAGGCAACTTTCGGCCATCAAACCGGCCTGGGGGGCTTAGATAAATGTACAGGGACTTATTGTCGACAGGACCCCCCATCTTTGTTATCTCGAAACCCCTCCTTATTGTTCCCATAGCTAGCTGGCAGGGCCTTGCCCCTTATGCACTGTAGTTACGCACTCATGCACTGTAAAAGTTCGCGATTGTCTGTGTTATCAACATAGAGTGTTGCCACTTTACTAAAATAAATTCACTATGCAAAAGAAACAAGATCAAAGATTTCGATGGGATCCCAAAAACTTAATATTTGATCCAGACAATTGGGTCTTGTAGATATCCAGTCTTCGCCAGACTACATGAACATTTTTAATATTAAAACATATAAACAGATTAAGATCAATGGCGTTGACGAAATTGATCAAACTTCCTGCCTTAGGCTATACTACTGTCAAATTTCTGGTTTCAGCCGGATTCCGGTCGAAGGATATGTCCAGGTAGAAAATGATTGTCATATACGGACTCAGCAGGTCTGCCTACCCCTAAATCGACTATCACATTAGCTTTTAAAACCAGATCCAGTCTTTGCCAGGCTAATCATCTGAGAAAATCAAGTTCAGATATACCTTTATAAGCCATTTCTATTTTGACGATACTGATCGAAACTTCCTGCTTTACTTCCGCTTTACTTCCTGCTTTACTTCCGCCGAATTCCGAGCGAACTACTTGTCCAGCCAAGAAAAGATAGTTCAGAAACGAATTCAGCGCATCTCCTTATCCCTATAAAGAACATCTAATCAACTTCAAATAAAACCTTAACTTATAAAACAAGTCCATCTACCCGTGATAGACATGGTACCGTATCGTTCTTATCATGAGCTACACTGGCAAAAAATAAAAGATATATCAACTAACAAAAGTTGGCAACCCCTCACCACCAAAGATTCTGGCAACACTTACTTACTACTCCATGTCCTCGTGATAGACGTGGTACCAAATTGTTCGTACCACATAAAGCACAGAAAACAAACTGTAGGTACAACAAGTAGAAAAAAACTGCTAATCCCTCATTGCCGAAGATGATTATGGTCTAACAGCCTATTATCAGACCATGAGACCATTAGAAGTCCCCTACTTGTCTCACAATTTTAGATCGGCCTATTTTCGGTTTTAGTGTGTACCCTACTACTGAAGTTGTCAACCCCTATAAACTTTCCAACTGTTATATAGCCAGCACAGTCGGCAACCATCTACTCTTTTCCATTATACCAACCCCTTCGACCGCACTAGCTCTCTCTCTCTTACGTCAGCCCCGCGCAGGGCCATACTGATCCCGCGCAGAGCTATAAAAATCTGAGACAAGGGGTAGCGAGGGTCGACAAATTTTGTATCCGGTTTTCGCCGGATTCCGGGTGAACTACTTTTCCGATGAGAGAATAACTTTCATATTCGGATTCAGCATGTCTCCTTACCCCTAAATTGACTATCTCAATAGATTTCAAAAATATTTTTTTTTGCCCTTTAATTTGAAACCCCTCCCCCACCCTCAAATATAGGGCTACATAGCCCATCTTCGAACTTGACTTGTACTTTGACCCAAAGGATACTCACACCAAGTTTCATCAAAATATCTCAATCCCTTCGAGAGTTATCGTGCGTACAGACGGACGGACGGACGGACGGACGGACGGACAACTTTTGCGATGTCATAGGTATCCCTCCACTTACGTTTTGGGATCCCAAAAAGTAATATCAAACAAGAAAAGTACTCAGAACGTGTTGCTGGGTCATAGTCACCTTGGAAATAAAACCTGACAACTATTTTTTTCTTAAAATCTGCTGCCCAAGTAAAAAGAAAATTCTATAATTAGCACAATTGTACTACCGGTGGCAACCCTGTTGAAATACATTGTATTACTTTGTTTCAAAAGGCTATTGAGTCCTGCTCCCGGCACACAAACCTTTTGCTTTTTTTTTTTTTTTTTTTACTAACTCAAAAGTCGAACTCTCGGAAACTGCCCGGAAACTGCAATGGTCGTGACAAGAATTTTTCTAACTCTCAATATCGACTCAGGGTACATTCTTGATATGTCAGCTAGCTCCCTGAGCCAAGTTTGAGTCAAGTTTACTGTTCCTTTAATATAAAAGGCTTGCCGAATCCATATCGGAAACTTGTTTTCCCGCCCGACGAGCAGTTCGTCCGGAACCCGGCCCAAACGGGGCATTGGGTAGAAGTAAACGTTTACTTTGAAGTCGATTAGGATATAGGCGTGAGAGTGCACGCTGAATCCACATGAAATTTATTTGTCGTGCCGGAAAACTATTCTGCCCGGAATCTGGCCAAAACCGGAAACTGGATAGCAGTAAAATTTTATAATGAAATGAAAAGTTTATTAAGAAGCTTCGATATATTGATAGAAGTACAAGATACATCTATTTTTGGGCTCTATTTTCCTGCTGGACAAGTAGTCTGCCTGGAATCCGGCAAAAACCGGAAATTCGTGAGAAGTTTAAGTTTAGGCTGTTGGCTGGAGCCAAAGTGTCGAATAGCGGGAGGAAAGCCCGATGGGTCGTTATATTCACTTTGGTTTCCTTCTGGATTGATATTCGACCGGAATCCCACATAATACGAAATTCCGGCAGTACGGACGCCGATAATGGCGTAAGCTGGCGTGCTTAATCGATCGATCTTATTTTTTTTCCTACTCGGTTGATACTACGGACGGAAACCGGTAAAAAAAAAAAACAGAAATTCTACAGGTCTCGTATTATGTCATTATCGGATGTTGTGAATCTCGATCTAGGTTTAGCAAGACATAGGGAATCGATCTTCTGACTTCGTGATCCTGTAAGTCGATAGTTCGTCTGATGAAAATGAGGAATCTGTAGTTTCTAATAATGTCTTTGTCCAGTTGTTCGTGTAAATGGTCTGATTTCAACCGTTGTATCTCGATACAAAAAGCATGCTGAATCAGAATAATCAAGTCTTCAAATAGCATTTATATTCCGGTTGTAATCTGAGCTGGACGACATAATATAAGACGAATTAAAGACGTAACCTAACGGATCTCGCTAAGGGGTTAATTAGGGGTAAATGGCATTCCTTATATAATAATAATAATTATTTTATTTTCCACCCATCAAAAAGCACAATCCATAGACGGAGTAGGAAAAAAATAAAGAGAAGAATATGGAAACACTACAATAAGAGGAAAACAGACACACAAAGAAATTACTCTCTGATCGACCTCCCGATCTGTTTATCAGGCGAAGATCGGAAGTCCACAAGACCTGATTGCAGGGTTCGACCCCCCTCCCCCGAAACCCACAAAAGTAATCGTTTTGTGTAGGCTTTAAAATCTGATCTATGTCTTTTTTGTATTTTTTGGTCCGACCCGCAGGCAAACCCCCCCCCCCGAAATAAATTCCTGGATACGGGCCTGCCTGATTGTCCGGATGAAGAAGTCCAATCAGGGTTCCAATGGGGTTGGGAATAGGGTCCAATGGGGTTCCACCGAATCTTTTGGTCTAGTTTCCTCCGACGAACAGTATGGCCGGAACCGCTTTCTATTCGGAAGGCAACTTCCTGTCCCTCTTCAACTCCAGTAGGGTTTACCTGGATGAAGACGAAGTCGGCAGATAGACCATTGCACTGACATGCCCTTGTAATCGCGAATGAGGACAACAGTGTTGTAGCTTGGGAGCTCCACTCTAACAAATGTTCTATTTACACAGGAAAATCTCTAATCGACAAATCACTAATGGGGATGTGCTTATACCATGGGAATCGGCCTCCTCAACTATAGTAGAAGTATGCTTATGTGTACGTTTGTTGGCTTCGAACTTCGGACTGTCTGTTTCATTCACTTGCTGTGACTAAATCAACCATGAGTTAGCCAAAGTAGGTAATTCAGGGTCTCTGAAAACACCTGAATAGGTACTTTGGATCTTCATTCTACCATTCAGCCCTAAACTGCACTTCACATTTAAGTAACTATTCAAATTAACATACCTCTACTGTACTCAGGGCCGTATCCAGGGGGGGGGGGGTTAGGGGGTTCAACCCCCCCAAAAAACATGCAAAATACTCGTTTTTTATAGGCTTTAACCTCATGCAAAAATACTCATTTTTTATAGGCTTTAACCTCTGATCTATGTCTTTTTTTTACTTTTTGATCCGACCCGCGGGCAACCCCCCCACCCTCCCGAAATAAATTCCTGGATACGGACCTGACTGTACTACATAATAATAATAAAAATAAACAGCACGGGTAAACAGTTCACCGGTGCGTGGATCTAAGTTTGTGTCTGTCTTTTATAATTTCATCCAAGTTGGACGAATCCAGCTCCGAATCAAATCGCGCAAACCCGAATAATTAGAAGCATCCGTGCCTTCGATTTATCATCCTAACTACACAGTCCGACAATTTCTTGGCTGATACGACAAAGGGTGCGACAAAAGGATCCCCTCCTCGCCTCATTACAAAGATCCCTTTCAGCTCTTATAGTATCCCTTCTAATTATGTCACGGGATATAAAGGGATACATGTTACTTAATGACTAGGCGCTCTCCGGAATGAAACGCGAAATTTAGCCGGGATAGGAGGGTTGACGAAGGGAATAAAATGCAGACGGCACGGATTATTAGTGAAGGGTGAGCGAGGAAAATTTCGGGGATATTTTGCTGAAAGACGGCCTCAAAATACGATGTTTCTGCTAAACCGAAGTTACTCTCTGTCTTGTGATGCATGTCAACCCTTTCTTCCACCGAAGCTTCACACATTTTTCAAGTTGTTATTCAACTTCTTCCTTATTTTCTTTTTCTGTATTTAATTACTCCATCTTTCTGTACAGTTGTACAAAATGATGGGTAGGATAGTGATACAAGTTCCTAGGGTTTCCCACTCCCCTTTGCTGCACCGGCACCAACCGAGACTAGCGGTGCCGGACATAGATTAGAAGATTTCCGCTTCTAAACATGCTGATTTTAATGTTCTAACACATGGAAAACGGTGCCGGATTGTGTAAGCCGGTGCCGGCACCGAACGGGCTCCGCGGCACCGGGCACTTGCTGTACACTAAAACTGTCAGTGTGCAACCCCTCGACACTTCACAAGCATTCACATCCTTCGACTGAGAATTCCATCCCCTGTCACTACTTTCCCCTGGTTCCGCGACGCCGGGAATCCTAGATTTCTTCTGTGAGCATACTGTATGATCTGTGGATAATTAGCAATAGCATATTTAACCGTGAACAGTTTACCATAAACAGTTAATTCTTAAAGTTAAACCGAAAAGGGCTAGGATAGGACAATCTAGTTACCCATCACTTATTCACTTAAATTGGCTTGAAGACCCGATGAAAATGGGTTACTTCGTTGTTCCGCTATTCACGAATAATCGATTTTCAAATAGTGGAATTTCCGTGTGATTTGTGGT
The DNA here is from genome assembly GCA_023053555.1 of Branchinecta lindahli. Lineage (NCBI taxonomy): Eukaryota > Metazoa > Arthropoda > Branchiopoda > Anostraca > Branchinectidae > Branchinecta > Branchinecta lindahli. Next base: position 11,035,224 of record JAKZAO010000010.1, read on the forward strand.
GCCTCTATGCGCCTGTATTTTTGTTGTATGCCTTACGAGAAAGATTTATCATTTTTTCTGGTTCAGGCACTAAGCAATCGTCACCATTCTCACCACTGCCCACTGAAAAGCCGAGATTAAAATTTCCCGCGTCATAGTAGAATTTACGCTGTGGGGACGGCCGGAGATATTCTAAGCTTCATAACTAGAGCAGATAGTGGAAAACCAAAAAATACCTTTGCAAAATCCAAATAGTTCAGTGTATCCAGTTAAATGGCATACAAATAAGTTGGCTTTTCAGTTAAACTTTAACGTCTAATATTTTTTTCTGTCTTGCTCGAAAGGTGTTGCTATGTAGAATAGGAATATTCGGTGACAGAAAAGTCGTTCGTCTTCGCGATGGAACAACTGGTATAAGGTCAATCACAGATAAGACATATAATACGTGGATCTATCCAACATTCTAGGATAATCGGGGACTGACAATAGACGGCGCTAAACGGGAAAGTCAGCTGAGATTTATTCCAGCGATACTTCGGTCCTTCTTGGCAAGGGTCCTCTTCCGGCTTTAACTAGAAAAATACCTCAGCCGACTTACCAATTTACGACCATCATCTATGATTCAAGGTCAGCTTGGCCTGAAACAATGAAGGATTGATACCGATAGCCGGCTTATATTTCAATTGCCTACTATTGTCAGATAAATCTTGACCCGACAGCGCCGTAGTAAAGGATAACAGTGAACATAATCCCAAAGCCACCTTTGCCTAAGGATTTCCAAACCATCCCTAGGAAAACGGGACTGCAATAATTGGGTATGAAATCGGACCGGGTCAGCGGACAAAGCATGGTCTGATCATATCAAACACGAATAAAAACATATGCTCTGGCTATGGTCACTCTCTGTATTTCAGCATTTTGTTCATCTGAAATCTGCGTAGCATGTTAATGCTCTAGCAACGCCCCATTTCTTGTACGTTTTCCCATATTTGGAGAGTCTTACCAAAGCAAACCAAAACAAAATGAGGATTGATTAGGCTACTATAAATTAGTAAAGTGTATACTAGGAAGACCGCGGACCGTGGCATTTGACCGAGTTCGGAAGAATCCTCCCGGGAATGAAGTTGAAAAGGACGTTGAAAATGACTACAGATAGATAGACGATTTGAATGCAGTATCCAAACCTGGACTGTTTAGCCTAGCCTAGTCAGATCTTCCGGTCCTATGCAGGGTTGCCACATGTAGCACGATACTGTGAATTGTCACTCTATTCTGTTTTATCTATTTATTATTACATTTAGCGTTTAGCTTTAGCTTGTCGCAACGTAGGACATTTGACAGTCACCCTCGAGTTCGGAAGAATCGTCCCGAGAATGAAGTTGAAAAGGACGTGGTCTCGTAAGCAGATTCGATGCAAGGATTTCTCAGTATAGTACTATACTATATAGGATACAATAGTACATTATATTATTTACTATAATAATATATCAGTCAGGTTACGCTAGTGTTGAACTATAGCGGCTTTAATTTTTTTGCCCTTTCCTTTATTTTTTCAGAATAAAATGGAGTGGTTATTTCAGCATGCCATTCCCTGTTCTTCGGTGTACGGCAAGGTGGGGTCCTCTCTCCGTTGCTGTATAACCTATATGTGGATGATCTCAACCTGCGTTTGGCACAAACTAAGGTTGGTTGTTTCATTGGTGGTGTTTGCTTTAATAACCTGATTTATGCTGATGACCTGGTTATTTTAGCTCCTACAGTGGCTGCACTAAACCATCTACTTTCAATTTGTGATTAGTTTGCATCAGCTAATGATACCGTGTTTAACACGGCCAAGACCCAGTGTATGGTGTTCATTCCTCGCGGGACCCCTCTGAGACACATCCCTATGGCATTGCTTTCTGGAGTGTCGCTGTCTTATGGCGGCTTTTTGGGGCCACAAATAAGAACGCCTTATTTGCAGTTGTCTTGTTGCACGTCCACTGATCTTTTGGTGTTCTGTCATGATTTAGAAAACTTCTTTCAAATTTCAAATGAAGTTCCACAAAATTTAAGCGAACTGACTAACTTTGAATCAATGTTTTAAAACTGATCTTTAAATTAACTGAATTTCAAAAAAGTTATTTCAAATGTACGAGACTTTTTAAGCAAACTGACTAACTTTGAATCAAGTTTTTAAAATTGATCTTCAAACTAACTGAATTTCAAAGAAGTTATTTCAAATTTATGAAACTTTCCATTAGTTCTGCCGTGATTTAGAAAACTTCTTTCAAATTTCAACTGAAGTTCCACAAAATATAAGCAAACTGACTAACTTCGAATGAAAGTTTTAAAGCTGATCTTTAAATTGACTGAATTTCAAAGAAGTTACTTCAAATTTACGAAACTTTCCATAAGTTCTTTCATGAAACTGAAGTTCCACAACTGAAGTTCCACAAAATTTAAACAAACTGACTAACTTTGAATCAAAGTTTTAAAACTGATCTTTAAATTAACTGAATTTCAAAGAAGTTATTTCAAATTTATGAAACTTTCCATTAGTTCTGTCATGATTTAGAAAACCTCTTTCAGATTTCAACTGAAGTTCCACAAAATTTCAGCTAACTGACTAACTTTGAATCAAAGTTTTAAAACTGATCTTTAAATAACTGAATTTCAAAGAAGTTATTTCAAATTTACGAAACTTTCCATAAGTTCTGTCATGATATAGAAAACCTCTTTCAAATTTCAAATGAAGTTCCACAGAATTTAAGCAAACTGACTAACTTTGAATCAAGTTTTTAAAACTGATCTTCAAATCAACCGAATTTCAAAGAAGTTATTCAAGTTTACGAAAATTTCCACAAGTTCTGTCACAATTTAGAGAACTTCTTTCAAATTTCAACTGAAGTTCCACAACATTTAAGCAAACTGACTAACTTTGAATCAAAGTTTTAAAACTGATCTTTAAATTAACTAAATTTCAAAGAAGTTATTTCAAATTTACGCAACTTTAGGAAACCTCTTTCAAATTTCAAATGAAGCTCCACGAAATTTAAGCAAACTGACTAACTGTGAATCAAGTTTTTAAAACTGATCTTCAAATTAACTGAATTTCAAAGAAGTTATTCAAATTTACAAAACTTTCAATAAGTTTTGTCGTGCTTTAGAAAACTTCTTAAAGTTTCAAATGAAGTTCCACAAAATTTAACCGAACTGACTAACTTTGAGTCAAAATTTTTAAAACCGATCTACTTTAAGTCCGAAATTACAGTTAAGTTTCAAACTGTCTCTTAGGATATCAACGAAATCACTAAAACGACCTAACATTCTTCAAAAGCTCTTTCAGTGTTCAAATATTTACCTCGCCAGTGTTGCCAACTCGGGAATAAGAATTGTATGATAATATAATATAATATTTATTTATTACCCACTTACATCAGACAGATTAATAGTGGAGTATAAACTTGAAGAAAAAGAAAAACGGAAAAAGACATGAAACAAAAACTCAAGTCGACAAAACATTAATCAAACAAACGGATCAAACCGTGGTGAGGCGACAGACGCCGATACGCTGTTTCTGACAGCTTTTTGTGTAGATCAGTCAGCTTCTCGGTAATATTCGGAAGATAAAACTTTTTTACTATCTTTCGATTCTTGTACCACAGAGGAAGATAGAGAAGAAATTTACAGAACCGGAAATAAGAAGATCGAATATCACTAATATCTTTTTTCTTAAATATAGGGTAAAGCCCAGAAAGGTAAAGAACAGAATGATCGGAGAAAGTAGAATAAAGCTTACCAAGGGCGACACGATTGTATTTCCCTCGATTGGCTACAATTTTAGAGTAACCAATCTGGATTTTCACTCTAGCATCCCGTACAGCACGCTCCCGAAGGGTTTTAAGATTTTTTGTAAGTGTAATACCCAACCACCGGATCGAATCTACGTGTGGGATAGAGAAATTTTGAGAACTTAGAGGTCTAGTAGAGGAAGGAACGTTGAAAGAAAGATACTCGCATTTATCAACATTAAGCGAAAGACCGATTTTAGTAAAAGAAGAAGAAACTTTATGAACCATCTGCGATAGACTGAGTTTAGACCGACTAATTAGAAGAATGTCATCAGCATAAGCAAGGTAGGAGATATCACTCAAACCAACAAAACACATAGAAGAAATATTCTCAAGAATACCAGAAATACAAAATTTGAAAATACTAGGAGATAACACTCCACCCTGCCGTACGCCCCGACGAACAAGAACATTAGAAGATGAAAGGGCACCATTAGTTTTAATTCGAAGATAAGAATTACCATACCAAAACTTTAGAAGAAAAATAACAGAAAGGTTAATACCATGGCTATAAAGAGAGTAAAGAGCTTGACTATGTACAACACTATCGAAAGCCTTAGAAAGATCAAGAGCACAAATATGAAGACCATAACCTTTAGCCGAAGCATCTTTAAGAAGGGAAGCAAGAGCACGGTGAGCGTGCTGGCAGCCAATGCCAGACTGAAAACCAAACTGATTCTCCCCAAAATTAGCATTAATACTTATGAAAGGGAGTAGGATATATTCAAGGATTTTACTAAAATTACAAGCAACCGTGATAGGCCTGTAAGAAGAACAATCCAGCGGATTTTTGCCTCGCTTAAGTACAGAAGTGACAGTTCCACACAAAAAGCTGTCAGGAACAAGGGAACAGCAAAGGCACATTTGGAAAAACAACTGTAAATGGAAAAACAAAGACGGGCAATTTATTTTTAGATGACAAGCACTGATACCGTCAACATCAAAAGAGCTTGATTTCAGTTTCTTAACAGAAGCAATTACAGCATCAATTGAAACGGGAAGAACTTGTGCCTGAGTCAGGGAAGACGGGAGAACCGAATAAAGCAATTTCGAGTAAAACGCGTGCACTGCATAATTCACTTTGGAAAATATAGCTGAATAGTGGTCAGACCATGCGGCTGGCGTAATTGGGCAAATACGATTTTCCGAATTATCTAATTTAGCTGAATTAATCACTTTCTCCCATTCTGTCTTACTGGTAGGACAATCTAACCCTTTATATCGGCTTGATCGCAGACATTTCTTAAACGCGCGCTTAGTTTTTTGTTTTATTTCAAACACATTCCCAGACAGTGGTCGACCGTTCGCTATCCATATACGCAGCCACAATTTGGCTTTATTTTTAACACTTTTCAGCTCAGGGTCACACGACCAGATAGGTTTCCTCGTATTTCTCCTCACTCGCTCCTGAGGGACAGCAACCTCCTCAGAGCGTTTCAAACACCACACGATTTGGTTGTAATAATGGTTCAGGTCATATTTACTTTTAGTAGAACTAACACTCCGCTGGAGTAGATGAAAGGGTACACGTAAGGAACCAAGGAGCATGGCCAGGGTTGATATATATAATGGCATATCAACTTTTTTCCAGTTTCTCCGAACAGACCACTTAGAGGCAGGAGCACAAGCCTGGTCTGTACTATCTTTTCTAATCGAAAAGCAAAGCGATAATGGAAGGTGATCAGTATCTTGCTCATCTTCGTGGACATGCACTGTTGAGGATATGATGTACGGGGAACAAATTACGTGATCAATATCCGATAGGCTGCCGGAATTATGCACATACGAGAAAGATAGATCCTTCGCAACTATTCTGTAATCGGGGAGGCAATCAAGTAGGTTCACAGTACGAACAGAATCACGTTTTACATCAGTGTTCATATCTCCGATAATCATGAATTCATACCCATTTTTGCTTATGCTTTGAAGGAGAGTTTTCAAACTAGAGCATGCTTTGGAGAATTTATTAAGCGAAGTCACTTTTTTTCCATCGTGAGGCAGGTAAGTGTTTATCAGTACGGTTTTTCCGAGTCTTATAGCCAAGAAATGTTCATCAGAATAATAGCAAGACGGGGACAGAAAACTGAGCTTTTGTTTTATAATACAAGCTAAACCCCCGGAAGGCCTTCCAAAAGTAGACCTAGCATTTGTTATGAAAACCAAATGGGCGGCACTGCGACGCAGGAAATTAACACTCGTTGCGGTCAAAAGATGTTCCTGAAAACATACAATGTCAAACTTACTGCACAGTTCATCAATGGTCAGGTCCTTGTTTTTCGTCCCATTAATATTGAAGGACACGACTGATACTGATTCAGACATTAATTTGTTTTCGGTAACTTCCGACTGACAATTGCTTTCAATTTTGGGCATGTGAGGCTAAACGAAACATGATCGCCTCCACAGTTTGCGCACTTAGGAGACAAATTGCAAGGCGAGTCTCTATCTGAGACATGAGGACCGGCACAGCGCGCACATTTTGGTGTAACACTGGAACAGGACGACTGGAGATGGTCAGGGGATCGGCAATTGTTACAGCACCGGGGAATCGCCTTGAACTCATAAACACTTAGGATTTCGTATCCTACTTTGAGACCATATCTGAATGCTTCGGATCTTGATGCTGCATCGGAGAATTCAAGTTTTACTGCCAGGGATTTCCCTAGCCTAGAGGCGCCAGAAACACCAGGGCAGGACATCAGATGGGACAATTCAAAATCAGGCGGAATTCCCTTCAGGAGTCCGTAAAACTTCTTGGTTAGAACTTTCGCAGAAGAGCCTGTAATCGCACCAGTTACCGACATGCGGAAATCTTCAGCAACTGACTTATCTATGTTGATAATCAGTTTATCACGTACAGGACGAATGCTAGTGATTGATTCGTGTCCATCAATCTGGTCTATCATATCTTTTCGTTTTATTGGGTCCGAGAGGGTAGAGGGAAGGTTCGACACAATAATAGTAGCGTGCGAGTCAGGAATTGCCGGTTTCGGCAATTGGGGGTAATTCAGATCATAAGCATCCAGCTTAGTGGCAACAACCTTGAGTAGTTGTTCCACACGATTCACCTTTGTTGACAGCCTAGAATAAGCGACTGCGGGCAAAACCGGAACCTCGGTTGGAGACTTGATAACATAGATCGGAGTTGATACCTCCTCAGAGTCCAGTTTCTTAAGAAAATCAAGAATATCTTTCACATGGTTTGCAGATGCTTTCGCACCGATACGCCGGGGGCAATTGTCATTGGGCGCAACCTTCGCCCAAAATTCGTTTTTCGCATCAGCGATAACACCGGGTTCAAAAAAGTCTATTGCGTGCTTCATAATAATATCGTCTTCAATTCCTTCTTCCCAGTTATTCTGCAAAAAGTTCATTACCGGGCAATGCACGAATTCGCTATTATCCATTATCCTTTGCTGGGAAAAACCAGTCAAACTGGTCAAAGCGCACGTAATTCACCAGAGGTCTGATCAGTTCGAGTGACTGAAATGTACTTTCGCTTCGTATCGTACTAGACGCCAGCAACAGCACGACATCTACATTCGGTATTGGTAGCGTCGAGGGCTTATTTCAATAGGTTGCGCGGCGAACGGTCGTTGAGAGGGATTATTTTTCGCATTTTGTCTCTTGTTATCTCCTGTTCCTTCTTTCCAGCTAAGGTGGATACTTTACCAAATGTCTGGGCTGCGGAAGTTCTGTGCTTCGTGAATAAATATTCCTTCGGCCCATGACTGCGAATCGTAATTAGGTGCAAAACAAATACGTCAGCGGAATTTTATTAAATCTATGTTTCGGCCTTCTTTGCAAGGGCCCCCTTCAGGCTCAAGCTGGAGACTGAGCTTGTGGAACAAGATCAAAGATTTCGATGGGATCCCAAAGACTTAATATTTGATCCAGACAATTGGGTCTTGTAGATATCCAGTCTTCGCCAGACTACATGAACATTTTTAATATTAAAACATATAAACAGATTAAGATCAATGGCGTTGACGAAATTGATCAAAACTTCCTGCCTTAGGCTATACTACTGTCAAATTTCTGGTTTCAGCCGGATTCCGGTCGAAGGATATGTCCAGGTAGAAAATGATTGTCATATACGGACTCAGCAGGTCTGCCTACCCCTAAATCGACTATCACATTAGCTTTTAAAACCAGATCCAGTCTTTGCCAGGCTAATCATCTGAGAAAATCAAGTTCAGATATACCTTTATAAGCCATATCTATTTTGACGATACTGATCGAAACTTTCTGCTTTACTTCCGCTTTACTTCCTGCTTTACTTCCGCCGAATTCCGAGCGAACTACTTGTCCAGCCAAGAAAAGATAATTCAGAAACGAATTCGGCGCATCTCCTTATCCCTATAAAGAACATCTAATCAACTTCAAATAAAACCTTAACTTATAAAACAAGTCCATCTACCCGTGATAGACATGGTACCGTATCGTTCTTATCATGAGCTACACTGGCAAAAAATAAAAGATATATCAACTAACAAAAGTTGGCAACCCCTCACCACCAAAGATTCTGGCAACACTTACTTACTACTCCATGTCCTCGTGATAGACGTGGTACCAAATTGTTCGTACCACATAAAGCACAGAAAACAAACTGTAGGTACACCAAGTAGAAAAAACTGCTAATCCCTCATTGCCGAAGATGATTATGGTCTAACAGCCTATTATCAGACCATGAGACCATTAGAAGTCCCCTACTTGTCTCACAATTTTAGATCGGCCTATTTTCGGTTTTAGTGTGTACCCTACTACTGAAGTTGTCAACCCCTATAAACTTTCCAACTATTATATAGCCCGCACAGTCGGCAACCATCTACTCTTTTCCATTATACCAACCCCTTCGACCGCACTAGCTCTCTCTCTCTTACGTCAGCCCCGCGCAGGGCCATACTGATCCCGCGCAGAGCTATAAAAATCTGAGACAAGGGGTAGCGAGGGTCGACAAATTTTGTATCCGGTTTTCGCCGGATTCCGGGTGAACTACTTTTCCGATGAGAGAATAACTTTCATATTCGGATTCAGCATGTCTCCTTACCCCTAAATTGACTATCTCAATAGATTTCAAAAATATTTTTTTTTGCCCTTTAATTTGAAACCCCTCCCCCACCCTCAAATATAGGGCTACATAGCCCATCTTCGAACTTGACTTGTACTTTGACCCAAAGGATACTCACACCAAGTTTCATCAAAATATCTCAATCCCTTCGAGAGTTATCGTGCGTACAGACGGACGGACGGACGGACGGACAGACGGACGGACAACTTTTGCGATGTCATAGGTATCCCTCCACTTACGTTTTGGGATCCCAAAAACAGCAAAAGACTGCGAAACGGACTGCCAAATATTAGTTGAGTTTGTGTGGATATCATGGTATCTGTTACCACGATAACTGGATCTGCAATTAGTCGTTTTTACAGTTACCGTGGTTTCTGATATACGGTCCACTGCAAAAACGACTGTTGCAGAAATTGCACCTTTCGAAGTCATCCCAAAATAAAAACTGATATCCAGTTACATCACTTAGTGCTGAACTTCTTTTTCACCAATTTGACAAATTTTGATGAAAGTGAGATGCATTTTCCTGATACCACGACCAGATATCACGGTCGGACCGTGATATCTGAATATCTGTTACCACGGTAACTGGCCAGTTACCAAGACAACCGCAAAAACGCCTTTTGACCGTGGTATCAGATACCACGATTACTGCAAAAACGACTTTAGACCGTATATCAGATACCATGGTAACAGCAAAAACGCAACTATCCTCTTTCAACTTGTTTTGAAAAAAATATGTTCAAGAAGCACTCTGTAGCCCAGACATGCCGACAAATATCCGTCTGAAAAGAAGAGACAGATGATACCAAACCAAAATGCGGAAAAATAAATATACTGTCAAAGACCCAATCGAGCAGCAAAAACAGCAGCCATGCCCAAAATGAAATCGCAGCACCAGCTTCAACTCCAAGCTATTTTCATGAAGATATGTCCAAAATCAGATTCTTAGACCAAAATCTTCAGTTGTCTTTCCACGAGTGAATTTTCCAGCTTGAGCCTGAAGAGGACCCTTTTCAAGAAGAGCCGAAATATAGCTCAAATAAAATTCAGCTCACGTATCCGTATTCAATATTCCTTCAGTCCAAGCTGACTGCGAATCATATTTGACAATTCAAAACGGATACTTTGCTAAATTTTATTAGAGCTATATTTCGGCCCTTCTTGGCAAGGGTCCTCTTCAGGATCAAAGCCGCTCCAATGGGAAAAGGAACTTGTGAAAAAAAAAGTTAGTTTTTCCGACTTGACCGGCTTTGAGCCTGAAGAGGACCCTTGCAGTGAAGGGCCAAAACATAGGTCCAATAAAATTCAGCTGACGTCTGTTCAGCACTGTCAGAAAATCTGCAATCTGCTTTTCCAAGTATTGGAGGTTGTGTATGTATATGCCTCAATAGCAGAAAGTGAAAGTCACCCCTTAGATCCGACTTTTTACTATGTCGAAACAAGTGTTGAATATTGAATATGAGACCACGAGAATAAGGGAAAGCAGTCCACTTTTGGCGCTGCGCTGACCTGGCCTTGCGAAATGCGCATTGGCCTTGAATAAGTTTAGTTGCAGAACAAGAACACAAGGACAAGTTACATGGTGCAACGCAGGGTATTCAGACTCTTCAAAAATAGGGTAAGTACTTAACTTAGTTGTCTGCTTTGTTTAGTGCCTAGGATTAGGCTAACTTACAGAAGTACAGTAGGCTAGGCCTAGACATTGTTTGTCTGCATAGAGAAACTATAGATCGATCGAAACCAAAAACCTGTCGTAACTAACGCCAAATTTATTTGGTTATAGTAGGCATTGCTTCATACTAAATAAGGAGTGCAGCTCTTGATTTATTCGGGACCGAGCAGTCTACAAAGCAGGCCCGTATCCAGGAATTTATTTCGGGGGGGGGGGGGGGGGGGGTTGCCCTTCGGGGGGCGGAGGGGGGGGGGGGGGTTGCCCTTCGGGGGGCGGGGGGTTGCCCGCGGGTCGGACCAAAAAGTACAAAAAAGACAAATCACATGTTAAAGCCCACAACAAACCATTAAATTTGTGGGTGTCGGGGGAGGGGGGGTCGAACCCCCTAGCCCCCCCTGGATACGGCCTTGCTACAAAGTTTAGTTTTGACCAGTTGCCTAAATACCATTTGGCCTATTAGGAAGTTACAGGAAAAAATTTAGCTGTAAGGACTGTAATTGCCGTCTGATCAGAGGCGTCATTGGGGGGGGGGGGGCTGCCCCCCTGGCCTTCCAAGGGGGCCCAGAGCTATCCAGGAAAAAAAAATCAGTTTCTCATCACAATTGTGACATCTGATTACATATCTAAACGTTCACATGGTGATAAATTTAGTTGTTTTAATCCTGTTACACGCCCCTCGATCTTTTCGAATTTGAAATCTAGACGGTTTTGTCATTTGATTGATGAAGTTTGACGAAGGGGGCAATAGGGTGCTCGATTTGCTTTATTGCATATGTTATTACCTTGCTAATTGAAAAGAGGTTAAAGGGTCGGACTCGCCGGCGCAAGTCGCGCAAGACACCCAGTAGTGAACTTGAAACCACTCTTGCAAGATGATCTTGGATTTGCACATGCGATTTGTTTACCTAAAACGCTTTTAAGATGCCTGGAAACACTTCATCGTCACCTTCTATTAAGCGAGATGATTTCAAATAAGGTTAGTTCAATACTTTTTGGGTTACAGGGCGCTGTTCGTATGAAAGAAATGATAATCATTTTGCTCGACACTCCACGATTGAGCGTTTGCGCACTCGTTATAATTTCCGATATATTTTGGACACGGGGGGAGGGGGGGAGTTGACGAGGGGTACCAACTTTAGGATTTCAGTTCTAAGGTTCGATTAATTTCAAGATCGGTCAGATTTCTTGGAGCTTGCCACTAAGAGGTCACGTTCCACTAAATGTCTACTAGATCTGGTCCCGACGTTTTTCTTAGAACTATTAAGCAAGTTCATCTCGCAACGTTGTAATGGGTGTATCCTATCTGACATCACGCTTGCCACGTTTGTTCTCTTTACGTGACCTCCCATGTGCCTGCTCATTGTTTCCGATGAGCTTTTTAGTCGGAAGACTGGTTACATACAAATTTTGCCGAGATTGTCATCCAAGGCAAGGGACTAAAAGCAAAATGAGTAAAAGGCTAAAACCAGCCGAAAGTCTGTGCAATTTTCTGTAAGCAGAGCTTAGTTGTTGAGGTGTCCTTTAAGGCTGTCATTATCGTCTACAAACTGATCAAGGTTCGGAAAGACACTTGTTTGGCATGAATCGGACCATATCTGCCGATTTCCGGTTCCAGCTTCGCCCTCCTCCTACCGTGGCCGCATCCGGATGGCAACTAACAAAAGAAGGCCGTCTAAATTCGGCACTATCCGACTTGCATCCCTTTCGGTCCAATCGTTTTGTTTTCTGTGCGAATCACACATTTTCGGACCCCCCCCCCCCCCCCCCCAATGGCTCCACCTGCCATGGCCGTGTGGTTCGACACCAGTTATGCAGACTTGGATAATCATTTCACATCACCCATTAAGTTTCAATCGAATTGGACAACCTGCTCGCAACCTAGGGAAGTCAGTAGTTTCCGGATTACCCTCGACTCCCTTAACAAGACCTACGAGCTCATATGGCACTTGTTACGAGTAGTGGTACGAGAAAGTAGAAGAGAACTTCAAAATAAACACCCCGCCATTCAAAAATGCGGTTCGGACCTACAATTGGGACATCTAGGTTCATTCAGTCTGAAAGCTCTAGATGACGTACTTAGAACCTATGCTTGTTCTTCCCACCAAGTTTCATCCCGATCCCTCCACTCTAAGCGATTTCAAAGATTTCCGGTTCGCCCCTCCAACTCCTCCCAATGTCACCGGATCTGGTCCGGATTTAAAATGGGACGTCTGAGGCACGAGACCTTTCTAAATATCAAGTTTCGGTTAAATCCGATAACCCGTTCAATAGCTGAGGTTGCCACTGGATTCCGGATTCCCCTTTCGTACACTCCCCATCGACGGTCGGATCGGGGAAACGATATTCTCAAGTCAATAGTTCGGTACCTGACAAGCCTGCCAACTTCATTGTCCTTGCACATCAGGAAGTACCGAACTCGTGGGATTACTACAAACTCGGATCCCCCAACTCCCCCACAGTGACCGGATCCATTCCGGTTATGCTATTCACTTGTTCTTCACACCAACTTTCATCCCGAACCCTCCACTCTAAGCGTTTCCCAAGATTTCCGGTTCCCCCGTCCGACTCCCCCCAATATAACCGGATCCGGTTCGGATTCAAAATGGGGCGTCTGAGACACGAGGTCTTTCTATATATCAAGTTTCATCAAGATCCGATCACCCGTTCGCAAGTTAAAATACCTCACTTTTCGGATTCCCTCTCTCTCCACCCCTACCCCCAAGATGGTCGGATCCGGGAAACGACTGTTCTCAAGTCAAACTGTTCGGGTCCCACACACGCCTGCCAAGTTTCATCGTCTCAGCGCATCAGGAAGTACCAAACTCGCGGGATCACTAGAAATTCGGATCCCCCCCCCCCCTACTGTGAACGGATCCGGTCCGGTTATGTCAATAACGTATCTAGGGCTTGTGCTTGTTTTTTCCACCAACTTTCCTCCCGATCTCTCTACTCAAAGCGTTTCCCAAGATTTCCGGTTCCCCCCTCCAGTTCTCCCAATGTCACCGGATCCGGTCCGGATTTAAACTGGGATGTCTAAGACACAAGTTCCTTCTATATATCAAGTTTCATTCAGATCCGATCATCCGTTCGTAAGTTAATCCCCTCCCTCCAGCCCCCCCCCCCCGGATGGTCGGATCGGGGAAACGACTATTATCAAGTCAATCTGTTCGGGTCCCTGACACGCCTGCCAATTTTCATCGTCCTAGCACATCAGGAAGCACCGAACTCGCGGGATCACTAGAAATCCGAAGTCCCCCCCCCCCCCCAACTCCCCCAAACTGAGCGGATCCGGTCTGGTTATGAATGAATGAATGAATGAATTTAATTCCAAAAAAGCCCAAGGGCCATGGCGGAAAACATAAAAAAAATAACAACAAACAAAATATCATACACTCCGAAACAAACCAAAAATCAACTTCTATAAAAATAGTTCGCGGTGGGTCATAGTTATCTTCAGGAATCTACCCAGCCTTCGGAGATCACCAAAACACTTACTTCCCATAATCGAAATCAATTCCCTTTCATCCCAAACCTCCCGGCCAAACACTTCCTTTCTTAAACCTTTCAACTCCTCGCAATAACACATCAAATGTACCGCATCCTCCCCCTCAACACCACACATCGGACAAAAATAAGGACCAGTACCTTTCCTCTCTCGACCAATATACTTTCTCCGCATCCCCACTGGCAGAGCGTCCGCCCTAAGACTTGTGCTTGTTCTTTCCACCAACTTTCATCCAGATCTCTCCACTCGAAGCGATTTTCAAGATTCCCGCCCCCCCCCAACCACCCCCCATGTCACCGGATCCGGTCTGGATTTAAAATGGGAGGTCTGAGACACAAGGTACTTCTATATATCAAGTTTCATTAAGATCCGATCACCCGTTCGTAAGTTAAAAATACCTTATTTTTCCGGATTCCCCTCCCTCCAGCCCCCCCGGATGGTCGGATCGGGGAAACGACTATTATCAAGTCAATCTGTTCGGGTCCCTGACATGCCTGCCAATTTTCATCGTCCTAGCACATCAGGAAGCACCGAACTCGCGGGATCACTAGAAATCCGGACCCCCCCCCAACTCCCAGATAGTGACCGGATCCGGTCCGGCTATGTCAATGACTTATCTAGGACTCATGCTCATTCTTCCCACCAAGTTTCATCCCAATCCCTCCACTCCAAGCGTTTCCCAAGATTTCCGCCCCCCCCCCCTCCAGCTCCACCCAGAGTCACCGGATCCGGTTCAGATTTTAATCGGGCCATCTGGGGCACGAGGTCTTTCCAAATATCAAGTTTCATTAAGATCCGATCACCCGTTCGAAAGTTATAAATTCCAAAATATTCCGGATTCCCCCTCACTCCACTCCCCCCATGATGTTCGGATGTATCGGGTCCTTAAGTCTGTTTGGTCGGGTCTCTAATTTATATGCCTGCCATGTTTCATCGCCCTAGTAGGTCAATAATTACGAACTCAAGGGATCACCGGAATTCCGGGCCCGCTCAAACTCCCCCACAGTTCCCGAATCCGGTCTGCTTATGTTAGCGATAGATTAGGTCCTGTTCTTGCTCTTCCTAACAAATGTTATCCCGATCTCTCCACTCGAGGCGTTTTTAAGGTTTCCGGTTCCCCCGTACAGCTCCCCCTAAAGTGACCGGACAGAAATTACGATCGCTATATGGCACTTGGCGAAGAGCAAGTACCATAATAAGCGTAAATAGTTCTGTTGATTGTAGATATTACTCAGATGATCGATCTTTCGCTCGGGCACTGTAGGGGAGAGTTGGAGGGGGTCCGGATTTCCTGCAATCCCGCGAGGTCGGTATTTCCTGATATACTAGGACCTGGCTAGGACAATACAATTATAAGAAGGCGTATCAGGAGAGTGACTTGAGAATAGTAATTTCTCTGATCCGACCATCGTGGGGGGAGTGAAGGGATGGGGAATTCTGAATCTAGCGGAATGCGTAACTGTTTAACGGATGAACGGATTTGAATGAAACTCGGCAATTGGAAAGAGCTTAGCTATCATCTCAGATGTTCCATTTAAGTCCTGACCGAATCCGATTCGTGAAACGCTTCCAGTATCTTTTGCTTTTAGTACAATGACAGTTGCTGCGCTGAGTCTACTGAAATTGTTATGGGTAAACAAGGTAGCGGCAGTTTTCCCTCAACCTTATTTTTGGGCAACTGGGACCAAGTTGCGTGCTGATGGAATTATCCAAGCGATTTTGATCAATAGTATTAGGATAGCACTTGAAACAGGTATAGTGTCCCCTGTCCGAGTCTGCTTTAGAGCTCCCCAAGAACGGGCTTCTCTGGATTTGATTTTAAAAAATTCCCTTTACTGATTCTTGAGAAACTTTCGATCATGTTTCTTTTCATTTGTGGTAGTTTATTTTGCTTTGCTCAAAAACTCCCTTTCTTGCAGATTGCCAGGCCAGAATCTTGATTGGCCCTAATCAATATAACAACAGAGTGAATTTTAGTCGGATTTCACGATTTGGGTGGAAATTAACCAGTTGCATCCTGATCCTCTTTGTGCAGGGTTGACCTCGCAAGGAAACAGTATCAGAGAACACTAAGAGAACGGAGGAACAGCTACCATCAAAGATCTTCGTGCGAGGACTTTGCCAGATGCCGAGGACTTTGCCAGACTTTTCTTCGTCTTCTGCCTCTCAGAGACGTTGAGAGACACAGTGTTGTTCAAGTGAAGCTAGTTTAGTCTATGGACGAAGTTACCAAAGCGAATGAATTTGTCGATAAAGCACAGTCCTTTTAATAGCCTATAAGAAGGTAGGCCAGTCACAAGCAGCAGTCATTGCACTGATGATGGGTTTGACAATTGTCACACCGACTGGATTACAAAAATTGCCTTACATCTGTTGTACTTGATAGACAGCTACTTTTGCAGAAGTTAGCTGATAGTATTTTGATGTAGGCATTTAGCATGTGGCTGAGAAATTTATAATAAATCTAGGTTGATCGTCGGCTATTTAGAGCCACCGTTATGTTTGTCTGTCCCACGGTCTCTAGTTGGAATAGTGCTTGAAGTGAAACGGTTATTGAAAATCCCACCAAAACACTTATAATATTGATCCCGGTCATCCCGGACAGTAAAATTTCCTAAGCAAACAGTTATCGAATAAGTCCGTGTTTTAAGTTATAAATCGCCCGTAGTAGTAAGTAGTTCTCCCGGAATCCGGCCAAAACCGGAAAGTTTGTTAAAAGTAAAAGTTTTGTTTGAAGTTGATTAGATGTTCGATATAGGGGTAAGAAGGTATGCTGAACATGAATATGAAAACCATTTTTTCGCCGGACAAGTAGTTCTCCCGGAATCCGGCAAAAACCGGAAAGTTTGTTAAAAGTAAAAGTTGTATTCGAAGTTGATAAGATGTCCGATTTAGGGGTAAGAAGAGATGCTAAATCAGTATATGACAATCATTTTTTAGCCGGACATATAGTTCGTACGGAATCCGGCTGAAACCGGAAAATTTATTATAAGTTAAATTTTTATTGGAAGTTGATTAGATGTTGGATATAAAGATAAGGAGATACGTACGCTGAATTCGTTTTTGAGCTTTATTTTTTTGCCGGACAAGTAATACTGGAATTTCGCCGAAACCGGAAAATTCGCAGAAGTAAGGCACACACATGCTGAATCCATATCTGAACATCGTTTTCTTAATGATTAGCTGTTTGGCCTTAACCTGTTTCTAAATTTTAAGAGTAAAAATGTTCAAGGAGTCTGGCGAAGACTGGATCTGGCGAAGACAAAACCTATTTGTCTGGATCAAATATTAGATTTTTGGGATCCCATCGGAACCTTTGGTCTTGTTTTAATTATAATTTATTTAATATCACATGGGTGCGTAGTGTTCTAGGCTTGCAATCGTGAATTGTAATAAATCTTGATTCAAGGTAGACCTAGTCCCGACAAGGAGCCTCAACCTCGGCGGGTCCGTAAGACTAACCACTGTGGCATGATTCATCTTTAGCCATCCTAGGGAAGGAAGTAGTGTGTGTAGCCTCAACCTGGGCAGGTCCGTAAGACTAACCACTGTGGCATGATTCATCTTTAGCCATCCTAGGGAAGGAAGTAGTATGTGTAGCCTCAACCTGGGCAGGTCCGTAAGACACCACTGTTAGCATGATTTCATCTTTAGCCAGTCCAGGGAAGGAAGTAAAAGCCTCAACCTGGGCCGGTCCGTAAGACTAACCACTGTGGCATGATTCATCTTTAGCCAGCCCAGGGAAGGAAGTAGTGTAATATAGCCTCAACCTAGGATGGTCCGTAAGACTACCACTGTTAGCATGAATTCATCTTTAGCCAGCCCAGGGAAGGAAGTAGTATAACGTAGCCTCAACCTAGAATGGTCCGTAAGACTACCACTGTTAGCATGAATTCATCTTTAGCCAGCCAAGGGAAGGTGTACTTGTCGCGATTCATCTCCTTGAAGTTAGATTTTGCG
This sequence comes from Branchinecta lindahli, assembly GCA_023053555.1. Lineage (NCBI taxonomy): Eukaryota > Metazoa > Arthropoda > Branchiopoda > Anostraca > Branchinectidae > Branchinecta > Branchinecta lindahli. The sequence goes on from JAKZAO010000010.1 coordinate 11,053,247, forward strand.
AATAGCACCGAGATGCAGAGAGTTCTGCAGAGGGTGAAGTTACTTCTGGATTGCAGTCTTGAATTTTTAACCAACCTTAGGTAGATCTAATCCAAAATAACCACATAGCTAGATATAAAAAGACCAAAGGTTTCGATGGGATCCCAAAAATTTAATATTTGACCCAGACAACTAGGTCTTGTCTACGCCAGATCCAGTCTTTGCCAGGCTAATCATCTGAGAAAATCAGCCATATCTATTTTGACGATACTGATTGAAACTTCCTGCTTTACTTCTGCCAAATTTCCGGTTTCGGCCGAATTCCGAGCAAACTACTTGTCCAGCTAAAAAAAGATAGTTCAGAAACGAATTCAGCGCGTCTCCTTATCCCCTATAGAGAACATGTAATCAACTTCAAATAAGACTTTAACTTATAATTATTGTCATATACAGATTCAGCGTCTCTAATTCTTACCCTCAAATCTGTCATCTAATCATCTTCAAATACAAATTTTACTTTTAACAAATTTTCCGGTTTCGGCCGGATTTCGGGTGAACTACTTTTCCGGCGAGAAAATGGTTTCACCATTGGGTTCAGCATGTCTTCTTACCCCTAAATCGAACATCTAATCAACTTCAAATAAAACTTTACTTTTAACAAACTTTCCGGTTTTGGACGGATTCCGGGCGAACTACTTGTCCGGCGAGAAAATGGTTTTCACCATCGCGTTCAGCATGTCTTCTTACCCCATAATCGACTATCACATTAGCTGTTTCAAAATATGTTGTTTTCCCCTTAATTTAAACCCCCTCCCACCTCCCTAAATGTAGGGCTACAGAGCCCATCTACGAACTCGACCTTACTCTTGACGCAAACAATCCTCTCACCAAGTTTCATCAAAATATCTCATTCCCTTCGAGAGTTATCGTGCTCACAGACGGACGGACGGACGGACAACTTTTGCGATGTCACAGGTATCCTTCACTAACGTTTTGGGATCCCAAAAAACAAAATCTCCTCTCCCCTAACAAATTCTACCATACGACCTAGCCGATGGGCTTTCGAAATAATATCTCGTTTCTCGACTATACTCCTCCCAGTTTCGTAACGCACATCTGATATTTCTCACAGGACTGTCCAACTAGAATGAGACCCAAAACGTAAATTCACCTTTTAAATACGTATGTCTTGAACAGCCGACCATGATCAGGCGCTAACGGAAAAGATTCCCTGGTCGAATTTTCGGCCAAAGTTAAAGTTCGGCCGGGAAACCATGATTGTGTGTTCGCATTACTTGGAAAACACGAAAGACAGACAAAGCGGTGGAGATGAGGGGCTTGAAAACAGTGCTGGGGAAAACTCATAATTTAGAAAGAACAAAATGCAACAAAGAAGGATGGTGGTCCTTTAGAAAGTGCGTCGATTTTGCTACCCGAGGACTGGCTGCGCTGTGGCCGGACGCCTCAATTTGCCTTAAGCCCCGTCTGCATTACCGTAAACCGACCGTTTTACGGACGGTCCGTAGCCGCAAAAATGTGGTCTTCATTAAGGTCCGTAACCGCAAAAATATGGTCTACATTAGTCCCAAATAGGTGAATCTTGGGTTAAAATTTAAAAAACAGTTTATATGTGACTTGAAAAACAGTTGAAAAACAGTTACATGGGACTTTGACAAAAAAGCAGTCTTCACTACGTCCGTTTTACGGTTACGGAGGGGTCAGTACCGCCGTTTTACGGCTACGGCCGTCCGTAGAGAAAGACCCGTCTTCACTGCCGTAACGGTCAAACGGTCGGCCGTAAAACGGTCGGTTTACGGTAATGCAGACGGGGCTTTACTCAAGTTCAGAACACCAAGTGGACTAGTTTCTAAGTCCCCCAATTTCTCATAGAGAGATAGCAGTCTACCCAACGAAAACGTAAAGGAGCATACAAAAAACAATTTAACATTGTGCGGTATAGGACGTTCGACTTTGAGACTTAATCATGCCGTTTCTACAAAGCTTTGTTCAGTCACTGTTTTGTACGAAAGTTTTATCAGAAATGAGAGCTTGAAGACGTCAGACTTTCACTGCAAAAATCAATCTTGCTCCGTATTGGTTGATTTTTAACGACGTGCCATAACCGAAAAGTAGGATGCGAGACTCCATTTTTTCGAACTTTGAAGCCTCTAAGCTCTCATTTCCAAGGAAACGAGTTTGCAAAAATGTTGCTAAGCAAACAAGAAATAGCCAGATTAACGTTTCCAACCATTCACAAGCTCAGAATGAATCCTATACCTCCCTATTTTGAATTACTTTGTGATGCTCATTTGACGATGGTGAGGAAATAAATATTCCTTCAGCCCAAGCTGACTACGAATCATATTTGACAGTGGAAAACGGATACTATTTGACAGTGCTGAACTGTCCGATGACGTCAGCTGAATTTTCTTGGAGCTATGTTTCTTGGCAAGGGTCCTCTTCAGGATCAAAGCCGCTTCAATGGGAAAAGGAACTTGTGGAAAAAACAACCACAAGTTCGTTTTTCCAACTTGAGCGGCTTCGAGCCTGAAGAGGACCCTAGCAGTGAAGGGCCGAAATATAGCTCTAATAAAATTTAGCTGAAGTTTCCGTTTTGCATTGTCAAATATGATTTGCAGTCAGCTTAAAGTGAAGGAATATTAAAAACGGATACGTAAGCTGAATTTTATTTGAGCTATATTTCAGCCCTTCTTGACAAGGGTCCTCTTCAGGCTCAAGCTGGAAAATTCACTCGTGGAAAGACAACTGAAGATTTTGGTCTAAGAATCTGATTTTGAACATATCTTTGTGAAAATAGCTTGGAGTTGAAGCTGGTGCTGCGATTTCATTTTGGACATGGCTGCTGTTTTTGCTGCTCGATTGGGTCTTTGACAGTATATTTATTTTTCCGCATTTTGATTTGGTATCATGTGTCTCTTCTTTTCAGCTAAGACGGATATTTGTCTGGACTACGGAGTGCTTCTTGAACATATTTTTTCAAAACAAGTTGAAAGAGAATGTTTGGCAGTCCGTTTTGCAGTATTTTGCTGTTTTTCCACTGACGTATTCGTTTTGCACCTAAATACGATTCGCAGTCACGGGCTGAAGAAATATTTATTCACGAAGCAAGGAACTTCCGCAGCCCAGACATTTGGACAAGTATCCACCTTAGCTGGAAATAAGGAACACGAGATACCAAACAGGAGATACCAAAAGACAAAATGCGAAAAATATCCCCTCTCAACGACCGTTTGCCGCGCAACCTATCGAAATAAGCCCTCGACGCTACCTAATGCCGAATGTAGATGTCGTGCTGTTGCTGGCGTCTAGTACGATACGAAGCGAAAGTACATACTATTCTTATTCCCGAGTTGGCAACACTGGCGAGGTAAAATATTTGAACGCTGACAGAGCTTTTGACGAATGTCACGTCGTTTTTAGTGATTACGTTGGTATCCTAAGAGGCAGTTTGAAACTTAACTGTAATTTCAGACTTACAGAAGATCGGTTTTAAAATTTTTGATTCAAAGTTAGTCAGTTTGGTTAAATTTTGTGGAACCTCATTTGAAATTTGAAAGAAGTTTTCTAAAGCATGACAGAACTTATGGAAAGTTTTGTAAATTTGAATAACTTCTTTGAAATTCAGTTAATATGAAGATCAGTTTTAAAAACTTGATTCAAAGTTAGTCAGTTTGCTCAAATTTTGTGGAACTTCATTTGAAATTTTAAAGAGGTTTCCTAAATCGTGACAGAATTTATGGAAAGTTTCGTAAATTTGAAGAACTTCTTTGAAATTCGGTTAATTTGAAGATCAGTTTTAAAACTTTGATTCAAAGTTAGTCAGTTTGCTGAAATTTGGTAGAACTTCAGTTGAAATTTTAAAAAGGTTTTCTAAATCATGACATAACTTATGGAAAGTTTCGTAAATTTGAAATAATTTCTTTGAAATTCAGTGAATTTAAAGATCAGTTTTAAAACTTTGATTCAAAGTTAGTGAGTTTGCTTAAATTTTGTCGAATTTCAGTTGAAAGGTGAAAGAAGTTCTCTAATCATGACAGAACTCATGGAAAGTTTCGTAAATTTGAAATAACTTCTTTGAAATTCAGTGAATTTAAAGATCAGCGTTAAAACTTTGATTCAAAGTTAGTCAGTTTGCTTAAATTGTGTGGAACTTCAGTTGAAATTTGAAAGAGGTTTTCTAAATCATGACAGAACTTACGGAAAGTTTCGTAAATTTGAAATAACTAATTTGAAATTCAGTTAATTTAAAGATCAGTTTTAAAACTTTTATTCAAAGTTAGTCAGTTTGCTTAAATTTTGTCAAACTTCTGTTGAAATTTGAAAGAAGTTCTCTAAATCATGACAGAACTTATGGAAAGTTCCGTAAATTTGAATTAACTTCTTTGAAATTCAGTTAATTTAAAGATCAGCTTTAAAACTTTGATTCAAAGTTAGTCAGTTTGCTTAAATTTTGTGGAACTTCAGTTGAAATTTGAAAGAAGTTTTCTAAATCATGGCAGAACTTATGGAAAGTTTAATAAATTTGAAATAACTCCTTTGAAATTCGGTTAATTTGAAGATCAGTTTTAAAAAACTTGATTCAAAGTTAGTCAGTTTGCTTAAATTCTGATGAACTTCATTTGAAATTTGAAAGAGGTTTGAATCAAGTTTTTAAAACTGATCTTTAAACTAACTGAAATTCGGTTAATTTAAAGATCAGTTTTAAAACTTTGATTCAAAGTTGGTCAGTTTGCTTAAATTTTGTGGAACTTCATTTGAAATTTGAAAAAAGTTTTCTAAATCATGACAGAACTTTTGGAAAGTTTCGTTCAACTGTACCAAGACAACAATAAAGAGGGCAAGAGTATTTTTGGCCCCAAAAGGCCACCATACTGTCTTTCGTTGAGTCCTACAAATATCTTGGATTCAAGGTGGCTCCCTCCCTGAGTGACGAGCTCCATGTTAAAGCACTTTCACGTTCGCAAGTTCGGGAAATGCGACCCTGCCGTGTGAGGTGTTTTCTTTTCAGAGCTTATTGCACCCCGTTGTATGGTCTTGCTTTTGTGCAATCTGTATCTGTTAAGTGTGAGAACTCTCTTCGGGTTCTGTATAACAATTCTTTTCGGTGGCTTCTCGGTCTTTCCCTTAAAGGACCCCTCTTGCTTATTCTGCCTTTAATAATATACCTAGCTCCCTTGTGGAATTATAAGCTTCTAAAATCCTCACCTTTCTCCATTGTTTCGTTTTGTGCCTACGAATTTTTAGCTCTTTTTCGGCCGTGCCGAGTTTTGCTCGTCACAGAACGCAAAGTTTGCCGCAATCTTCAATGTCCTCTGACAACTCCTTCACATATAAGGATACGAGAATCTTCTGTTTTTTACTTCTTTTATTTGGTTAGTTTTCCAACTTTTTAACCACGGCGCGTTCAGTTTTCAAACGTTTTGCGCCCAGCCGCCGTGTCGGAGAGCAAGAAGGCTGGATATAGTCGACAAGCTCTAACAAGAAAATCACTAATTTCAGGTGGAAAGTAATGGTGTTTTCGAAAATAGTTTTATCTGGTCCGTTCCATAGGGAAAAGATCATTTCTAGTAAGAGTTATGCTTTAACTGTAGTGCTTCCGGAATGTTTGTTAGTGGTGGCCTCTCTTCTTTTCCTGAACTTCGTAGGAGATCGCGCATAGAGGCACCACAAATCACACGGAAATTCCACTATTTGAAAATCGATTATTCGTGAATAGCGGAACAACGAAGTAACTCATTTTCAGCGGGTCTTCAAGCCTGTTTAAGTGAATAAGTGATGGGTAACTAGATTGTCCGATCCTAGCCCTTTTCGGTTAAACTTTAATGGCACTGGAAGAAGAGAGTTCAGCTGGGACGCGCATCCAGGCGTATAGTAAAGGTATGCTTCTATAAACACATCTCTGAACTTTCAGATTAAGAAATTAACATCAGCTAAGAGCTGTGTTTCCGCTTCCTTCTTACATAAAGAATGAAAATCAATTTTCCTCCTGTTCTTATTTGTTTTCAAATCTCTTTGTTCTTCTGCTGAGATCTACTTTCATCGAACTAATGCGAAATTTTTGCAGTTCTTTAGATGCCCTTGCCAACAAAGACCGGAAGATTCGAAAGAATAACAGCCGCGTTGGCTTTAATTTGACTTCTTTTTTTTTAAATCGCTGTTTCGGGTCACTATACAGCATCAAATAATTGCCAGGATAATCATAGCTCTCCGGTGTTAAAACTCAGGTCAAATAAATATTCCTTCAGCCCAAGCTGACTGCGAATCATATTCGACAATGCAAAACGGATATGTCAGCGGAAATTTATTAGAGCTATCTTTCGGTCCTTCTTGGCAAGGGTCCTCTTCAGGCTCAAAGCCGCTCTAGATGAAAAAAACGAAACTTGTGAAAATCAATATTTCAAAAAACAAGGTTTTTACTAAGTTGGAGCAACATGTTTTTCGTAATTCAATTTTTTTTTAAATTAAAAGTTTTAACGAAAGATAAAAAATGTTATTTTACTAAAATATTCCTTCTTAAATTTTGAATAAACGAGGCATAAATATGAGCGAAACATGGTCTCGAAATACCGCTATCGCTATGTTGGTTATCGATACGAAAATATCGATGTATCGAACATTCCAAATTTCGCCTAACACTGCGGCACTGGGGGATTTACTTGAAGTTGTCAGCTGGAAGAACTGAACTGGAAATTTAAAATTTCTGAACTGAAATTTCAGGATCGGGAAGGGTATAGAGGTGTGTACTTACTTATGCCTGGTGCGGTGCCTGGTTCCCGAAGCGTCTGTCCATGGAATCTCGGTTGGCACACTGTCAAGTAAAAAGTAACGTTTTTAGCGTAACATTAACTTTTTTTTCCTAGATCGTGCATTAGAAAACGCTTATATTACAATACAATGATATCTATAGCCATCAATATGTATTAGAAACGCTTACTTACTCCGCTTTTATACAACTGGTCGATTTTTTTTTGTGGGAAACATGTAACCGTTATGTCGCAAACGTTACGTTTTTTGGAGCTTCCCAGGATGAAAATCTAGATGACATATAATGCAATCAGGGTCATAAATAAACCATAGGTTTCACTTTTTCGTATTGCTTGCCAGTGTTTTTTGGGTAAATACGATTTCACTTTTACCCCCACACGCTTAAAGTAACGTCCAATGTTAAAACGTTACAGCGAAGACTTTTTATTTATTTTCATTCTGAGGTTTACGTGTTAAAAAATCAATGGAACAGATGTGTTCAATTGCTGGCGTGTGTGAACTGATCGGTACATGATCAAAGTAAGAAAGTCATTTATCGTTTGAAACGTTGTCCTCGTAATGGCAAATTAGCTTTAACGGACGCACTATAACGTTAAAATATTTATTGGACACCAAGTGAATAACAAAGCTAGAGTAAGGACCAGCGATATCTAGTGCTTTGGACAATAGTAGAATCTTTTACATTTGCCACTTTTGTTTACCTGGTTTAATTTTATTAGGTAGGCATACGTTACTTTTTTTTAATCAAACACATTTGCTGTAACATCCCAGGTACAACCGTTATATAGTCCTTTAAAAAAAAAAATCAAATCTTCGTTCTGACTGTCATGTGTTAGAAAAGCAAATAATATGATCTGATCCGCTACACGAGTCCGTCGAATAATTTGTTTGTTGGCAAATTACTGACGTCAAAAATCTATTTTAACGTTTCTCTCGTAACGTTACATTAGTATAACATTTATAGTGGTGTCTTAGGCTCAAACGTTAATTATTTGTCGTTCAAGTTCGGCTAGTTGAATCATCCATAATCTGAAAGCCTAGAGTAAGGAGACTATAAAGGAGGAAAAGCCCGCAACTTTTTTAGTGAACAGGAAAACCTGGTGTTTTTATTTGTTTGGCATTTTGTGCATACACCTATTCGTAATATTTTGTAAACAAAAATGATACGAATAAAAAAAAAAAAAATTCTTGTCTGTATCAAAAGAATTTCCGATTTAGAACATATGTTTTAGAATTTTTCTTTTAATAGAAAAGAGGATTTTAGAGATCCGATGTGCGGGGTGACACAGTGTTGCCAGGTGTGACACTTTTGGTGCTTTTGACACTTTTTTTCTTTTTTTTCTCCGAAAGTGACATTTTTTAGGTCAGAAAAGTACTTTTTCATTTACTTTACTAAAGTGACGGATTATCAGCCCCAAAACATGTACTTAACTTTGATTTCGCATATAACACAGTTTGAAGCCTTAAATAAAGCTTATTTCCAATTAAATTTTGTTACAAAACTTTGGTGTAACAGTTCAGAAATGTTTCGAAACATCGTTAAAATTCAGTAATTCCGAATTGTTCGCATTTTGTGTCGAATTTTGCGCGTTGTGCAGCGGAATGTACAAAAAATACGTGGTGTCAAAAAGTGCCATTGGCAACCCTGTCGCAATACTCGCGACAAATTCAAATGCACTGACTGGCATGGCTGCGGAAGCGGAAGGAAGGAAACGGGAAGGATCTGTGGGGTGTCTACATAACAATAATCTGTCATGGATCTTCTTGTGATTCATATGAAGATGTTGCTGCTGCATGCAGGTTGAATGATGTAAAAATGTAAGTATAAAATCTTCTAGTTAGGCCTACTTGTTTCTTACTTACAGGAGAGGTTTGCTTTTTTAATAATTGGAAATTGGTCGCATCTCCAGTCTGAATGTTTCACTAGCTTATTTTGTTTACCATCAAATGGAAAGAGAAATAATAAACATGACATCAGCTAACAGCCAACTGTTTCAGCTTATCTTTTGCGTTAACTACTTTTTTTTTTATTCTTCCTTTTTCTAGATTTTTGCCGACTTTGATAATCCTGTACTTCTTTTTCCATTGGTGATCCCTTTAAGTGCTTACATCGAATGACATCTACTTGTTAAAATGGCAGGCAACAAGTCTACCACTAACCATTGTTTTCATACATTATGCCAAAATATAGGTTCCAACTCTGAGCCAGTGATTCCACTCCTCCCGATTTCTCGGGAGATCTCCCGACTTTTTTGGAAGTCTCCCGACAAAAGTTTTCTCCCGATAATCTCCCGATTTTCCTAATCTTTCTAGAATTACAATAAGGTCAAAATCCTCGAATTTCACGATCGGATTTTATACCAAAATCTCTTCATTTTACCGGAGAAATGGCCGAGTTGCGAAAGTTTTGCCTGCGGCGCATGGTTGCAGCATTATTGGTTTTGTGCAAAAATGTATAGTATTATTAGAAAAGTAAATTGATTAAAAAAAAAATATACATGGCAAGGTTGAACATAAATCGTCTTTGTAAGCATTTAGAGAAGATGGTCGAGTAAAACTCTAGTCCGTTTTTAATTTGCTTCTTTTAATGGAAGGGCACGTCATTTATGTGGGGTTTTTGACGGTTTTAGGCTTAGGATCTGAGAAACACTATAAACAAGAATCTGTTGGAAATAGTTGAATTTTGGCAGAAAAAAGCCGAATTTGAATTTTTTGCCGGAGACAACGGCTTCAAGATAGTCCTTGGAAGTTGGTGCCAGAGCCTCGCTCTCTTCGGTTCGAAATATTTCTAAGAATCCTCGGGTTTCCCGATCCGATTTAAATCATCTAATTTCAGTCTGTTGGCTGTCCCCAGGGTTAAAAGGGTCAGGTCCCGAAAGGATGTTCTGTTTCCTAACGGACGGACATACCCATTTCGTAAAACTCAAAACAAAATTCGACTAATTCAGTCGAGAAATCTGTGCTGTTTCACAAATTAGCAATATTGGGCTCTTGTGGAAACGAAAGAGAACTTTGAGTAGACCTCAAAGTAGCCTACCGAGGAATCTTTTCAGTGTCCTTGAAGTTTGATGGTGCAAACGGAAATATCAGCCTTGCTATCAAACGGGCCATATGCTAAAGTGTAGCACTTGCGCATCGAAATCACGAATAAAATGAGTATTTTTATTTGCTAACAAGTTTAATGCGATTATTCAATGCCTTTTTTGTAACATAGATAACTGTAAAATTGCTTTGTCAGACATAATCACTGTTTTTAAAATTCCTGATTTTATCCCTGATTTCTTATAAAAATCTCCCGACAATCTCCCGATTTTTTCGGAGCCATTACTGATTTTCAAAAAAAGAAAGTGGAATCACTGCTCTGAGCCCCAACCTACTCAACTACAAACCTACTCAAACTCAACTGTACAGTAGAGGTAGGCTATGCTTATTATTTAGCACCTCGAGAAATTCTCCATACCTCTGTTTTGTTTGTTGTGCGTATTTAAACAGTCAAAACAATAAAATAACAAAATTTATACCAGTTAAGAGGTATATATTTGAGTAATATGTTTGGCACCAATATAATACTGGATCAACATAATCTTCTCACATTTAAACTTCCTGCTTTTCCATTTGATAGTTCGGAAAAGCTAGCGGCAAGGTAATATAATTTGTATTTGACAAAGCAAAACGGAGAAGTCAGCAACATTTTATTGGAGCTGTATTTGGGCCCTTCTTGGCAAGGGTCTTCTTCAGACTCAAGCTGCTCAAGTAATTTGCCAAGAAGGGACGAAATACAGCTCCAATAAAATGTAGCTGACCTATCCATTTTGCTTTGTGAAATATGATTCGCAGTCAGATTGGGCTGAAGGAAATTTGATACAATTGAGATCTGATTGAGATAATCAACTAGTTTCAACGCTTGCCTATCTACCAGAGACCCAACAAAACTGAACCAGTTGTCTGTATTGCATCAACGACAGTATTTTTTTTTCTTATTTTGCGTGGGCAGGTGTGGCTGATAGAACGCTTGTAACCTCAAAAGAAGAAACTGCAGAAACAATGGAAATTATTCTTGTAAATTTGGCCATACAGGAAATCAGTATATGAAAAAAACATTTTCAGCAAATATTTTGGAGTTCAAGTTGCCTGGCATGGGATTTAATGTTTTTAAGTGGTAATAACTTTCAAAAAAGCATAGCTTTTCTGTGTGAACGAGTCATGAATCGGTGGTGTTCAAGGTTGTCTTGTATAGTGAGCTGAGCTCGAATCTTCAAATATTTTATTCGGTTACAGTACTCAGCATTAGCATATTGTTTCTAGCATCATGCATACCATACTCGGATCCAAACATATCTAGCAATTATAATAGGTTGTCTAAGAATGAGAGGTTTGTTAGACTATGTGAGGCTGAGTAAAATCTGCAAAACTTGAAAGAAGAAACAGAAGGAAATCAAGGGAAAATAATTCAAAATAAGGCTTAGCCTAGGCTACTACATACAGTAAACTAGAAATGAAACAAAAGCTGCCTGGTATGGGTCTTAGTTTTCCCTTGATGAATAAATAAGCATGCCTCTACTGTATATAAACCTCCAGTTTTCTGGCTTATTTCTGGGTGTGGTTCGAAACCTGCAGATTCATATTATGGATAACTACGTAAGCACGGTCACACAGTCAGGAACAGATATTGAAAGTGGGTTTTTGCAAGTACGCTATAGTCTACTATATTATTATCTGTTCAAATTATAACTTAACAGATTAAGTCTGGGCTGGAATTAATTGGGGCGTATAATCCTTTAGACCAAAGGCTCCAGTCTGCTGAACTGAATTCAGAGTGTGTGAAGCCTCTAGAGAAGGGGGGGGGGGGTCAGAAAGAAGTTTCAATCCTAGAGATTTTAGTAAATCTGTAATGCTTTTTGTTCAGTAAAATGATGGTTATTTTAGGGTAAGCACTTGTTATTCAGATTTGGGTTTCAGAGTTCTAATATGAATGGGAAATTATATTTGTCTCTGCTTTTCTGCTAAACCCTCCCATTGTAGATATCCTTTCCCAAGTGTTGAAACTCCCTCTTAAAGTTGAGGGGGGGGGGCAGCCCAATTTTGCCAGTGTATTGAACTTGGGTAAAATTTATGGTAGTTTCAAGAAAATGTGAATATTTTTACATTAAAACTAACTTCTACTTTGCGACATGCCAACAAATCTCTCGGTAGCACCATAAGCAATAAGCAAGAGTACCATTTTGAACAATGCATAGGCTAAGCCAAAAGATGCACACATGAAATAGTGAATTGAGTTTTAGTGGACAAACAATCCACTAGTGCAAGTGCTGTAGCAGCTTTCAGTTTTCACCGTTATTTGTGGAGCTCATAACTCCTTGAACCAGTGCAGGTATCAAGTACAAACTTGGGAGACTTGTGGGTATTGGAGTCCAGTTCTCCCTTATGGGGGTCCCGCCCCCTACACCCATCCGGTTAAGGGGCAAATGGGCCCAGATTCCCCATTACTAATTACATAACTAATTGCCCATATCTTGACCAGAGCTGGACATAGGAAGATAAAATTCCTAGTACTTGTAGATCCTGCGGCTGGAAAATTACTTTTAAAGTTCCACCTCTCCCGGACCCACCACGTTTATGGGAAACTGGGCCCAGATGCCCAAGAGTAAAATTCGTGACGAGTGACAGGAATCAACAGATATCAAGTTGAAACTTGGTAGGCTTGTGAGCATTGGGGTCTCATTGTCCCTTTTAGGGGTCCCAAACCCCACTCCCACTTGGTTCATGGGCAATTGGGCCCTGATTGCGAATTTCTTAATGTCTTTAACTTGAGAATAACTGGATCTTAGGGTTGGGAATATACATGTGGAGTTGAACCAGCCCTCCCAACCTCCATGCTCATGGGCAAGTGGGCCCAAATTGCCCATGAGTTAAGTTTTTGACCCGTGACTGGAATCAAACTCTATGCTGGTATACTTGTGGATATATAGGCCTAGACACGCATTTTGATGGGTCCCGACCCCCCACTCTCCCGTTAATTGGCAGCTGAGCCCAGATTTCCCATGAGTTAAGTTCTTCTGTGGCAGGTCTTAAGTTCAACTTTTGTATACTTGGCGAGCTATATGTATAGATGTGGATTTTACTGTGACAGCAACAAAACCACCACGCGACGTGCTTCAATCCTTAATGAAAAGTTTCGATTAAAAGTGGGATGATTTCAAATTTGGTTATTTTAATACTTGTTTGGTTATTGGGGATGTGAAATGTCTTGGTTCTAACGCTGTTTGTGTATTAAATGTAATAAGCATTTTACTTTCCCACTCCACGTTTGAGCGCTTGCGCACTTGTTACCGCTTGGGAAAAAGGAAACTTGGATCGATCATTGAAATGGGTGTTTTATTTAGGTAATCCTGCTCACTGCGAAGGCAGTTTGGTGTAAGAGATCCAGCGTTTTGCAGATTCCTCCAATGCAGACCGACTGAGATTCAAGACACCGATTGTGACATTATCAGCATTGATCTGTATCTATAATTTTACTTTGTAGCCTACATAAATCTATTCAAGGTGTAATGTTTTTTGCCGACTGCCTTTTTATTGTTATTTGTTCAATCTAAAGCAATAAATCAACATTAGTTCTTACATGTGCAATTGAATTTATGCGTGCTATTGGTTAAATATATATCGGCTGATGACTATTGGTTGATAAATCGACTGATAATCGACCGATGCGATCCTGGTAATTGTTGTAGGATACCTCTATTTTACATTTATTTTAGCGTAACTGTTCCGCGACAAATGTGCTCATCAAACGTGTCGTCGCTTGTACGGTACGCTAGAAGTGCTAGAACATCGAAAAGGTTTAAACGTGCCCTGTAGGCTACTGTAACCGTTCGTAATAGTAACGTTCAGATTTGAATATGTTACTAGTTTGATATCCAAGAGGTTACAGCCACTAACGTTTTGGGCGACACGTTTGGGGCACCTGCATTTCTATATTTCCGTTGCGGTAAAACGTTTCCGTTCCGTTACGCTATAATAATGCTATAATAACGTTCAATGGTAACGTCAACGTTCTGAACGTTTAAAACGTTTTGCACCGTTAAAGAACAGTAACACTTGAATAACGTTTAACAATAGCGTGTAACGTTTTTGGATCGCCAGTCAGAATTGAAACGTTACCGTTACTGTCGGTTGAAACACGCCGTTATTTTTGTGAACCAAATACGTTACTGAACGTTTCGCTGAAAACGTTACTTTTTACTTGACAGTGCAGTGAGAGTTAACGCCCGAACTTTCCGAAGCCAACGAATGGCAGGCGTGTTGGTCTTTCAAATTTTGCTGTGGAAGATAAGAATATTGTTCACAACTAACAATTCACAACTCGGAAGGTAGCCTATAGGCTACACAAATAAAACATGCCAAATACGTGTAAGAAAAAATGAAACGATACTGTACGATACACATAGCAAATAAATTACTTAAATAAATTATTTATTTGATTATTAAAGTCGCAAGGCCAGCATGCAACAAAAACAATGCTAATGAAATATTACATACTTATTAAATCATTTCACGTACGGTATATACGTACAGCCCCTCAATCAGTACATATTTCTTGGGTGTTTGAAAGCTAACCTGAGGAGCATCATTTTTATAATCCATTTCTTAACCCCCCCCCCCTCCCTAACTCTCTCTCCACTGAGACAGAAGTTGGCATATATCCTCATAAGAAAGGAAGATACTGACTGGATTATATCAAGGATTCCAGTTTTCAGATAGTTCACTGAATTTCTCAGGTGTTTGAAAGCTAACTTTATGGACTTCCCAAATCTTCCTTATAATCGTTACTCCCCATCATTTTTATAACCTATGTTCTTCTCCATACACCTCCCCAAAAATCCCCCCCTTCGTCCCTGTAACTTTCTGCACAGTCACACACAAGGTGGCATACAACCTTATAAGACCGGAAGGACTGATTGGGCTAGGCTTGACAGTCGGGGTTTGGATACTGTAATTAATTTCTCAGGTGATTGAAAACTAATTTGAGGAACTTCCCAAACTTCCTCATTTCTTTAGAATCTTTACTCCACATCGTATCCATTTCTTTTTGTCTCCCTACCTAGAAAATCTCCTCCCTTAGTTCACAATACACATACATCATAGGACCAGTGTTGCCACATCAAGAAAATTTAGAGAGTGACTTTTGGCCCAAAACAAAGAGTGAATTTTAAAGATGCTACATAAACTTTCTGTTTACCTTTCCAAAGCAATCGCGACGCCGAAACTCAAGTATGTTTGCCTTTTTCTGCAGTGTTGCTCTTGGGGTTCAAGAAATAAACCGCAGAGAAGCCGAAAGTCCATCCCTACGAGGATTACGCCCGCAAATAGAGAAGATAGAATAATGTTATATAACTGGTCATTTTTTTTCACGGCCATAGTTACTGCTTTTACTCTTTATTTTCTTGTTTAAAAGAAAATTGGATTAGTTAGCTTGTTTTTTACGAAATTTTCTTTTCCCTCTCCCCGGTTCCAAGAGGGCTAGTTTCTGTTAGCCTCACCGTCAGCACTTGGATGAGACATTAAAAAATAGATCCACAGGTTTGCAGTGGAAAACCTGTCATTCCGTCCCGGGTAATTGAGATTTGACATATGTCTCAGCAGCAAAGAGTGAAAGTCACCCTTTACCCTATGGAACCGACTTTTTACTATGTCTACACAAGTGTCGAGCCTGAGGAAATAGGAGACTGTTACTCCACTTGGAGCGCTGAATTGTAATAAGGCCAAACTGAAACCTGGCGTGTCTCTTTGGATTTTCTTGTTGTCTTCTTGTCTGTTTCGTGTGTTGGAAGAATCAGAAAGGCTGTAGGGATGGTAAGCACTGTATGTCTTGCAGAAATAGCATTTTTATATTTCTGCTTTAAGTGAAAGTTTGTTTTCATGAAAAATATAAAATGGAAAATGGTAACTTTTAATCGAAATTACCACTGACAAAAATTGCACATATTAAATTTATTTTCATGAAAAAGAGAGAAGTAGTTACTTCTGATCGGAATCCCTGCTGCAAAAATGACATATCTAGACGTTTTCTGAAATAGAGTGGTTTTTATGTCCTACGTAGGACAAGGGTGACTAAAACAAAATAGTGACAATTCCCAATATCGTGCGACATGTGGCAACCCTGCATAGGACCGGAAGATCTGACTAGGCTAGACTTAAACAGTCCAGGTTTGGATACTGCATCCAAATTATATATCTATCTGTAGCAACAGTACAAACAGTCGCCTGTCGTCGTCATCCGCCGTGTGGCCGTCGTCAGACCGCTTTGAGACAGCCAAAGGCTGTCACTGTCAGGCGGCTGTCCCTGATAAATGATCTCCACATAATCGATCACTTTGATGGAATTTTATGGAAGGTCGTTCGGGTTTGTCATAAACAGCTGCTGCGGAGCGAATTCGGACTCAGGCCGACATGTAAGAGGGGACCTGGTAATGATGGGAGAAAATAGCGGGGGGTGCAATAAAGGACGAAATGAATGTTCATTGGTTTAAGTAGATTTGCTTTCCGGTAGCTGATTGAAAATTAAGTGTACAAAATAATCAGTTATCGGTATTTTCTGCAAGAAAGTATCTCGGAAAGTATGACAAATGAAAAGCTTTATTCTTGGCTAATACCGGTTAAGATGGGGGTGGGGGTGGGAGCTACCTAGCGAGGGTTCCCCGCTCTCGACCGAGGGGTTGCTCACTCGCTGGGCACCACTGTACACCCTCCCTGGGCACCGGCTGGGCACCGGGCACTACTGTACAACCATTTTGGGAGTGAGCAACCCCTCGCTCTCGACTTTAGCGTACCGTACAGCAAGTGCCCGGTGCCGCGGTACCAGTCCGATGCTGGCACCGGCTTGGACCAGAAGGTACCGGTTGCCACGTGTTAAAACATCAAAATCAGTATTTTCGAGGGGTCGACGACTCTCCCGGAATGGTGTACACGTCCCGAAGGAATAATCCGGAATGGTCAGGAATAATGCGGAATGGTCAGGATTATTCCGTTATTCCGGAATGGTGTACATAAAAAATGAGAGTCGTCGACCCCTCGAGTATGTCTAGAAACGTTTGACAGATGAACTACCTGAATTATGGTCAGCACCGCTTGTTTTGGCCGGTGACAGGAAAGAGTGTGCAGCAGGTAGAATCTAGCCTTCTGTCTTCCCACTCCTGCTACCTACATCACTGTTGAACCCCTATACAAATATATTCTGGCTGGTCCTTCTTTCTGAAGCGCATTATGCACAATCTTATTCTTTTTAGAAAGAAAATACTGATCCTGCTCTTTGGTAAGTCGAATGGTAAGCAGCTTTCTAAGCCCCAGGGAGCCTGACACTACATTAAGCATAGCTGGAAGAATAGTTCTTAAACATGGGGAGAAGCTTAGGGAATGCTTTATGAAAAGAGGATTATTTTGCCCATTAGGGATAAGAAGAACATCTTTAGGGGGGTCCAGGTGGCTTTGCTTGTGTCCTATTTCTGGCATTTCAGATGAGTTTTCTTCCAGCAAAGTCCTAACTTCACCCAGTATAAACTACATAAACTAGAAATCGAGTTGCAATTATTATAAGTAAGAAAGAATATAAACTTAAAAGCCGGTTCTATAATAATCTGGCGCCATTATATTGAATTAGTTGTCATCGTTATGAAATTTTTAGGATAACAGTGTTTCTGTGAGGATTAATATGCGTAGGCTACCTATTGTTATAATTGTTTGCATATTCCTGTGCGTTTTCTCTGTAACGTACTCGCCGATTTTGGCGGGTACAGATCAAACAAATAAATACCCCTTTAGTCAACAGGTTCTCGCGGCTCGTTAATTATTTAGTGAGTTAGATAGCCTTCAAAGAGTTTAACTGGGACACCTTTTCTTCTTAAAAATATGACGAATTTTTTACCGGAAGCGATTCAAAACAAATTATCGGGAGACACGGACACTACCAAACAGGGCCGTATCCAGGGGGTTCGCCCCCTCCCCCCGAAATATACAAAAATAATCATTTTATAGGCTTTAACCCCTGATCCGTCTGTACTTTTTAGTCCGACCCGCGCCCCCCCCCCCCGAAATAAATTCCTGGATCAGGACCTCCTACCAAATATCGCTGTTTTTCTTGTATTCCATCCATATACCAGCTAATTCTTTTTAATTTTCTACTGTAATCCAGCTGTAGTCTATTCTGACAGCGACCATTCATGTACTTTCGAATCGTACTACTAGACCATACTATGGTCAGACTGTGTACTATTGCTTTTAACTAAGAGACCTAAATATGGGTGTTCCAGAGGCTGCAAATACAAGAATACTTCCGAATTAATTCGTCAGTTGTTATCTTTCATTAGTTTGTAGCTTTGAAATACAGTTGGTTTTAATTTTCATGATTTTCACGAAAGGAATTTAAGAATCACGGCGTTGCCAACTGTATTCAGGAGGCGAGCAAGGAGGTAAGACACATTTCCTTGGGAAGTGACCGTATGTGCAGTTGTGTAAATGCTTACGACATGTAATTGCAAGAAAAGATTATATTTGACAGTGCAAAAACGGATACGTCAGCTAAATTTTATTCGAGCTATATTTCGGCCCTTCTTGGCAAGGGTCCTCTTCAGGCTCAAAACCGCTCAAGTTGGAAAAAACGAAACTTGTGATAACAAGTTATCACAAGTTTCCGTTTTTTCCAACTTGAGCGGTTTTGAGCCTGAAGAGGACCCTTGCCAAGAAGGGCCGAAATATAGCTCGAATAAAATTTAGCTGACGTATCCTTTTTGCACTGTCAAATATGATTCGCAGTCAGCTTGGGTTGAAGGAATATTTATCCTCGAAGAAAAGATTGCAGGTATCACGAAATACAGAAAGGAGTTGGTTCTTAAGTAGACTTTATATTACAGAAGCTACGTTTCGGCCCTTCTTGGCAAGGCTCAAGCTGGAAAATGAACTTGTCAAAAAGTTCATTTTCCAGCTCTTAGAAAATTCAGCTGACGTATCCGTTTTGCATTGTCAAATGTGATTCGCAGTCAGCTTGGGCTGAAGGAAAATTTAAGCAGAATCATACATAGCCTATTCACTCTTTGTCCTCCTAACCTTGCTCATTTCAGTGACACAAGTGTGGCACCTACTCTTTCCATTTTTACTTTAATACTTCTAATCTAAGTGTGAGGGACAGAACAAACTTCCTCTATCAAAATCCCAGAGTAGGCCCAGCTCTACGAGACAGGCCGTATTAATTCAAGGCGCAGATGACATTCGACGTAAATAAATCTAGACCTAATCTAGATAATCGAAATTTAGTGGTCCGTTTGGCATGGGAGACAAAAATGCTGGTGGTTTCATGAGCACATCTCGGCGGGTAATCTGATCCCTTTCAAATTTATTTGTTCGTAAAACCCATACGGTGTCACATTTCTCTAAATTTGGAATTTATTCCGAGGAAAAACGTGTCTAAGGCTGGTCTGAAGTCTAAACAAAAGGGAGTAAAAAATGGATACTGCAGGAAACGAGATTTGAGCTATGCAACAACAACAAAAAACAGAGGCATTAGATCGCAGTTGTTAGCTTATTCCTAAAATCAAAAGTTTGTTTCAAATACCGAAGCAACATAGGATGTGCTAATTAAGTTAATTGAGAACAAATGTTGGGTACCCTAATTAAAAATTTAGCGAGATTCATCCGGATGGCAGCGAAGCATCGAGAAGACTTTATGTAATAAATATCCTATGTTTGTTTTAATGAGTATGAGATTTGTGATTTGGTTTTTCTTATTTTTGAGTGAATGTGTTGGGGCTATTTGCCTGTCGGCGTTTGCAATAAAATATCATATCATATATATCATCTCACACAACAGGAACGATTGTTTCTTTTGATCTTACGTGTCATTTACGATTTGTGGAACGTGTGGAATACGAGGGGTTACTCTCTTGTTTGGCACCACTGTACAGCCTACGTGTGCACCGGGCACTTACTATACAGCCATGTTGGGAGTGAGTAGCCGCTCGGTAGAATCTAGGACAGGATACTAAGGAGTCAATACCAATGCTTGAAGCGAGGCCTGAAATGCATTCAAGCCACACGTACCTACGAAGTACCAACCTAGGTCAACTATGAAGCGAAATCTACAGGATAAATCCTTAGTTTGCCCAAAGCTTCGTTTGTGTTTGTTAGTGCAAGTGCAATGAGTTGTTCACTTTGGTACATTAGTCTTATCTGTTTTGAAGTATTCCCTCAACCCGAGCTGACTGCCAATCATGGATGATGCAGCTAAACATATCAGTCAGACGAGACTTTTTTCAGGGATTTTTCGATCCTTTTTGGCAACGGTACTCCTTTAGCCCATGACTGGGAATCATATGTTAAAAATGACTCAACACGGATAAGTCAGCTAGGACTGTTCGCCAGCTGTTGCTGGAAGAAACGAACCTACAATAACTGCAGATTCCTCTAAAAAAAAGATACAATTTTCATTACCGCTTTTTCTGGCCAATGAGCGCCTCGGAAACAGTAAGCGGGACCTGATCCGTCTCAAAAAGAGCCAAATATCTAAATAATAAAAAAAATGTAGTGCCGTAAGGGTGGGTAAAATTGATTTAGGAAGTTACAAATTTTGAAAATTATATTGGATGGAACGATATGGAGCGTACTGACAAAGGTAAAATATATCCTTTAACATTTCACTGGAATACCTAGATGCATAGTTTCACATCCCATAACATTCGACCAATCCATCAGCTTATTTTCAGCTGCTTTGCTTACGAACTATGCTTTTTCGCTCACTTTTTCGTAGACAGGGATCGTCTTCTTTCATCACTCTCAAGCCTTCTTCTTGTCATTTGACGTACCTCGAAACAGTCACGAGTCGAGATCTCCATAAACCAATTACCAAACGAAGATTAAAGGAGTTTGATATCCCGTCAGATCCGTCTATCCGCCTAACTCAGTGGTCTATCCCTGACCCGATCACCCAAGTTTGTTTCGGAACCACTCAACGTGTTCAAACAGTCTGAATGCACTTTCTAGCCTATCTAAAGTTACGCCAGATCCGGTTGGTTTGTTCACGGACCGGGATTTACAGATTTCTACGCCTAGATCACACAATTCTGCCCCCCCTCCAATTCGCCCCCTCTGTCAAGTCCTGCGTTCCCTTTAGTAAGGACAGAAAAAAAAACCCGCGCAGCATACGGAGACAAGATAAAATGATCAGCGAAACCGCAATGAAAAGAAGCGGTTCGCTCTCTGGAATGGATGATTTTTTTTTTACATGGACTTTTCTAGATAGGCCAGGTACAGGCTATTTGTGACAAACAGTAAACAAAAAACAAAACTAAACTACATATACCTTTATATACGTTGTTAGAAAGTCCTAATGTCCCAATTCACTAATACCAAATGTAACTAATGAATGAAAAATAAACTGAAGAACTCACAATTCTTAACATAGCTATCAATACTAGCCTACTTCTTCTTACTCTCTAAACAAGTAAGACAAAACACAGCCGAAGTCCTTACTATTAGTCAGTCCCCCATACCGAACTACTGAAAAGGAGAAAAAGAATAAGAAAAATCCCCCCCCCCATTTCACAAGCATTAAGTAAATGGAAAGTTGTCAGTTGCCCTCAAAAAAAAAATAAAAAAAAATAAATAACAGGCCTACTGAAAAATATGTAAACATTTGGTTGTTGTTTCATCTGCATACGCGCTCCCCTGACTGCTGCGCCCTAGGTCACGGCTTTTTGGGAAATCCTGCCCTGATTAGGGACTGGACTTTTTGTCCGAGACGGGGATCGTCTTTCTTTGTAAAGCCCCCCCCCCCCACTCTTGCTGGTACCCTTTGATGAATCTACGAAAAGACACGAGTTGATAGCTCTACATAAACCAATTACCACAAGGAGATAGGGCATTTTTGCTCGGAAATGATACCCATCCATCAAGTGGTCGATACGCTATCTTCCCGTAATCGATCATAAAGGCAATGAGTGTGAATACATCGCGATATGATAAGAGGAGATGGAAGTCAAGACCGCAGCGATCCATCAGGAATTTGGCACAAGTTTGAAGAAAAATGCTAGGGGAATGTGGTTTTTTGGCCTCCGGCTCCAACTAAGGAGTAAACGGATTCGAGTTGATGCTCTCTACAGCAAGGTGCTAGCAGAAACAAAATGAGCTTTTTTGGAACTGTGTTATATCATTAAAAGGTTTGTTCAAGTTGCGTCAATCCTCGGCCGCCGCCTAAATGAATTTAAATTAGTCCTACCCAGATTACCCCATCCAAGTCGCGAATACTGATTGTTGATTTTTGAAGTTCAGCGTTTTAATTTGTTGCAATTTTTGTTTTTGTGTAATACATGAAAATTTGACTATGTTAAAGCACAATTGTATATAGTTATGTTTGACGAGAGAACAAATATGCGGTTTTTTGTTAATACTGTAAGGAACGTTTTTGAAGAATAAAGATTGACAGATTGCTAGAATACTCTTGATGACTAACTGTTCTGTCGATGCAGAATCGCCGCGTGCCCACCGAAGACTCAGAAACGTCACGACAACAAACGTCGTTGACTGGTTTACACAGAATCTGAATCAACTCTGAGGGTTCGTCTGTGCAACGTTTGTTGTTCTTCCCGAGGTTCACTGGCGTGTTTCGGACTTAGTCATATAGAGTATTCAAACCGAGATTCGGCACGACCATGGCACAATTCAGAAGCACACACATCGACAAGCTCAAACAAAATTAAGCAATAGGAAAATCAGAATCATTCAGCTGGTTTACGAAAATATTTGGCAGTATCTACTTATTTCAAAGATTTATTACTTCATATAATTTACGCTTAACAATTAGCCACATTTTTCAGAATAAAAGGTGTGCTCGCTAAGCAATTGTGTTCAACGTTACAATCCAATTCATTCTTTTACACTCCACGTCTGAGCGCTTGCGCACTTGTTGGTTATTGCGGATGTGAAATATCTTGCTGTTTGTATATAAGATGTGATAAACATTTTACTTTCCCACTCCACGTCTGAGCGCTTGCGCACTTGTTCTTAAAATCAGCAGATTTTTCGCCAACAAGGTCGTTTTTCCTCAATAATAGTCGTTTTTATCGGCAAAAACAGTCGGTAAAAAATGACCAGCCAGTCGGTAAACACCTTGCCCCCCCCCACCAAAAATTTTGGCTAGTAACACCTCTGGTGACGTGTACAGCAAACCACCCCAGGGATCGTAAGACCCAGCAGAAAAGGGAACAAATTCAACACTAAATTCGCAGTGGAATTGGAGGTTTAATCAAATCGAAAAGTCTGTCAGAACCCACAAGAGGGACGCGGACATTACCAACGATCCTCGCTTTTGGACGAATTTCTTCTTGGGTTTATAAAGGACATAAAGCTCAGTCCCCTAAAACTGCTTACTATCCCAAAGCCGTCCCGTTTCCCCGTCGTCTTAGTTCCGTAAAACAGGTAATCAGAAAGCGCTGACCTTGCACAGATGGCCGGGAAAAGGAGGCAGGAAAATGAGGCCAGTAGAAAGTCGAAAAACCACGAATGCCGTATTAATTAGGGATACAGCGGGATATGTACAGATACTATAATATATTACTAATACAGAAATATTTTATTGTTTAACACTTTTTCTTACTAAAACTAGGTCCACTCATAGAAAAGTTGCAGATAAAAATACGGATGTCATATATTACAAACAACTTACAGATTTATTGCTGAGCAGCCTGAGGGCCATGTAATGACAATAACAAATTTGGGACAATGAGCTAAATGGATGGTACTAACATATTATTAGGTACTAATTGCATGACAAATTTGTACATTTAAAAATAAGTAACGTTACAAATTAATGAGACAACGAGGAAAGTGGCTAACAGGAAGTGAGGGTAAAGATTTCCGCGACGATTCAAGAGTGTTGGGACAAAATTAGGGTAATGAGCTAATAAGGAGTGTGGAAGGTATAAGGAAAATTTACGAAGTCTAGTTCATGATCATTCTCCACTACCTTATATAGTTTTTGACGGAACAACTGTTAAAACACTAGTCCAACAACGCAAGAACTGACGAGTAGGCTACCACTTCGGCTACATTTACGATGGATACACTTACGAACGGGGTATACCTACAGGGTTAGTAAGTAATTTATTTATATACCGCCATTGTTGAAAACGGACTAAGTGAAGAAAAGAAATGAAAACATAGAAAAAACACATTTAAAAATACATAATTTGAACCACGCCTCTAGCTTTTAGTTATCATCGGAAGGAGGCTGAAACACACGAGTATGTTTGACCCCCCTCCCCCAGGCTTGGACACACCCGGTATATCTGTCGGACTATAGTATTTACGTGGATATGGTTTAGAAACCCTCTTGAAATTATGATGAAAAAGCACGAAAAGTTTTAATGTAAGTTCAAAGGGCTGAAACATAGCTTGCCGTCTTTTCTTGAGTTTTATTTGTAATTTGTTGTTTTTATTTGTTTGTGTTTACATTTTAGAATTCTAATTCCAATTTTCTGTCATCTTAATTCTGTTTTTTGTTTTCTATTTGAAATCCATTTTTGTTTTTCAATATTTTTAAACTGATTCGGTATTTGAGTTTCTTTTCTATTCATTTTTTTTCTGTATTCACCGTTTTCTTGTGCAGATTCGTCGGTCCGGTTGATCAGTTTGGAGCTTGTTTTGATGTTGAGTTTGTTTTTGCGTATTGGTTCTTAACTAATTTTATTAATTATTCTCTTACAAAATTATCAGCACAATTTTTATAACAAGAGCTGTAAGCTCATATGGCACTTGCAAGGCTTGGTAAGAGGATGAAAGTAGGAACTCACCAATTCGTGGGTTTGTTGTGATCACTTGTAAGCAAAACCCTTGGGATAAGAATGATACGGACCCTTTTAAATTACGAGAATGTATCGTTTGGTAAAAAAAAAGTAATTTATTTGTGCACTTAGCTGTGATGATGCGCACTTTGAGGGAGCTAGAAATACATCTGTAATCAAAACTCTTAAGGCAAAAATGATCCTGGGCCCTTTAGGATCATGAATACATGGTTTGGTGAAAAGTATTTTTTTTTTGCTTTTCTGTGAAGATGCGCACTTTAAGGGTGGTAGAAATTTATTTCTAAGCAAAACCCTTGAGGCAAAAATGATCATGGGCTCATGGGGATCATGAAAATGTAGGTTTGCTTAAAAGTATTTTTTGTACTTTGCGGTTAAGATGAGTAAGCTACTTTAAGGGATGGTTAGCTGATGTGGGAAGTGACAATTTATAAGTCAATCTTGTCAAGTCTCTAATGTTCAAGCCAAGTTTCATCGTCCTCATCTTGAGATAGCCTACCTTAAATTTCGATCACTGGAATTCTGGATGCCCCTCCAGCTCACCCCCAGAGTTACCGAATCCGGTCCGGTTCTGTTACTGATGTATTTAGGGCTTACGCTTATTCTTCCCACCAAATGTCATCGTAATCGCTGTATTCTAAGCGTGTCACAAAATCCCCCCCCCCTTCCGACTCCCCACATTGATCGGATCCTATCCGATCAATCCCACTTGAAATTGGACATCTGAGACATGAGTTCTTTCCGAATATCAAGCTTCATTAAGCTCCTATCACCCGTTCAAAAGTTGGACAACCTCAAGATTCAGATTCCCCCTCCTCCACTCCCCCACGATGGCCACATCGGAGAAACTACTGTTATTAAGTTAAAATTGTAAAGTTCCTGATATGCCTGCCAAGTTTCGTCGTCCTAGCACATGTGTAAGCATCTTAAGTCGGGATCACCGGAATTCTGGAACCCTCCCTCTAACTCCCCCCACAGTACTCGGATCCGGTCCGATCTTGTTAACTATGTATCTAAGGCTTGTGCGTGTTCTTCCCACCAAGTTTCATCCCGATCCGTCCACTCTGAACATGTCACAGAATTTCCGGTTCCCCCCTCCAACTCCCCCCAAAGTCACTGGATCCATTCTGGACTGGAAGTGTGACATCTGAGACACGAGGTCTTTCCAAATATAAAGTTTCATTAAGATCCGATCACCCGTTCGAAAGTTATACTTGCCTCAAGATTCCGGATTCCCCATCCCTCCACTCCCCCCCACGGTGGTCGGTTCGGGGAAGTAACTAATTCCAAGTTAGTTTGGTCGGGTCCCTAATATGCCTGCCAAGTTTCATCTTCCTAGCTCATGTGTAAGCATCTTAAGTCGGGATCACCGGAATTCCGGAACCCTCCCTCCAACTCCCCCCACAGTGCTCGAATCCAGCCCGGTCTTGTCAGCTATGTACCTAGGACTTGTGCTTGTTCTTCCCACCAAGTTTCATCCCGATCCGTCCACTCTGAGCATATCACACGATTTCCGGTCCCCCCCCTCCAGCTCCCCCCAAAGTCACCGGATTCATTCCGGAGTTGAAGTGTGACGTCTGAGAAACGAGGTCTTTCCAAATATAAAGTTTCATTAAGATCCGATCACCCGTTCGAAAGTTATGCTTCCCTCAAGATTCCGGATTCCCCATCCCTCCGCTCCACCCACGGTGGTCGGATCGGGGAAGTGACTATTTCTAAGTTAGTTTGGTCGGGTCCCTGATATGCCTGCCAAGTTTCATCGTCGTAGCACTTCTGGAAGTACCCTAACTCGAGAACAGTGGACCGCCCGACCGACCGACAGACCGACGGACCGACAGACCGAAAAGTGATCGGTATATGGCACTTGAGCGAAGCTGCAAGTGCCATAAAAACAATTCATTATTGTTCTTAATTCAACCTGAATTTATTTTTAGTACACAAATTTTGGTGGAAAATAAAATATTCATTCATTCATCCATGTGTACACCAAACTTCACGTGACATGTATTTGACCACAACTCCCGCCTTAACTGACGCCCCTTCTTCTATAGGTGAAATTTTAGGTCTCCATAGCAGGAGTGGGAGTTTTGACCCATTAACGCGCTACTTAATTGATGCCTTCGCACATATCCGTTCATCAACAGTCTCAGCTCCCTGCTACAGTGATGATATTTATGATAATACGACGTAGCGGGAAGTCTGTACGAGGGAATGGACACTCTAAACACTTACGACTCAGACAATTCCAGTAGCCTGTAATCAGTTATCGTTATGACACCCCCTGGGATATCAATGTTAAACAAATGTCAATGTGTCTGTTTCGTGATGTTCAAGACGCCAGAGCGTAGATGTGACTGTTTACTTTATTTTTTCGTATTAGTTAATTTCCGATGTTATTTTCTTATGTGGGAGGGGGAGGACGGACGGTCAGATTTTGAGAAGACATAGGACATATGTACCACATCACAAATGTTTCGGAATTACAAAAGCCCTGCAACACCACCTTTGATTTTCGTAAGAGTCCCTAAGGAAATACTTTGACTGCACAGCAGTTCATTTTTACCAGAAGAAGTGGAGGAAAGTGACACCGTCCAAAGTTACCTTTGTTGACTATCGCGAGGGGCTGCTCACTGACATTTTTGGCGTATAGCAAGAGGCAGAGAGGCAGGCCCGGAGGCAGGGAGGCAAGCCCGGGGGCACGGAGGTAAGACCGGATGCACAGAGGCAGGCCCGGAGTCACGGACCATGTACACCTTCCTACAGAAGTGAGCAGCCCCTTGGACTATCGTCCAAAGATTCACACCTTCAACGCAGTATGACGTATCAGTAACAAAAATACATCGGGAGTACAGTAGGAGGCCTAGTAATTATTAATGAGAGAAAGTAAAATGAAAGTGTTAAAAAATGTCTGTTGAAATTACGCACCCTTGTGTTATCCGTTACGAAACTTCTG
The DNA here is from genome assembly GCA_023053555.1 of Branchinecta lindahli. Classification (NCBI taxonomy): domain Eukaryota; kingdom Metazoa; phylum Arthropoda; class Branchiopoda; order Anostraca; family Branchinectidae; genus Branchinecta; species Branchinecta lindahli. The sequence goes on from JAKZAO010000010.1 coordinate 11,080,805, forward strand.
ACAGTGTAGTCACCTGGCCAAATAATACTGAACGGAAATGAAGGAAAAGATACGACGTGGCAAATTACAAAAATGAAAACAAAAATAAGAATACCCAGGTCATATGTTTAGACAGTACACCGACTCTTCAAAGACCCGACCCCTCACAAAAACAGTTCACCGCCACCAATTATGACAACTATCCAATCTTGCCAGAATGGCTTTGTTGCCAAAACCTCTGAACAATTTTTCATCGGGTAATAAACACCGTACATTACCTTGTTGCAATTATACCAAACTAAATTTCTTTTGATCTGCATGACAAAAGCTCGGCACTTCTTATATCTTTTAAAACTCCAGGAGGTTCATAAAATATACCGCGCGCGTACACTTCATTATTCCTTATATACGTCCCAGCGGAGCCGAAGATGTCTTCCAGTTGGCAACAGTACTTCCACTGTTATTATCTCAAAGTATAACACTTTCTTTCGTACCATTCTACTTTATAATTTTCTATTTTACTCTACTACTTTATTTCTACTTTCTGCCGGTTTTTTTTAGGATTGCCAATCAGAAAAGAAGTTGACATTCGAAATGTTTGCATGTGGCGCACAGTTTGAACGCCATTTGTTTTTGTGTCAAAATCTCTGTACTTTGAAGAGAGGACAAGTTTTGAACGTAATTCCATTTCGTAAATACTGAGAGAAGGTATTAAAAATGTCTTTTGATGTATAAAATACGTTCTGCAAATTCAGAACTATTAATATATACTTTAAAATCAGGACTTGGTACGGGCACGGGATGATCGACTCTCGTGATTCGGAAGTGCATGACTTCTGTGAGCACGTAGCTTGAGTCAAATCAGAGTCAAGTGACCTGAAAAAAAAAAGCTTCGGCTGAGCTGAGAGAGGAGCTCGGTGGTAACACGAGTTCACTCTATGGCACGACTTGATGTTTTTGGGCGACATTTTACGACCCCCTTATCTTCGTCCGGGTCTGTTGAATTATTAACAGTCAAGATATTCTGATGACTTGACCCTCATTAGTGTCAGTAACTCAGATGGGGGTAAACAGGAGAGCAGTGGCGGAAAACATATTTTTGCAACTAGTTTCCGTAGCTGTTGCAGCCTCTGGCTGATCTGATAAACTTTTACTAGTTCGGGCACCTCGGACTTCCACGTGAGCTAGGACGCTGAAACTTGCACGAATGTAAAGGATCTGACCAAATACTCACTGAAACGTTTTCATTCTAGACGCGATTATTTGTAGCCTACCTAGGGTGGAGGGATGGGTAATGCGGAAAACTATGACCAATGTAAGTTGAGAATAGGTGTCTGATTCGACTGAAACTTGATGGATGGTAGGAGAGAAACCTGAGGTGGACTGTTCGTGTTTCTATTCTAAACCGCATTCGACCAAGGTTGGGGGAGTCAGGAGGATAGGGGCAGGAATAAATTGGAATGTGTGTCGGGACAGTACAGATGAGGGAAAAGCGATAAAACTTGAAAAAATAGAATGTGCGTGTGTTATTTAAAGATGGCGATCGGATTCTGCTCACGTTGTTGGAGTAAAAAAAAATCGCTACCAGATTTTTTTCGAATTTGCTCAGATTCGGATGAAATAGGAGCATTAGATATTTGTCTGTTCGATCCAGGTGTGGCCGTGGTGTGTGTGTGTGGGGGGGGGGGGTAGTTTGATAGAGGGCCCCACAAATTTATTAACATAAATCAAACGGATGTAGAGGGAATGGGTTGAAACCTGGAAAAGACAATGGTCAACAGGATTTGTAATAGTTTTCAAGTTCACGTTAGAGAATAAAAAAAAAAAAAAACTTATGTACTCGATCCTTTTTCATTCCGAAATGAAGAATCAACAAGAGCTACGAGCTCATATGGCACTTGTACAAGTAGGTGGTGAAGGAAAGTATTTGAGAACGTTACAGAATACACCAGCCCCCCTAGGATCGGACCTAGAAATAGGACATGTAGTTTCACTCGAGACTGAGCATTTCCGGCATCGCCTTGGATCGTATAGGAAAAATATTTCATAACACTAGTTTGATCACTAGGAATGCTACTTTATGTCCGGTGAAACTCCCCGTACAGCGGCCGAACCTGGCTCAGACACTTAAAACAGATCATTTAAAGCATGTTCTCGTACCGGCTATCAAGTTTCAATCGAGTCTGAGCATTTTCCCGGAAACTCCTGCCCTCCCCCACCACCGCGCTCAGATCCGTTCCGCACCCTAAAGTTTGTCGTCTAGGGCAGTGGTTCCCAACCTTTTCCGTACCGCGTACCCCTGATCAATGTTCGAAAAGGTTGCGTACCCCTTTTTCAGAACGTGAACAGACGATATTTACTATCATAAATTACAAGGCTAACTATTTCGGAATCAGTATAGCTTTGTTGACTTTCACCAGAGCTTGTAGTAAAAGGCGTCATTCATGGGTTGTCATGATTCCTCCCCCAAAGTGTTCGGCCAGACGGTTAAAAAGAAACGAGGCGATTTTTCGGAAAAACTGTTTTTTTGAAAAGGTCGGTAAAAATGACCTGCAAGTCACTAAAATACCTTGCCCTGAAAACATTTTGGCAAGTAATGCCTCTGCTAGTAACGTTAGGCCATCGGTAGGTCTAATCAAAATTGGGTGAGGTGAGATTTTTCAGACTAAATCAATTTTGGTTCCTTCGCGTACCTCTTGCAGGGGTCTCGCGTACCCCTTGTGGTACGCGTACCACCGGTTGGGAACCGCTGGTCTAGGGCATATGGTCTCTCTACTTTCCGAGTTTCATTCAAATCATTCTACTAGTTTGGCCGCTATGCGAGCCAAAAATTTCCCGGACTCCCCCTCCAACTACCCCAACTGTGGCTTAAATTGACTAGGAAACATTTACCTCACATCTCCGACATCTTCTCTTTTCGTCTTTCAAGTTTGAGTCGGATCGCACCATATCTGAAATTACTGGTTCCCATTTCATCCTCCCACTGCCGTGACCATATCCGGTCCGAACGCCAGACAACAAAATAGGCCGCACAAACTCTATCAATCTCGCATCCCGTTTGGCCCATCCGTTTGGTTTTAATGCATTTCACAAAGTTTCCAGACCCCCCCCCCCCCCTCCAATACCCCCTATCATGATTGTCGCTTGTGGTTCGGAGACATGTTTTGGATAGCAAGGTCATTCCTTCTTAACATCCACACAGTTTTACTCGAGTCGGATTACCCGTTCACAATCTAAGGAAGTCAGTAATTCCCAGATTCCCCTTCCTTTGACTCTCCCAACAACGATCGAATCCAGGAACGGAAGTTTTTCTAGGACATAGTGTCAGGTCCTTAAGTCTATTTACTCTGGGAAGTATCTAACACCGTAACACGTGATCACCGGAATTCCGGGAAACCCTCTTCAACTTTCAATTCTCAAGTCGGTTTGTTCAAGTCCCTGATATGCCAGCCTAATTGCGTCGTCCTAATACATCATGAAGTACCGAACTCGTGGGACCACTGGAATCCTGGACCCCCACCCAGTTTCCTCCACAGTGTCTGAATCTGAATGTCGATGATGTATCTAAGACTTTTTCTTCCTTTTCCCATCAAGTTTCATCCCGATCCCTCCACTCTGTTTCCAAAGATTTGCGGTTCCTCCCTCCAACTCCCCCCCCCGAAGTCACCGGATCCGATCCGGATTTTTGGGTCATCTGCGACACAAGGTCTTTCCAAATATCAAGTTTCATGAAGATCCGATCCCACATTCAAAAGTCAGAAGTACCTCAAGACTCCCGATTCCCCCTCCCTCCACTCCCCCACGATGCTTGGATCAGGGAAGCGACTATTTACAACTTAATCATTTGGGGTCCTTGATATGCCTGCCACGTATCACCGTCCTAGCCTATGTGGAAGTCCTGAACTAGCACCAATTAGCTCAGAAATAAACCACTTCCCCAATCTGACCATCATGGGGGGAGCGGAGGGATGGGGAGTCGGGAACTAGTAACATACATAACTCTGGAAGGGGTAATCGGACATGCATGAAACTTGACAAGTTGTAAGGACAAGCGTTTCAGAAGTTCAGTTTCAAATCCGGACCGGATCCGATAACTGGGGGGGTGGGGCTGGAGGGGGAACCGGAAATCTCGTTAAACGCCTCCACATGAGCTAGAACGATGAAAATTGGTAGGCGTAACAGGGAGCCCACCAGATTAACTTGGAGTTGAAAATGATCATTTCCCCGATTTGGCAACTGTGATGGGAGTGGAGAGATGGGGAATCTGAAGACTAGGAACATGAATAACTTTGTAACGGGTAGCCTCATCGGACAAGAATGAAATTTGACAAGTGTCAAGAACAAGTGTCTCAGATATTCAGTTTGAAATCCGAACCGGATCCGATAACTGGGGGGGGGCTGAAAGGGGAGCCGGAAATCTCGTGAAACGCTTCCACATAAGCTAGGACGACGAAATTTGGCACGCATATCAGGGACCCCACTAGATTAACTCCGAAATCAACGTTTCCCCGATTCGGCCACTATGGGGGAATGGAGGGATGGGGAATCCGGAAACTGGTAACATGAATAACTTTGGAATGGGTTATCGGATCTGCATGAAACTTGACAAGTGTCTAGAACAAATGTCGCAGATGTTCAGTTTGAAATTCGGACCGGATCCGGTAACAGGAGGGGGGCCTAGAGGTTCAAACCTCCCCAGGAAGAAGAGTTGCAGACCTGCCTTTTTCACTTTTTTTACTACAAAAAGTGTAAAATAAAATGATATTGGACACAGTAATAACATTCTAGCAAAAACTCCCGCCTACAGTTCGCCTATTCTTACAAGTACCATATGATCTTTTAGCTCTTGTTTTTTTGCATCTGGATGTGATAATGGGCACGTTAAGAGCGCTAAAAATTCATTTAATATCCGTATTACCCGTTGCATTCGTATTACCTTCTGCCTATATCCGATTACCCGTTGCAAGGTCATGCATGTTACTATAGATTCCCCATCCCCCACTCCCCCCACGATGGCCAAATCGAGGAAGTAATTATTTCAAAGTTTATCTGGCCGGGTCCCTGGTATGCCTGCCAAGTTTCATCGTGCTAGCTTCTGTAAGTGCCCAAAAACCGGGTCAGACCGACAGAAGGTCAGACCAATAGACACTACGATCGCTTTATGGCACTAGAGCATGCTCAACTTAAGTCCCATAAATACCATTATCTGAAAATTTAAAAATTTTAGCATAAAGAAAGTGTTTTTCTTAGAAAAACGACGGAATTTTTAGAAGAAAAAAATCTTTGTTTTAAAAACAGCTGTTCTTACGAAAAACCGAGGCGCTTCGTGACAACTTTTTATACCGACTGGCCTCAACATTCGGGGGAGAGTCTTCTCCCTCCCATTCGCTATGCTCCTGATAACCATCGCTTGTAGATGAAGCGTTGTTTGCATATTTATAATACAACGCCTTGCAAGAAACCTACGAGATTCTGATCCCCTTGGCTACGCTAAACCCCTGTCAATCTTCATCAGTGATACGAATCATATCAGATCATTTTTGCATCCCTACCCTTTGACCATTCGGGTCAGTGATTCCACTCCTCCCGATTTCTCGGGAGATCTCCCGACTTTTTTGGAAGTCTCCCGACAAAAGTTTTCTCCCGATAATCTCCCGATTTTCCTAATCTTTCTAGAATTACAATAAGGTCAAAATCCTCGAATTTCACGATCGGATTTTATACCAAAATCTCTTCATTTTACCGGAGAAATGGCCGAGTTGCGAAAGTTTTGCCTGCGGCGCATGGTTGCAGCATTATTGGTTTTGTGCAAAAATGTATAGTATTATTAGAAAAGTAAATTGATTAAAAAAAAAATATACATGGCAAGGTTGAACATAAATCGTCTTTGTAAGCATTTAGAGAAGATGGTCGAGTAAAACTCTAGTCCGTTTTTAATTTGCTTCTTTTAATGGAAGGGCACGTCATTTATGTGGGGTTTTTGACGGTTTTAGGCTTAGGATCTGAGAAACACTATAAACAAGAATCTGTTGGAAATAGTTGAATTTTGGCAGAAAAAAGCCGAATTTGAATTTTTTGCCGGAGACAACGGCTTCAAGATAGTCCTTGGAAGTTGGTGCCAGAGCCTCGCTCTCTTCGGTTCGAAATATTTCTAAGAATCCTCGGGTTTCCCGATCCGATTTAAATCATCTAATTTCAGTCTGTTGGCTGTCCCCAGGGTTAAAAGGGTCAGGTCCCGAAAGGATGTTCTGTTTCCTAACGGACGGACATACCCATTTCGTAAAACTCAAAACAAAATTCGACTAATTCAGTCGAGAAATCTGTGCTGTTTCACAAATTAGCAATATTGGGCTCTTGTGGAAACGAAAGAGAACTTTGAGTAGACCTCAAAGTAGCCTACCGAGGAATCTTTTCAGTGTCCTTGAAGTTTGATGGTGCAAACGGAAATATCAGCCTTGCTATCAAACGGGCCATATGCTAAAGTGTAGCACTTGCGCATCGAAATCACGAATAAAATGAGTATTTTTATTTGCTAACAAGTTTAATGCGATTATTCAATGCCTTTTTTGTAACATAGATAACTGTAAAATTGCTTTGTCAGACATAATCACTGTTTTTAAAATTCCTGATTTTATCCCTGATTTCTTATAAAAATCTCCCGACAATCTCCCGATTTTTTCGGAGCCATTACTGATTTTCAAAAAAAGAAAGTGGAATCACTGATTCGGGTGGCCGCCGCACACCCGAGCTCACATCCGAAAGTGCGCTTGGTGCCACTGAGTTCGTCGGCGCAGCCACGGATGATCGGTCGGTCCGAACGACCCTGCAAGTCTAAGGTCTAGGGGGGGAGTGAATATTCCGTTAGCTTTTGTCTACACTGCGCGGATTCGCGTTTTTGACGTCGAATCCGGTCGCGTCTTGCGTCGCATCGCCTAGAAAATACTTTTCTCATTTTACGAGTTCCGTGTAAAAATTAGGGAGCACGACTCCTGGTTTGATTTCTTATTCGTCCTTCGTCCTAGTTAGGAACCTTGCTTTGCAACGGCTAACCTCATTACCAACGGATAACCAAAAACTTCAGGAAAATTGTTATAGAAGACTCATGATCAGAAAAGCTACAAAAACATCGGTTGGCTAGGTTCCTGAAGATCGCCATGGAGCACCGTGAACGTGTCATGATAGGTTAAAGTTGTAGTTTAGGGTAAGTGGTTGGTGGATAGTTAAAGTTTGTTTGTGAGTTATTTAGTTATTTTAGTTACGAGTTGAATATTTGTAATGGTACAATTGGAGTAGAGTGTTCATTATTTTTTGTATTTTTGTCCCGCCATGGCCCAAAGGGCTTTTTTTGGGAATATATTCATATTCATTCCAGTTTATTGACAGGAAGGCAAACAGAAAATATTCGAGACGAAAACATACGTACGTATTTACATAGGACCTAAGGACCAGCGATCGACACGTGGCCAGATCACTGGCCTGACAGCGATTAAAGACCAACCGGAATGAATAAGACTGACTTGTCTCCCTGACCTCGACAAAAGGAGTTTTTCCGCGGCACAATTGTTGGCCACACTTTTGACTGTTTGTCGCGGTACACGACTGTGTGCCACACACAGACAAGCACAAGTAAATCTCAATAAATATTTAAATCTCAATAAATAAGCTTCAGGCTTACGTCCTTCCCATTCCGTGCAATACGGATCCTCAGTTTCATTTCTATACGCAATTTTATAATTTAGACTTTATTTTGCTGCTAAATTTCAACTAACCCGCCAATTTCGATCCACAAAACCGAAAAACACCCTGACAGTTGTTTGTCGAACTCGAGCCACAAAGCGAGCCACGAAAATCTTGTTGGTCGTGGAAATATACTTGTGGCCACACAAACGACAGCGGAAACATTCTTTTCGAGCCACAAGCGAGCCACGCACATTTGTGGAATCGCGGAAAACGCCTATAGCAACAGTGAGCCACGACGGCCAGTGAGAGGGGAAATCGCGGAAAAACAAAGGTTGCGATCGGCACAGCAAGGAAGTCGGTCCAACGTTTCTACCGACAACAACGATGAAATCGCTTTAAGTGTAACCACGATAAGGCTGACTGAACGCGGAGCACTGGTAGACAATGCAATCCACAAAACTGGGAATCACTGTGATGGTTTTATGTATGTTTCCGTTAACCATCTTTCTTAATTTGTGTTGGTCCTCTTTACATAGAATATTTGTCACGTGTCAGCCTCACCTGAACCAAGCATTAGCGCCCGCGCAATCGAAATCATTGATAACTCGGTTCAGGTGGGCTATATACACCATTCATTGGCTGAATAGCCGCAGTTTTGTATCGGACTCCGAACAATCAGAGCAAAATAACACTAGGCAGTAGTGCGAAGACTTCAAAGAAGTGACACACACTCGTACAGCAGCGACACTAGCACCACTAGCGATAGTGAACGTCCCTACTGAAACTCATTCAGTCATTCCCTAGCGCTGGCTCCGATAGCTTCATATTCTGAACACAGCAAAAAAAAATGATGCAGCCTCAATTGTTTCCTTGGTGTGTGCAGACCGCACCTTTGCTTTACTAGAAATTTCTAAACCCGCAAGTTTGTCTTCCTTTAAATGCCGCAATCGTAGTGGGCGGCGCTACGAGTGCGGCCCACTTGTAAAGCATGGAAAGATAGGTGTTGGCGCTACTCCCTAGTGTTCTTTTGCTCTGCCAAACAATAAAGATCACTGTCTTCGCCACACTGTATTTCCCGTCTCTCCCCTTGACAAAAGTTGTCACAATCACCTTTGGTCTTTAACGTGAAAAATCTGCCACGGCCAACGTTCCTCCTCTTTTTATCTATTCCCGACATTTTGCCACTACGTGATATCTCGACTTCCCAAATTTGTGAAACGGAAACCCAAGAAGTGTTTTCAAACGAACGTGACTTCCCTTGATCTTAGAAAAAGATTTTCTGGAAAAAACCTCAATTGCTTTTCAAAGTCAAGCCTGGAACTGCACTCAAGGAAACTGATACAGTTAGAAGAGGTGGCTTTTACGTTAGAAAACCTGCCATAGACCTTCTGTTAGTGTCGGTATCAGGGCAGGCTATCCATATCAAGGACAAGTAAGGAGTTGTCCAAGAGGTTTCGAAGGTGGAGAAACAAATGAAATTCTTAAAGCTTTCACAGCTTTCATATTATAAAACTGGTGTCAGACCAACTATCTTGATCCCGGACGGAGGACGAAGAGTTTTTCAAGATGTTTAAAGGTGTATCAGGGTAGACTATCCATATCAAGGACAAGTAAGGAGTGGTTCAAGAGGTTTCGAAGGTGGGGAAACAAGTGAAATTTTTAGATCATTCACAGCTTTCATATTATAAAACTGTCATGGATCGTCTGGTAAGTGGGCAAACTATCTTGATCCCGGACCGAGGAAGAAGAGTTTTTCAAGATGTTTAAAGTTTAACTGAAAAGCCAACTTATTTTCGTGTCATTTAACTGAACATACTGAATTATTTGGATTCTGCAAAGTGATTTTTTTATTTTCCACTATCTACTCTAGTTATGACGTTCAGAATATCTGCAGCCGTCCCCACAACGAAAATTCTACTATGACGCGGGAAATTTTAATCTCAACACAAACGCGGCTTGTCAGTGAGCAGTGGTGAGATTGGTGAAGATCGCTTAGTGCCTGAACAAAAAAAAAATCATAAATCTTTCTCGTAAGGCATACAACAAAAATACAAGCGCACAGAGGTACCACAAATCACACGGAAATTCCACTATTTGGAAATCGATTATTCGTGAATAGCGGAACAACGAAATAACGCATTTTCAGCGGGTCTTCAAGCCAATTTTAGTGAACAAGTGATGGGTAACTAGATTGTCCTATCCCAGCCCTTTTCGGTTAAACTTTAAAGGTGTGGAAACAAAAGATATTTTAAGAGTTAGCATTCACCTTAGAAAATCTGGCACAGACCTTCTGGTATTGTTTGGCATAAGGGAGACATCTTAATCACGGACATATGACGGAAGCGTTCCAAGAGGTGTGAAAGATGGAATAAACAACATATATTTATTTATTTATTAATCGAATAAGTGGGGAAGGTCCTCTACCAACTATAAATATAAATATAGGCTAAAACCTGGTCTCCTTCTGGTAGGGTCGGTAGACGGTACCAGGCAAGACCATCTTGGTCCCGAATCGATAATGTAGAGTGTTTCAAAGGTTTTCAAAGTTGGAGAAAGGAGGGAGGTTTCAAGAGTTAGCGTTCACCCTTAAAGTACAATGGGCACTAATTATCCTTTGTTTTTTCATAAAATGCTTCACAGATAAAACATTGTGACTTCCCCGAAATGGCGCTTCGAAAATAAGCCGTTTTCTTGTTATCGCTTGTCATTACCTTTTCGGCGTCTTGGCGGAGACGATTTCAGAGATTGCACTTGCAAGGCGCGGAAATTCAAAAACTCTAGGTCACGCATGAAAATGCATTTTATAGAGCTGAGTGATAAAGAGTGTTGTGGCTGCAAAAAAAAAACCGTCTCTGTAGCTGGCAGATTGCTCAAATGCTATCTGATTAGACTTCTGTTGTTCGTTATACCAGGGACCCATAAATTTCCTTTACAGGGGGCTTGTCATTTCCTATGCTTCTATGTTGCTATGTTGCCCGACCCTTGCCTACTTTCCAAAAATCCCACTTGGGTCGAATCGGCATTCTTGTTTGCCTCATTGGACGTGCGCGCCAAAGAGACTCCTCCCTCGAGGCGCCAGCAGCCAATCCCAAATTTTGTCTATCTGGCCTTGGACGTGATTGGACCATGGGTATTTCTCGAACTATCTTCCGGTCGCTCAACATAGCATCAGAAATCTCTTATTGACAAGCTCCCTATACACCGAGGCATTACAGGAAATTTATGGGTGCCTGGTTATACCAAAGACAAGTTTTGATTCCTGGATGTGGAGTGATAGAACTGCCAAAAAAAAATACAAATATAGCAGACACTTGAGGTCCAGAATTTACAAGGAATTCTCAGTGAATGCTATCATTATAATTATTTATCAATGGTAGAGAAAAGTTTGAGTGTATAATAGCCTACCAACGAATTGATAAGAAAAAAGAAACTCTGCTTACATTTGTCAAACCTAGTAAACTGGAGAATGACAGGCAGCAAAAGACGCCGTAACGATATACAGGCGACAATAAATTGTCTAGGAATCGGCTGATTTCAGACGAAATATTATATTCTAGACGGTGGTAGTATGACATCATTCTAGTTTGATCCGCCCATTGTACTTTGAAGCATCAGAAGATAGCGTTTACACTTGAGAGGATCACTAATGAGCAAAAGAATATCCGAGGAATTTCCTCACAAAAGTCTTCGCGATCGGCAAAAACGTGTTAGAACATTAAGATCAGAATGTTTGGAAGCGGGAATCGCCGAATTTGTGGCGGTCATCGGTGCCGGCACCACCTGATTCGGTCGGTGCAGCGGTTGTCGGAGGGTTGGTAACCCACTCTCCGACATGATGTACGTTTGAAACAAGCCCGAAGGCCGAGGGGTCGACGACTCTCATTTTTGATGTACACCATTTCAGAATAACGGACCATTCCGGATTATTCCTAACCATTCCATATCCTCCCATTCTTTATCAAGTTTGGTAATTCACCAACTTTTGTTTAGTCCGCATTTATTTCACCCCATTCGGTCTCTCCTGCGGCGAACGAGGGGTCGACGACTCTCATTTTTTATATACACCATTCCGGAATAACGGATAAATCCTAACCATTCCGGATTATTCCTGGCCATTCTGGATTATTCCTTCGGGGCGTGTACACTATTCCGGCAGAGTCGTCGACCCTCGCCGAAGGCCTTGTTAGAATGTTGTATCTACTGCGTATCGTGCTTTAAAAGATGAATTAAATACAGTGGCCACTCACCACTAGTGCAATTCACAGAAAGATCGTTTTATTTTTTATTTTTTCTTCAAAACCCGCTGTTTACATTAGTACGAAGATTTGCATAATTTATTATTGTTATAATGACCAACAATCGAGCTTGTCTCTCCACTCGGGCTTATCGAGATATTTTCTTTGATTTCGAATTCAGAAAAAAACTAAAACCGAAACTGAAACCACCAAAAAGTCCTGCACATAGCCAGTGGTCTGTTCACCTTCCCCCCCATCCATCTGATCCCTCGATGGCACAGCATCAGACTGTTTATTCATCGCTTCTGTATGTCAGATCCCGGAAGACCGATCATCCCGGTAGAAAAATGAGGAATTGTCTCTCCTGTTTAAATTCAGCGCCACACTCGGTGATCAATCGAAACCCGCTGGGCACCGACAAACAGACAGGTGTAAGGGGAGTTTACAGATGATCCTACCATCTGCTAGCTCGTTACCGCCAGCATAAAAAGTGAATGAAAAAACATCGGAAAAACAATGATCATGATTAGTGATGGGAAAGGGGGGGGAGCCAAAATGAATAATGAAGTCATGACAGAAAAAGTTGTATACGAGTTTTATGTAGAGTTTGTCCAAAGACCGAGCCTAATAGACCTGACCCCCCCCCCCCAGTGGACCACACCACCCGCCTGATTGGAACCAAGACACTGCTGGGCACAATTTCAACAGGGTTCCAGCGATGATTATTATTACTGATTTATTTCCCTCCATATTGCCGCATATTGCACAACTGTTCACAAAGACGGACCAATGAAATAAGAAAGAAAACAAAATAATTGTTTTCATACACTTACACAGTCAAACTTGAGACACGATCGGCTGAATAAGGACTCATGTGATTTGCTCTGTCCAACATAGATCCCAAATCTCAAGCGGAAAAAATCAAAGAACTGTAGTGTTGCCACTGGTCTCAGAGTTTTGCGAGTTTTCACAGGTTTTCGACTTCTCCCCAGATTCAGAACTGTAAAAAATTTGCACAGAAATCGCACTTCTGCCAAAATGTCGCAAGTTCTGCGATGCAAAGCATTTTGTCAAATTTCAAGGCAACTCTTTTCGGGAAAAGGATTTTTAGTTTTTTAAAGATTACTAGCTCCTCGTACAAGAGAAAATTCGTACCTTAAACTCCAAGGGTTTTTCTTTGAAACTGAAAAAAAGGACCGAATTTTGTGGGGGCCAGAATGTCACAGATTTTGCGGCCAAATGTCTTAGGCTCCGTCAGAGAAAAGTGGCAACACTGATCGTAATATCTGATGGCACTAAGCGGACAAGTCAGCTGAGCTTATTCTAGCGATATTCAGTTTGGGCTCGTCAACTTAACTGCACTGAAACAACACTTATAGTGTTGTTAAATGTATAGACTGACTGAGGTATTTTTTTTTTGTATACATTACTCTCCATATTCGTGGGAAGGAACTATACGAATAAATACGTTTCAGATACCATAGTATATGATTCCACGGTCTAAAGTCGTTTTCGCAGTTACCATGGTAACTGATACCACGATCAAAGGGCGTTTTTGCAGTTATCATGGTATCTGGAGAGTTGCCGTGGTATCTCATATTCAGATACTACGGTCCCGACCGTGGTAACTGATCGTGGTATCTGAAAAATTCGTCTCACTTTAATCATCAGCAACACAAGGGTCTAAGTTTTTGTCACATTGGTGGGAAAGAAGTTTTGCATTTGTCATATGGGTGAATATCAGTATTTCTTTTGGGATGGCTTCTAAAAGCGCTAATTCGCGGCAATTGTCGTTTTTGCAAAGCCACCGTGGTATCCAATACCACGGTAACTATAGAAACGACAAAATGCAGATACAGTTACCTTGGTAACAGATACCATGGTATCTGCACAACACAAGTCTTAAAATATTTTGTTTTAGTGTAATCTTTTAGCATCCCATCTTGTGTTCGGTATAATTCTCGATAATTCACTGCTATGTGTTGCCGAATTAGTTTTTTGCCAAAATACAAGTGTGTTGCGTTGCAACGCCCCCTGACACTTAAGTAGTCCTATTAAACTTGAACATACTACACATCATGTACACATACTATTTACAGTAAACCTGATTAGTTTATTAAAAGACACACAATGATAAAGAAGTGATGAGCCCATTATATTATGCTGCTTGGCCATAACAGTCGTGGCTTCGCAAAACTTGGTCGGCCTAATCCGTCTTTTATACTGTCAAAAGGCTGTAAATAGGGAAAGGGATGAGTAATGGTGCATTCACACGCTGAATATATGCCATCGTATTTTTAAATCCGTACGTTTTTCCGCCCGGCTTTGTTATAAGAGATTCTTTCTAGTATAAAACGAGCATAAAATACGCACATATTCGAAAAACGCCCGGATTTACGCTAGGTATATATATCTATATACATATAGAAATAAATATAGAAAGTTTATTTCAAAAATCGACTTCCGTGGTTAAGGCTGCATTCACAAGCATGCCTAGCTAAGCACAGGTGCCTAGACCTTCTAGACCCTATTCTAGAGCCTAGAACTCCGTGCCTGGCCCAAAATTAGTGCCTTGGTATGGGTGTGAACTGTGATGCCAGGCACGTGCCTAGGCATCCGTGCCAGGCTAGGCATGCTTGTGAACGGGGATTTATACAACCAAATTTGGTTTTCACTTAAAAGTTTAGCTCTCGCAAATATTTCGATTGCCTTATTTTGCTTTTATTTTCTTTCTCGTCCAAATTGTCATACGTGGAATAGGAGTCTGATGTTTGAGATCTTGTCTCGCCCTGCAGATAAAACACGACAGAGGACGGGTTCGTATTGAAGCAAAAGCAGAAAATTGGACTAAGGTTGTAACGGGACTTTAAGCTAATGACGAAATCCAGCCTCCTATTTATACAATGAAAGATCTCAGCTCACGACCCGCTCTGAACAGATTCGTACCGTACCACTGTTGCTGAAAGGGAGTGAATGAAGAAAATACTCACCGCAACAGCAACCGTGATTGCTGCCTGTGTTATTTGTTTCTTCTCGCTTTAAAAATGACCCGAAACTTTAGCTGAACTCGCGCCTCCACACCTGAAAGATGAGAAAGTAAATTATCTGCTTTGATAATCCACTGACTTGCCGAAGGTGAGGTTGACAAACGAAGTTGCAATCTCATTTATTTTTTAAACCCTTATTGCAAATCACAGTGTTGGGGCAGTGGCCAGTGATTACCGAGCTCACCACTGGCCACTGAAAAAACCCGTCTGTGTTGAGATTCAAATTTTCCGCATCAACAGTAGAACTTTGCGTAGTGAGGTCGGCCATAGATATTTTGAACGTCATACTTAAGCACATAGTGCAAAATTAAAAAAATCCCTTAACACGATCCACAAAACTCAATGTACTGAATAAAATGATACAACAAAATTTAGCTTTTCAGTTATACTTTAAAGGACACCTCGCACTGCATAATATTTCTGCTCAGATTTTGTCTACGGAGCTGACGATTCATTTCTTTAGTTTGTAATCTTCTGCTTTGAAGGTTTATTTCACCTAAGTGTTAGCTCGAGTGTTAGCTGACGGAAAAAAAAATAAGATCAACTCGTATGACAATGTTTATAAAAAATAATTATGATTACTCTACTAATTATATCTTACAACGAAATCGTCTATCGCTAGCGTCATGTTAATTCACTGGCTTGTCCGAAGAAGCAAGCTTTGACACGCACACGCCATCTCTCTTGTTTCTTCATACAAGCCAAGTTCCGAAATAAAGCACTAGAAGGCATCAGCGCTACCGTAGCAAGACCGTCAGGAAACGTCCGCTAGTTTTTGCGCTAGCAGTACTTGTGACTTCGGCAGCGTTTCAATTCGCTTCGCTTTCCAGAGCTGTTCTTGCGCTCCGTTAGTTTTGGTCTTTGGAAAGTGACGAGGAGATTCTTTTCTACAAAGAGATCTTGGCAGGCCAGCGAGAATTTGCAAAGGCCCAATGACTTTCCGTTAGTTCTTGCTCTCGATTCACTTCGCTTTCGACCGCTGTTTCGAGATCTGATTTGCCAGCGCCATCTAGTGAGCAAGTTTGTTCGGATTGTCCGACTGCTGTAACGAATCCTAGATGGCGCGGACGAAACGATGACAGCCAAATCGAGGAAATCGCCATAGAAGACATTCACGATCCATACTCAAAATCTATGGCTTCAACTCCCAAAAAGTCATCGGCCCTATCTTCTTCCCAGAACCAGTCACTATCGGTGACCCGTCAGCTCAACATAGCAATCGTGGAGAACAGCCAAGAAGACGAATTATCGTTGTTTGATTACGAAAAATCGAGCTCGCTGTCCTGGGATAAGGCTGGAACTACTCCTTTTTCAAGAGTGCATGCATCGACCAAGTCCACAATATCAGGATCTGTCAATAGGAACGTCAAGGATCTCGAATTATCCTTGAATCAAGCTATGATGAATGCCCTCGATCCTAAAATACAAGAACAGCGGAATCACATCAATGATCTGAACTCAAGAATAAGCACTCTTTTAAAACTAACCAGCTCCTGCAACTGCAAATGCAAAGAGAGAAAAAACACCGAAAACCAAGGCACACAGACTGACGAAGGCTCATTAACAATCGTGAGAAAAATAATCAAGCTAATTTCCGAGGGTAAAAGTGTGGACATCAGGTGGAGAACAACTCAGGAAAAGCCAGTCGTTGTGGCTGATATCTCAGTTGACAGCAAGAATGAGATTGACGGATACAGCTCTATAAAAAGAGAAATACTTTGAGTACCCACCTCGACTTCTATTCCATCTCCACCGACCAAGGATAAGAGGATTCTACCTTCCCCGAAAAAAAGTTTGTCTGATGGGAAAGATTCTCAAGCTGCCCGCTACTTTTTCGATGAAGGACACTGCAGAAATGGCAAATCTTGCCGTTTCTTTCACAATCCTCACAGGTTACACGTATGCCCAGACCACGCGGCAACTGGTTGTCCCGATTCCGAAAACAAAAAATGTGTTCTGCTGCACCCCGTGAAATGCCAAAATAGCTTAAAGGGGAAGTGCAACAAAGGACACAGTTGTAAGTTTTATCATGCCTCAAATGATGCCTCGAAGGCCCAAGCAACTGTGAGAAATGCCGATATGCGTGTAGAGGATTGCCGATACTTCAACCGCGGCTACTGTCGCAATGGGGACAGTTGCCACTTCACCCATTCTACAGATCCAAGTAAAACAAGTCTTGTTCCAAAAAACTGCAAACGTCCGAGCCCAACTGTTCATCCGCGCGGAAAAAACAGGCAGCAGGTCACAAGAGTATTTTACAAGTCTGGCTACAGGCCCACAGGAATACGCAACCACCCAGACAATCTAAAAACCCAGAAACAGTCACAGCTTCTAATTTCTTTCCCCACTCAGAACAACCCTCTTGGACCAGGGCCTTCACGGAACCCAGACCACCACACCAGCAAAAACCAGTGTCCCGGGCAGCGGAAGCCACAAATGCAGTTTCTAGGGTCAACAAATACGCCCCTCTTCTGTGCCTGAATTCCGAAGCTTAGAACCAAAAACTGTAAAATCTGTACTTTCTAAAACGCATTACCCAAGATTTTTGCTTGCCAATGTTCGTTCTATATCAAACAAGGTCGAAGAATTGAATGAGGTGCTCTCAAACCACAAGATTGATATAGCTTGCGTGACCGAAACATGGATTTCTGACAGTGCCGCACTCCAATTTGACCAGCACGACTGCTTTATTTTGCCTCGGAAAGATTCTAACGGAAGACCCGTGGCACATGGTGGTGGTGTTGGGGTTTTATGCAGAAAGTCTTTCCCTAAGCACATTCTTGAGCCCCCCATCACCAAAGAACCTACGCTGGAAGTAATATGGCTGTGGACGAGAACGAAACAGCTTCCTGCCAAGACCTCGTCAATAATCATCGGAGTAGTGTATTATCCACCTAGAGGTCTGTTTCGGAAACAACTAATGCAGTACTTGGAACACTGCACAGACTTTTTCAGGAGCAAGTACCCGTTCGCGGATATAGTAATTGCAGGCGACTTTAATGACATCGTTTCTCAGTGGGTGGAGAGAAGTCTGTCCCTGTCACAGGTAGTGAAAACGCCTACACGGGAAACGAAAACTGTCGATCTTATATTTACATCAATGACCGAGGAGTATTCAGAGCCGTATACCATCCCTTCTTTGGGTATGAGTGACCATCTTACTGTAATTTGGGAGCCAAAATTGCACTGTCCCATACCTTCACCGAAAACCTTGACATACCGACCCATTCGACCCGAATTTGTCCGAAATTTCAAGACAGCTCTGACCCAGATTGATTGGACACGTCTATACCACAGTGAAGATCCTGATTTCATGGCTGAGTTCTTCTGTGCTCAGGTTAATGGCCTCTTCCATGAATTTTTTCCAGAAAAGACTATTAGTGTCAGAGCTAACACCAAGCCTTGGGTCACTGACGAATCAAGAACATGATAAGACGACGAGACAAACTCTTCGAGCAAGGAAATCACAGTTCTGCACGCAAACTTCGTAACAAAGTGGTATCTAGCATAACAAGATCAAAGATTTCGATGGGATCCCAAAAATATAATATTTGACTCAGACAACTACGTCCTGACTACGTCTTGTCTACGCGAGATCCAGTCTTCGCCAGGCTAATCATCTGAGAAAATTAATTTCAGATATACCTGTATAAGCCATATTTATTTTGACGATACTGATCGAAACTACCTGCTTTACTTCTGCCGAATTTCCGTTTTCGGCCGAATTCCGAGCGAACTACTTGTCCAGCCAAAAAAAGATAGTTCAGAAACGAATTCAGCGCATCTCCTTGTCCCTATAAAGAACGTCTAATCAACTTCAAATAAAACTTTAACTTATAAAAAAAATCCGGTTTCAACCGGATTCCAGACGAAGTATATGTCAGGGTAAACCAGATCCAGTCTTCGCCAGGCTAATCATCTGAGAAAATTAAGTTCAGATATACCTGTATAAGCCATATTTATTTTGACGATACTGATCGAAACTACTTCTGCCGAATTTCCGTTTTCGGCCGAATTCCGAGCGAACTACTTGTCCAGCCAAAAAAAGACAGTTCAGAAACGAATTCAGCGCATCTCCTTATCCCTATAAAGAACGTCTAATCAACTTCAAATAAAACTTTAACTTATAAAAAAAATCCGGTTTCAACCGGATTCCGGACGAACTATATGTCCGGGTAAAAAATGATTGTCATATACAGATTCAGCGTATCTTCTTACCCTTAAATCTATCATCTAATCAACTTCAAATACAAATTTTACTTTTAACAGATTTTCCGGTTTCGGACGGATTCCGGGCGAACTACTTGTCCGGCGAGAAAATGGTTTTCACCATCGCGTTCAGCATGTCTTCTTACCCCTAAATCGAACATCTAATCAACTTCAAATAAAAGTTTTACTTTTAACAAACTTTCCGGTTTTGGCCGGATTCCGGGCTAACTACTTGTCCGGCGAGAAAATGGTTTTCACCATCGTGTTCAGCATGTCTTCTTACCCCTAAATCGAACATCTAATCAACGTCAAATAAAACTTTTGCTTTGAACAAATTTTCCGGTTTGGGCCGGATTCCGGGCTAACTACTTGTCCGGTCAAAAAATGGTTTTCACCATCGTGTTCAGCATGTCTTCTTACCCCTAAATCGAACATCTAATCAACTTCAAATAAAACTTTTACTTTTCACGAACTTTCCGGTTTTGGCCGGATTCCGGGCGAACTATTGGTCCGGCGAGAAAATGGTTTTCACCATCGTGTTCAGCATGTCTTCTTACCCCATAATCGACTATCACATTAGCTGTTTCAAAATATTTTGTTTGCCCCTTAATTTGAAACCCCTCCCCCACCCTTAAATATAGAGCTACAGAGCCCATCTTCGAACTTGACTTGTACTTTGACCCAAAGGATCCTCCCACCAAGTTTCATCAAAATATCTCAATCCCTTCGAGAGTTATCGTGCGTACAGACGGACAGACGGACGGACGGACGGACGGACGGACGGACAACTTTTGCGATCACTAACGTTTTGGGATCCCAAAAAGAGCCCGGAAACTCTACGGCAAGTTTGAGATCCAGACTCTACTTAAGACTGACCCGAAGAAGTTTTTCTCACACGTTAAGAAAATGCTGGGAAAAGACAATCGACATCACGAATTCTACAAAGAGAATGGTGATTCACTCACAGCTGACGAAATTAATCATCATTTCGCTGAAATCTGTAGGAAGCACCCTGGTCTCTCTGCGATCCCTGCATTACCTGACGTCACTGACATACCTATCATTGAGTTTCATCAAGTATTTGAAGCTCTCTTCGACCTGAACAGTAACAAATCCTCGTTCCCCGGGGATCCAGTCCAGATCATCATAAATTCCGCGGCTGAACTTGCCGTCCCTCTAACGGCAGTATTCAATCAGTCCTTGGTCTCCGGACGGTACCCTCGTCATTTTAAAAGAGCAGTCATTACGCCAATACCAAAAAAGCAAAATCCTAAGGGTCTGGATGACCTAAGGCCAATATCGAAGACATCAACGTTTTCCAAAGTCTTCGAAGGATTTCGTTTCAGATGGCTATATGACGACATTAAAAACCACCTTGACCCGATGCAATATGGATTCAGACCTGGCTACAGTACAGTTCACTATCTGGTCAAGCTCATACACGTAATAGCCCAACACCTCGAAAATGAAAGTGCCTATGTAGACTGCCTCATCACAGACTTTGTCAAAGCCTTTGATTCACTCTGCCACAGTGAAGTAACGATCCGAGCAAAATTGATGGGAGCAAGAGACATCCTTGTGAGAATGTTGGCCAGCTTCCTCTCGGATAGAACCCAGTGCGTTCAACTGGCAGTTGGCAGTCTTTCAGGGCTTGTGAAAATAACGTCTGGAGCACCACAGGGAACCAGGTTAGGCCCACTTGCCTTCCTAATTATGGTTAATACATTGATGACGAACCTGAAAAACAGATTCAAATTTGCTGATGACATGTCGCTACCAATATCCCGTACTCTTAACTCCACGTGTGAATCCAAAACACTTCTCAGTGAGATACTGGATAACCTGGTGACACAGACTAACAACCTGAAGCTCGAACTAAATCTGAAAAAAAGTTCAGTGCTCAGAATCTGCTTTCTAAAAAAGGAAACACCTACGATTGAATGAACAGCGTTACAACACGTCAAAAGTGCAAAAGTTCTTGGCGTGACTATTGAAAATGATTTGAAGTGGGAAAATCACGTGAACTCCATCTGTCAGAAAGCTAACGGTGCCATATCTCTATTTTCAAACCTTAAACGATTTGGTTTTTGTACAAAGGTGCTATTACAGTGCTACCTACTTTTTGTTCGACCACTTACCGAATACGCCTGTCAAGTTTGGCACCCTGGTCTAACCCAGAATCAGTCCTCGAGGATCGAAAAAATTCAAAAGCGCGGTCTTCGAATCATCCTTGGGGACAAATACTTGGACTATGACTCGGCACTGGCGAAGCTAAGCCTAACATCCCTTGCCGATAGAAGGCACGAACTAATCATGAAATTTGGTCTCCAGTGCCTTGAATCCGACCAACACCGCACCATTCTACCAAACTTCAAACCGAATTGTACATATGAAGTTAAGACTAGACGTACTTGTAAATATAATTCTGTGCAAAAGTTTGACGAGCCTCCTGCCCATTCATCTGAACGATTTTTAAAAACATTTGTGCCTTATCCTCCCTCAAATCTATGGGTTATGATGGATTATGCGCTCTTCACTTACAAAATGGGTCTGACAAGCTTATGTGTCATCTTTCGTTGTTGTACCAAATGGTTTTTCGCTGTGGTATAGTTCCAGATTCTTTTTGTGTTGGTCTTATTTCGCCGATTCTCAAAAAAGGGAAGGATCAGTCTGAGTGCTCGTCGTATCGACCTATAACTGTTTCAAGTGTTTTGCTAAGGTGTTTGAATTACATATAATTGGTAGCCTACGTTCTATTTGTTATATGCCTCCTCACCAGTTTGGCTTCCAGCCTAAGCTTGGATGTTTCCATGCTCTAAAATGTCTATGTAATTTATTAGTCGATGCAGATAAATCCGGTGGTACTCTAGCGCTTGGTACATATGATGTTAGTAAAGCGTTTGATTCGTTGTTGCATCCCCAAGCAATGAATGAGCTTTTGAACCGTGGAGTATCGCAAGATTTAGTTAGACCTCTTCTGTACATGTACCGCCATATGAAAGCAAAAATACGTATACCTGGAATTAATTTGCTGACTGAAGATATACCAATTCACATCGGGGTTAAGCAGGGTGCGGTTACGTCTCCCACGGTTTATAATAATGCAACGCTTCCAGCTCAGTGCCAACTTTCTTCGTGCTGTATATATAAAGGTACTGATCTGCCGATATTATGTTATGCAGATGACATTTTTAATATTAGTAGGACTACTAGTGGATTAGAAAAATGTTTTCGAGAGATATCTGAAAATTACAGTGATATTGGGCTTTCCCTAAATGCTGGAAAATGTAATGTTTTGATTTTTAATGAATTAGATGCGACTAGATCTGAGGGTATTTCAATAGACCTGAATGGTACAGCAGTAAAGCCTTGTGATAAGTTGACTTATCTTGGCCTTCCTATTGGAAAAAATCTGAAGAAAACTAGGCTATTGATGCTAGAAAGTATGGAAACTAAAATTCGTCGTGCATACGGTACAATTGTTAGTTCGCAGTTCCATTTGAACAGAGCCCATCTTGCGAGGATTTACAATAGTGTCGTCCTGCCACATATTCTGTATTTAGTACCGTTTTACCCTATATTTAGTGAATCTGACCATCTTAGGATGAAGCGTGTTTTTTTCAGATTCGCTAAGTTTCTGTTACGAGTTCCTCCGTGGACTCGCAACTCGTACTTGATGAAAAAATATAACTTGTCTGACCCGTGTGCTAAGTTAGCTGAGTTGAATGTACATATGTGCAATAAGCAAACCGGCCATGAATGGCAAAATGTTGTCTTTTGATGTGGAATTGTCTTCGTTTGTACTTTAGAACGTAAATGGTATGTTGTTTCTTTCTTTTTTCTTTTTTCCAATTTACTCCATCAATTCATTCTTTTGTATGATGGGTTATAAATACATACATACATACATACATATTTTACAAAGTTTTATAACGACATTTCCTGAATTTCGAATATTTCTTGTTCGTTTTGTATTGTGTCGACGTGCCAATGTTATAACTGCCATGCTTTTATATTATGGTGAATAAATCTGAACTGAATTGAATTGAAAAAATTTCCAGAGCTGTTCTTGCGCTCCGTTAGTTTTGGTCTTTGGAAAGTGACGAGGAGTCTCTTTTCTACAAAGAGATCTTGGCAGGCAAGCGAGAATTTGCAAAGGCCCAATGACTTTCCGTTAGTTCTTGCTCTCGGCAGATTATCGCCCTGTATAAAACAAACTGACAAGATCTACTAAGAAACAAAACTTAGTTACGCTGTGATGGCTTCAAAAAGTACCAAACTCTCTCTCTATCTCTTTGTATCTACCCTATATCAAAATCCGAGGTTCCCGTCCGTCTATTTGCTTGGCACCGCGAAACGGAAAGCTCCAACCGACGCATTCGCCATCTAGCGTTTGTTGCTTTGCCATACAAGTGATGCTAAGAAAGCTTACATAAAAACTACTTAAGATGGCATGCTCGACTTGGTTCAAAGGAAATAAATCTGCAAGCAAGTACTTATAAGACTTAGTTCTTGCTGCCAGAGCCGTCACTACTGGGGGGGGGGGGGGGACGCCCCCCCCCCAATGTTGTCGGCCAGTCGGTAAAAATAACCGAGTCGGCGCGAAGCGCCGCGATTTTTAGTAAAAGCAGTGGATTTTTTTCTTGGAAATAGTCGTTTTTTCTTAAAAACAATCAAAAACAGTCGGTTTTTCGTAAAAATAGTAGATTTTTCTTGAAAATAGTAATTTTTTCGTCAACACAGTCGTTTTTTTTCTCAATAACAGTCGTTTTTATCCGCAAAAATAGTCGGTAAAAATGACCAGCCAGTCGGTAAATACCTTGTCCCCCCCCCCCCAAACTTGGGTAAAGTTGCTGCAGCCTGCAAGTACAGTAGAGGTATGTTTATTTGAACAATTACGTAAATTTGAACTCTAACATTCGAATGGTGCAGTATAGAGTAATGCTTATTTGAACATTTACTTAAATGTGAACAGTGCATTTTTTGGCTAACTGGTAGCCTACACAGAACAAAGATCCAAAATACCTATTCAGGTGTTTTCAGATGCCCTAATTACTTACTTTGGCTAACTGTTAGTTAACTTTAGTCAAGGCAAGTGCATGAAAATGGCAAAGTTCAACAAACATTCAAATAAGCATACCTCTACTTGCCTGACTTGCCTCTACTGTAGAACGGAGAACCGAAACACCTATTCAGGTTTTCTGAGTGAAAGTTATTACGCTGACCGTTCCAGCCTTCTCGAAATAGTAACTAATAGTAACTATTTGTTTACCACTTCTCGAGACAGTAGTAAGCGTGGTAACTAAGAATCTATTTGACGTGACTGGTTGGATTAACCCGTGGCACAATGTTTTGCTGAAAATAGAAAAATGTGTTCCAGCCTCGAGCCAAGAAGCCAGAATCTGTGATGCCATGCATAGTAACTACAGTAAGTTGGGTGGAACACACTCATTGGTCACATAAAGTGCATGAAATGGCACTATTCAGAGCTGATTAAAAAAAGTCAACAAACATTCAAATAACCACACCTCTACTACTGCATATGGTGTGTAATTTTATACTTCCCCAAAAAATAAAGCATAACTTACCAGAGATATTTGTCCGATTTTTCTTCACACTCACAGCAACTTAATTTTATGCCTTAATTTAAGGCTTAAACATGGCGTTGAAAAATCTGTGTCTTTACACTTTCTAACAGCGAAATGGGGTGGCAGCTAGCTTACGAAGTTCATACACATTCTCCTTCAACTCCACCTACATCCCTGCTGTCTCACTTGATCATCACTTCACTTTCCTCTCACAATTAACTAACTGCACTTGTCACAAAAACAGAATAGAAAATCGTAGAGCTCGTATCCCCTCGGACTCTATGACTCAACTGGTTAAAAAATTTGAATCTGGATAGCAAACGTCGCGTACTGTGAACAGTGTTGCCACCTGTCGCAGAATTCTGCGATTTGTCACAGGTTTTCGAGTTCTCCCCAGAATCACAGCTGTGACAACATTTGTCACAGGAAATCGCACTTTTGCCAAAAATGTCGCAGAATTCTGCGACATTTTTTAATTCTGCCATTGGCGAGGCGAGATAAGAAACACAGAAAATTGCTCTATGAAACTTTTCGCTCTCGGGATTCAGTCATCGGCGGGTGTTGAGAAGGGTTATCCGATTGAGTAAAACTTGATGGGTGGTAAGAAAAAATGCCTCTATGATATAATTATGTGTCCGAACCGGATTGAGTCATTGTTGGTGGAGGGTCCTGGAATTCGTGCGGATCACCGAGGGGTCAAATGAGTGCAGCGATTGGACTGAGACTCGGATTGTAGGAAGTTCACATGCTCTAGATGATCCATTTTGGGGCCCGGACCTAATCTGATCACGGGAGGGGGGGACGAGGATTTCCGGAACAGTTCTCAGACTTGAGAACTTGACTCTAAAATACCCTAAGTAATATACCGAACATGCTCAAATGAGTAGGGCGATTCGGATGAAACTTGGAAGGTGTAAAGGTCATATTATGCTCTAGGTGAAGCATTTTGGTGTCCCGCCCGTATTTGGCTTCGGTGGGGGAAGTTGAAGGGGGTAGCCTACAGCAAATAACCCAGAATGCTCAGATTTGAGTGAAACGATGAGTTGTACGAGAAGCCCTGGGTAATGCGTTTATGTGTCTGAAGCTGATTCGGCCATGGTATACTGGTGTACCGAAATATCAAACGTTGAAGTACAAAAAAGTACAAAAGTTGGGTGCAATTTAGTGGACTGACCCCTTCACTCTTTTCCTGACTAACGATCAAGTTATAAAACACCACTCTTGGCAAGGGTCCTCTTCAGGCTCAAGCAAGAATAACGAACCTGTTTTCTTTTTGTTACGTTATTTTAATTTTTAAATTTTATTTAGACTATACCTATTTCAGTCACTAAGTTCTTCAGTTCAATCAGTTCTTTTCAGTAAAGTAAAGGAAGAAAGTAAGTTCAAGGCGAAGATATGGTACCCTAAAGCTACCTGCAGTCACATTACGATAAAATTTCGCATCATTTTGCGTCAAAATTTAATGGCAAAAAATTTTGTATTTGTTTTACGAACATTAGCTTGTCTTGCCCCTGGTTTAAACTGCTGCGTCGGATGCGACATAATAACTCTAAGGACTCTAGGAACAATTTTATTATGGGAATCTTAGTCTAAATAAATATTTTCGTCAAGTTCAAATGAGGTTGAATGAAAGTATACTGGGAAGATATTTTCGTCCCGTCATCCAAGGCTTGATGTTCTCCTTCTTGAAAAGCAAACAAAAACACTCTCAACAAATCCATGTTTTTCCCCAAAATCGCCTGCACTTTGTGCTTATCGCTCGATTTATGTCATATATCGCAGAATGCAAAATCGCAACAGGGTTATAATAGCAAGGGATAGCAAAAATATAGTATTTATCGAAAACATTTTTTTTTTTCTAAATGGAACTGAATCCAAATCTCGATTCCAACACGGTGTAGCATTTTACTACGTTAATTGAAATACGCTGTCCCTCAACACCCAAAATCTTTGAGTTTTTATCGAAAAATGACCAATTTTCGTTTGTCACAGATTGTCACAGATTTTTGCGGCCAAATGTCACAGGTTCGGTAAAAGAAAAGTGGCAACACTGGCTGTGAAAAAGCTCTCTCTAGATGGCAGCCATCTTGACTTTGGTATGAATTCTCTGGATTGTTTAAATAGCTTACTATTGGAAAGCGAAGGAATCCACTCTCCAGCAATGGTACTCGTAAGCAGCTATTGATTGATGATGCTATTTTTTTTACATATTTTATTTTTATTTTCGCCAAGTAAGAGTTATTAAAGATTCACCAGTTAAGATTAAGAAAGGATTTCTGAGATTTCTCAGGAGGACCAGAGGAGGACAGGCTAATGGAAAATCATTTCATCATGCCATGATCATAAATTTCAAAAATTCCCTCACATGCATGTCTGTTCCTGGACAGTACTGGACACTTCTTCCAGCAATTTTGGGCCTATGCAAATACTGTTGAATCAGTCAACCACAAACCCCTGATTTTTGGATACCCTAGTCCCTATGCCAAACGCTGGATCTATGCCCAGCATTTGGCATAGCCTATGCTTATAGGAACAGAAAACTTGACTCAAACTTGGCTCAGGGAGCTATCTGACATATCAAGAATGTACCCTGAGTCGATATTGATTGAGAGTTAGAAAAATTCTTGTTACGACCATTGCAGTTTCCGGGCAGGTTCCGAGAGTTCGACTTTTGAGTTAGTAAAAAAAAAAAAAAAAAAAAAGCAAAAGGTTTGTGTGCCGTGAGTGATCTTTGCCCCAAAAACAAAGTAATACAATGTATGTCATTAACAGGGTTGCCACCGGTAGTACAATTGTGCTCACAATAGAACTTTCTTTTTACTTTGGCAGCAGATTTTAAGAAAAAAGTAGTTGTCAGGTTTTATTTTCAAGGTGACTATGACCCAGCAACACGTTCTGAGTACTTTTCTTGTTTGGTATTACTTGTTTTCCTTTTTTATTTTAGTAAAGTGGCAACCCTGTATGTTGATAACACAGACAATATGCTGCTCATAAAATCCAATACCGAGTTATCGCCAGATGTGCTAGAGGAACAATAACAATCACACGTGAGAAGGGGGGACAAGTTATTGGAATGGAGAATGAGTGCTTAGGCTTTCGGCTCACACCGACCCGCTAATTAGCCCCGTTGGAAAGTGGTTCAGCAGTCAGCAATGATGTCGAAAGCCAAAATTGACAAACTTGATGTAGACTGATAAAACAGAATTGGATTGAGAACAAACAGGTAGAGACATTTTATGAAGTTTCAAGTGTGGCTAGGCCTAAGACAATTTGGAAATGGCCAAACAAATCCGGATAAACGTATACCTCGAAGTAACATCTCATTGTTTACTTTCTTTATGCCAGCGCATCTAGCGGCCAAAAAAGAACTAATCTGGATGTAATTTTATGAAGAGCGTATCGCGAACTTTTACAGTGCATGAGTGCGTAACTACAGTGCATAAGGGGCAAGGCCCTGCCAGCTAGCTCTGGGAACAATAAGGAGGGGATTCGAGATAACAAAGATGGGGGGTCCTGTTGACAATATGTCCCTGTACATTTATCTAAGCCCCCCAGGCCGGTTTGATGGCCGAAAGTTGCCTAGTCAAGTTTATTGTGCCTTTAACCCTGGACACCCTATTCCAAACGCAGGATAGCTGTTGGCACCTAAACCCTGACCTACCTCACTACAGGTGAATTCTGATTGGTTGATTTTTGAGCTTCACTCAAATCATCAATAATTGATTGGGCCCCAGTCCCAGTATCCAGCATTTGGCATAGTGTATCCGGCGTTTGGCATAGGGTATACCAAACGCTAGATATACCCAGTGTTTGGCATAGGCCTGGCATAGGCTTTCCCAAAATCAGGGATTTGTGGTAGACTGTGTTGAATGGCATGCCAAATGCTTTGTTGTCTTACCCCACCAAAAAAGAATATAAATGTTTATTTTACAAATTCACCACTATTTAGTTTATTTAGGGTACATTCGGTTATGTTTAGGGGCAGGGGGGGGGGGGGCAGTCTAGTACAGTAGAGGTATGCTTATGTGAATGTTTGTTGACTTCAGATTTTGCCATTTTCATGCACTTGCTAAGTCTAAAAACTACCAGTTAGCCAAAGTAGGTAAGAAGGGCAGCTGAAAACACCTATACAGTTATTTTGGATCCTCAGTCTACCATTTAGCCCAAAACTGCAGTGTTCACATTAAAGTAACTGTTCACATAAGCATACCTCTACTGTACACTAGCCCTCGGAGGCGTTACTAGCCAAAATGTTTGTGGGGGGTCAAGGTATTTATTGACTGGCTGGTCATTTTTACCAACTGTTTTTGTGGATAAAAACGACCATTATTAAGAAAACGACTGTGATGACGAAAAATCGGCTGATTTTAAGAAAAAATACTATTTTAAAGAAAAAATCGACTATTTTTATGAAAAACAGACTGTTTTTAAGAAAAATCGATTGTTTTTACGAAAAAACAACTATTTCTAAGAAAAAATCTACCGTTTTAAACATCTCTATAGAGGGATTTAAATACTGGGGATCTGGTAAGCTGTATTTCTCACGAAGCTTTTGATTTCCTTGTCATAGAGACAGTAAGTCTTCACATTCTGAGAAAATGATGTAACCAAACAGAAAGCAGTCCAATCTCCCGTTTCATATTCCTAAAGTGCAATATACCTCTATGGGTATGTCCCCCTGCCATAATCTCAGGGCTGAATGCCTACTAATAGTCTGGGTTCTGGGGAGAAGGCAATCGTCTGCATCCACTTTTATGAACTTGGGCTCATAAAACTATAAAAATGTCGAGGGAGCCGAGATAATGGTTCGGTTGTATTGGAGTAGATTTTAAGCGCGTCTTCTTGGGACCAGTCATAGGGTCGGAGCGAAAGAGATCGGTCGAAATTTTTCTTTTGAAGTTCAGAGAATTTTGGATTTTTTTACTTCTCATCACGTAAGGTAGGATGTGTTTTGATGAGGCTGTTGAAGGGGTTGTCAGTGCAGGTTGTAATCCAGAAAAGGGCGCGAGCAAATTTTTTGGAAGAATAGACGAACAGAACTTGACAAATACAAATTTTGATACAAGTGAAATATCAGTTAGACCAAATGACGAATACAACAATATTTGCCTGAGTGAATAAGGTACGATGCCTTTTTGATCAGGTGTTTGTATTGGAGTGTCAGTGCAGGTTCTAATCTAAGGAGGGTTACGTTACGAGCAGGCCCGTATCCAGGAATTTATTTGGGGGGGGGGGGGTTGCCCGCGGAATTTATTTGGGGGGTATTTGCCCACGGGTCGGACCAAATAGTAAAAAAAAGACATAGGTCAGAGATAAAGCCTTCAAAAAACGATTACTTTTGTGGGTTTCGGGGGGGTCGACGTCGACCCCCCTACCCCCCCCCCTGGATACGGCCCTGGTTACGAGTACATGTTTAGATTGCAGGTACAGCATATAGTGACAATTTGGGAAGCTCGAGTAGGGAAGCTACCTCCCCCCCAAAAAAACCCAACCCCGATCGAAAAAAAAAAAAAATCAATCGATCCGCCAAGGTCAGTTGGTCCGTTTGGGGGATTGGATAATCCTTTTGCTTATTCGGAATAACCCGATACCGTTGAATGTTGGATAAGTGCTGTATTGTGCCATGCAAAAGAATTAGCTGTCTGTAGATTAAACAAATTCCCACAACGGGATACTTTCTGAAGTTGAAAACTTGGATTCTAGACATTCCGATCCGTCTTCGTGCTGTAATACGACAAAGCAAATAATGCCGTTTTGTAAAACAAGGATACCGGTGCGATGCATACTGATTAGTAGTTCTTTTTTCGTTCTTCTTTTTTCTTTTTATATCTTGCACATTCTCCTCGTCATCGAAACGAGGGGTTACCCACTCCCCGGCACCTGCTGTACACCGTACCTCGGCACCGGCCGACACCGACCTAAATTAGCGGTGCCGGCACCGGTGCCGACTTTAAGTTGAGTTATTTCGCTTCTAAACATGCTTATATTAACGTTTTAACACGTGGAAACCGGTGCCGGCTGATGTCAGTCGGTGCCGGCATCGGCTGGGCACCGCGGCACCGGGCACTTGCTGTACGCTAAAATCGAGAGTGGGCAGCCCCTCGCATCGAAAGCTCAGTGTAATTTTTTCTTTTCTTTCTCTACACTCATTATTTCCCTTTTCTTATCCAGTGCGTAATTCAGTTCCATTATCATCGTTTCCGGAAGAAAACACAGAATCCTACAATGAACATTTATTTGTATTTTTCTGGTAATCGAAAAACCTCTAATCCTGAGATAGCTAGCGTACACTTTTATCCGTCTGGCAATAAAGATAAAACCGGGATCAAAACGTTATTTTCTGATTGGCACACTTACCTTGGTGTATTGGACAAGCTTTACAGAAGCCTTTGAACGAGCTTATATTTCCTAGGCCTGTACGTGTGCGGAAGTAAACATTCATATATGCATACTGAGCGGATGTAATAACCGACTATTTGTGAGCTGACAGCATTCGCCTTTCTAGTTACAGGTAAACTCGAGCGTTTGCTCACTCTCATAGTAAGTGTATTGTAACAGTGTATAGTAAGTGCCGGTGTCCAAGTGTGCCTAGCCAGTTAGATGTGCAGTGGTGCGCACCAGGCGAGCAGCCTCTCGGACAAGCTAGCGTTTTCCTTAAACAAATCGCAACAAAAAGGATTTGTACACCATTTTATGGAAAAAAATCGGAAACGTCCAGATTTGCACCATATTTTTTTAACCGTATTCCTTGTAAATGTCTTAAAACTCGTAAATAACAGTAATTACTACCTATTTATAATCCTCAGCGAAGACAGCGGAGTAAAATTGTAGACAAATTTAAGAACGAAAAATATTAAATAAAAAAAAACACTTTTTATCAAATGCATATTGAGCGGATGTAATAACCGACTATTTGTAAGCTGACAGCATTCGCCTTTCTAGTTACAGGTAAACTCGAGCGTTTGCTCACTCTCATAGTAAGTGTATTGGAATAGTGTATAGTAAGTGCCGGTGCCCAAGTGTGCCTAGCCGGTGAGATGTGCAGTGGTCCGCACCAGGCGAGCAACCTCTCGGGCAAGCTAGCGTTTTCCTCAAACAAATCGCAACAAAAAGGATTTGTACACCCGAGGGGTTGCCCACTCTCGATTTTAGTGTACAGCAAGTGCCCGGAGCCGCGATGCCCGGCCGGTGCCGGTACCGACTGAAACATGCCGGCACCAGTTGTCACGTGTTAAAACATCAAATTAAGCATTTTTAGAAGCGTTTGAATGATGAATCGCCTAATTTATTATCGGTACCGGTGCCAGCACCGCCTATTTCGGCCGGTGCCGGGAAAGGAGTGTACAGCAGGTGCCGGGGAATGGGTAGTCTCTCGAGTGCTTGTCTAGCGCAGACAACACAAAATATTAATATTTTATACTTATAAAAAAGGGATTCTTTTTGTTCATGTTTTGCAAAGAAGAATACAAAATCCAAGGAAGAATATCGCTTCCGGGACACATTTTCTACAGTCCATGCCCAACGGCGACAAAAAACACACCCAAGACGGCCATATAAATAGCCATAAGCCCCCCGGCGTCACCTATCGTAAATTTTTATGCATCACTTGTGCTCTTTGCCTCAAGAAAATTTATGAGACTTAAACAAATCCGCCCGGACAACTGGGCAGGTTTATGGACCTCCTCCTAAATAATGGGCGATTTATGGTCTCAAACAGAACCCAGATTTTGAATAGCAGGTACTCATCTTATGGGGTGGTCAGTTGGGTCGGGGTGCACTAAAGTAATTTTCGTGTTCCTCATGAACTTGTCTTATTTTTTCCTACACGGTAACACTGGGAGTGATAGCAGTCACAATAAGGGAATTTCTTTCTCTTTATTGGCCTCACTACACTTTCACTAAAATATTGCTTTTCTTTTTGTATTTTTGTTTTGTTTCTTGCTGTTTTTGCCAGTTCGTTTTTGTCAGTTTTGTCGTTCGGGCATGTGGAAAAATCTGTTTTTATGAATGTTTGAAAATAAGTTGAGCTGAACTGGGCTGATTTTTTTCCGTTTATTGAATCATCGCGGATTGGTGGCAACGGGCTTTGCGTTCTAACCTTCCATAGAGGCAAATCCTCTAGAATTCTGAACATTATTTCTGGGAAATCCTCTTGGGTCTCAACCAGGTCTGTGAACGCGCAAAAAGGGGTTGCTCGCTTGGTGAACGCCACAGTACACCGTCCTGGGGCACGGGTGGGCGCTGAGCACCTATTTTGTAACTGAGCAATTTCCGACCAGACAAAAAGAGACTCTCTTCTTCGGTTTTGTCTTTCAGCTCTTATCATTCATAGCAGAACCTCCCCTTTGGCAACCCCGCTCAAGTTCATCATTTATGTTCATTAGTGAGTTTTCTTATTATGGCCAATTCTAAGTTGTGTTTTCCTTCTTTTCCTTTATTGGTGCTTGGAAAGTGTTTTTTTGTCGGGTTTTCACCCGTTTTGGGTGTCGGGTTTTCAATCCTAAATAATCCTGCCAGATTTGTACTCTAGTTCTCATCTAGGGATTATAACTGTGTAGTAGGCAGGTCGGTATCCATGAATTTATTTCGGGGGGGGGGGGTTGCCCACGGGTCGGACCAAAAAGTAAAAAAAAAAGACAAAGATCACAGGTTAAAGCCTACAAAAAAACCGTTATTTTTTATCTGTTTGGGGGGGGGACCCTCTACCCCCCTCCCCGGATACGGCCCTGATAGTAGGGGTATGAGATTAAATAATAACTCTTCTGACATTGCATAAAATTACTATATTTGTTTGTTCAAACTTAAACTTTGTGAACATTAAAATGAAATCACTGAGTACATAAAAAAGAAAGAGAAGGAACATCGGAATAAATACAATCTCTGAACATAACAGTCGCTATGCATTCCTGTATAAACCGGTGGTAAATCCCTCCCTACATGATCCCTTCAAGGAATAAACTTGCCTGACATGTTTTTACTACATTTTCCATCACTTTGGATATGATTGACCCAAGTGTTTAGAGTAGTGGCCAAACATTCAGATTGTTTATAGACATTCCCTTCTCCCACTCCGCGTACTAAGATGGGTAAATAAACAGATGAGTTTCTCAAAACCAGTCTGGTCTCTGTGGAGATAGAATATGCAAGTGTGTTACGTTGAGGGGAGGTTTAGCTGGCAAAAAGCAGGTATGAAGGACTGTGAGTCTTGTATTAAAATAATTACAAGGCCGTATCCAGGGGGGGTTAGGGGGTTCGACCCCCCCCCCGAAGCCCACAAAATTAATAGTTTAATGTAGGCTTTAACCTCTGATCTATGTATTTTTTGTACTTTTTGGTCCGACCCGTGGGCAACCGCCCCCCCGAAATAAATTCCTGAATACGGGCCTGACTGTGAGTGACCATATGTTTATGGCCATCCTAACTGGTCTTTCTTTATTGGGGGTGTAGGTAAGGGGGGAGGACTCCTCGATTTTGGGGGTTCTCCAGGATTCGGATTTGGATCCAGGATTCGTCCTTTTGGCCGGATTCGAACCCGGATTCCAATCTTCTGCTTGTCATGCTGGATTCGGATTCGGACTCGGATTCCAAACCCTCAATTTTACGAATCCGCTCAAATTTCTAGTTTTCATCCTTCCAGTTTCCAAATTTTACACAGTGGGCATAGGCTATCCAACTTTTTGATCTCCACCACCAACCATCCTCAGTAATCTATCACGTTATCTGATACCTTAGATATCAGTGCTTTTTGTCACTTCTGATTTTAAACTATAACCTATGTATTTGATTTGATTTTTGTCAAGGTCGGATTCAAATCCGGATTCGAATCCTCAGCATGAAATGGAGGATTCGGAATCGGATTCGTACCTAGCCTTGGATTCGAATTCGGATTCGAATCCTTTCGTGCCCATCTGTGTTTTCCAGAAGCTTTTACGCATATACTAGCAGAGTTTTAGTTGAATGTTGATGATAGTGATGATCATTGGAGGACCAAAATGAACTGAATCACATGGTGGCTCTGAATTGGGAATTAATAATTAAGATTTGCTGCATTTTTTGTGTTGTTGTTGAGAGTTGAAGCAGGAGATTTATTCGGGGTGTTTGGGAAGGGAGGAATGGGTGGAGATTATTTAGGGATATACATTTTTGGGGGATAAAGAATTTGTGAAGGTTGGAACTTTGGTTAATACTTTGTTGGGTATTTAGTTCGAGTAGCTTATTTTCAGTTGTTTATTTGTATTAATACAATCAGTATTATTGAAAATTTATTTATTGGATTTAGTTTTGAATTTTGTTTATTGGAAGTTCGTTATTTTTTTATAGTAAACATGGCTCATTACGGCTTTTAGCATTAATAAATAAATAAATATGAAGAATTGGCGGAGTACGTAAATTTTGCTCGTTGTAGCAACTTGTGTTGCGTTCTGTAGACTGATTAAAAATGATTAATGGAACCAAAAAAGATAACATCGTGCTACTTTAAATATGCGTAGCACCTGCTCCATCTTTCAAAATTATGCCACTACCACACGCTAAAGGATAAGTTTCAGGTTCAGGATGCAAATATTACCCTTTTCATATACTCTCCTCGTCTCTACCGAAAATCATCGACAACTGGAACCAACCAGCGCATGACCTGTTATCCTGTTCCTGGCCGAAGATTAAATTTGTGTTATCTTAGGTGTTTGGTATTTGTCTTAATTTATTTCTTTTATTTACTATACTCCGCTTTCCAAAATGGCGGGTGAAAAATAAATTACATATTTAATTATTATCACTTGTGATCGTTACCATTTGTTATTGTTTTCGTTCGACAGTCCAGCCTGATCTGAAAATTAGCTCCTCCCCCCTTATCATTTTCGTTTCACAAGAGTTACGATCCTTACAATTTACTAAAGATGGTCGGGCGCATTTTAAGTGATAATAACTATCTGTTCAGCAAAAATTTTCGTTAGGGAGTTCGTATCGCCTGTCCCCAGAGGCGTCACTACTAGGGGGGAGGGGGACGCCCCCCCCCCCCAATGATATCGGCCAGTCGGTAAAAAAGAGCCGAGTCGCGCCGCGATTTTTAGTAAAAACAGTCGGTTTTTTTCTTAGAAATAGTCCTTTTTTTTAAAAACAATCGATTTTTCGTCAACACAGTCGTTTTTTCTCAATAATAGTCGTTTTTATCCGCAAAAACAGTCGGTAAAAATGACCAGCCAGTCGGTAAATACCTTCTCCCCCCCCCAAATATTTTGGCTAGTAACGCCTCTGCCTGTCCCCATTATTATTATTTTCGTTCAAGATATAATAATAACCACCGCTGGTTCCGCTAATAACTTCTGTGGAACACAACCTGAACCAGACCTGAACTGAAAAACGAGCTTTTACTTTAGTCACCGTCAACTGGTTCTGTAGTATTCCGATAAAAACAAACTCTCAAAAGCGACTCCCTCCTTTTACAGAGGCACTGTCGTTTCATTTCCTTTTGAAATTGAATGAAAAACCTACATAAATTTAAATTATCGAATCCGTTTCACCCCGGGAGCCTGACAGAATCTTATGGTGAATCATTTCAGTCGATTAATTTGAAGATAATATGAATCTTTAAAATCCTACCTACCATTTATACCCAAGTGTAGACCTCAATAAATCTTTCTTTCAGGAATGGGTATGGCACTGTTTGCATTTGCAGTCTACCTGGTCGTATTTTCGGTCGTCAGGGCGAATGGTAAGGGTTTTGAAAGTATTTATAGCAGTGATTATTGACCTTTTAGGTTTGGGGGCTGTAGCTTGGGGCAGTGATCATTGACCTTTTAGGTTTTGTGCCCTTAGGTCATCGTTTTACACATTAAGTTACTATTTTTTTTTCAAAATTTGCTTTTTCGTGACGATGCGTTTGCCTCTCGACGCCATGCTTTCCCCAAACTGCCAAAATTGAAATACAAATCTTAATCCGGCATGTTCTTTTATCCCTATGTGAACCTCGGCTCTTACGTTCGCAGTTTTTCGATCTTTACCAGATTCTGTTCCCCTCAGCAAAAAATAACTTCATATCCTAATCCGGATTGTTATTTGTTTTTTTTACCCATTTGTGAACCCCTTCGTTATACAGTTTTGTCTGTTAGCAGCTTTCCGGTCTTCACCGGATTCAGGCCTAATGATCCATCGGACCGCAAAACCAACATTATGCCCTTACTATTTACAGTGGCGGAACCATTAGTTTAGCCTACTGAAGAAACCTTACTTGCAAATAACCCAGACTCTTATAAGACGATCAAGTTGTTATTTTGTCGAGACTTTCTAACAAAGTTCATACCCTTGCAGGGTCGTATCCAGGGGGATAGGGGACTCGACCCCCCCCCCGAAACATACAAAAGTAATTGTTTTTGAAGGCTTTAACCTCTGATGTATGTTTTTATCATACTATTTTGTATGGATTAGGTCCGACCCGCGGGTAGAAGTAGAGCCTCCCCCAAAAATAAATTCCTGGATCCGGACCTGGACCCTGGCAACCAGACCATCCTTTCAAGCGCTTGCCCCTTATTTCATCTTCTTGCCAATGGTGCTGAGATTCATAGGTGGAGTCGCACTTAGGAGAGAGGGTAATTAAGATTAACTACCAACATAAAAAAAATGTTACATTTATGTTACAATTTGATCTGCCGAAGGAGAAATTAAATTTTATATTTCCCGCCCAAGCAGGAAAAATCGTATTTCCTTACAACATCCCCGCCATCTGGAACATTTGAGGTGGCATCATTAAAGTCTTTCCCATAGGCCCAGGGGCGTAGAGGTGCGAGGCCATTACGGGATAGAAAACAGATGACGGTAGACAAGGAATTCGTAAAACAAGAAACGGAGGAATGAATAATTGGTTATCATTAAAGTTTAACTGAAAAGCAAACTAATTTTTATGTTGTATGATTGTGTTAAGGGATTTCTTTATTTTTCACTATTCGCTCTATTTTCCGTTCAGAACATCCACGGCCGTCCTCACACAGCAAAATTCTACTATGACGCGGAAAATTTGAATCTCAATGCAAACGCGGCTTTTCAGTAGCCAGTGATCAGCTCGCGGAAGGTCGCTCACTGAGTGACCACCAATTTTTTGTGAATCGTTTTGGCCAAGCATAGAACACAGGTACAAGCGCATAGAGGTGCCATAAATCCTATAGGGAAATTCCGCTATATGAAGATCAATTATTCGTGAATAGCAGAGCGACTAAGTAACCCATTTTCATCGAGTCAAGCCTTTTTAAGTGAATAAGTGATGGGGAACTGTATTGTCCTATCTCAGTCCTTTTCGGTTAAACTTTAAGGCATTGGCCGGCCTGGCCCGATAGCTACCCTTCTGGTTAAATTGAGCTGATGCTTATCCGACAGCTCTTATGGCGTGTATAGTAATATAATAATATATATGATGACCCACTGTTCAAGTTTTAGATAGTGAAGGAATGAAAGAAAAGAAATAAAGAAAGTACAACATATCACACACAACAACTGAAAAGCACTCAGTGAACAAGTTGGATGATGCTAAATTACCGCCCAAAACAGACATAACGGTGTTTCCGCGAGTTTCAGCTTGTGGGTTGACTTTGTGCCACAAACTTCTGTGTCCGCCACAAAGACGCCAAAATTTGTGGCACACAAATAGGCCGAGAAAAAACACCTAAGGTTCGCAGTGAACTTGGCCTGTAGGAACGCTCGTAGGTCATTTGTACTCATATTTTTATTCGTACTCATATTGTAAATCCGTACCCTTCTGTGACGTCCCTTTGCTCTTGGGGTTCCAACGGTCTTTCACAGGATCCGATCCGGATAAAAATGTATTTGCATTCTGCTCCTGGGCTCGGATCAGTTCCCTCTCTTTTTTCCCCCGACTTCCTCTTCCTATCCCATCGCCTATCCCGTCAAGCGAACTTCTATCTCTACGGACTGGAGGGGCGGGGTCACGACCTGTTGACGGAGAAACAGGCCTAACGCTTTCCGCATTCCAAGAGGCGTCGTTTCTAACGAGTAGAAAATACGTAGAGGGCATCTGGTGGGTCGTAAATTAATTAGGATAGAATCTTGTCAAACCTGGGATAGAAAAGATCTGAAGCGCGTCGAAGGCGCGAACAAAGAATTAGAATGGGCTTTTTATGTGTGCGAATATGTCGTTGTAAATAGGGAATGCCTGGTTGTTGTTGTCGGTGTTCATTGTCTATGTGCGTAGACAGCATCTGGTGGATTGTATATTAATTGCGATAGAATCTTGTCAAACAACCAATCAATTCAACTAAATAGGTTGAAGAGGTCGTCGAGGACAGAGAAGTGAACAAAAATTTTCAAAATGTTTACAAAACACTTTAAAAAAACAACAACAACAAATTAAATAATAAACTTTATGAGAACCCACCCGAGACAAATGCTGGTATAAAACTGTGTAAAAACTGAGTTGACGAATAAGCAGGATATAAGGCAAAAACCGATTTCAAGTGTTCCTCTCGGACTGACACACGGACGACGGGAGGGGAGGGGGAACAGACGGTTCATCTGGGGACAACACACAATTCTTGCTTCAATTTTTTTTTTAAACGCTTAAGACCCGAGGCGTATTGAGGCGCAAGGAAAGAATTTATAATACCTTGAACCTTTTTGAGGGGAATCTTATCAGTCAGCAAAGAGGGGATTTGTTATTGTGTCTGGTGTCTAAGGTTGTTGTAAGAACACTTAATAGAGCATCTGGAAGATTGTAAATTAATTAGGAGGTACTCTTTCGACACTGGGATAGAAAGATCTTAAGCGCCTCGGAGTGCCAAGAAAATCTCGAAGAAAATAAGATAGGCAAAGACCCGAGGCAAAGCAAAGGCGCGAATTTAAAAATACGTTGGGACGGGAGATTTTTGTGAAAATGAGCGATTTCTTTAAGTT
This sequence comes from Branchinecta lindahli, assembly GCA_023053555.1. NCBI lineage: Eukaryota > Metazoa > Arthropoda > Branchiopoda > Anostraca > Branchinectidae > Branchinecta > Branchinecta lindahli. Next base: position 11,120,438 of record JAKZAO010000010.1, read on the forward strand.
TAACCGAAAAGGTATGTAATAGGAAAATCTAGGTACCCATGACTTATTCGCTTAAAGAGGCTTGAAGACCCGATGAAAATGCTTTACTTCGTTCTTCAGCTATTCACGAATAATCGATTTTCAAATAGTGGAATTTCCTTGTGATTTATGGTAGGCTACCTCTATCTGCTTGTATCTGTGTCGTATGCTTGACGAAAACAATTTACGAAAAATAACTGTTCACGCAGCGAGCCACCTTCCTCAAGTTGATCACTGACCACTGAAAAGCCGCATTTGTATTGAGATTCGAATTTTCCGCGTCATAGTAGAATTTTGCGTTGTGAGGACGGCCGTAGATATTCTAAACGTCAGACTAGATCAAACAGTGAAAAAAAAAATCCCTTAACACAGTCAAAATAATGCAGTGTATTCAGTTAAATGATACAAAAATAAGTTGGCTTTTCAGTTAAACTTTAAAGATGCTTCTGTATGGTCGGTTTTTTGTCATTCAGTGGTTTAGTTGGGAGGGAGTGTAAATATCTTTACGACATATGGTAGGTCGTAAACAGATTATAATTGTGTGATGTAATTGTGCAAAATTTCCGGTACCAACCGCTCACGGAACAACGGAAAGCGGCCGGAAATCGTTTCGTATTTCTACCCTAATGCTTGATATTTCTTTTCAGAGCCGCCTCGCTTACAGCTTGAGGCGTACCAGAGCCAAGTGATCACCGGAGTTGGATTGGACGTAAAACTCGCCTGTCCGGTGAAATCGAAATCTGGAAATCTTCTCGTTGAGTGGAGTAAGGATGGTGAAGTGCTGCACTCAGATTTTTTCCGGATTAAAGTAGTCGGAAATGTTTTGCGGATCAAGGATGTCCGAAAAGACGACGGTGGAAGATATTTGTGCACGGGAGTGAATGGGTTCGGATCGGAAAACGTGTTTCTGGATTTAATTGTCTTGGGTAAGTTTTCTTTTTTTCCGGTCGGAACAGGCATGGCCAGTCTCGCGTGCTGTTGCAAGCTTTTTTCCGCGAATGAGGGGCTGCTAACTTCCGGGTAACGTTTGTATACTGGAATAATTTAGATACAGTTATAACCTTGAGTAATTTCAATACGGTTAAAATTGTCGCTGAGAAATACAATGAATGCTGTGATGTAGCTAATGTAGCGAAGTGATCTTACACTTTTCACAAATAGTCTGCTTTTAACAAACCAATGCTTTTAGAACAAAAATTAGAAAAAGAAAACCCGTTAGTGTGTTATTTTGTTTGTAGCTTGCAGCGGTGAATTCCCGAAGGGCTGCACACTTCCGGAAACGAATTTGCATATTGCATATCTCACAGGTCGGATTTCGACTGGAATCCGGCGAGAATTGAAAATCTGATCCATTAAAAATTGATTTGTCGGTAGTAACGGTATGAATTTTCAATGCTGAGTCTGAACTTCCTTTTCTAACTGTATCGCTAATTCGGCCGACCGGCCGAAAGTCGGAAATCCGATTGAATTATTCGTTTGGAGTGGTCAAATAAGTTAAGTGAACGCGTTGTGCATTTTGATTGAATTATTGATTTATTTATTTCTGTTAAAGAACCGGTACTAAAATAAATTAAAAAAATTTATTTTGTTTTCTCGTCTGATCATTAGTTTGACCGGGATCTGCCGCAAACGGGTCACCCGCTTGAACATAAATCAAGTCTGCCGGAATCCGGCGGAAATTGTTCCGGCTGTTGACTGCAACAATGCCTCGGATTAGGTTATTCAAAGTAGGCCTATCACCACAAGGCCAGAAACGTACGTTCATCGATCTAGTTGTTTGATTGCGTGGCATGTCGATACACCGTCAGAAGTACGATTCGACAGGTCCCGCCAGGAAATTCGAAACCGGAAATTCGACAGAAATCTACAATATCGCCTGAATCCGAAAACAACCCTGGGATCCCATTCCAACCTTTGCCTTGTTATAATATGTTCAGTCAAACTCAGAAGACAAGGATTACCTGTCTCTGACAATAGACCGTGGGAACTAACCTTTCAACTCCTTTCATTTATTGAATAGAAAAGTATCTCACGACGTAAATTGCAAGCTCCAAAATACAAAGTATGACACTGCAGTTTTTCTCTGCGTCAAAAGAACAGTAGCAGTATCACTAGAGATTATGGGTTTAAATTAGACAGTGAGCACTGAAGGGATTGGCAACTCGGAATGAGATTTGTATGCCTCGGCCGTGGCTACCCAGGTGGCTACCAGACTTTTAAAGTTTAACTGAAAAGCTCTTTCTCTTTAATTTGAATACACTGAATTATTTGGACTCAACTAAGGGATTTTTTTTCATCTTGGGACCTAGCAGTGATGTTTAGAATATGCACTGATGGCCCGACAGTTTCACTCTGACGCGTAGAATTTGAATTTCAACAAAACCGTGCATTGCTATGGTTAATGAAACAAAGCTCAGGAAATTTTTAGTTCCAGATTGTTAGGTCTCTGAAGAAAGCCCATTATTGTGTGTGACCCAGAAAAGATTTATTTTTTTGCAATCGTCTACCTTTGTAGTTTCTAAATGCTTCAAGTATATATACAAGTATCTATAGAGGTAACTAGACTGTTGTATGTCAGCCATATTCGGTTTAACTTTAAAGATTATCAGGTGGGCTTACCAGGCCATTTTCCCGTTATTGCCTAATCGTTCCGTACAATTTCTGAAACAAAAATTCCTTTGTTTTCTTTTCTTTTGGGACTGAACACCGCAGCAGACCAGTTTCCTGCCTCTTCTGGAGACCTTCGTCTCGTTCTGTTATCTGTTATCAAACTTCTAACTGTGTAGAAACTGTCTCAGAGAACGAGTGCTTTAATGTACCTAAGCCATAGAAATCTTTTCTTCTGTGAAGCTCATGTGTTCTTGGCTTTACGAAACAAGACGGGCCGTGGACTGCGATCGAAGCGGGTTTAGCAATTTTCTTGATGAACTGTTTTTCAGACAAGTAAGATCTCACACCTCCTTATTAACTGACGCGACAAATCCGAAACTAATTGATTGTGGAAATTTTAATTATCATTTTACACTGTTAGCTTTTTGAAAAGCTGCAATTTTCTGCGTGTGTTCGCACCTTACTTTTTTCTGAAAGGTGCCATTGTGATTTCCGTGGGGTTACCCACTCTCGATTTCGGTGCACACAAGGTGTCTGGTGCCGACACCAGCCGTCAGCGGCTACAACGTGTTATACTATTTAAATCAGCATATGTAGAAGCGCTGAAAGATGAAATTTACGGGTCTAGGCTAAAACCCCCCCGGCGAAAAACCCCCCGGACAAAACCCCCCCGCCAAACCCCCGGCTAAAACCCCCCCGTTACCAAACCCCCCCGGACCAAAACCCCCCCAGTACCAAACCCCCCCCGACCAAAACCCCCCCGGTACCAAAACCCCCCCGCATAAAAAAGACGGGTATGTAAGAGTAGAGTAACTGGTAGGTAGAGAGAAAGAGAAGAATAGAAACCCCCCCGGCGACCCCCCCCCCCCCCGAATCCTTAGAGACTCACACATATTAAGACTGGGATTTACTGGGCAACAAAACGAACAACCATGTGACAGTTTTACCATTGACAAGCACGAGTAAGGTGAAGAGCTGGTAGAATATTTCTGGGACTATCTTGAAAATGCTATCACAAAACGAGCTCAACCTTTCCCTTGACCCAAAGGATCCTCCCATCAAGTCTCATAAAAATATTCATTCCCTTCGAGAGTTATCCTGCTCACAGACGGATAGCAGGACTACTTTTGCGGTGTCATAGGTATCCCTCCGCTTGTTGCCCATCTTCGAGTTTCTGGTATGAATCAGGGATAACTAAAGAGCAATCAGGCAAGGGGAGCTTCACATTGCACCAATGGGTGGCATCGTAACTGCAGCTTCCTCGCCAAGAAGGGTGAGGCATTGGGAAAGGATTTGTTGGGGGGATCGTTACACAGAGCGGAACTGGCTTTGATTTGATCATGCACATTTAATACCTCACTGACAACAGCTTCAGTTGAATGCGGGTGTTTGGTGACTTCATCAATTAGTCTGTCACCATCAACCTTCACCTTCGCCTTACACTCCCTTTATTTATCATTGTTCTGATACCCACTGTACTTCAGACATTCTTGTAGAGTCAAGTTTGCGAAAGAAGTTTATTCTACTCTTACTCTCTACCTACCAGTTACTCTACTCTTGCATACCCGTCTTTTTTTATGCGGGGGGGTTTTGGTACCGGGGGGTTTTTGGTCGGGGGGGTTTTGGTACCGGGGGGGGGTTTGGCGGGGGGGTTTTCGCCGGGTTTTTTTTAGCCGGAACCCGAAATTTACTGCCTGTACCAGTGCCGGCATCGCTGTTGTCAGCTGGTGGATGACAGTAATAATAACATACTGTGTCATGTGTTAATATATTATCAAAAGGCTTTCGTATGAGCAGTAGTCGTAACTCGTAGTGAACAGAGTTGAAAGTCTAACCTTATGTCGAGATTGGTCTTGTAACCATACTTCTTTTGACTTTTCACTTTTTTTCTGATCATTTGGCTGAATATTATCAATTATCAGGAAGACCTTTATTGTTGGTTGCACGGTGTCGCGAACTCTCGAGGTAAAGGGAATCTTGCTGGGGAGAAAGGGAGATACTGTTTCCTGATATCCTGAAGAGCACATCACCAGCAGTAATTAGTGCGTTATGTAGATTTGTAGTGAGTAGTATTATATTTATCGGGCGAGTGTAGTTTAGATTATGCAGTGTTGTAAGAATTTATCATGAAGATTTATATTTGTTTGTTTTTTTATATGGCCCTAAGGCTTTAAATACATTATCATATCATATAGACTTGATCTTATACCGGAGCAAAACATTTTTAAATTTCTCTTCTTTGTATTTTAATTTGTTAGATTCTGGCGATTACATATGCAACCTTTCAGGCTCCGCGAAAAACAAGGAAGGTCAGGATCCTTCTTCTGTTGGTTTTCTTCTTCTTTTTCCGTATGACACCTGTTCTGATTAAAGGCAGGAGCTGTGTTGTGATTAAGGCTATTTTGATTGACAAGGAAAGGGCAGTAACCCTGTTTTAGCAACGTTAGCCTCATAGACGAACAAGGCTGAAACTAGTAAAACATGCTTAATACTGTCAGCGAACAAGGCTCTTACTTATGGACGAAAAATTTCATCAATGTTGACACCTCGCAGTACTTGCAGTATACCTCTGTTAAGATGTTCTGAGAAGAGTTGACTACTTTAAAGGACTCGTCCTACGTATAATGCCAATGCAACCTACTTCCATAACTACATTCATTAATTCATAAACCCGGAGATCGTAAACAACTAATGATGCCTAACTAATCTTTGCGTTGCCGCGATTCGGTAGTTTCCATGGGCATTATGCTTCCGACGAGTGTTCGCATCTCATGCTATTGATGCGTAAAACCGGTTTTCTGAATTTTGCCGATAATTTGCTAAAAGTCAACGGGCCTGGAAAAAGGCTTGAAACAGCCTAAGTCGTGGATAATTGGTTGAATGCAGGGCCTAGTTATACAGTATTCAGATAGTTTAGAATATTGGAACATAAACAGCAAATAGTGCGAGGTGTGCTTTAAAACTTAGCTATGCCTGCAGAAAATTACAAAGGCTTCAGCATCTTTCTACGTCGCTTGCCTTGGATGACAAACTTGGCAAAATTTGCATGACTGGTCTCCAGACCAATCAGCTTCTCTGAAACAGTAATCGGGAGCCTGATACGTCACGTAAAGACATCAAACGTTACAAGCGTGATTCTCAGTGCAATGCTAATAGAGGAGATAGGATGCACTTATAAAGTCGAGAATCTCGGGAACTAGAATAGGTTGAAATATTACTGAAGTAGAATGAATTACTATTCCAACATGTCCTTTAACTTAGTAAAATATGATACGTGCTTTAAGTTGGAAGGAAGTATGGCCTATTTGAACAGCTTGAAAACCTAAGGTGGAATCAAAATTATGTTCTACTGTTCATATGCTCTATTTCCAGATGAAGGCGATTCAAGACGTGTGAATCTTGCTTTTCTGCCATCGACCGTTTCCCAACCGAAATTCATTACTAGAAACGTTGGGGATTCCGTCAAACTTCCATGTGAAGCAACTGGAATCCCAGTGCCCAGGACTTACTGGGAAAAGGTCAGTAATATTGTTGTATTTTTTTAGTCAAATTAAGGGATTTTTTTTCTCGTTCGTAATTGAATACTCTATTTGTCATTGATATGTAGACTTGTATGTCTCGATGTGGGGCATTTCGGGATTGAAGTCATAAGCGTATATGCTACTTTTTGTCCCGTAATCTTGGGGGTCTTTGGAAAAAGTCGTTAAAAGACCAGCGGTTAAGATATCATTTTCCATTTTCGACGGAAAAGAGCCGATTATCATCATGAAACAACCACACTAATCCGCTAGTAAAAAATAAGCAGAGTAGTAAGTAGTAGCAGGAAGTATAGATCCGAAAACGGCTAAAAATCGTCATCGTATCATCTTCAGCAGATCGTGAATGTATTCTCTGTTCTTCTTTCATCTAGAGAGGCTCTCCAGGGTAAGGCAGGGTAAAGCGCTTTTTGCCTAAATGTCCGCTGGGGGGTGCTTCAAGTTTTACCTGCATCTAACTCAGTCCGTCTCGGAAGTTCAGTGGGTGGTGGTGGGAACAGTTTTTTGTCCATAAATGTGGACCCCCACCAAGCAGAAGCTCCTCCACCAAAGTCTGTTGTGTATTTATTCTTTTTGTGTATTTATACTCTACCACTGTGAAACGGACTATTATTGTCCAATTTTTTCATTATTTTTCTTTCTTTTCCATTTTGTGACATGCAGGGAATAATAATTTGGTAAAATCGTTAGAATAAATTGGTTTCATTCAGGACGATGCAATGTTGCCCAAGACTGACATCTCAAGAGACGGAATGACTTCGCTGCTATTTGGGCGTCTTACAGTGGAGGATACAGGAACTTATGTATGTGTCGCTCAGAATATCCACGGATCTATCAACACATCCTACCATCTGCAAGTGCTTGATGCGGCATCTTCCGGACGTAAGTAGTCCTAGGTTCAGGTCCGTCCAACCTCTTAGTGCCTTCGTCTTTCCCACCTCCCCCTTCATTGGCCGTCAGTTTGACATGTCTTCCACCTTCTTCTCGTCAACTAGATGTTTCTGATATGGTGGAACCAAGAACAAATAATCAGATAGAACTACTGTGTTCAGTCACATATGCAGCGACTATATGAATAACCCGAAAAAATATGAGCGGACATAAGAGGTATATACTCTAGCTATGAGCTGATGTTGATACCCGTTTACTCCTCTTCGTCTTCGCCGTTGCATCTTGCAGAAAAAAATAGTGAAAGATTGCTTGCAGGAGGCGTACTCCTCGCGTTGACCCGCTCTGGAGCACGTCCGTAGAGCCAATCAGGTTTGAATGCTACTTTTCCTCATCGGGCGCTTCACGGCGATTTGGCTATTTGTAGAGGTAACGAACGTGATGTGGCGCGAAGCTAGTAACCTCCGCTCATTTGTGTCGGCAGTCGGCCGTATTTTACTCGACGCAGCATGTTTGTATGACCGATATAGGGAGACAACAGTTCTGTCTCGTTATTTGTTCTTGGTGGAACTCATACAAGGGACTTCTACCGTGACAAATAAAGCAGAAATGTTTTTTTGCATTTAAAGGTCTAGGACTCCATTGTCGGACCCTCTCACACGGTCCAGGGCCTCATAGGAAAACCGAAGACTTAATTTGAAGGGGAGGTAGCCCTTGAAATGGGAACAGTATTTATATTGTGATGTTACTATTCTCAGTATTATATTGTTATTTCTCTAGTCAAATTTAGATATTTTTTTCACCATTATTTATCTTGAGACATTGTTCATGAATTCGCATTATTCCAGTTGAGCGCTCCAAGCGGACTAGTTTCTGGAAGTTCCCCATTGTTTTTTTATCATCATTTGTGACAAAGAGCTAGTACAGTATTAATCTGTAAGGTGATGGCCATGAGACAATACCTTTTGCTTTCTACAGTGCAAAACTTCTACTACTCGGGAAGCAAATTGCAGGTTTTCTACTCCTAAACATGTGGATCCCTTTTACTGTATCTGTGGACAAGCGCTGAAAATGACACGTGGAGGACTTACAGAAACTAGTCCACTTGAAAGCGCCGAACTGGGACATTGTGAATTGTCGGAAGGAATTGTACGTTCTTTTTGTAATGTCTGTTGTAAATAGTTCATGAGTTCGGCTGGTTTTTCTAGCTGCAAGCCATTAGCTTCGATAAATTGGTTGACTAATTTTTTTTTTGCAAGAGAAGCAAGGCCGTATCCAGGGGGGTTAGGGGGTTCGACCTTCCCCCGGAAACCCACAAAAGTAATTGTTTTTTGTAGGCTTTAAAATCTGATCTATGTTTTTATTGTAATTTTTGGTCCGACCTGCGGGCAACCCCCCCCCCCCGAAATAAATTCCTGGAAACGGGCCTGAAGAGAAGCCAATCATTTTTTTCACATTTATCTTCCTCATTTGTGCATGCTCTAGAAATATGTGGTTATCCTTTGAATTTCTGTAAATGGAATTTAATATTAATTATTCAGGTTTTGTTTGGTATAATACCAGGGCTGTATCCAGAGGGGGGCTCCGAAACGTACAAAAATAATCGTTTATAGAGGCTTTAACCTTTGATCTACATCTTTTTTCAACTTTCGGGATGAACTAGGTCGACCCGCGGATAAAACCCCCTCCGAAATAAATTCCTGGATACGGGCCTGTATAATACCATCTTCCTTTTTTATTATTTGGATTGTTTATACAAAATGATGTGATTTATGGTTTATTTAGATTTTGGTTTTATTCGTTTGTTAGTTGTGAAAAGCCGTAAGCTCATTCACGCAATAAGTTCACCCGTCTTTTTTCAACTTTCGGGATGGACTAGGTCGACCCGCGGGTAAAAACCCCTCCAAAATAAATTCCTGGAAACGGGCCTGTATAATATCATATTCCTTTTTTTATTATTTGGATTGTTTATACAAAATGATGTGATTTATTCGTTTGTTAGCTGTGAAACGCCGTAAGCTCATTTACGCAATAAATTCACTCATTCATTCGCCCCCTTGACTTCGACATGAACGTTGTCAGAATGTCACTCTGTCTTAAGTCGGGTCTTCACCTTCCGGAATCTGGGTTCCCAGATTTTCCGAGATTTTTTTTTAATTTCTTCTGCGATACTTAAAAATTCCGGAAATCTGGAAGCTCAAAAGCCCCTTTTTTCCAGATTATTTTGATGTACTTTCGGACCGGTTCAGATTCCAGGTGCAATTTACAGGACAAGCCAAAGAATAATCTGGAAGCCCAGATTCCGGAAGTTCCGGGAGGTGAAGACCGGACTTTACCCCCAAGGAGCAGTTCCGACCGGTTGCCAATAAGCAATTAGTCATTCCAACAGCATGGTTTTTGGCAGTTCAAATCGTCCGCCACTAATGATCCAGCGTTGACAGACGTCAAGTCTCGAATGCCCAACTGCCATTTGTCAATCGGGGCTCCCCCATCATGTTTTGTTGTTTTATGTCATGTTGATTGAAGATAGAACTTCTGTTCCGACAAAGTATGTTGTGCGTGTTGCGTGTTTACCACGATTTGGAGAATGCTCCCAGATCTGCTTGTAGAGCCGAGGTAGCTTTACTGAAGATACACAACAAAACCCCTACAAATAAATACAGATATTAGTAACTGAATATCGCATTATTGGCAGTCGTATATTTGAAATTACACTTACATAACACTCGCCAGGTCTGTAACCATTATTTCGGAGGGGGGGGGGGCCCCGCGGGTTAAAGGACACCTGAACGGTCCTATCATACTTCCATGAACCCCTCAGATCGTCCTTCACAGTACCGGTACAGAGAAGACGAATTTTTTCGCTCCGTGATTTCGGCGCTATTCACTCTTGAAGTTCTAAGTCTCCCTATGGTGATTCGTTACGACCTCCCAAGACAAATTTAGCGCCAATATTTAAACTGTCATTATCGCATGGATAAACGTACGCTGATAACGCATGGATGGATAAACAGCGCATGGATGGATAAACGCATGGACTGTTACGGCGCTGACTGTTACAACATGAACTGTTACGCATGGACTGTTACAACTGTTACGGCGAGTGTTACGATCAAGACAAGTCGGAAAAAAGGCTGAAAATTATAGCACTGTGAAACTTCATCCGATTTTAGTCCGGTTTTCGAGAAATAAATGGTAAGCAGTATGTAAAAGTGGCAATTTAGGGTGTTAGACTTCATTCAGATGACCTTTAAAGCCTAAAAAAACGGTTATTTTTCTAAGTTTCGGGGGGGGGGGTGAAACCTTGTCTATATGAAATGACACGTTTATAATATTTACAAAACTCTTACAATGGGACTGAGTCTAGCAATTGACTGGACATTTTATTAAAATCTTTAACTTGCCTAGAAAGGATGTTCCAGCTTCTGATGAATAAATGAATATTTTTGAATATTTTATTTAATAGCCAATATGCCGTACAAAAAACATAATGGTAACAATACACTTTGAATCACTCAATACTTATCTTATTCAGTAGCTATATGAGGGGGGGGGGCGACAGGGGCGATCGCCCCCCCCCGAAATTCTTGAAAAAGGGATTTTAGTGGGAAAAACGCGTGCGAAACACGGGCGACAGGGGCGATCCTCACCCGAAATTCCCGGAAAAGAAGTTTTTTACGGTAAAAACGTACGCTAAAATACAAATTGAGAAGATAAATCGAAATTATTTACAGCACGGTTCAGTAACAGATCTCAGAAACGGTTTTTGAGTCGTAATGTGAATGATTACAAGATTAAAAGGTGTTGTTTGCACCTCGTTTTTAACAAAAATCGTCATTTGGATCGAATTTTAGTCTGGCTAGAGGTGTTTTTAGTGTTAAAAACGGTCAAAAAATGAAAAAATCGCCGAAAATTGTCCGGCCTTCCGGCCGGAAAGGGGGTGGCATTTGGCCGCATATTTTCACTGAGCTGTCGCCCCTCCCGAAACAAATCGGAATATACGCTACTGATCTTATTTAACTAATACGCTCTTTAAAAATTGGCATATTTTAAGAATCTTAGCTTTATTTTTTGTTTCAAGAATGTCGGGGAACATGATAGTATACCCATTAAGAAAATGTCTCCTGGGGTCTGAGAGTTGCTCGCATTCTACCAGAAAATGGCCCTCTTCCTCTGTATTAAAGCACAGGGGGCATTTCGCTTACTAATGTTACACTCCTTAGTCCTGACTCTCAAGTCCGACTAAATGGACCATGTATGACGTACGCGGACTTATGCCACAGATGGCGTTGATGTTGTTTTACGACACTTACACGAATGGAATCAAGTTGTCCCGAATCGGTCAGTTGATCGCCAGTACCATCGGGGGGAGGGGGGTCCTGTCAAGGTTGTATATGCCATTTTAAAATATAACATCGTGACTTTAACCGTTTCGTTTTCTTCCAGGCATTCTGCAGAATGCGGCCGTTGACAACGTCTACTTCTTGAACACAACGGTTCAAAGGGGAACGATTGCGACACTCCAGTGTCGCGTCACTTCTGACGTCACACCTCATATTGAATGGCTTAAAAGAGTGGAAGCCCACGATCGTTTTCTGTATACCAACCAAACCATCTCGGTTGGGTCAGAGGAATTCCGAGTCTTGAAATGTAAGTGCGGTATGGTTTCCGGATTCTAGTCAGATTCCGGGTTTTTCCCGAGTACAATCACTTTTGCCACAAAGAAGCTTATCGATATCCAATAGCGTGCTGTGATATGGTCTTTTTTGTCTCACTTCCCACACTTCGACAGCAAGAGAAACGGGGTACCCGATTCCCAAGAAGAAGCTTGTCTTGCGACCAGATTTACCGGAAACTGACGAGAATCGGGAGAGGGTTTACTGCTTGTAACATGGGATATTGCACTGTCTTTGAATATTCAGTTTTGAATAGCACCTCAATTCGTTATCTTAATTCGCCGGAGCGAAATAAGAGGACTAATACTAATATAATATTGTAAAATTGCAAACGAATAAGTTCCATGACGAATCTGTTGTTGCCTTTTTTTGTGTGGATTTGTGATTGGGTGGTCTTCCGTTTCTTGGTTCGCTTTTACTGTTAAGAATAATAGAATGATAGAATGCAATAAATAGGTCATTAAAATATTATTGTTGTAGCTAAATACTTCTTGAGTTCAAGCTGACTGGGAAACATGTATTCAAACCATGGATAAAAACGGAAACGTCAGCTACGGTGCTTGGTGGCGTCGTAGCTTCCGATGAAAAATTGTATTTATTATTTGAAAATATTGTTGTAGCAGTTCAGCATGATTAATTATTCCGTTGGTATTTCAATGGAATTTTCTCCGACTGCTTGGCCAGATGTATTTGAACGTTGCCATGGAATTTAGAAGGTTCCAGTTCTCCAAACTGGAGAAGAACGAGAAGAAGTTCCTGTACGACAAGAAGTTCTGTTGCGAACCTTCCCGCGTAGGAGCTTTCTAGAAGAGAGAAGATTACCACCTGCGGCCAACAAGCCCTTTGGGGCTTTCTTAGCAATTGCTGAAAAATGTTTGTCTATATGTGTAAAATAAATTTTAATCTAATGTAATCTAATCTTCATTTTTGTGGTCTTCTGATGACCCCCTCCCCCAGTTGAGTAAGCGAGGAAAGTATGCAAAAAGCTTATAGTGTTGAACAGACAGTGTTGAAGTACCTGAAAGGATCAAGATTTTCTGGTTGAGATTCTACAGTCTACTTGCAAATAGCAAGATTATCTCTTCTATAGCCAATATTTTTTCTTTTAGCCGACGACATCGTTCGGAAGGAAGATGGCTCCTACGTCAACCGCCTGACAATCCTCCAGGTACAAGATGACGACGCAGGACTATATGTCTGCCTTGGGGCAAACACAATGGGATATAGCTTCAAAGAAGCTTACTTAATTGTGACTCCCGGAGGTAAGTTCGATCCCTTATTCCCGAGACTTCGAATTTCATTCGGTATTTCATATACCGGATTCATACTGATTTCATACGGAGGTTCATACAGTATTCTATCAGTGTTGAGGGAGATGGAAATTCTGAAAGGAACCGCCGAACTTATACTGCTATCATATCTCCTGACCATTCTATCCATTGTTATTCTCACGATTTCGAATTTCATACGGTATGTTCCGCCCCAACGGTGCTGCATTCACTTTCGGGATCGTCGTGTTTTTTGTCTCTCCTGAACGTGCCAGGCTTCCTACTACTATTATCATTGGTTAGAAATTCCGGTTATGAAAACCTTGCCATGTTTGCCATTTAAGCCAACAGACAGAGGGCAGAGTGACGTGACCGCAATCCTGGAAGTGATTTGTTGGTGATTTTCTTCGGACAATATAATATATCTGCCGTAAATTTTGCCATTAATACGGGTCCGCGATTCGTCCAGAAAACAAACCCGATAATGTCCACATTTTCAAAGCTTATGCACTTTGTGATTTATCACATGTCAAAAGAACCTGAGTTGCCGACGAAATAAACTTTTGGACTTTTTGTCGACGACATATACTTTCGGACTTTGCCCAACAAAACTGTACAGAATTTGATTTCTTGTGTGCAAAAAGAACCCGACGTGCCGACGAAACTTAAACTTTCGGAGTTATCGCCTGAGAAAAGTACAGAGTTTTATTTCCTACGTGTAAAAAAATTCCAACCTGCCGGCAGTTAGGTGAGACGGTTCGTTTTCAGACGTACCGACTTAGCTTTGGAAGTTAAGATTTCTGTTTCCTCTGAAATCCTAAATGTAACGACGTGACGATCTGCCACTGCCAGCGAAACTTTCACAACGCTGAGTATACCTAACGATAATTCTTTTTCAGAAAACCAGCCGAATTCCATTCCGGCCGAAAATACCGGCACCTTCATCATTTCCATCATCATTCCGCTGTGCGTTTTGGTCTTCTTATTCGTCACCGCCACCGTCTGGATGCGCTGCCATGCTCGCACACGAAAACCCATCCTCCCCACCGACCTGCCCCCTCCATTACTCGAACACAAATATGAAACGGTGACACAGAACCCTAGACCGTCCCAGCAGGAAAGTCTACTTGCCAAGAATGCCAGGAAAGTGCCACGTGTGCCAGAACCTTTGCCATATTGCGCCGCTAGGGTGCCAGAGCGGCAGAGGCACATGCCAGTGAGTAGAGTGGCGTGTACATGTTACATGGATGGTTTGATGACAGGAGAGCCTGTGCATAAAAAGGCGTATAGCGGACCGGAGTATGTGTAATTGCGAGGATATTGGATTGGTAACTAACTGGTCAAAGATACCTTCAGATCCGTGATAATTCCCATGGGACATACTTCCGAGGTACCAAAGGAAAATGAGTCCCATGGAGTGACGGTTCGGACAGAGGATTAGGATCTTCCACACCATAACCTGGAACTGACGTGAGATGCGAGACGAAAGTATAGAAGCATGTGTCTAATCGTGTCGGGATCATCTAGAGTGAGATTGATTCCAAAAGTGATATTTGTATATATTTGACCTGTAAATAACTTTGTACATAGGGAATTGAATTACAAGAACGCATATATTACGAATAAATTAAATCGAATTTAGCAACACTCCAACCCGCCGTTCTCCCAACACTTTGAAGTACAACGGTAGCGACACCCCCTACGAAGATGTTATTGTATTTTTTAATTTTTTATTCGCAGCTTCAAAAGTAACGATCTAGGGCGTGTTCCACCCTTCTAACAATAGTAACTACTTTCGTTCCAAGTTACTACGCTGACCGTTCCAGCCTTCTCAAAGTAGTAGCTAATAGTAGTAATTTGCTTAAGTGGAATTCACGCAGAGGGCGTCAAATTATTTGCCTGGCGTTGCGAATTTTTTCGGCTGGGAGCCAAAGCCTGACGAAGCCTTTTTTTCACTTGGCATTACGGTTTTCAACGCCTGGCGTGACGAATATCGTCAGGCGTGGCGAAATTCGCTCTCTGTGTGAATTGGGCTTTACCACGCTCGAGAGCGTAGTTCGCGTGGTAACTACGCTCTCTGTGACGTGACTGGCCCGATCAGCCCGCGGCAGAATATTTTGCTGATAATAGAAAATGCGTTCCAGCCATGACAACAAGAAGCAAATATCCGTGACGTCATACATAGTAACTACAGTAAGTAGGGTGGAACACGCTCCTAGAACGTGTTCCACCCTTCTAACAATAATGACTATTTTCGTTCCAACCTCGTGAAAAGTTACTACACTGACCGATCCAACCTCCTCGAAACAGTAACTGACAGTAACCACTTGCTTGCGAGAGCGTACTTAGCGTCGTAACCACGATCTCTGTGACGTGACTGGCCCGATCAGCCCGCGGCACGATATTTTGACGAAAATAGAAAAATGCGTTCCAGCTTTGACGCGAAGAAGCCAGGATTTGTGACGTCATCCGTACATTGTAAAAAAAAAATCTCGTCTCTACTGAGATAAGATTATCTCTAATTCGGTTTAATCTTGTCTCAGTAGAGATAAGATATATATATATATATATATAAGATATATATATATATATATATTTCCCATTAGGAAATACTGCAGTTAACTTTATTCCTTACTCGGAGAAACTTTTTGCAGTGTAGTAACTAAAGTAAGTAGGGTGGAACACGTTCCTAGCAGTAGAATTCGGAAGATGTAAGCTATCGAGATCCCATAAAAGGCATTTTTTCGCGATCCCAAAAAGAGACTGTGGCTTGAGAAGGGTGATTTCGCGATCGTTTGTGTAGCCACAAGTCTGTTTATGTGAATATAAGGATTTTATGGCCTCTCTGTGGCTCAAATCTGACGGACAACTCTCGAAGAGATTTTCGATTTTGGGACTAGAAATTTCGTGGGAAATTCAAATATAAATGCGAGCTCAAATAATAAAATGGGGTGTCGGCGAAACGTCCGCGACTACAATAAAAAATATTTTATCCACCTTTTAAAATATTTTATTCACCTCTTCTAGCTTTAAGCTATTCGGATGTAAATTTGATAGACTGATTTAAAAAAATGGACCAATAACCAAATATGATCATATGTTTGGGTGGGATTTCAAGATTTAGGCTACATCAGACCCCTGTCCCAGTATTCAAAGTGGATTAATCCAAGACCAGGGAATATGGGATGGGAGTAAGAGATTCATCTCCCAGGTATACAGATATATCCCGAGCAGTACAAGGTTCACTAAACGAGATCTTGAACTTCCCATGTCATTTTTATCCACCAAAACGGCGCTATGGTGATTTTTGCATTCTCCATACGATACCCCTGCTATTGCTCTGGCAGAATTTACAGGCTATGCCAAGCTACATTCAAACTCACTCCAAAGTTGCGTTTTTGCAGATACCAAGGTATCTGATACCACGGTCTAAGTCGTTTTCGCAGTTACCGTGATATCTGATACCAAGGTCAAAACGTGTTTTTGCAGTTATCGTGGTATCTGGCCAGTTATCGTGGTATCTGAAAAGTCATCTCACTTTCATCAAATTTTGTCAAATTGGTGAGAAAGAAGTTTAGCACTTGGAGATGTTACTGGATATCAGTTTTTCTTTTGGGATGACTCGAAAAGTGCAATTTCGGCAATAGTCGTTTTTGCAGAGCAACCGTGTTTCAGATACCACGGTAACTGCAAAAACGACTATTTGCAGATCCAGTTACCGTGGTAACATATACCATAGTATCTGCAAAAACGCAACTAATGTGACCATTTGCACAGCGAACACTTGTTCGTGTACAGGGCACCACAGTCATTCAAGCAGAACTGTGATAGTCGCTATTGAAAGTCTTTCATTCTTACGTAGCTTTATTAGTTCTTTTCTTGAATGAATAGTTGAAGGTCGGATTTGTAGTAACAGACGATCTGGTTCGGCTAGTGGGCTGAAATCCCTTTCTAGAGTGACTAGTTGAAGACTGGATTTACAAATTACAGACGATCTGGCTTGGTAGAGTACTTCCTGCGAGATAATCGTCGTCAATTTTGCACGGGAAAATAAGATTTTCCAACTAAAAAATCTCGCCGGAAAACCTAATCGTCTGTTTCCACCATTAAAAATTCTTCGTCACTGGCTACGCCTTTCTTCACACCGTCCTCTCTTCATAGATCTTCGCACTTCCCACTACGCCACTGTTCAATAGTGTTTCCTCACGGTTTGTAGATGGCTCTTCAGTCTCACTGGCGCTTTTTCTTCGGCAAAGGTAAGTAATGCCACCGATTACGAATACGATCAGAAAAGTTATTGCTGCTGCTGTTAAGAGAAGAACCCATCGGTCAATGCCATGTCCTACTTGGTTCTCTGAAAAATAAGTTTACAGAATTAGTTGTGAGTCGTCAGTCTAGTACACTAGCCCCTTTTCAGGCATGGTGCTCAAACGTCTAGCACCATGCCTGGGTGCTAGACGTTCAAGCACTGTACCTTGGATTTCATGTATAGTGCATGGATTTCAGTATACAGTGCATGCATGAAAAACACAGTTTCTGTCATCACAACTGAGCACCGGCTCGGAGAGGGCTGAAATTACTACCATGAATTAAAGAAATCAAAGACAATCCTTATCATATTTTCATAACAAAAACAAAAGGACGCGACTGATGAGGGAGATGAAAAACTTCATTTCTTTTTCTACATAGTCAAGGGTTTTGCATGCAAAGTGTCCTGTGCCTCAGCTTTTTCTACCTAACAGTCAACCAGAATATTGGCTCCTAGGGCACTCTACATGGAAAATAGATAGGCTGCTGTCAGATTTTTCATCTCCATCATCAGTCGCGTCCTTTTGTTTTTGTTAGGAAAAATATGATAAGGATTGTCTTTGATTTTTCTAGTTCTTGGTAGTAATTTCAGCCCTGTCCGAGCTGTTGATAAGTTGTGGTGACAGAAACTGTGTTTTTCATGCATGCACTGTATACTGGAATCCATACACCATACATGAAATCCAAGGTACAGTGCTTGAACTTCCAGCACCCAGGCATGGTGCTAGACGTTTGAGCACCGTGCCTGAAAAGGGGCTAGTGTACTAGACTGTGAGTCGTGGATCTACTGGATCTCGTAGGTTTGGAAGTTGAGATCTTCATGCTCAGACTGAGCTATTTGCTAAAAACCAAGCATCAATCAAGATGCAAGATCCTTTTAGTTTTTCTGAATCGAGTTGCCTCTGTTACCTATATAGTTGCCTATAGTGCCTAGTTTAGTACCTAATACTGACATCTCTGATCTGTAGGCTATCATAGGCAGATTGTGGTAGAGATAAAGACCTAAAGAGGGAAAGGTTCCAAGGAAGAGAAATTATCAACGGCTTTGGCTGTTTAAGCCTTTTCCCAACCCATTGACTTGTAGCAAAAACTCGGCAAAATTCAGATAACGGTTTTACGCATCATTTCATGATGCTCGAACATCGGAGCAGAATGCGCATGGAAAACAGTGAATCGTGGCAAGTGCAAAGATTAGTGAGGTATCGTTAGCGGGCTTATGATGTAACATATCAAATATGGGTCTCCGGGCTTAAGAATTGATGAATGCAGTTACGGAAGTAGGTTGCATTGGCATTCTATTCACGAGGGGTAAAACAAACCCTCCGTCATCGATGGGAAAGGCTGTGCAGAGATTCTGGTCTGAAGTCACTGCAGAACCCTGTCTTTTCGCTCCTCGCCAACCGGAAATTTAGCGTTTTCCTCACCCCCCCCCCCGAAACATAAAAAAATTATTGTTTTTAAGTGCGAATTAAGGTAATTAAGATAATATAGGTTTTAATCTCTGATTAATGTCTTTTTTGAACTTTTTGGTCCGCGGGCACCCTCCCCCCCGAAATAAATTCCTGGATACATTTTAATAGTAACATCTAGTTTTGTTTTATTTTTTATTTTAGATTGTTTAAGTTCTTAGGCTACATTAACATATTAACAGTTTATTTTGACCCTTTCAACACGTCATTTGGCCTCCAGCCACGATTTGTGTTGTCTTTTCGGAATAAACTCAAACTAAAACAAACTTACCCAGAGAAATAACTTCAAGATAGGCTTCCTTGTAGCTGAATCCCATCGTGTTCGCTCCCAGACAGACGTACAGACCGGTGTCGTTTACTTGAACATTCAGCATTGTCAGTTTGCTTAGAAATGACCCATCATCTTGCCTCCATACCTTGTTCGCTAAAAAATAAAGGTGCACTATTATAACTGACGCCTCTGGACAGCCAATAATAATATAATTTAATATATTATTATTTTCGATGCCAAAGGTGACTTTCGTTGCGTTTTTGCAGATACCATGGTATTTGATGCCACTGTAACTGGATCTGCATTGTGTCGTCAGTGCAGTTACCGTGGTATCTGATACTATGGTTGCTTTGTAAAAACGACAATTGCCGAATTTGCGCTTTTAGAAGTCATCCCAAAAGAAAAACTCACATCCACTTACATCACAAGTGCTAAATTTCTTTCCCACCAATTTGATAAAAATACTAGGGTCTTGTGTTGGTGATGACGAAAGTGAGGTGATTTTTTTTCAGATACCACGAGGACCGTGGTATCTCAATACCAGATACCAAGATAACTGGCCAGACATCACGATAACTACAAAAACGCCTTTTGATCGTGGAATCAGATACAATGGTAGCCTATCTGCAAAAACGCAACTATTTAGAGTGGCTTACGCTTAAAAATTCGGTGTCTACTAAACCTCAGCTGATTATCCGCGGCCCGTGATGCCACACGAAAAGTGTATATTTTCCATTTACTAAGGGAATTGATTGTCCCTAGAACGGTTTATTAATGTAAACGCGTCCGGTGCCTCGCTGGCTGCTCGGCTCTCTATATATAGATACAAATATATATTCTGCAATATTGGTTTGATCGAATTTCTCTATTTCTCTTCTGACGTCACGAAAATATCACGAGCCGTGCATAATAGGCAGATGTAAAGTCTAGACCAAAACTTCGTTTCAAGGGCAGTATACCGGCCAAGCTGTTGTTGAGCTTTGCGCTTCGGAAAGACCATCAGGGCCGAACCAGAGCAAAATAACACTAGGGAGTAGCGCCAAAGACTTGAACAAAGTGACACACATTCGAGTAGCAGCGACACTAGCAGCCTAGCGATAGTGAGCGTCCCTACTGAAACTCAATCAGTCGTGCACCAGCGCTGGCTCCAGTAACTTCATATTCTGAACATAGCAAACAAAATTATACAACCTCCATTCTTTCCTTGGTGTGTGCAGACCGCACCTTTCCTTTACTAGAGATTTCTAAACCCGCAAGTTTGTCTCGCTTTAAATGCCGCAAGCGTAATGGGCGTCGCTACGAATATGGCCCGTTTGCAAAGCATGGAAAGCATAGGTCTTGGCACTACTCCTTAGTGTTATTTTGCTCTGGGTCGAACTCTCACGAACTGGAATTTCTGCCGGGATTTTTGGCATCACCTCTATATCACAAAGTCCAAAACACGCCAGTGAACCCCGGGAAGAACGAGAAACGTCACCCGAACGATGACTCAAATCCTTTCGACGACTCAATCGAAAAGCAAAAACAGCAGCAGTGTCCAGAACGAAATCTCAGCACCAGCTTTAAATCCAACCAATTTTCAAAGAAGAAGATCACACAATCAGATATTGAAGGAAGAATTTTTCATTGTTTTTCCACAAGTTCATTTTCCAGCTTGAGCCTGAAGAGGACCCTTGCCAAGAAGGCCCGAAAAATAGCTCTAATAAAATGTAGCTCAAGTATCCATTTTGCATTCCTCAAATATGACAAAATTTCTTTGTCAACCAATCAACAGCGTTCGTTGGGGAGAGCTGTGGTGACGCTTCCCGCTCTTCGCTAGGCACACGGCGATTATTCGTCGGCACGAAGAGTTAGTCATCAAGAGTATGCCAAAATTTTAGCTGTATTTTTGGGATCCCAAAACGTAAGTGGAGGGATACCTATGACATCGCAAAAGTTTTCCGTCCGTCCGTCCGTCTGTCCGTCCGTCTGTAAGCACGATAACTCTCGAAGGGAATGAGATATTTTGATGAAACTTGGTGTGAGCATTCTTTGGGTCAAGAGTAAGGTCGAGTTCGTAGATGGGCCCTGTAGCCCTACATTTAGGGGTGGGGAGGGGGTTCAAATTAAGGGGCAAGCAAAATATTTTTAAACAACTAATGTGATAGTCGATTATGGGGTAAGAAGACACGCTGAACACGAATATGAAAACCATTTTCTCGCCGGACAAGTAGTTCGTCCGGAATCCGGCCGAAACCGGATTGTTTGTCAAAAGTAAAAGTTTTGTTTGAAGTTGATTAGATGTTTGATTTAGGGGTAAGAAGACATGCTGAACACGAATATGAAAACCATTTTCTTGCCCGACAAGTAGTTCGCCCGGAATCCGGCCAAAACCGGAAAGTTTGTTAAAAGTAAAAGTTTTATTTGAAGTTGATTAGATGTACGATTTAGGGGTAAGATGAGATGCTGAATCCATATATGACAATAATTATTTTTGCCTGACATATTTCGTCCGGAATCCGGTTGAAACCGGAAAATTTGTGATAAGTTAAATTTTTATTTGAAGTTTACTAGATGTTGGAAATAGGGGTAACTAGATACGCTGAATTCGTTTTTGAACTTTAGTTTTTCGTCGGACAAGTAGTTCTGGAATTCCGCCAGAACCGAAAAATTCGCAGAAGTAAGCCAGGATCGTTTCAATTGACTTATAGGGGTAAACACACAAGCTGAATCCATATCAGAACTTGGTTTTCTTAATGACTAGCTGTTTGGCCTTAATCTGTATCTAAATTTTAAGAGTATAAATGTTCATGGAGTCTGGCGAAGACCGGATCTGACGAAGACAAAACTTAATTGTCTGGATCAGATATCGAAGTTTTGGGATCCCATCGGAACCTTTGGTCTTGTTCTTACTGTAGCCAGGTTCGTTGACTGAAATCAAAACATGGATCCTGCCTCAGAACAGGGAACTCGACTTAAGGAAGAAGAAGAAGAAAACGAAAAGAAATGGGATCCTGATTTTGTAAATAAAACAAAACGGTTCCGAGTTAACTCCTTTAATCCACAAATGAAAATTAAGAAAGACTTACATTGCAGGACCCTATATGAGTGATCCCCAACGCGGATCACGGCCGGTCCGTTTTCTTCTTGGCTGCCGGACACTTGCTTCAGCCACTGAATATGAGGTGTGGCCTCAGAATTTACACGACAGTGTAATGTGGCAACGCTGCCGACTTGGACGGTTATGTTCGACAGCTGAGTCACGTTCCGTGTTGCTGGGAAGGTTGTCGTCTCTTAAAAATAAATTAAAGGGTCACCTTCAACATACAGTATGTTCAACCACAGATCACAACCACACAAACACAATCACAGACTGATTTTTGAGTAGAACTTCGCTAAGAAGTTGCTGGGTAGGACAGTCTATCCAACAAGTGTGGAATGGTACGGCCCATACCTGCATTACTGGAAAGGCGAGAGTACTACGCATTGCAGCCTATCCGACGAAAACGGATATATCTACACTGTCATGGTAAGGGGCAAAAACGAATGGTTTAACCGAGGGTTTAACAGTGTGAAGTATAGGTTTTATTATCGGTATTGCGTTCTGAGCCTCTAAGTTAACTGAAACGTATTTCGGACCTTTCTTGATTGTACCAGGGACCCATAAATTTCCTTTACAGGGGGCCTGTCATTTCCTTTGCTTCTATATTGCTATGATGACCGAACCAAATCCAGTTTCCAAAAATCCCCGCTTGAGTCGATCGGCATTCTTGTTTGCCTCAGCCCTCCCACCCCTGGATACGGCCTTGGTACTATGGTGGTAACAAATCAATAATATCATATTTGGCAGTGCAAAACAGATAAATCAGCTGAATTTTATTAGAGATATATTTCGGCCCTTCTTGGCAAGGGTCCTCTTCAGGCTCAAAGCCGCTCCGGCAGGAAAAACGAACTTGTGGAAAAACAAGTGTTTTTCAAAAACAAAACAAATTGGCTGTTTCCAAGAAAAAAATCGACTGTTTTTAAGAATTCGCGCCGCCTCGGCTATTTTGTACCGACTGGCCAACAAAATCGGGGGGGGGGGGGGGTCCCCCATACGTGACGCCCCTGAGTGCAAGGTGTGCTTTAAGTAAGTAAGTAACTTTATTTTCTACACGTAGTTGCTTTCAATTCTCTATTACGATCCTCCGGATATTAGCACCTTGGGAGGAGGCCCCTCCCCTCACTTGTCACTTACCAGGAATAATCTTCCTCACATGGTCCGTGACCTCGATCTGATACGTCAAGTGGGTTCTATCAATATCATTTTGGGCTATACAGAAGTATATACCGGAATGATCCTTTGTTAGGCCTCGTATGTTAAGCCGCTTTACTGATTGGGTTCCAGGTGTTTCTAGCACGGTTCCATCCTAGAAAAGAGAATTCAGAAATTAAAATGAAAATTTAAAAACTCACGTCTCTATTGTTGTCATTCATTCTCTTTTTTATACAGTTAGTTATAATGTACCATGTCGGTAATAAATCAATAATATCATATTTGGCAGTGCTTGCAAAACGGATACTTCAGCTGAATTTCATTAGAGCTATATTTCGGCCCTTCTTGGCAAGGGTCCTCTTCAGGCTCAAAGCCGCTCAAGTTGGAAAAGGAAACTTGTGAAAGGGGAGGGGTTACCCACCTGTTATAAACCCTTTTCCAGTTCCGGCTGAAACCAGCGGTTTTTATGGCACTTGCCCTTCGGCCAAGTGCCGTATAGCGATCGCAATTTCTGTCCGTCCGTCGGTCGGTCTGTCGGTCTGTCGGTCGGTCGGTCGGTCGGTCGGTCGGTCCGGGTTTTGCTAGTTCGGGCACTTCCACATAAGCTAGGATGATGAAACTTGGCAGGCATATCAGGGACCCCAAATGATTAAGTTAGAAATAGTCATTTTCCCGATCCGACCATCGTGGGGGGAGGGAGGGGAGCCGGAATCCGGAATTTAGTGGCATGCATAACTTTTGAACGGGTAATCAGATCTTAATGAAACTTGATATTTGGAAAGACGTCATGCTTCAGATGTCCCATATCAAGTCCGGACCGAATCCGATGTATGTGGGGGCGGGGGGAGTCGGAGGGGGAACCGGAATTCATGTTAAACGCTTAGAGTGGAGCGATCGGGATGAAACTTGGTGGGAGGAACAAGCACAACCCCTAGATACATCATTGACAGAACCGGACCGGATTCGTTCACTGTGGGGGGAGTTGGAGTGGGTTTCCGGAATTCCGGTGATACGGAGTTAAGTTACTTCCAGGTGGGCTAGGACAATGAAACTCGGCAGGTAAATCAGGGACGCGACCAGACTAACCTGGAAATAGTCAGCTTCCCGATTAGACCATCGTGGGGGGTGGAGGGAGGGGGAATCCGGAATCTTGAGGTATGTATAACTTCCGAACGGGTTATCGGATCATAATGAAACTTGATATGTAGAAAGACAACAGGTCTCGGATGTCCCATTTCAAGTACGGACCGGATCCGATGAAGCTGGGGGGGGGGTCGGAGGGGGATCCGGAAACCTTGTGACATGCTTGGAGTGGAGCGATCGGAATGAAACTTGGTGGGAAGAACAAGCACAAGCCCTATGTAGATCTTTGACAGAACCGGACCGGATTCGGGCATTGTGGGGGAGTTAGAGGGAGGGGGGTCCGGAATTCCGGTGATCACAAGTTAAGGTACTTCCAGACATGCTAGGACGATGAAACTTGGCTTGAAAATTAAAGACTTGACATGATTGGCTTAGAAATAGTTAGTTCTCATATCCGGCCATTCCTTAAAGTACTAATGCTAACCGCAAAGTACAAAAAAATACTTTTAAGCAAAATATACATTTTCGTGATCCCTATGAGCCCATGATCATTTTTGCCTCAAGAATTTTGCTTATAACTAAATTCCTTAAAGTACAAACAATACTTTTGAGCAAAATATACATTTTCGTGCTCCTGATTATCATCTTTTTTGCTTCAAGAGTTTTGATTACAGATGATTTTCTGTAACTTGGAAATAATCACTTGCCCGATCCGACCATCGTGGGGGGAGGGAGGGGAGCCGGAATCCGGAATTTAGTGACATGCATAATTTTCGAACGGGTGATCGGATCTTAATGGAACTTGATATTTGGAAAGACCTCATGTCTCAGATGTCCCGATTCGAGTCCGGACCGAATCCGATGAATGTGGGGGGGTCGGAAGGGGGAACCGGAAATCATCTGACACGCTTACAGTGGAGCGATCGGGATGAAACTTGGTGGGAGGAACAAAAAGAATCCCTAAGTTCATCATTGACAGAACCGGACTGGATTTGTGCACTACGGGGGGAGTTGGAGTGGGGTTCCGGAATTCCGGTGTTACGGAGTTAAGTTACTTCCAGATGTTCTAGCTAGGACGATGAAACTTGGCAGGTGTATAATGGACTCGGCCAAATTAACTTGGAAATAATAACTTGCCCGATTCGACCATAGTTGGGGGAGGGAGGGGAGCCGGAATCCGGAATTTTATTGACATTCATAATTTTCGAACGGGTGATTGAATCTTAATAAAACTTGGTATTTGGAAAAACCTCATGTCTCAGATATACCATTTCATGTCGAGACCGGATCCGATGAATGTGGGGGGGGGGGTCGGAGGGAGGAACCGAAAATCATGTGACACGGTTAGAATGGAGCGATCAGAACCTCCGGAGCGTCACCATCGAAAAGGAAGTGCTTGAAAGTTTCGCTGATTTTTCCATAAGATGTCAAAATATTTAAAACAAATTGTTCAAATATATCATACAACAGCAAATATAACTAAGTGACCATTTCTTTTGACGTAACTGTAGTACCAAACAACCCATCACACTGACAAAGCTACTATCCATTCACATCCTACTACGATAACTTGAATACAAGCTAAAAAGCTTGCAAGTGCCATATGAGCTTGCAGCTCTTGTTTTCAGTAGTTTCCTTTTTCCAGCTTGAGCGGCTTTGAGCCTGGAGAGGATCCTTGCCAAGAAGGGCCGAAATATAGCTCTAATAAAATTCAGCTGGCGTATCCGTTTTGCACTGTCAAATATGATTCGCAGTCAGCTTGGGCTGAGGAACGTTTATTGTCCCCCATCTTGAATAGAACGAGCTTTACGATTGGATAGTCCAGATGACTATGCTGGCAGTTTAAAGACGAAAAGTGTGTCCTTGTAGTACCAGATTTCTTGTTTTACAAGCAAAGTTTTGGCACAGTCCATGTTCATGGACTGCCTTCTAGGCCAAACATCTGGATCCCAAAAGGGAATATTTATTGAACTTCTTTGTCCGGACAAGTGGGTCTTGTCGACTTTTCCTTACTTAAACTAATCTTTCCTATTAATGTTATCTACACTAATAATATTTAGAAAATATTTTATTAAGTTTCATAAAATTATTTTTCTAACAGCCCAGATCCCAGTAGGAATATCACGCTATTTGAAGACTCGTCGAACACTCTGATTCAAGATGCTACCTATTTCGAAATGAATCACCTTCTAATGTTATCAGAGGATTTTAATCTTTCTAAAATTACCGTCAGATTCACCATTGTGGCTTTGCTCTTCCTTATTTTCTTTTATCTGTATTTTTCTCGTTTGTTTAATTTCTTTCTGAACGAACAGAGTGTACAAGGAGGATTGTCCAGAGTGTCGGGAGGATTTAGGTGCTGGACGAGTATAAATATTGTCATTCTTTCATTTGTAAAATAAATAAATACCTTGATCCAAAAGACTTCTGGTGGCGGATTCCCGGTGGCTTCGCACTTCAGCTTGAGGTTGGCTCCAACTTTTTTAACAATCTTCGTAGGCTGATTCAAGACGACGTCGGTGAACTTCAGTTCTTTGACAGCTGGAGGTTCTGAAAAAAGAGGGGAAGTGGCTTAGTTTGTTGCTTTTACTTAAGCTGGAATTCCTGACTCATGTGCGGAAGGACGATCAGGATGCGATAGCCGAGGAGTGAAATTCCTGACAGGGTTTTCACTACCATCATCACCAGAGTCGTTACTAGCCGAAATGTTTTTTTGGGGAGAGGACAAGGTATTTCGAGACTGGACCAAGACAAGACCAACTCAT
Source organism: Branchinecta lindahli (assembly GCA_023053555.1). NCBI lineage: Eukaryota > Metazoa > Arthropoda > Branchiopoda > Anostraca > Branchinectidae > Branchinecta > Branchinecta lindahli. Next base: position 11,147,564 of record JAKZAO010000010.1, read on the forward strand.
TTTTTTTACCGACTGCCCGACAACGTTGGGGGGCGCCCCCTTTCCCTCCATAGGTGATGATTCTGATCATCACTCCGCTGAAAGTTCCTAAATATCTATATACCATGCCGAGTGTAGTTGAACCAAAGCAAAATAACTCTAGGGTGTAGCGCCAAGACTTGAAGTGATATCCACTCGAATAGCAGCGACACTAGCAGCACTAGCGAATCTAGCGATAGTGAACGTCCTTACCAAAACTCAATCAGTCGTGCACCTGCGCTGGCTCCATTAACTTCATATTTTGAACACAGCAAAAAAAGGATAAAACCTCCCCTGTTCCCTCGATGTGTTCAGACCGCATCTTGGCTTTACCAGAAATTTCTGAACCCGTAAGTTTGTTTCGCTTTAAATGCCTCAAGCGTAGTGGGCGGCACTATGAATACGGACCGTTTGCAAAGCAAGGAAAGCATATGTCTTGACGCTACTCCCTAGTGTTATTTTGCTCTGAGTTGAACAAGGCGGGTTTCAAAAGCTAGCCCCGTTTTTTTTTTTCTGTGGCCTCTTTGTTTATTTCCTGTTCGTATGGTTTTTACAGCGGGTTAAAATTAGATAGATAGAGTCGCTTATGGATTCTGTACAGAATGGCCACGCATTTCTTTCCGACCAACCACCATCCCGTATCAGGTTACCCCCCATAACAGCACCCTCATGCCAGGGTGTGAAAGTGAACACTCGTCTCTACTCATTGAATTCGTGGTGAGTGGGGGGTGGAAAGAGCGTGCGATTCAAAGGCGACATTCACAATCTGACAATGTTTACACTGGGTAGACAGTTGAGGGATTCTGTACTAACTGAGTGGTGCACATCGCTTAACGCATTCAAAACTAAGAACACCTCCAGCCAGCACTTTTTGCTTCACATACACATACCCTGCGAATGAAGATGCTTCCAGTTATTCTACTCTTATGTAGGATACCCGTCACTGATCTCACCTAATCCCTTGTACTATCCGGGGCGTAGGGATTTTGGGACTAGGAGATTCTTTTGGGATTGTCTTTTTCAATGATGCGGGGGGTCGCCGGGGGGGGGGGGTTGTTGGGGGAGGGGGGTACCGGGGGGATATTCGCCGGGGGGTTTGGTAACGGGGGGGGGGTCACCGGTTTTTTTTTAGCTGGAACCCATATGGTATACCCCAAGCGGAGAGTGTTTGATACCGTTGCTATCTCTTTAAAGTTTAACTGAATAGGGCTAAGATCCGACAGTCTAGTCACACTTCACTTATTTACTTAAATAGGCCTGAAAACCCGACAAAAACGCGCTACTTCGTCTGTCCGCTATCCACAGATAATCGACTTCATCGAGTGAACTTATTCTTTCGGATGTATGGTACCTCTATGTACTAGTCCCTCTATGCTTGAAATATTCATATAGGTGAGGCATTGCCGAAAAATAGCACATAGGCTATAATATAAAGACATATCTTCTGATCCCTTTCCTACTACCTTCAGAGGTGTTGCTTCATCCAATTTCCGAGCTTAGCGTCCGTAACACATGGAAATGCAGGCTTTTGTTGAAATTCAAATTTTCTGCGTCTGGGTGAATTTTAAGTTGTCGTACAAGCCGCGAAAATTTATAAACGTTATTACTAGAGCCCCGGGTGAAAAAAATACAAAATCCCTTAGAAGAGTCAAAATAATCCAGTTTATTCAAATATCAGATGAAAAAATAAGCTGCCTTTTCTTAACTTTAAACCCGGATGATCGAGAACGATTGGCAGTTGGGAGTGCAAGCTTTTGGCCAACAGAACGCGAACCTTGTCCGCGGCGCGAAGAAAATTCAACGTGGAGTTAAAATGGCACGGCACAAATTTTAGCTAGCGACACCTAGTTCGCCTAGGCGAATGAGAATCTACGTTCCTTAGGCACCCCATTTGCTTATTCTACTTTTTATGGCACTTGCAGCTCCGCTCAAGTGCCATATACCGATCGCTTTTCGGTCGGTCGGTCGGTCGGTCTGTCGGTCGGTCGGGCGGTCCACTGTTTTCGAGTTAGGGTACTTCCAGATGTCCTAGGACGATGAAACTTGGCAGGCATATCAGGGACCCGATATAACTAACCTGGAAATAATCAGTTTCACGATCCGACCATCTGGGGGGGAGTGGTAGGCCTCGGAATCCTGAGAATTTAGTAGTTTTTGTAAAACCCCTACCCCTTTCTTCTCACTAGTAGGTCTGCGCACGGCGTGACGTCACTCTTTGCATCGGATCACTCTGTTAACATCGGAAAGAGCTAGTGCATTCGAGGGTCAAAGGGGTTTGTATATGTGATTCAGTGCGGGGGAATGTGGAAAATTGAGTGTTGTGTAACTTTCGAACGGGTGATCGGATTGGGACGAAACTTAATACCTGAATGAATGACATATCTCTGATCTTCCATTTGAAGTCCGAACCGGATTCGACAGCTATGGGGAGTTGGGGGGGGGGAAGACCGGAAATCTCGAGAGACGGTTATAGTGGAGGGATTGGAGTAAAACTTGCTGGGAAGAACAAGAATCTGCTCCATATAAATCGTTTACACGTTTGGACTGGACCCGGACACTTGGGGGGGAGGTGGAGGGGAGTTTCCCGGAATTCTGGTGATGACAGTTTTTGGGATTTTCACGACGAAACTTGGGAGGCGTATCAGGTATCAGGGACCCGATCAAACTAACTTGTAAATAAAAATTCACTCGATCCGATAGTCGTGGGGGGATCGGAGGGAGGGGGAATCCGGAATATTTAGCCATGCGTAACTTTGGAACGGGTGATCGGATTCGAGTGAAATTTAATAAATGAACAGAGGCCCTGTGGTGATCTTTTTCATGTCCGGACCGGATCCGACAACAATTGGGGGGGGGGGAATACGTAACCGGATTGGACTGGAGAGATCGGGATGGAACTTTGTGGGAATAACAAACAAGTCCAAAACCGAACCGGATTGGCTCCGGCGACTGTGGGGGGAGTTTGAGGGGCGGGTCCGGAATTCCGGTGATCGCGAGTTAAGGTACTTCCAGATTTGCTAGGACGATGAAATTTGGCTGGAATATTAGAAATTCGACAAGATTGGCTTAGAAATCGCCACTTTTCAAATCCGACCATTCCCTAAAGTACCAATCATGACCGCAAATTAAGAAAAATGCTTTTAAGCAAAATATGCATTTCCATGATCCGCATGAGTCCATGATCATTTTTGCCTCAAGGGTTTTGCTTACAAATGAAGTTCTAGCTCCCTTAAAGTGTGCATCTTAACCGCAAGGTCCAAAAGTACTTTTTATCAAACGATACATCTCAACCTATGATCATTTGTGCCACAAGGGTTTTGCAAAAAAAAAAAAATTTCTAGCACCCTTAAAGTGCGCATTTTACCCGCATTAGCGGAAAAAAAATACTTTTGATCATACGTATATATCAATGATCCCTAAGAGCCTGATATCGTTTTTGCCTCAAGGGTCTTCCTTACAGATGAATTTCTAGTGCCTTTAAAGTGCGCATCATTACAGCCAAGTTCTACGACAAAATACTTTTTCTCTAGCTTCCTTAAAGTGCGCATCTGAACCGCGCAGTCGAAAATTACTTTTAATCAAATAATACATCTCAACCCATGCAAGTGCCATATGAGCTTACAGCTCTTGTTGTATTATCCCTAGCCCCCTTATGGAATTACAAGCTTGTGAAATCACCGCCTTTCGCCATTGTTTCGGTTATGTACCTACGACTTTTCAGCACTTTTTCGGCCTACCCGAGTTTTCCCAGTTGCGCAAACTAAACTTCGCCGAAAGCTTGAAGGTCCGCCGACATTTCAGTAACAGATAAAGACATGAGAAGCTTCAAAGTGTTGTTTCTCGTTTTGGAAGACATGGTAGGCAGTCAGGTCTATATTCTGTTTTTGATTTCTTTTGTTTTGCTTGTATTTTAACCACTGCGAGTTCAGTTTTCAAATATTCTGCGTCCAGCCGCCGTGTCGGTGAGCGGGTAAGCTAAGTAGAGGTGGCAAGCGCTAACAGGAAAATAGCTCATTTCACGTGGAACGTAATGGTATTTCAGAAAACTATTTTAGAGCCATTCCATCGTGAAAAAAAAATATTTCTAGTAAGAGTTGTACTTTAAGCCTCGAGGGGTGCCAACTAAATGTGGTACTGTGTGCCCTGAGATTGAGTGTGCCCGAGCGTTCTACTGTAGACACGAGGGTTTATAGTTATAGTCCTCTCGGAGCTGGTAGATTTGAATTTTGGCTGATACAGATTTCGCGAAGGTTTAGCGAGGGGTTCTCAACTAAAAAAAAAGGGGTACAGTGTGCCCAACTTCTTGGTACACAGTGTGCCCAACAGTTGGCAGGCGCTCGGTAATGCTGCGCACAGACGATCACGGCTGAGGGGTCGTGGACCTGTCTTGGACTGGAATTCCTGCAAGGATTTTCAGCATCACCATCAATTCCACACGGAACAGTTGTGATTTGTCCGACTTTAAGAAAAAGTGCGGAAAATCCGGCCGGGAAACTCTGATCGTCGATTCGCAGCAGAACTTCAGCAAAGCACAATCAAAGCAGATCAATCACGGTCTCTTCGAGCAAGTGTGTGATACCGTTATTAGCTAATTATGTGATACGCTATAAGATGTAAATTGCCCATATTATATACACATTTGTAAAACTGTGAATCTCTTTAAGCTGTTTTGTAAATATTTGTCTGTTAGTTGTGTCTGTTAATGTATGTTAGTTTTTAAATGGTTTGACGACCCGACGCTAGTCAGTGATTATATGAGCTGTTCAGGAAATAAAAAGGCTATTGATTATTATTTTATTACGTTCGAGGATGATAATTCCACTTTAGACCGATGGGAATTGGGAACAAACAGCGTAATATCAGCAAGCCATGCTGCCTTGTAAGGGTTTATATTGCCCTGGTAGGAGGGGCGACATAACCTGTATTTCCTTAGTAAGAGGTAAATGTAGCTTATATCGATAACTGGTATGTAAAGCACTGACATTGACGTTTCTAGCTACATGACATAGATATTAATATTGCTCATTCATTAAATTAGTCATAAGGAAGTGTTGCGTGTAGTATATCATAAAAAAAAATAACTCGCTTTAGTATAAGGACCTTTGTACCTGCAGGTTCAAACTAAGAATACTCGTGATTCTCGTGAAGTCCGTATGACAACTCTATGTTCGCACATCGTCTATACTCAACCTTTATGGTTAGCGTATGGTGATGTACAATAGTGTTTACCGTAAGTTAAAAGAACAGGACCAGATCGAAATCGCCTGACAAAAATGTACGAAGGTGTCGGATTCAACTAATTACTGTTTTGTTGCATTAATTTTTCGCTGCCATCGTACTAGTAAGTAGCTAGCCCCTGACAAAACCATAGAATTTCTAATTTACACCTCTAATAAAATACTACCGAGAGAAGAAATTCGATCCTTCATCTGATATGACTTCATGAGCAAATCAATAAACTGGCGCCTGATACGACAACTGATACTCAGGCAAGGTTCTAAACATCAGCTAGCCCCAGCAAACCAGGAATTTATTAGACAATAAAGTACGAATACAAATACTGTGGCAACGGGCTTAGAACGTTGAGAAGATGTGAATCCGTTCGTCTCAACTATATGGGCTCGATATAAAGACAGGAACTCATAAATCTACGTTAGAACGAAGAACTTGAAACAAAACCCCTGTTACGTAATCCAGGTAGTTCCGACTCGCTGTTTATTAGGAAACCTATCCCATTCGCTCTTCAGTACGTTTCTGCTGTTTGACTCATTCATTCCCAGGCGCGACGTAAGTTTGCAAAGTTTTTGTTTGCAAAGTTTTTGTTTTTTATTGTCAAGATAAATATGTTAAAATAATTCAAGTTTAAATATGTTAGAAATAATTCAAATCTAATAAAAATTCCCGTTGTTTATGTATTATTTCACGCGTAGCAGTGTAGCCTCAGGAAATGGTGCACGGCTCTTCGTTAAAGTCACATTCTTCCGAAAAGAAACGGACATTTGCTACGCTAAATAATCAGTACTTTGCTCTACTTTGGTTTCATCAGGTTGGTCATTTCACCAAATAGATAACAACGGAAAAGAAACTAAAGTCGCTGAACAAATTCATGGAGGATATTTTTTCTTTCCATTTTGATTATTTCTTTAAACCTAACAGAACCAAAAATATATGCAAACTTGAAACTGTGAAGTAGCCTAGGGAAAAACAAGGGAGTCTATGAGTCTACCAAATAATAAAAATATAGGCACAAAAACGGCGAAGGACAGATAGCCCTGTCCTAACGCAATTCTTCTTTAGTAGGACCAAGAACAAAATAAGGGAGAGAATTGAGAAGACTCGACTCAAGCTGGTTTCCTTTCTAGCCGGTCTCAAAAACCGGGGGTGGAGCCTGGGTGGGGCTTCGCGTGTTGCCTCTTGCAGTATTAGGTGTTACCTCCAGAGCAAAAGTGATGAAGCAGTCAGAAAAGGCGGGAATTTTCAAACACTGCTGATTTCCGAGGATTATACCAAGAATGAAGAAGGGGAGAATTTAGAAGACAAAAATAAAGGCAGAAAAGGACCGACAGCAATTTGGACTGAAAGTTCAAGTTTAAAGAAAGGAAGGGACGTACTACCAAATGTTTTACTCTAGGCTTAGAAAGTCAGTTAGAATATCCGTCGCTGGAGAAGTGAGAAGAACAATTCACTATTTTTTTTCATACGCAAATATTCATTTAATCCCTCTGGCAGATCCTGAGTGTACGTGTCCGTATCATTTCCAGTAATTAGTTATTAGTGTAAGACTAGGATTTATTGTTTTTCGCAACTATCCGAGAAAATGGTATGAACTAAATTTTGTGTAGTGAATACAACTTAAAACAAAACAGAATAACTCTTTGATTACATTTCGCCATTTATGCCTAAAATTCAAGTTTGAATGATGAAAAAACATGATATTGACAAAAAAACGATGATGAAATAACAGACTAATAATAGCATAGATAATGACATGATAACAGCATAGATAAACCACCCGAGATAATCATATACATTTTGACAAAGAATAATAAGTTATTATCACAAATGGGGACGTTTTAGCAAATATTAATTTGAAATATTTATAGTCAACTGTTTGTCGCAACTATACGAGAAAATGATATGAGCTAAATTTTGTGTCGAGACTAGAGAGCACAATTTAAAAACAAAACATAATAACCCATTCAGTACATTTTTGCCAGCTAAATACATACCTTTAGTTGTCCATACCTTTTCTACAAGCGATGCTTTACAGTCCTGAGAAGACTAAAATAAAATTACTAATGTTCACACCAATCCAGCACCAATCCTATTGATCTGGACCAAAGACGCGTGTTAGGTCATTGCCTCAAGTGCCTCAACGTTTGCTCCTAATTGCTCCCTGAGTCATCAAATGCCGCATTCCCTTGGGCTCGTCGTCTTTGTGAAAGGTCGCGATAAAATAAGCACCTTATTGGAAATCTGACCCGATTGAAAGTCGTTTTTGGGATCCCGAAACGTTAGTACGGATACCTATGACATCGCAAAAGTTGTCCGTCTGTCCGTCCGTCCGTCCGTCTGTCAGCACGATAACTCTCGAAGGGAATGAGATATTTTGATGAAACTTGGTGTGAGGATTCTTTGGGTCAAGAGTAAGGTCGAGTTCGTAGATGGGCTCTGTAGCCTTATGTTTAGGTGTGGGGGAGGGGGGTTTAAATTAAGGGGCAAACAAAATATTTTGAAACAGCCGATGTGATAGTCGATTATGGGGTAAGAAGACATGCTGAACACGATGGTGAAAACAATTTTGTCGCCGGACAAGTAGTTCGTCCGGAATCCGGCCAAAACCGGAAAGTTTGTTAAAAGTAAAAGTTTTATTTGAAGTTGATTAGATGTTCGATTTAAGGGTAAGAAGACATGGTGAACACGATGGTGAAAATCATTTTCTCGCCGGACAAGTAGTTAGCCCGGAATCCGGCCGAAACCGAAAAATTTGTTAAAAGCAAAAGTTTTATTTGAAGTCGATTAGATGTTCGATTCACGAGTAAGAAGACATGCCGAACACGATGGTGAAAACCATTTTCTCGCCGGACAAGTAGTTCGCCCGGAATCCGGCCGAAACCGGAAAATTTGTTAAAATTAATATTTTTATTTGAAGTTGATTAGATGACAGATTTAAGTTTAAGAAGTGACGCTGAATCTGTATATGACATTCATTTTTTACCCGGACATATAGTTCGTCCGGAATCCGGTTGAAACCGGATTTTTTTATAAGTTAAAGCTTTATTTGAAGTTGATAAGATGTTCTTTATAGGGATAAGGAGATACGCTGAATTCGTTTCTGAATTATCTTTTTTTGGCTGGACAAGTAGATCGCTCGGAATTCGGCCGAAACCGGAAATTTGGCAGAAGTAAAGCAGGAAGTTTCGATCAGTGTCGTTAAAATAGATATGGCTTAGACAGGTATATCTGAACTTAATTTTCGCAGATGATTAGCCTGGCGAAGACTGGATTTGGCGAAGACCAGACCTAGTTGTCTGGGTCAAATGTTAAATTTTTGGGATCCCATCGAAACCTTTGGTCTTGTCATTTGTGTAATCCGTAGAAATCAGCACTGTTGAACTTCCCGCCTTTTCTGGCTGCTTCATCACTTTTGCTCAGGAGGGAACGCTGAATACTGCAAGAGGCAACACGCGAAGCCCCACCCAGTCTCCACCCCCGGTAAATAATGCCGGCTAGAAGGAAACGTAGCTTGCTGACATCAAGGTTATGCGAGTTCTCAATTCTCTCCCTTATTTATTCTTGGTAGAACTTTTAATCGAGTTTAGCTTTCCGTTTTCGTTTCATGGTTTCAATTTAACAAAATATAAAACAATTCCAAATGGGAAGCAGTGAAAGGAGTCGACGAAACAAAAACCGCGAATGCAGTGTCCACACTGCGGCTTTTTTAATTGGCTTTAATTTTCCTTCTTTTTTGTGTTTTTCTTTTCTTTCTAATAGGCTATTCCGCTTTTTCCGTATGTCAAGTGTAATGGGACATTAAATTGTAGTCATTCGTTCGAGCCTTACACACCAGCAACCTCTATGCCAACTGAAACAAACGCGCCGACGGACCGTGTTCTTCACACCCAAAAAGGGAGTTGACTGCCCCTGGCTTGTCACACCGAAGCCCTAGAAGGCGTCACAGTACGAAATTCGACACCACTGTCAACAACGGGATTCAGTGAACAAAAAGTGTTTTAATAATGTACTAATAAATTGGATTTGGAAGAGTTTTGACAATATGACAAGACTTGGACAAAAGAGACGGTAGGGCTGGGTCATAGAGTTACTAGCCGCGTAGAGACAGAGCAAACACAGCCTGTAACAGCATGGTCTGAGATCTCTTCGCCTGATCCGAGGCCTTACCCTAGCGGGAAACTTAAAGGATCCGTCGGACCTATGTTACTAATTAACCCTGCGTTCTTACAATCATTCTACCCGTTATCATTTCCAATGTTGCGAGTTTTAGGCGTATCACGCTTCCGTTTCGAGTAGCTCATAGCTCATAGGTCATAGCTCATTAGTCATAGGTCAGTTCCAACAGAACCAACGGGGCCGGAAAGCTTGACACAAACGCTATTATAGCTGACATACCAAGAATGTACCCTGAGTCGATTTCGAGAGTAAGAAAAATTCTCGTTGCGACCATTGCAGTTTCCGAGAATTCGAGTTTTCAGTTATTAGAAAAAAAGCAAAAGGTTTGTGTGCCGAGAGTAGGAATCGAACGCACGACCTCTTGACTACTATCCCGGTGTGTTAGTCAACACGGCCAAAGGCGAACTTTAACAGTGCATAAGTTCATAATTACAGTGCATAAGGGGCAAGGGCCTGCCAGCTAGTTTTGGGAACACTAAGGAGGGGGTTCGAGATAACAAAGAAGGGGGTCCTGTCGACAATAAGTCCCTGTAAATTTATCTAAGCCCCCCCAGGTCGGTTTGATGGCCGAAAGTTGCGTAGTCAAGGTTTCTGTGCCTTTAAAATATTGGAACAGAATCTGTGGCCACTGCGACGTGTGCTCTATCGGTTATAGCCGGTCTTCACCTCCCGGAACTTCCGAAATCTGGGCTTCCAGATTATTCTTTGACGTCTTCTGTAAATTGCATCTGGAATATGAACCGGTCCAAAAGTATATCAAAATAATCCGGAAAAAAGGGGCTTTTGAACTTCCAGATTCCCGGAATTTGTAAGTATCGCAGAAGAAATTCAAAAAGAAATCTCGGAAAAATCTGGGAACCCAGATTCCGGAAGGTGAAGACTCGCCTTTAGTCGCGCGGTTGGCGGTGAATGTAGGCCAGGCTTGTCACCGGTTGGTTCACTGGCCGTGTTGAAGCATGCGAACATGCTGGACAGTCAACTGGCGATCGCCCAAAGGGGAATCCACTCCATGGTTCGAAACGTTGTTCGAAACGGGGACCAGGATCAGACAGTCGCAGTTCACATCACCATATGCGACATTAACCTCTGACCTTAGCGAGAACCGAACGCAGCCCGCACGTTAGGGCAAGTACTGTTTTCTTAAAAAAAAAAAATTCCGAACCACTGAATCGTGAAAACATCATTTCTAGTAAGAGATGTGCTCTCGGTTGTGCTCTTAACAGGGGTTCAGAAGGAGAAGTCCACAACTCAAATCAGTTCCAATTCGCGGACAAATTAAGAACATCTTGCTTGGATCTTGGAAATTTGCAGTATGGTTTAAACAGCTGAAATGGTGATTAAAGTTTTGAAGTTTAAACCTTGTATGATTTTTTGTTTTGGAAAGAGTAGGTGACATTAAAGTGTTTAAGAAGTAAAAAACTGATTTATTTAAAGAAAAAATGCTACGCGGGTTAAAAAAAAGAGTTAAAAACAAGGCTTCCAGGCGTAAGCACTCGATCGACGCCTGGGTTTTGGCTTTGCCCGAAAGGGATACTGCAATCATCAAAATCATAAAAACGGCTCCCTTTAAAATCAAAAATCTCTTTGTGCATAAGAATGGTACAAACGAGCTAAATGTTGGATCCCTCTAGAACCAAAAATCTCTGTCGACAGAGACCAAAGGACAGGAATAGGATGAGCTATTCGGGGTGTTACAAATCAGCACCGTATTGTTACTGAAATGTCCGGGTCTCACTTGGGGTCCGGCGCTAGGGTGACGTATAAGGAAAACAAGCTCTGGTGATTAACGAGGGGCTACCCACTCCCCGGCACCTGCTGTACACCCTTTCCCGGCACCAGCCGAAATAGGCGGTGCTGGCACCGGTCCCGACAATAAATTAGGCGATTCATCTTTCAAACGCTTCTAAAAATGCTTATTTTGATGTTTTAACACGTGACAACTGGTGTCGGCTTGTTTCAGCCGGTGCCGGCACCGCCCGGGCATCGCGGCAACGGGCGCCTGCTGTACACTAAAATCGAGAGTGGACAAGCCCTCAGGTGACTAAACGACAGATTGAACAAGGTAGGACGAGATGCAATATAGTGTTCTTGGCCTTCTTGCACTGTTATTCTTCAGAGCAACATTAACGCAGTAGAGGTAGGTTAAATGGTTAAGTGAAGACCCAAAACAACCATTCGAGTATTCTCAGGAGACTTTAATGAACTGCTCTGACTAAATGGTACTTTGGTCACAGAAAGTGGATGAAGATGGCTCTGCTCGAAGTGAACTGACGTTCAAAGTACCATACCTCTACAGCAATAACATCTACGTAGTTTAAATGCATCACTCTCCAATCACTAAATCTATCTTATCTCCAACTTTTTCTAACATTTCGCTGCCGCTGACGGCCTTAGGCCCGATTAAATACAAAGGCACCAGAGGATGGGGGCGGGGGGAAGCAGAGCTGTTTGCTGGAGGAAATTTCTGATTTTTAGTAGGTCACTTTTTTGTATTTTTGGCTCCATCGAAAATGTTCTATTTGACAGTGTAAAACGGATACGTCAGCTGAATTTTATGAGAGCTATATTTCGGCCCTTCTTGGCAAGGGTCCTCTTCAGGCTCAAACTGGAAAATTAACCTGTGGAGTTCCTAAAGTTTATTTTCCAGTATTGACGTCGATTAAAACGATAAATCTCAAATTGGTTGAGATATTTCGTTCAAACATGGTATGAGGGTTCTTGCGGTCAGACGGGCCGGATTCAAACCCGGTTGGGAGGGAGGATTGAAATTAACGGGTGACACAAATATTGTTGTTGTTGTTAGGATTGAAGTAGGATTAATCCGTCCAAGTCCCAGTTTTTTATTTCATCGCATAAACCTTAAATACAACGCACAAACACATAACATAAACCGTAAATTCATTGCACAAGCACAGTAGAGAATAGGAATTCGGACGCACAGGGCTTGTTAATAATTTTATCTTGAATAAAACAACAACTTTGTGCCCGATATATCTATAATTAATCTACCAAAAGCCTTCCCCCCAAAACACTCTAGGTTTTGATACCTAATTTAATCATTGGAAAAAACTTTTTTCTAATTAATGATCACCTTCTTTTCGAGCTTCTTTTACTTTCAAGGAAAGAATCGGCTTACCTTTTATGGTAAGTCTTACAGGCCACTTCCCCTTCGCCGTACCATCGGAATATCCGCAGATGTAATTTCCATCATCACCCTTCCTCACACTAAGTATCGTTAGTGCAGACCCCTCGACCCTAAAACGGTGGAGGGTCAAAACGGGGTCTTTCCCTTTGTGCCAGGTAATGGGTCGATCCAGGGGGGCAGGACAAATGAGAGTGACGTCACTGCCTTCGACGGCGACGACGTTACTAAAAGCTGATCGAAGCGCGAATGTCAGATCTGAAAGGAAATTTCAGGTTCAGGACAGGGGCGTCACGTATGGGAGGAGGGGGACGCCACCCAATGTTGTAGGCCTTTCGGTAAAAAATAACCGAGTGGGCGCGCCGCGGTTTTTCGTAAAACCATCAAATTTTTTTCATGAAACCAGACGCTTTTTCTGAAAATCAGTCGATTTTTCGTGAAAAGTGTCGTTTTTCCTTGAAAACAGTCGTTTTTTTTTCGCAAAAACAGTCGGTAAAAAATTACCAGCTAGCCGGTAAATACCAAACATTTGTGCCTCTGTTTCAGGCAACAGTTCAGGCTCAGTCTTTTCACATGCCAAAACTCCGAAAGACTGAACTGGACACTTTTGCAATAAAGCAGTAAAGGAAAGAAAAGACAAAATTGCAGTAAGTTTTGCATGGCGTAATGCATGTGCAAGACCAACCCAACAAAGCAAAAAACTAATCGGGCTTAAAAAATTGTCTTTTTAAATGTCTAGTGGATAAAATGTTCAAGGGGTTTCCCCCTTCCGGCACTTGGCGTACATCATTTCGTGTACACACACACAGCACTGGCACCATTCGGCACCAGGTGACATCGGCCGGCACCGGGCACTTGCTGTACACCAAGAAAGTGAGTGGGCAACCCCTAGAAAGTGTTAGCATAGAGCAGACACGACGGCCAGACCGTGAACGAAGAACTCAGGCATATTCGTAACCAGGGCGTAATTAACGAGGGGCTACCCACTCCTCGGCACCTGCTGTACACTCTTTCTCGGCACCGACCAAAATCAGCGATGCCGCACCAGTGCCGTTAGGCGATGCATCTTTCAAACGCCTCTGAACATGCTGATTTTAATGTTTTGTCACATGGCAACCGGTGCCGGCTGGTATAAGCTGGTGCCGGCACCGGCCTGGCACCACGGCACCGGACACTTGCTGTACACTAAAGTCGAGAGTGGGCAACCCCTCGGTAATTAAAGAAAGTCTTAGGTAGGCTATACTTTTAACTTACCGACGAAGTAGAATACACCGATAATAAAAGTCGGGACTCTCATCACATCATCAGCCCTTGTATGGTACTTCACATTTTTTAAATCACTTGCCAGATCTTTGACAACCATTCAGTGGTTGGAATGGATCTGAAATATAACGATCAGCTGAGCATAAGCGAGGGGGTACCAACTGTTCGGCACACTGTACACCGGGGAGTGGGTACACCTCGGAACAAATATAGTAACAACGGGTGATTTATTTTTGCAGGGCGTGATTATTATACTATTACTTTCGTACAATTTGGGTGGAGAAGAAGGTTCGATTTATTCATCTTTATTTATTGAGCTCGTCATCTTTACAGGGAATATAAATAATTACAGCAGAAGAGAATAACAATCAGAGGTTGTAAAACAGCGGCCGTGCCAAAAATTGATGGTATTTAAAAGTGATTTCCCCCCCTAAAATATTAGCCTAACGAGGACCCTTGCCAAGAAGGGCCGAAATATCGCTGCCAAATCATCGTAGCTGACGTATCCGTTTTATGCGTTATTTGAATAAAAAATCAGAGACCGAGTACCTTTTGTGGATTTTAAGTCGGCACTTGGGTATTACCTTAATGACTTTTTTAAGTCCGCTCTAATCAGTTATTTTGCTCTGGCTCTAACACGCTCTAATCAACAACAAATCCTTAACTGAAACCAAACTCAACAGTCAACGGTTACTCCGAAGAAACGGAAATGCCCGAAACTTCAGACTGTCCCAAATTGTCGAGAATCACCAAAATAAATGTGAAGTTTCGATTTGTAGATATAGATGACAAAAATGGTAGGATGCGAAAAAATTGTCCATATGCGTACGTATTACATGGCCACGTCTTCAATTGCAGCAGCTTTTAATTTAGAAATTAATATACCATTTTCTTCAACCCTGCATTAATACTAAATCACCGACTATCCGTTCATCGCACACTCTAAATCACCGACTATCCGATCCAATGTGTTTTTTACTGTTTGGTTGCATTTTTCAAATTGCACGGTACAATGTAAATCGACTGTGATTTTTTTTGTTTATTTTATTTACTAAAAATCGATCATCCATCGTCATCCACGAAAATAATCTAAAATTTTGACTTACAGGCATGAACGCACACAAAGGGTAAGATGCGAACTATAACGACCCGAAATGTCGCGATGTTTTAGGAATCAATAGAGTGAATAGAACCTTTTTGTTCAACTTTGCATCGATTACTAAATTCAATGACGATTTTCCATCTTTTCGCTTCGCGTATTTCTAAAGAACGGCTCAACCAATCAGTGTAGCGGGGCGTGGACTGGTTCTGTATACATTTGGTTAATTCATGAGGGCGCACAAGTCAAATAGGTCGGACCAATTTGCAGAAAACTGAATTAATTTGAAAAAGTTACATTTTTTGTTTTGCTTATGGAAGATCTCCCCGCAGTGGATCGTTTTAGCCTCAAGTTTGGGTTTAGCCTACGACCAGAATCCAAGGCGTTAGGTGGGGATAGTCACTCTCTGGCATCCGATGTACACTAATTCCTGGCACCTATGCGGCACCTCCTTGCACCCGGTGTACACGGGCTTGGGGAGTGAGTATTCCTTCGAGTGTTAGGTGGGGAGGGGGGCCGCCGACAGCCTCCTGAAATCAAAGACACAAGCACACCATGGGGTTCAGGTTCAAGTTCTTTTAATTATTCAAAAAATATAACAGCACTGAGCAGAGAGGCACTAAACGACGAACGTTGAGATTTATTCCAGGGATATTTCGGCTCTTCTTGGCAAGGGTCCTTCTCAGGCTAAGAATGAACCGGCGATCAGTGTCAATATTGGTGCTCTTTTTATTTTCTACATTTTAACTTTAAGGCTCTAGTGTTGTAATCTCCTTGTTGGTTGCGGGTTGTTACGGCTACAGCCTGAAGATGTCCCTTGTTAAGAAGTCCGAAATACAGCAGGTCCAGCTGACTTACCGGCTTAGCACCATCAAAGATGAATCGCGGTCAGCTTGGGCTGAAGGAATAAACACGCTAGTTTCTTACGGCGATTACAAACTATATCGAAACTTTCTCTGTCTGAAAAATTCGACGAAGAAACAACAGTTTTTTCTAGAATTTTACCGTAGCCTAGCTTATCGGTCGATTTTTTGCTCAAATCAACCCAGGGAAAGCAAAGTATTTTGTTTAAACTATTAGGATCAGTCCAAGCTCCACTATGGATCAATCCATAATATGGACCACTATGGATCAGTCCATATAGGATCAGTCCATACTCCACTACTATGAACCATTCATGATGATAATAGAAAATAAAACATAACCTTAGAACGTTCTCAATCCGTCTGCTGAAATCAACTCAGAATTTTTTTTAGAATTTTGATTTTTCAGAACATGTTTCGCTAAGAATGGTTCATGGAAACAGTTGAAATTTGATTTTTAGAGGTTCAATGTTTTCAATGTTCAAGAAAAAAAATGTTTGATCTCAGAATTTTAATGGGTAGCCTACTGTCCATGTTTCGATACTTTTTACGGTATTTTAGGCTGAAGATCGACTAGATGATGTTGGATTTCACACCAAAACTAAAAAAAAAAAGAGACTACTGTTCATTGTAGGCTACCACAAATCCCTGATTTGGAATAGACTATGCCAAGCGTTGGGCACACCCACAACACAGTAAATATAACTTATATTTAATAAAAGACAGTGTATAATACCAAAATCCCTGATAGCCTACTAAACATCACAAAATTACTTAATCAAACTCTCGAAAATCTGTTTCTGTGCTCCGTTGCCAGCCTGAGAATACAGCCTAACCTTACTCATAGTTTGGCATAGCACATGACCTGCGTAAAACATCGGCTGTGCCAAACAGTTGTTATGCCCAAAGTTTGACACATCCTATAAAAAAAAATAAAAAATGTGGAGGTGGTAACCCCTTGGCAAGAGGGCGATCAAGATTCAGGGCCCTTCCATATTCGCTCCCACCAAACTGTCACAATGCCTTTTTCGTTAGACAGAAAAGGGTTCTTTGCACAGCTTGACTACTCATCAATCTTTAACCACGGTACGACTAGGATTCAACTATTTCGCTGCGAGGCTCAGGAATTTTGCGTAAAGCGAAAAATATGGTAATGATACATAAATGCAAAAACAAGTCCTAGGGCCATAACTATACCCACAGTCCATAGGCCATGCCGTAAGGATGGGAAGCATACCAGAGACATTAGCAGTGGAAAGACAGGAAACCCATAAAGCCCCACGAGTTGTTGGTAAGTCGTTAAAAAGATTGCTCTGTTCGCACTTCCACCGATCGTCCTGCAAAATCATCCTCAAACTACACGTGTTCCCGTTTGTAAATCATCTTGAGTCGTTTATATTCTTTTTGTTTGGCTACTCTCACCGTCACCGTTTGAAGTTCAAACGAGGGGTTGCTCACTCGCTGGGCACCACTGTACACCCTCCCTGGGCACCGGGCACCACTGTACAACCATTTTGGGAGTGAGCACCGGCTGGGCACACCCGGGCAACGTGCACCACTGTACAACAATTTTGGGTGTGAGCACCGGCTGGGCACACCTGGGCACCGGGCACCACTGGACAAGCATTTTGGGAGTGAGCAACCCCTCGAGTTCAAACGCTAGACCCAAACACGAAGGCCGAACGCTAGGTAGCCGGCAACACGATTTTCTATGACGCGATTTCAGCGGATGTCCTGTCTTTCCTATTGTTGAGGTCTTTGCACTAAACTACCCCCCCCCCTCGTGCACACGGAGGCTTGTTCTCCTTGGTTTCTTCGTCTATCATCATCATGATCATTAGGTTTGAATGGCGTTGATTTCCACTTCTTGTGTCTTTTCTTACACTTACTCCGCCTTTTTCAAAATGGCGGGTTACAAACGAATCACTTACTTACTTTGTGTAGATTCTTTCTGACTTCTCGGTCCAAGCCACCCCGCACTGTAAATTCAAAACAAAATACTTTGCAAAATCCGCGCAGCTTACAGAGCCATCTATTATCGCTTGGCCGAGTTTGGCAGTTTTTCAGGTTGCCGATAGATAACATATGTGGATATCATATTTCCATTGTCCCATCCCCAAGTTTTAACAGTTACGGCAGATGGCGTACGCTATCAAAATTCCGCCTCCCCATTCGACGATTTGAAAAATAAAAGGCTATCTTGTCTGATATATGGCCTTTGACTTTGACTGAAAAAAAGTTACATAGGATGCACGAACACAATAGCAACAAGACCAAAGGTTTCTGTGGGGCCTCAAAGGGGAATAGTTACTAAACTTGTTGATCCAGCAGACAATTGGGTCTTGTAGATGTCAGGCCTGGACGAGGAATGAAATGACCATCGTTGGAGCAAGAACAAATAAAAATAGAGTAGACACATCTGGAATCATGCTCATTTTGCCGCTTTTCAGCTACAGGGGGTGGATGCCAGAGGCTTCACTACTAGGGGGGGACGCCCCCCCGATGTTGTTGGCCGCAGTCGGTAAAAAAGAGCCGAGTCCGGCACGAAGCACCGCGATTTTTAGTAAAAACAATCAATTTTTCTTAAAAACGGTAGTTTTTATGGCACTTGCCCTTCGGCCAAGTGCCATATAGCGATCGCAATTTCTGTCCGTCCGTCGGTCGGTCGGTCGGTCCGGGTTTTGCTAGTTCGGGCACTTCCACATAAGCTAGGATGATGAAACTTTGCAGGCATATCAGGGACCCCAAATGATTAAGTTGGAAATAGTCACTTTCCCGATCCGACCATCGTGGGCGGAGGGAGGGGAGCCGGAATCCGGAATTTAGTGGCATGCATAACTTTCGAACGGGTGATCAGATCTTAATGAAACTTGATATTTGGAAAGACGTCATGCTTCAGATGTCCCATATCAAGTCCGGACCGAATCCGATGTATGTGGGGGGGAGTCGGAGGGGGGAACCGGAAATCATGTTAAACGCTTAGAGTGGAGCGATCTGGATGAAACCTGGTGGGAGGAACAAGCACAACCCCTAGATACATCATTGACAGAACCGGACCGGATTCGTGCACTGTGGGGGGAGTTGGAGTGGGGTTCCGGAATTCCGGTGATACGGAGTTAAGTTACTTCCAGGTGGGCTAGGACAATGAAACTCGGCAGGTAAATCAGGGACGCGACCAGATCAACCTGGAAATAGTCAGCTTCCCGATCCGACCATCGTGGGGGGGAGTGGAGGGAGGGGGAATCCGGAATCTTGAGGTATGTATAACTTCCGAACGGGTGATCGGATCATAATGAAGACTTGACATGATTGGCTTAGAAATAGTTAGTTCCCAGATCCGGCCATTCCTTAAAGTACTAATGCTAACCGCAAAGTACAAAAAAATACTTTTAAGCAAAATATACATTTTCGTGATCCCTATGAGCCCATGATCATTTTTGCCTCAAGGGTTTTGCTTACAACTAAATTCCTTAAAGTACAAACAATACTTTTGAGCAAAATATACATTTTCGTGCTCCTGATGGTCATCTTTTTTGCTTCAAGAGTTTTGATTACAGATGATTTTCTATAACTTGGAAATAATCACTTAACCGATCCGACCATCGTGGGGGGGAGGGAGGGGAGCCGGAATTTAGTGACATGCATAATTTTCGAACGGGTGATCGGATCTTAATGAAACTTGATATTTGGAAAGACCTCATGTCTCAGATGTCCCGATTCGAGTCCGGACCGAATCCGATGAATGTGGGGGGGGGGGGGGTCGGAGGGGGAACTGGAAATCATGTGACACGCTTACAGTGGAGCGATCGGGATGAAACTTGGTGGGAGGAACAAAAAGAATCCCTAGGTTCATCATTGACAGAACTGGACTGGACTCGTGCACTACGGGGGGAGTTGGAGTGGGGTTCCGGAATTCCGGTGTTACGGCCGAGTTGAGTTACTTCCAGATGTTCTAGGACGATAAAACTTGGCAGGTGTAAAATGGACTCGGCCAAGTTAACTTGGAAATAATTACTTGCCCGATCCGACCATAGTAGGGGGAGGGAGGGAAGCCGGAATTTTACTGACATTCATAATTTTCGAACGGGTGATTGAATCTTAATAAAACTTGGTATTTGGAAAGACCTCATGTCTCAGATATACCATTTCAAGTCGAGACCGGATCCGATGAATGTGGGGGGGTTCGGAGGGAGGAACCGAAAATCATGTGACACGGTTAGAATGGAGCGATCGGAACCTCCCGAGCGTCACCGTCGAAAAGGAAGTGCTTGAAAATTTCGCTGATTTTTCCATAAGATGTCAAAATATTAAAACCAATTGTTCAAATATATTATACAACAGCAAATATAACTAAGTGACCATTTCTTTTGAACGTAACTGTAGTACCAAACAACCCATCACACTGACAAAGCTACTATCCATTCACATCCTACTACGATAACTTGAATACAAGCTAAAAAGCTTGCAAGTGCCATATGAGCTTGCAGCTCTTGTTTTTAAAATCAGCCGATTTTTCGTCAAGTCGTTTTTTCTCAATAATAGTCGTTTTTATCCGCAAAAACAGTCGGTAAAAATGACCAGCTAGTCGGTAAATACCTTGCCCCCCCCCCAAACATTTTGGCTAGTAACGCCTCTGGTGGATTCTTTTGTTTTTCAAACGTTACGCATTAAAATTTATGCATAACAGCATTGCCAGGAACAGCCAAAAAAGCATCTACACGACGACGAACAAAAACTCTGCAGATCTTTTCGTCGGTATTTCGGCTCTTTTAGTAGGCACAATGATTGAAAAACATAACATCTAACATCCTAAGTGTTATCAGTTGAAACTGCACATCTTTGTGTTATCTGTTCTGAAAACTCCTGACAGTGATTTTGTCCAGACGCCTGTATTTCGTCCCAATTTGTCTCTTTTTGGTGCAAAGCACATATCTGGCACATATCATGCAGCGGCCGCCGCATGATCAGCGACCCCCCGTCCCTTCTACTTTTCTCCCGACAAAGATACAGTAATTTCTTGTTATATTTTCAGTCACAGAACAAAAGTGCAACTACGTCAGGATTAACAAATCGATTCAATACTCCTCGCCACCTTCCTCTCCTTCAACGGAGTCCATTCCAACCTCCTCGTAATCCTTCTCGAGAGCGGCCAAGTCCTCTCTGGCCTCGGAGAACTCTCCCTCCTCCATACCTTCTCCGACATACCAGTGGACGAAGGCACGCTTCGCGTACATAAGGTCGAACTTGTGGTCGAGACGAGCCCAGGCTTCGGCTATGGCGGTGGTATTGGAGAGCATGCAGACGGCACGCTGGACCTGATAGAAAGATGTAACATATAATCACACGGATCGTCACTGAAGCGACGGCATCACGAATAGCGAACATGCGACCACACGTGTCACGCAACCGGAGCTGGCTTCCGTGAAAAGTTGACGGAAAATCAAATGTTCGGCTTTTTCCGTGAGGGAATTTTGAGAAAAAATTAACTGAAAAACAGTTCTTAATTACTTCAGTCCTTCACTGTTTGGGAAAGACCATCTGCCAATGCCAATCCAAAGATATACCGAAAGGGTACAACTTCGCGGAACCAGACCCATCACCATTTGCTAACAATACAAATGCGCATCATGGCTTCTATGACTAATGTTATGTTTCGCGAAAAGATAACATTTAAACGGACAACAATAGATCTATCCGCATAAACAAACTTCTGACAGTGCGGTAGTCAACTTTAGTCACAGCAGGTGGATAAAAATGGCACTGTCCCAAGTTAACTTACGTTTAGAGAAGCATACCTCTACCGTACATATGTAATTGTGCCGCATTTGCTATAGACTCGGTTATTAATTCTTGGTATTCGTTCTTGGGGCTCTTCTACTAATGAAGCTATCAACATTGCTCTGCATCAACAAGGTTCTAAACAAAATTGACTGTACTCTCAGAAGTTTCATAATAGATAACACGAGGATGCGCGGTTTCAACAGATAGTGCGTAACAGACAACACTTCGGATGTTATCTGTTGTGTTTAAAAACGTTATTCATGAAAGGTTATGCATAACAAGCTTTGTCAGGAAGAGCCAAAAACAGCAAAAAACCATCTACTGACTTTTGTTTGTCGTCATGATGTCGGAAAACTCAGCAGATGCTTTTTTGCGGTTTTTCGACTCTTCCGGATGACAACGCTTATTATGCATAACATTCTGAAACTCAACAGAAAAGATCCGAAGCGTTATCTGTTATGCATTATCTGTTGAAACCGCGCATCCTCGTGTATCTGTTATGAAACTTCTGACCTAATTGTCCTTATTTCTGACCTTAATTGTCGTCATAAATGTTGATTGTTATTTGTTTTTGTTCTTCCATATTTCCATTTACGCCATGTACATTTGGTGGGTTACAAATTAAATGTATATATACAGTGTGGTAAGGTAACATACCTTGGCCAAATCTCCACCTGGTACGACGGTTGGTGGCTGGTAGTTGATTCCAACCTTGAAACCAGTTGGGCACCAGTCGACGAACTGGATGGACCTCTTCGTCTTGATGGTGGCGATGGCAGCGTTGACGTCCTTGGGGACGACATCACCTCGGTACAGCATGCAGCAGGCCATGTATTTACCGTGACGGGGGTCGCACTGAAACGGACAAGGATTTTTAGGCACAAGTAAACACAGTGGTAGTAGTCCATGTATGCCTCAGATGGTTTATATCGCCTGGTCTACAATGACGAGATACAGGCAGTCATCCAGACAATATTTTGTGGAAAATTTTAACAAGTGACAGACATTTTATTTTTGTAACATATATTGTTTTATTTATCCTCGCGATATTAACAGTAAAGTTATTCATTCATGATCGCGCTAAATCGCTGTTTTACGTAAAAACGTATGCGCCTCGTCACCACTGCATTAAAAAATGTCAGCTTCTTCGGTACATCGCACCGCAATGGTTACAATATGCGCAAACCAAGGGTATCTGGGATGCGTTATTCCGAGGGGTTGCTCACTCCCAAAATGGTTGTACAGTGGCGCCCGGTGCCCAGTGGTGCCCAGCCGGTGCCCAGGTGAGCCCAGTCGGTTCCATAAATCACAAATCTGGTGACACTAATTTATTGAACATTCGAAAAAAAAAATTATTTGAGAAAGGCAGAAACCAAAATGCCAATTAGATTAATTCACTTATTATATTTCTCAATACTCAGTCGGCTCTTCAGCATCCTACCCTAATACACTTCTACACTCGAAGTAAGAGTTCCATGGCCGGTACGCGATATCACCAATCAAATGTTATTTCAACTTCGGGACATTAACGTGGAAATACTTGAATGGAAAAATCTTTTGAATCACCTCCAGTCTAGTATACTAGCCCTTTTTGGGATCCCAAAACATTAGTGACGGATACCTATGACATGGCAAAAGTTGTCTGTCTGTCCGTCCCCGTCTGTAAGCACGATAACTCTCGCAGGGAATGAGATATTTTGATGAAACTTGGTGTGAGGATTCTTTGGGTCAAGAGTCTAGATGGGCCCTGTAGCCCTACATTTAGGGGTGGGGGAGGGGGTTTAAATTAAGGGGCAAACAAAATGTTTTGAAACAGCTAATGTGATAGTCGATTATGGGGTAAGAATACATGCTGAACACGATGGTGAAAACCATTTCCTCGCCGGACAAGTAGTCGCCCGGAATGCGGCCGAAACCGGAAAATTTGTTAAAAGCAAAAGTTTTATTTGAAGTTGATTAGATGTTCGATTTAAAGGTAAGAAGACATGCTGAACACGATGGTGAAAACCATTTTCTAGCCGGACAAGCAGTTCGCCCCGGAATCCGGCCGATACCGGAAAATTTGTTAAAAGCCAAATTTGTATATGAAGTTGATTAGATGGCAGATTTAAGGGTAAGAAGAGACGCTGAATCTGTATAAGACAATCATTTTTACCCGGACATATAGTTCGTCCGGAATCCAGTTAAAACCGATTTTTTTTTGTATAAGTTAAAGTTTTATTTAAGTTGATTAGGTGTTCTTTATAGGGATAAGGAGATACGCTGAATTCGTTTCTGAACTATCTTTTTTTTTTGCTGGACAAGTAGTTCGCTCGGAATTCGGCCGAAACCGGAAATTTGGCAGAAGCAAAGCAGGAAGTTTCGATCAGTATCGTCAAAATAGATATGGCTTATACAGGTATATTTGAACTTGGTTTTCTCAGATGATAACCTGGCGAAGACCGGATCTGGTGAAGACAAGACCTAGTTGTCTGGATCTAAGATTAAATTTTTGGGATCCCATCGAAACCTTTGGTCTTGTTCATGCAGGGTGCTCAAAGACGGAGACAAAGACGGAGGCTCGCGTCCTATTGGTCGGCTATGACGCGTACTTCAAGGAACGCGTCATAGCTGACCAATAGGACGCGAGACTCCCCTCTTTTCTTACAAACTTTTAAGGCTTCAAACTCTCATAAAAAAGAATATTAATTTGCAAAAGTTGTACTGTTCCAACAAGAAGAAGCCAGATAACAATTGCAACAACTCTCTGATTCACAGCAATTATCCAAGGCCGGTAATTTACTCTCAAAATCGAAAGTCCTATACTTCCTAATGTTACATTTTTTCGTTATTCTCCCGCCGTTTTCGTCGGATATGGTGCAATTTCTCTATTGTGGAGTTATCAGAAGCAACAAGCTTCACAACACAACAATTTTTATTCTTCTTCTTTTCTAAATTTCGTCACGCGCATCAATTCATCGGTCACAAAAAAAAATCATAGATGGCACTTTTTTACATTTTTCATTTCGGGATGAGAGCCGGTGCCCAGCCGGTGCCCAGGGAGGGTGTACAGTGGTGCCCAGTGAGTGAGCAACCCCTCGCGTTATTCATTACAAGTTGTTCACATATAAAAATGATTCTACACGGATAAGTTGGCTGGTTTGCTCCAGCAATATTTCGGCACTTATTTCTTCTTTCAGAAAAAGAAAGGCCAAAGTATTACTGCGAATTTTTTTTTATTGTTACATTCTTAAGAGCTTAGTTCAAATTCTTAATAATTTCAACAATCTTTGGTATAACATTATTTTGGTAACAGAAAGGCCAAAGTATTACTGCGAATTTTTTTTATTGTTACATTCTTAAGAGCTTAGTTCAAATTCTTAGTAATTTCAACAATCTTTGGTATAACATTATTTTGGTAACGGCTGTTTGGAGTTTCGGACGTTACTGGTTGGAATTTCGGGATCTTCGTGGATATTGCTTGCTCTTGCCTTTCCCTTACATTGCTATACGGGGGAGGGAGAAATTCGTTTGTAATGGGACAACAGGGACAGCTTACCTTAACCATCTGGTTGGCTGGTTCGAAGCAGGCGTTGGTGATCTCAGCAACGGTCAACTGCTCGTGGTAGGCCTTCTCAGCCGAGATGACTGGGGCATATGTAACGAGGGGGAAGTGGATACGTGGATAGGGAACCAAGTTGGTCTGAAAACAAGAATGATTGGTTAAGATCTCAGGCAACTGGACCGTATAACGATCGAATTATAAACTAGAAGATTCGAACAAATCCACGTACATAAACAATGATATGATCATAAAGGCTTTCTCGCCTTTGACTTCGGATCAAAGTTCTCTACGGGACTTACACAGAAAACATGTAGTCCGGATGAATGCTATCTTTTGAATACGTTGGCCGTCTCCGCAGACCACTACACCGTCTGTTAGCGGGATATTCCGTATCCCGCGTCTATTCCATGGGACGCCACACATGTAGTTACGACGGTACGGCCTCGAACTGCTTAAAATCAAGAGTCGCCTAAATTTCAGTTGCTAAGTCATGGCGCAACATAACTATTGCCAAAATTCGTTTAAGGGCTGAACATTTTAAGAAATGCGCAGAGGAGACACCCGTAGATGAGTAATCTATTTGGTTACCCGTAAACGCCATTTTTGCATCAACCGGTGTCTCACGTGAAGGTCGTCAATAAGGCAAAGAAGTACAGAAAGTGATGCCATCATGTAATAAAAGCGACAGAAAATATTCGGAAGGATAGACTGTCTACGAGCTGATGCTTTGAACACGCAACCTATCAGTACTAGTTATTCAGTGGAGTGATTATACTGACGAAGGAAGTTGAGATTCCCGGCGTCATGAAACCACACACAGTTGGCGAGAAAGGATCAAGCCTCAGCAATAAAACAGATTTCTACGAGGTGATCTGATGGAAACTTTTAAAACTGCCATAGTTATTATGATAACATACGGCCTGATGATATCCTCACTTCCAATGACAACGGTCTCAGAGGACACAACTTGAAACTGAGTGGCAAGAAATTCCGAAAAGACGTTGGAAAATGGAGCTATAGAGACCGAATAGTAGAACATTGGAACAATCTCCCAGAAAGTATTGTGAATGCCGAAAATATCAACAAATTCAAAGCAGGTGTCGACTACCACCTGGCTGAAATTCAGTGTAGTGTCCCGAAAAATTTATAGAGGCGAAAGCCTTATTATTGCAGGGTTCGGACAGGTCGGTTCGTTTCAAATTATAGGCTCTGTCCTATTTTTATAGGATTTCCCGGGCCCAAATATAGGCCAAATATAGGATTCGGAAGTCCTCGGGATCAGATCTGTGGTAGATGGCGTGGGATGCCTGGTCACATAAATTCGTCATTTTCCGAGTTTCTGCATTTTTTTTTTTTTTTTTTTTTTTTTTTATCATTTGCTTACAGTAAGGATGCAGCGCATCGGTGATCAGATACGTGAGTTTCTTCGCACATAGGGACATTCCGTCGGGGATCTTACCGGGGAACATCGCATGGAAGGTTGCGACAATATGGTCTGAAGAGTTAGCAGACATGGAACTCTATACCGTCTGAAGTGCCCATATTAACTCAGCTTTATAAACGGCATCACGCTCACAAAACATGTTTGTACCAATTAATGGTTTATCCTTGGTTGTTTCATCAACTCGAGATTGTCCGGTCGTGAATGTAGTTGAGCAGTAACTGCGGCTTTGTGTTCTGCAGATCGCACATGTTGGTTTAGCTGAGCAACCCCAGCTGTGCAACCAAGATTTTTCAAGCAGAGTTTGCAAAAGAACGAGTACTGGTCGTTCCCAGTCTTACACCATTCGCCAATCTTTCTACCGCTGCAATCCGTCTTAGCAAGCCATGAACTATTAAACTTGGTAGGCCCCATACTTAATTACCAAGCATCACCTGCAAAATAGCATCCCAAGATTAAAAGACCATAAAAAGAAAAAATGTGGATATGTCCGAAACTGGGCCGTATTCGCATCAGCCTTTTAAACAGCGTTCAGCCAGGAAACGCATAAGTCGCAAGAACTGCATTAAGCAGAGACTGCTAGCCTATATACTGATCTTCGCTCATTTCGGACAGGGCCAACATGACAAAAAACAAAACATAGGCTACTAAGTCAACACAACAGCATAGCCCAGGCAGAAGCAGCTTACTAAGCCCAACACAAAGCATTAGTTAAGTTCAAACAGCTCGACAGTTATAATTAATTATCAATCTACAAAGAAAGACAGCACAGTCTACAAGCAGAGTCAAAAGCAAAGAAAAGCACATCCTGGCTTACTTAACGAGCAGTGAAAATTGCAAATCATGAGCAATGTTCTTAGTGCTCTTCAGCCGAAAATATAGGAATAATAAGATTTTAGCCAAAATATAGGCATTGTATAGGAGTGCATTAAAATATAGGAATTTATTGGAATTTATAGGCGAGTCCGAACGCTGTTATTGCTATTATTATTAATAGGTGACCTGAAGGAAAGGACTACATGTGCCCAAGACATTAGCAGTGGGAAGACGGGAAACTCTCATTAGCCCCATGTGTCGCGATAGTTAGCGCCTTCCAGCGGTTGGTCCGTCAAAAAACTCTGTTGACATTTCGACCGATTGTTCTGCCAAATCACCGTCAAAATACACCTGTCACGCGTTGTTGTTTGCAGATCCTCGCAGTTTGTTCAATTTTTTTCTTTGTTTACTCTTACTTTCATTGGACAAAGCCATTTAGCGGGTAGCGTGATTTTCAATAGCGCAATTTTTTCCTGTCTTTCCTATACTGTTAAAGGAGTTGCATCATAAGCATTTCTAGCTCTTGAAACATCTAGTACCCCCCCCCCCACCCAAGACGAAGACACGACTCGATCCGACCGCTGGGTCATCTAGTGGCGCGGGTCGGAAGTGCCCAACATGGGGAGGCTGGGATCATAGTTTGACTGTGGATCTAACAAATTGTTTTTACTGTAGCAGGCACATGGAAAATGTGTAGAAAAATCAAACTAATTATTTGCATTATCGATTTCTTTGAGTATTTTGTTTTCTGTTTTTTCTTGTTAATTCGTAAGTCCAAAGAATTAAGGATGTAAACCAGATCACAATAAACAAACGCCGTAAATTATACTAAATTAGGTAACAGGTAATCTAAAGGTAACAGTGTGTTCGTAAAAATTCGACCCATCGTAAAATGATAGTGTCTCCCACCTTATCGGCCCACATGAATCAAATACTTTTAGATCTCTGGTATGCACAGCTTAGCCATCGTTTACGACACTTTCGTGAACAAATCTACAAAATACAGAGAAGAACTTTTTTTCTTTCCTTATTTGAAATGGTGTATTTTTAGGCCGTCTTGAGGCAATAGTTGCGTTTGTTTATCTCAATTCTCCTATTTCGCGTTTTTAGTGGAGTGTTCCTTGGAACAATCCACTATTGCGAGCGCTGTAGCAGACTTTCGGCTTTCGGTTTCCGGTTTTCGGTTTTCACCGTATTTTGTGGAGCTCATAGCTCGTGAACCAGTGCAAGTATCAAGTTCAAACTTGGTACGCTGGTGGGGATTGGGGTCTAGTTGTGCCTTTTGGGGTCTGACCCCCCACACCCACCCGGCTCAGGGGCAAATTGGCCCAGATTGCCCAGTGAATAATGTTCATAACTTGACCAGAGTTGGACATAAGACGATGAAATTCTTTGTACTTGTAGACCCTAGGGCTGGGACATTAGTATTAAAGTTGCACCTCCCCCACCCGTCACGTTCATGGGCAAATGGGCCCAGATTGCCTAGGAGTAAAGTTCGTTACCCGTGACAAGAATCAACAATATCAAGTTGAAACTTGGTAGGTGTGTGAGTATTGGGGTCTCTTTTTCATTTTTGCGGGTCCCAAACCCCACCCCCACTTAGTTCAGGGGCAATTGGGCCCAGATTGCCCATTTTTTAATGATTTGAACTTGACAATAACTGGAGATAGGGCGATGAAATTCCTTTGTGCTTTTCGATCATAGGGCTGGGGATTCATATGTGGAGTTGAACCGCCCCCTGGCCCCTACCCTCCCCGTTCATGGGCAAGTGGGCCCAATTTGCCCATGAGTCAAGTTTTTAGCCCGTGACTGGAATCAAACTCTAAGCTAGTATAGTCGAGGATATTTAGGTCTAGATATGCAATTGATGCCCCCCCCCCCCTCCCGTTCATGAGTAACTGGGCCCTGATTTTTCATGAGTTACGTTCGTCTATGACAGGTCTCAAGTTCAACTCTTGTATATTTGGGGAGATATATCTATGAATGAGGATTTTGTGTAGCAGCAACAATAAGACGACGCGACGTATCTTTAATGAACAGCTGGAAACTTTACGGTGTTGTCATATGATCGATGACCGTTCTTAATGAATTGTGACAAAGGGGGTATTAGGCTGCTACGATTTGGTTATTGCACTTGTTTTATTACCTTGCTAATGGAAAAGAGGTTTAAAGGGTCGGACTGGCTGGCAGACCATTTAGATTCAGTGTTCTGATCCTCTGATACAGTGTTAGAACTCATGCTGTAATTGCAAGATCTTCAACATTTCTTTGGATTTATACTTGCGGTTTGTTTACATTTAAAGCTTTTAAAGTGGGATGATTACAAATTAGGTTATTTCAATACTTGTTTGGTTATTGGGTTGTGAAATGTCTTGGTTTTAACGCTGTTTGAATACAAAATATGATAAACATTTTACTTTGACACTCCACGTCTGAGCGCTTGCGCACTTGTTTCAGATGAAGATGATTCTCCTTTTTTTGCGTTTTTGTCAGAATCGAGAACGGGGAAAGCTTGGCGATTCTGCAGAATCGACACGTTGCTTGGATAGTCAATTCTCGATTCTCCTTCGCGATTGAGCAACAAGGGCTCAATCGGTTCACTATTGTTAGAAGGGTGGAACACGTTCTCACCCTTTATATGAGGTAATAATCCCTACCTGGAACTCAGTGAGGTCCACGTTGAGGGCTCCGTCGAAGCGAAGACTGGCGGTGATGGAGGAAACGATCTGACCGATCAGTCTGTTCAAGTTGGTGTAAGTAGGTCTTTCAATGTCCAAGTTCCTACGGCAGATGTCATATATGGCTTCGTTGTCAACCATGAAGGCGCAGTCGGAGTGCTCCAGGGTGGTGTGGGTGGTCAAGATGGAGTTGTAGGGCTCAACAACGGCGGTGGAGATCTGTTAAAAAAGGAAGTATGAGAAAATCCGCTCTCAAGCAACTGTTAGTCTGCCAACGTGCTATTGGTCACCTTTGTTCAGTAAATTAAAACCCATATATATAATCTGATCGTTACTGAGGTCGCATTCAGATCCTAAGCAAGAAATGATGGATTCGGATTAGTAACTAGCCCTGAATTCGGATTCGAATCCGTTCATGGTGGGATCCCTGTGCTTGGGTAAAGATAATTACCCCCAAATTGGGATCTCAAGCTTCGTGTGGTGGCTCTACTTTAAAGTTTAACCAATTTCAACGCAGCAATGGCAAGTGCTAGATCTACGTTCGGCCGGGCTAAAGCCCAAGTCGCAGTAGATACATTTTGAATTCGAACATTCTAATATAGGTGGCTACAAGCCATCGAACTATCTTTGGGGAGATCTTTCGGAAATTCGCAGGGAGATTTTTGGCACCAATTTCCCTATACTTTCTGGTATTTTCGAGTGCTCTTCTGCCTAATCCATCATAAGGTCGGCAGTCAACCTACCGAGGAGAAACTAACGTTTGGACACTGAGGAACAAGCAAGTTATCTTCTTACCTGGGGGGCTGGGTAGATGGCGAATTCCAGCTTAGACTTCTTTCCATAATCCACGCTCAAACGCTCCATAAGGAGGGAGGTGAATCCAGATCCGGTGCCACCACCGAAGGAGTGGAAGATCAAGAAACCCTGGAGTCCACTGCATTGGTCAGCAAGTTTGCGAACTCGGTCGAGAACGATGTCGACGATCTCCTTTCCGATTGTGTAGTGGCCTCGAGCGTAGTTGTTAGCGGCGTCTTCCTTGCCTGGATAGCAAAAATAAAAAATATGCATTTAACTGGAATATGGTTGTCCTATTACACGATCCGCTCTATTTCCGTAATTATTTTCATTTTATAATCACCCACCAGCTTCCCAAAGCCAGATTAAGACAAAGTACACAAATGAGAAGAGAAAAAATAAGAAGCCTTTACACAGTGCAACAAAGTAACAATTTGCAAATAAACGGGAGCCATATCAGCAGGGAAACGTAAGTTTATAGGACTTGGTATGCAGATGGCTCATGTACGAGCTTTCACTCCTACCAACATAACGTATTCAAGTTATCCTTGCAGTCAAAACCAGGTGACCCAACTCCTGGCACTTGCAAGTTGCAACTCCTCCCACGCCATTCTTATTCCCCCAAACTTTTAAAGTTTAACTGAAAGAAAAGCCGATTTAATTTTGTGTCATCCAGTTGAATACACTGAATTATTTGGATTCTGCAAAGGGATTTTTTTTCCCGCTATCTGCTCTAGTTATGACGTTCAGAATATCTGCGGCCACAACGTAAATTCTACTATGACGCGAGAAATTTTAATCTCAACACAAACGCAGCTTTTCAGTGGGCAGTGGTGAGATTGGTGAAGATTGCTTAGTGCCTGAACAAAAAAAAATCACAAATCTTTCTCGTAAAGCATACAACAAAAATTCAGTACCATAAATCACAAGGAAATTCCACTATTTAACAAGACCAAAGGTTCCGATGGGATCCCAAAAATTGAATATTTGATCCAGACAAATAGTTTTGTCTTCGCGAGATCCAGTGTCCGCTAGACTTTTTGAAGATTTTTACTGTATTTTGTTTTACAGATTGGTATGCTTATCAGATGGGAAGTGTGACTTTTGGTCACTTCGAGAGTTATCGTGCGTACAGACGGACAAATCCGGTTTCAACCGAATTCCGGACGAACTATATGTCCGGGTGAAAAATGAATGCCATATACAGATTCAGCGTAAAACCTATCATCTAATCAACTTCAAATACAAATTTTGCCTTTAACAAATTTTCCGGGTTTGGCCGGATTCCGGGCGAACTACTTGTCCGAAGAGAAAATGGTTTTCACCATCGTGTTCAGCATGTCTTCTAACCCCTAAATCGAACATCTAATCAACTTCAAATAAAACTTTTGCTTGTAACAAATTTACCGGTTCTGGCCGGATTCCGGGCGAACTACTTGTCCGGCAAGAAAATGGTTTTCACCATCGTTTTCAGCATGTCTTCTTACCCCTAAATCGAACATCTAATCAAATTCAAATAAAACTTTTAGTTTTAACAAACTTTCCGGTTTTGGCCGGATTCCGGGCTAACTACTTGTCCGGCGAGAAAATGGTTTTCACCATCGTGTTCAGCATGTCTTCTTACCCCATAATCGACTATCACATTATCTGTTTCAAAATAATTTGTTTGCCCCTTAATTTGAAACCCCTCCCCCACCCTCAAATATAGAGGTACAAAGCCCATCTACGAACTCGACCTTACTCTTGACCCAAAGAATCCTCACACCAAGTTTCATCAAAATGTCTCACTCCCTTCGAGAGTTATCGTGCTTACAGACGGACAACTTTTGCGATGTCATAGCTATCCGTCACTAACGTTTTGGGATCCCAAAAATCGATTATTCGTGAACAGTGGAACAGCGAAGTAACGCATTTTCAGCGGGTCTTCAAGCCAATTTAAGTGAACAAGTGATGGATAACTACATTGTCCTATCCCAGCCCTTTTCGGTTAAAGTTCAAAGACTAGAAAATATAAGTAAATCGAATACATTTCAAGGACTTTATTTGGAAGCTAAACAGCAACTCAAAGAGATGGTCTACCTAAGGACCAATTTTTCGGATTTTCGTGTAGTCCATACTCTATATTTCGGTATAGAAACTAGTCTAGACAACCACATGTCTGTAGTTCAGAGCAGAAGTCGGTACGACTGTGGGATGATCTATGCAAATTAAAGGCCTAGGCGCTCTCAACACAACTCCATGCAGGAAAATCACAGAGAAGTGTGAACGGTGTTGCCTGGTGCAACGATTTTGCAGAAAAAAGGTACAGGTGTTGTAACGCACTGTCGAGTCGCCACGGTTCTTCCATTTTCGGCGATAGAAAGAGCTGAAAACCTACACCGCATGAGTGCAATCAAATCGAAAGAACAGCCTCGACGGGAGGAAGGTGATGAGGCCAACTATTCTTACCGGTAATGAGCTGTTCTGGGTGGAACAGCTGGCGGTAGGTGCCCCTTCTGACCTCATCAACGACGGTGGGTTCGAGGTCAACAAAGACGGCGCGGGGAACGTGCTTGCCGCTGCCAGTCTCGCTAAAACCAAGAATAAAAACATTACTTACTGAACTTGTGGATTTCGTACGAAACGAATTTATCGTCAAATTCAAGAAATGTAACGGCTCCAACCATTGACCCGTCACTGGCCGTAAGGCCAGTACTTGTTATTGTAACGAGTGAATAAAATCATTTTATTACCCTCCTAGTGAAGTAATTAATCGAGGCCTTCACACAACGTGTTGTTTTCTTTGTTTGTGTACAGCAGAAGTACGATTCATTAGAATGTTAGTTAATTTTGAAGTGTCATTTCATCCACTTGCTGTGCAACTACTAGTCAGAAAAAGATATTGAATAATAGTTGCGTTTTTGCGGTAACCAGGTGTCTGTTACTCTGACGAATTGTTGTTTTCGCAGTTACCGGGTATCTGTTACCCCGACGAATTGTCGTTTTCTCAGTCACCCAGCAACATGCCAGTAACCAACCCTGGTATCTGGTACCGAGTAACCATGCCGAGACCGGGGTTACCGGAATTCAGTAACCTAGCAGTCACCGGGTATGGGGGTTTGTTATTCGGGGTTACTATTTAGCCCCAATATGCACTTTTCAAAGTTAATTCTAACGTTAAAAAAGTCTTGGCCACAAACCAAAACAGAGAGCGAGTTTATTAGAAGAAAAAGCTGCAGACTGTACCAAGATGTCTAGAACTTTAACCACACTACCGGTCTGTCCAAGTCTACACGTTCTGGGAGAGCCGTTAGCCCCTCAAATACGGTACTTTTTTTCAAGCAAAACAATCCAACGGAATCACTGTAAACGTGCCCATGAAAGGAAATCGTTATCAAGATGCGTCACGCCCGAGTGTGGCGTAAATTTGACAGATGGAGTAGCGGATATCTTAGGTGGTGTACACATAGCCGAGGGGACGAAATTAAAGCTGCAATAAATTCAAAAGCAAACTGTAAACTGCAGTGGGGGGTTAACTGTGAACTGGGGATTGAGACATTGGGCCATTTTTGGCCAGGGTTTCTGGCATACCCGACAGAATAATAGAAATCGAAAAGCTACCAATTATGTCAATATGTGTAAACTCGTAAGGTTCAACTTACAAGTGTTAGGGACTGTGACAAGTGCCTCGCAAGTTATCTTTTTTTTTTTTACCTATTTGCGCATAAATATCTACAAAACGTATTTACTGAAGAAAACTCAAAGCTCGGCGACGAAACGATTTTGGTGTACACCAAGTGCCCGGTGCTGGTTGCCACGCGTTAGAATACAGTAGAGGTATGCTTATGTGAACGTTTGTTGACTTCAGATTTTGCCATTTTCATGCACTTGCTGTGTCTAAAGCTAACTACTAGTTAGCCAAAGTAGGTAAGAAGGGCAGCTGAAAACACCTGTACAGGTATTTTGGATCTTCAGTCTACCATTTAGCCCAAAACAGCAATAGTTGCGTTCGTTTTCCTCATCCAAAGCCCATCCATTTCTTAGTTTTACAAATAAGGCGTTCGCGAGTAAAACCATGGTTTTACTTTTCGCTTATAAGGCGTTTTTTGAATCGCCATCCAAACGTCATCCAGTGGATGGAGAACTGAGCTTTGATCTCCGTTCTACATCTTAGTTTTACTTACCAACTGGATGGACAAATAAAAGGCCTTATAAGAGTAAAACTAAGAACTAGCTTAGTTCAATTAAGGAAGAGGAACGACGAAAAAGAACGCAACTAATGTTCACATTAAAGTAACTGTTCACATAAGCATACCTTTACTGTACGGAAACCAGCATGTTTAGAAGCGCTGAAAGACGAATCACCTTATTTATTACCGACACCGCTGGCTATAACTGCACTGTTAAGTTACATAACAGATAACACAAGGATGCGCGGTTTCAACAGACTACTCGGGACGTAATCTGTTGTGACTTGAAAACGTTATGCATAACAAGCATTGCCAGGAAGAGCCGAAACAGTATCTGCTGACTTTTTTGTTTGTCTTCATGATACCGGTAAGTCATCAGATGCTATTTTGGCAGTTTTTCGGCTCTTCTTGGCAATGCTTGTTATGCATGACAATTAATGCATAACATTTGATAACGCAAAAAATATGATTCGCAGTCAGCTCGGCTGAAGGAATATCGATAATGCATAACGTTTCCAAAACCAAAACAGATTACACCCCAAGTAATGTCTGTTGAAACTGCGCATCCTTGTGTTATCTATTATGATACTTTTGACAGTTCGGGGAGTGCGTAATCCCTCGGAACCGCTTTATCGCCCCAAAAGCCACCGCCACACACCGCAAAACCGAGACAGGAAGCAGACATCCAACACCACAACAAACACCACTACCTGTCAATAGTTTGTCCCGCTAAACCTTGTACGACGTATCGGTGTACATCAGTCTTATAGAAGTCGGTGTACCCTCGAATCACATCCTCTCCGGAGCCCGTGACTGCGTCAAAGTGTAATTAACTGCCGCCTGGGGCCAGACAGAATTCCTCTGCATTGGGATAGAATGCGACGGATCGATACACGGGCCCGAAAGTGAAGACGAAATAACCCGCGAAAATGTCCTAACCGGAAGAAATATGCGATACACTACTAACATAACACAGTCGCATGAAAATTTGTATGCATTCAGTTTATGGCAAGACATAGAGGAGAAGGAGAAGAGAATGGGATAACCGAGGGGTTACCCCTCCCCGGCACTTTAGTGTCCACCCTTTCCAGCTGGCACTTGGTAACAGCAAAAGCGAGTGGGCAACCCTTTGGGGATAACCGAAGAAGTAGCCACCAATCAATGCACGAGGAATGTCACTTCGTCGGTCAACGGTACAGGCAGTATCTTTTTACCGGACTGAAACTTACCGACACGCGTTTACAGTACCGAAATATGGAACAACCAATTTCGCACGTTCGAAATCGCGAGAGTGGAAGCGAGGCCGAACTATGGAGACCGAGATTAGCAGTTTCCGATGCTCGACTCTCTTGTCTTCCGAGCAAGACTGCTCGGAAGCCGATGTACGACCGGACTCGATGGATACCGAAGTCTGGGGGTTGTGAAGCCTGGCTCCTCTGATGTATCTCCTGGGGGGACCAAAAATGCGAAACAAAATCGACTGTACCTGAAAAAGGTGCTGAAAGAGTCATACCTGAAGAAGGTGTTGAAGGAGTCGTCACCCCCTCCTACGGTCTTGTCGGAGGGCATCTGACCGTCCGGCTGGATTCCATGCTCAAGGCAGTAGAGCTCCCAACAGGCATTACCGATCTGGACACCCGCTTGGCCGACATGGACTGAGATACATTCACGCTGCAAACATTAAATATCGAGAATAAGTTATATGTAACGGTCGGATAGCGAGGGGTTACCCACTCTCCGGCACCTGCTGTACACCCTTTCCCGGCACCAGCCGAAATAGGCGGTGCCGACAATAAATTGGGCGATTCGTCTTCCAAACGCTTCTAAAAATGCTTATTTTGATGTTTTAACACGTGACAACGGGTGCCGGCTTGTTTCAGCCGGTGCCGGCACCGACCGGGCATCGCGGCACCGGCACTTGCTGTACACCAAAATTGAGAGTGGGCAACCTCTCGTCGGATAGACGACCGGGTGTTCCGGCCGGATTTCTTCACTTTCACCATGAGGTCCAAAATTCAGAGAAACGGCGAAAACCAAACGTTTAAAAAATGAAACACAGACAGGTAAGTCTACGGTCGGACATCCACTGGCTAGCAGACAAATGTAAAGCTGGTCTAACTCGGTCACATGCTAACGCCCAATTCGTACAGGCAATACAGGTTTCTACCCTGAACCTAAAGACGACCCTAGCCAAGAAGGACCGAAATATTGCTAGAACAAACATCAGCAGACTTATTCTTCTAACACAGTCAAATATGATTTACAGTCAGCCTTGGATAAATATTCCTTCAGGCCAAGCTGACTGCAAACTATATCTGACAGTGCAACTCGGAATACGTCTGCTGGATTTAGCGCTATATTGCGGCCCTTCTTGGCAAGGGTCCTCTTTAGGCTCAAGCTGGAAAATGAACTTGTGGAAAAAACAACTAAAGATTCTAGCTTAGCCTTACATATCTGGTTTGGTGACTTTCTCTCTGAGAGTGCTGATTTTATTTTGGAAACGGCTGCTGTTTTTGCAGCTCGATTCGGTGTCGCTGGCGGGATAGAGATTTTTCTGCATTTGGGTCGACTTTGGTTTTGTTGCCAAAAAAGGTCGAAATATAGCTCTAATAAAATTCAGCTGAAGTATCCGTTTTGCACTGTCAAAAAGACCAGCCTATGCCAGGCCTAGGCTGAGGAAATACTTGTAGTACAGCGATTTGGATTAAATGAGTATAGCCTACCCCAACGGAAGGTCATAGTGTCCTGCTTCAACACGTAAAATCAAGAAAACTTTTTAAAATAGAATTGCAAAAAAAATCTGAGCTAGTGGATACCAGGATGACAAAATTTATTCAAAGGCAACTTATCTATAAAGCAACAACCGTGGATCATCACCAATTGGGAAAAATAGGCAGGTTTGGTATATCTGGAGCTGGAAATGAGGACAGTCCCTGTTTTCCCATCAAACTTTCTCTGAGGTAGGCAAAAAACTGGTTGGCTACTTTACTAAACTACCTAATTCCAATCAAAATGCTTTATTTTTTATTAATTAAGAGCTAGGCATGTTCCCCGGCATAGTTTTACATTCAACAACTTTAATCACATGAAATCTGGTAATGTTTATATTTTAACATTCATGGGCTTGCAGTTTCCTCACAATTAGAAACCGTACCAGTACCACCAAGGCTCAAGTATTGTGCCCCTCCCTTCTGCAAACCCCAAAACTTGGGATTCATGTTTGACTGGTAAGCTAAACTCGATCCAACAGAGCATATAGGACTTGTCCACCTGCATAAAGGCACATTACCTAGACATGATTTAACATAACACGTTTAGTTAGATAAAAATCTAAATCTGCCTGTAGCGGTCATACACAAATCCTAAATTTTTGGGGATGGTGCTCCAGTGTCTTGGCATGGTGCTCATCTGTTAGGGCACCATGCCCTATAGCAAGGGGATGGTACCCTCTTAAAAATCTGTTTGAAAAGCGAATTTCCAATTCAGTTTCTAGAGTCAGCAGTTGGCAATAAATTTGTTTGGGGGTGACATGCCCTTGCTGCACGGCATGGCCCCAACGTATGAGCACCATACACAAAATTTGATGATTTGTGTCTGAAATCGTTTATTGACAACCCAACTTCAAATATTTACACTAGTTCACTCTCTGTAAAAAAGGGCACAAACGAGTTCTTAAACCTCGAGGACGAGGTTCGACCTTTGACAGGCACTAATCTATTTTGCTGTCTTGTCCTGTTGTTTTTGGGGGCATCAGGGGGGAGCAAGACTCGGTACTTTTCACTGGCTAACAGCTTTTTGCAGAATTTTAAAATCAGTTCTTCTCTCCGGGAGTAGAGACTCGGGATTCTCAACACTTAGTTAGGTCCCATGATAATTTTCGACGCGCGTTTCTGACTGGACTGTAGGCTATCAACCGTAGCCTAGTGACAAAGTCCGCCTTGTAAAATCCCATCATCAGTTTAGGTTTCTCAGATGTCCTGTCTATAAGAGAGCATACAAGAGAAGAAGTCAGAAAATGCATCTGTCTAAGACACACAGTAGGCTAAGGCCTAAAACGAAAATGCTGGATGGCTTAGTAGGCCTATGCTAACGCAACCAAACACACAGATAACTGAGTGGATTTATTAGATTATACTACTTAGCCCAAAAGTAAAACGAACAGACCCCTCAACAGTCGGGCAGCAAAACCACTAGACTAGAGTAAAAGGGAACAACATGGTTAAGATGAACTAACGGTATACACAAAGAACTCACCATTTTGGTACGAAGAGCTTCACGAAAAGTAACGGCTTTCGCTAAGAACTTCGACTTGACGGTTAAGCGAACAAAATCGTTCTGACTTCTGATCCTGTTTTCGCTTTGTCGGGGAAATGGCGGCCAGCGCGCCTTTTTGTAGTGTTCTGATTGGATATTAAACGAGTCACTCGAATGTGATTGGTTTCAAAATTATCCGCAATGCGCAACTACCTGCCATCTCTCGACACTAAATTTAAAATCGCCACAGTTAGAACGAAGAAGATTTACTAGCTGGCAGGACCGGCTAGCCGTCAACACATTCCCGTTACTCAACTGAATGGTCGGTATGTGAATTTGCGACGCAGCTAAGGTTGTCCGTTCGTAACATGTCCGAGAGGCTCAGCGGCCACTGCGACATATATACTCTCGATGACTATCTCTCCTTGTCGATGCAGAACCGCCGGGTACTTAGCGGAAGAGCCAGACGCGGTATCACCTCGGGTGTCACAGGCCCGCAGCTGCTCCCACAGATCGCCGTGATTTGTTTGACACAGGATTTGAGTCGTTACGGAGACGTTTACTCCTTCTTCCTAAGGGTCACTGGCGTGTTTTGGACTTAGTCATATAGAGTATTTGTGTAATAAGGTGTAATGTAACATGGTGTATACAGAACGTGTTTTCCTGGGGGCGCGCTGAAATAAGCTGCAGAAGGAGAATAGACCCTGGTTCTATTTTGTCTTATGCAGACTATGCAGTCACTTAGATCGCAGGAGGAAAGAGGAGCTTCGCCAGGGTTGCCACGGGGAGCAAAAAAGTTCTACTTTGTTGGAAGTTGAAGGTAGGTAGGTAAATTTTATTTTTAACCAAAACATGAACATGAAATAAAATAACAAGACTAATATATTATTGCAGCAAAAAGGAAGTCCTAAGGACTTGTGCTGCAATTTCCTATTGCTACTTGTGTCTAATAAATAAAAGATCTAAACACAACATCTTACCATTATCCACCTAGCCTATGATTTAGATAAAAAAAATAAACATGAACACTAAATAACAAAAATCCTTGTTATTTATTCAAGCAAAGACTGAAAGAATAAAATTTTGTTCTCTTTCGACTGCTTACTGTTTGTTCAAAGAACACTGATGTCCATACGTTAATTTAGTAGTTCTTCGCAATGTAACTGTCGTCAAATTGTACTTATATCAAGCTTGTAGAGGCTACTTCAAGTACAGTTGAGGTATGCTTATGTGAACGTTTGTTGACAGTGGACTTTGCCATTTTCATGCACTTGCTGTGTCGAATGCTAACTACCAGTTAGCAAAAGTAGGTAATAAGGGCACCTGAAAACACCTGTATAGGTATTTGGATCTTCATTCTACCATTTAGCCCAAAACCTCTACTATAAGTACTAAGAACACTTTTCTGATCTTCAGAAGCTCGGAAAATTGGATCAGTGTGGCCACACTGAATGTCGCATGGATAAGAACCTTAAACTCACGTATACGCAGCTTAGTACATCTGTTTAAACTATGCTTAACTGTTTCTAAGAAACGATTCAAGTCGTCGCTCGTCCGGTTGGTTGACTAGAACTCCTGCCAGAGTTTTCGACACCATTGTGAACTGATTTCATTATACCTCCTGGAGCACTGGCCTGATTTGAGTTCATTTGAGATGGACGTGGCAACCTTTCAGTGGGTAGCGTGTCAGTTGGCAGTGAAATGATAAACTGGGACAGTTCTCTTGATCAAAACCAGGTAGATGATTTAGCTATATAATTAGACTACTCAGTAGTTTACTTAAGTCGCCCGGAATATTTATACATTTGGGGTACCCATAGAGGGGTACATTGTTTGGTCAGATTCTGTACCTTCAAGGACACACAACCGACAGCGCACTGAAAATTAATGCACCGTTCATTCAGAAACTTCCTAGAATCAATTTTTAACTGCCCGCCCGTATATCGATATCCAGAAATCGGCTTGAGATTCTTTCCAGGTTCCTAGCTGTCACAGAAGTATACCTCGAGGGTTGCTCAGTTGAATATTGTGTAAATTTATTCTTTCGAAGCTTTGACTAGCCGGCCAGTTCTCAATGGAAAGAAAAAAATCGAACTCTTATTAAAGTAGCTGTCAACAAAAGCTGATATCTGACACAAATCCAGAGTCCAGATTCATCGACCACTTGGTACATTCATCAGTAACTGAACGTTGTATGATGATTTGTTTCTATATCGCAACAATGCAGTAACTTGACAAACCTGGGCTTCGTAACTGTAATCCAGTCTTGAGCTGTTCCTTCGTGCAAAACGCACCTTCTTTTCTGAATGGATGAATGATTTATTCTGAGCTACAGTGAAACCGAGATAAGATTTCGTACACCAGAATTTCATTTGCACCACACTTTCCACCAACCTTTCGATCATCAATTAGGGAGGATTAAGAAATTAAATAAGACATTTGGAAGGGTGTGCTGCTCAGTGCTCACAACTTGATAACTACAGATATACTATGACGAATTCTTTATTTGATCATTCTTCTGTTCCTGGGAGGGATTTCAGAACCGCCGAATCGCATCACCATACAAAAACGACAAGCTTAGTGCAAATGTCGTCTCCAAGTTAAACAAGAGCTGTAAGCTCATATGGCACTTGCATGTGTTGAGATGTTTTGTTTGATCAAAAGTATTTTTCGACTTTGTGGTTAAAATGCGCACTTTAAGGGAGCTAGATAAAAAGTATTTTATTTTTGAACTTGGGTGTAATGATGCGCACTTTAAAGGCGCTAGAAATGTATCTGTATGCAAAACCCTTGAGGCAAAAACGATCACAGGCCCTTAGGGATCCTTGATGTATACCGTTTCGTAAAAAGTTTTTTTTCGCTTTTCATTTCAAATGCGCACTTTAAGGGTGACAGAAATAAATTTTTAAGCAAAACCCTTGTGGCACAAATGATCATGGGTTGAGATGTATAGTTTGAAATAAAGTACTTTTCGACCTGGCCGTTCAGATTCACACTTTAAGGGAGCTAGAACGTTATTTGTAAACAAAACCCTTGAGGCAAAAATGATAATGGGCTCATGGGGATCATGAAAATATGAATTTGGTTTAAAAGTATTTTTCGAAATTTGCAGTCAAGATTAGTACTTTAACGAATGGTCGGGTTTGGAAAGTGGCCATTTTTGAGTCAATCTTGTCAAATCTCTAATATTACAGCCAAGTTCCATCGTCCTAGATTATCTGGAAGTACCTTAAATCGTGATCACCGGAATCCCGGACCCCCCCCTCAAACTTCCCCACAGTCGCCGGAGCCAATCCGGTTCCGTAAGTGTTCTTCCAGAGCAACTGTTTGTCATTCCCACAAAGTTCCATTCCGATCTCACCAGTCTAAGTCGGTCACGTATTTTCGCCCCACCCCCCCAATTGCTGTTGGATCTGTCCGGACATGAAAAAGATCAACAGAAACATGTCCTCTCTTCAATTACGAAATTTCACTCAAATCCGATCAGCCGTTTCAAAGTTACGCATGACTCAATATTCCGGTTTCCCCCTCCCGTTACTCCCCCCACGGCTATCAGATCATGTAAATTTTTTCAGTTTGATCGGGTCCCTAGCTGATTCGCCTCCCAAGATTCGTCGTGAAAATCCCCAAAACCGCCATAACCGGAATTCCGGGAAAGTCCCCTCCAACCCCCCCCCCTAATGTCATGATCCATCCGAAATGTATAAACGATTTATCTGGAGCAGATGCTTGTTCTTCCCAGCAAGTTTCACTCCGATCCCTCCATTCTAACCGTTTCCCGATATTTCCGGTCTCCCCCCCCCCCAACTCCCCCATAGCTGTTAAATCCGGTCCGGACTTCAATTGGGACATCAGAGGTATGTCATTTATTCAGTTATTAATTTTCATTCCAATCCGACCACCCGCTCGAAAGTTACACAGTACTCCAACTTTCCGGATTCCCCAGCCCTCCACCCCGCTAGTGTCCGGATCCAGTCCAAATGTATAAACGATTTATCTGGAGCAGATGCTTGTTCCTCCCAGCAAGTTTCACTCCAATCCCTCTATTCTAACCGTTTCTAAAAATTTCCGGTCTCCCACCCCCCCCCCCCAACTCCCCCATAGCTGTCGAATCCGGTCCGGACTTCAAACGGGACATCAGTAGTGTGCCATTTATTCAGTTATTAAGTTTCATTCCAATCCGATCACCCGTTCGAAAGTTACACACTACTCCAATTTTCCGGATTCCCCAGCCCTCCACTCCCCCCGGGTGGTCGGATCCAGTCCAAATGTATAAACAATTTATCTGGAGCAGATGCTTGTTCTTCCCAGCAAGTTTCACTCCGATCCCTCTATTCTAACCGTTTCTCGAAATTTCCGGTCTCCCCCCCCCAACTCCCCCATAGCTGTCGAATCCGGTCCGGACTTCAAACGGGACATCAGAAGTATGCCATTTATTCAGTTATCAAGTTTCATTCCAATCCGATCACCCGTTCTAAAGTTACACACTACTCCAATTTTCCGGATTCCCCAGCCCTCCACTCCCCCCCGGGTGGTCGGATTGGGAAACTGAATGTTTCCAAGTTAGTCCGATCGGGTCCCAGATGCTCCTGCCAAGTTTCATCGTCCTAGCACATCTGGAAGTACTCCAATTCGAAAAA
This sequence comes from Branchinecta lindahli, assembly GCA_023053555.1. Lineage (NCBI taxonomy): Eukaryota > Metazoa > Arthropoda > Branchiopoda > Anostraca > Branchinectidae > Branchinecta > Branchinecta lindahli. Next base: position 11,191,478 of record JAKZAO010000010.1, read on the forward strand.
GTGTGACAAAACTCCTTAATTTTCAGAATTTCCCCGGTCCACCACTCCCCCCCAGATGGTCGGATCGGGAAACTGATTACTTCTAGGTTAGTTTGGTCGGGTCCCTGATTTTCCTGCCAAGTTTCATCGTCCTAGCACATCTGGAAGTACCCTAACTCGAACATGTGGGACAAAAAAATTCGGACAGACAGACCGACAGACCACCCGACAGACGGAATTGCGATCGGTATATGGCACTTGAGCCAGAGGCTGCAAGTGCCATAACAAACATAGCCAGTTTGTCAGTGTTTTGGCGACTTTAGCAGAGAGAAGCTGGGGTAAGTAGAAATAGGACATTTGTTGGGTAGACCGATATATAATATCTAATAGAGTCCCGAGCAGCAGCCAGTGCTCCACGATAATTCATCTGAGACTTCGGACCGCGATTTTTCTCTCTTCTCACAAAATATTATCTATTCCTTTCCCCTGATGAATTATCGTCAGATGGCTCCATCTCGGGAAGAAACGATGTCTCTCGACTCGACGCCAGGTGCCACTAATTATCTTTACCTAAGATTGAGGTTGAGGTTGATTGAGATTGAAAATTGGAAAAGATTCAAACCTGATTCAGACTTAAAAAAAAAGACTGAGGTTGTCCACTGAAAGAGGGACCAAAAATAAGCTGTTTCTGCTTAAAACCACCTCTTGTAGGTAAACCGGTTTAAGCCTCTTTTTCCTTCCTTGAAAGTGCCATCAGCAAAGGCGTCAGGTTTGGGGGGGGGGAGGTCCCCCCTAATGTTTTCGGCCCCTTGTTAAAAAATAGCCGAGTTGGCGCGAAAAACAGTCGGTTTTTCTTACAATCAGTCGATTTTTTTGTCAAAACAGTCGTTTTTACTGCAAAAACGGTTTAAATGACCAGCCAGTCTGTAAATACCTTGCCCCCCCAAACTTTTTTTTGTGTGCTAGTAACGCCTCTGGCCATTAATGCTTAAAAAACGCACAGAAATTTACTTCTGTCTTGTCGCCACTTGCCGGGATTCTAAATTTCCTTCCATGAGCAGAAGGAATCATCAGTGAATAATTAGCAATGTAATATCGGTGAGTTTTAAGTACCAGGGTGTAAAAGATTGTCTCCTTTCTCTTTCATGCATGTTCTTTCTCGCTTAGATGTGTAGGACAAGAACTGAAAGGAAATTATTTATGTCCTTGCTCGAATTCAGGAAATGCGACCCCCCCCCCCCAAACGGCGACTCGCTGGCCGCTCGCCACTATATTATATCGTTTCATCAAAATATATTTTGGTCGTGGGGGAGGGGTATCCGGATGGTTTTGGTCAGGGGAGGGGTACCGGGGGGTAAATATTCTTGATATTTTAATTCCTTGAGCCCAAGGAATAATTACCAAGGAATATTTAATATATATTATACCGGGGGGATTTTCGGGGGGGGGGGGACCCGGGAACTTTGGTACAAGGGGGATTTTCGGGGGGGGGGGAGGTCGCCGTTTTTTTAGCCGGAACCCATGAATATTGAAGGCAAAATCTTAAATCAAGTTTAGATATACTAAAAAGACTGAGATATTTTATAGTAAAATGGAATGAGTATAAGGTGCCAAACTCACTGAGAGGAGGAGACAATAGGTGATATCCGGATAATACAAGTACTACATTGAGCCTTCTTGGACAAACGTTATTCGATTTTTAATTCTTAACAGACGATGGAAGAAAACAAATTATTAATTGGTTCGCTGCGAGCGCAATTTATTCAGAAGCGTTTCCCATAGTCTCACTGCAGCCTCCAGACGTTGTGGTGACACTTCGTCGGTTCCGGTTGCGTCTTCGAAGTCGTAGGCGAATTCTGAGCGGTCGAAACCGGAGCGCTTACGACCACATCCTATAAGTAGATATATAATGAAATTAAAAATATAATTATTTATGACCCGCTGTAAGAGTTTAATATAGGCTACAGTAACAAGAGAAAAAATAAAGAAAATACTAAACAAAACAAACAACAACTGCCGAACGCTCAACGAAAAAGTCGGATTAGGCCGTGGTGCGCCCTCTTGAACGGCTCATCGGTGACGGGCAGTGGCTTTTGTGGAGTTCGTTTTGGATCCCTCTTGTGGTGGCCGATAGCTTGACAAATGGGGCAGTTGCTGATGAAGTCATCAATATCCTGGTACATTCCTTTCCAGTAGAATGTCTCCCGAAGTATCCGGTAAAGTCGCTCGATACCTTGATGTGCTCCTATCGGGTTACAGTGGTAAGTAACCAAAACTTCGTTTCGTAGACTTTTAGGAACAGCCAAGAGCTTGTCTTCAGACTGGTAACTTCGTTTGGGACGCCGGAACAGTAGCTCGTGTCTGCAGAGTATCCAACGAACAGATATATACATTTGTTTTGTTAAACCGAGTCTCACTTCTCAAAACAAGAGCTAGGAAACATGGAGATAGGAAATACAAGTAAAAGCCGTTTGTTGATGATCAAGTTAAATAACGATTCGAAAGGAGGAGAACAGCTGTGAATACACAGAAGCCTTGAAAACAGCTTTGTACTGATAGTTGCTCCGGATAAACAGTTTAAGGACTTAGTCGATTCAGTGAGCCTTCATGGTTGGAAAACTGTGTACGTCTAACTGTTCGCACTTTAAATACGCGGTTTATGTCGATCAGTTTGTGGTTGCATATTCCCTTGCCAAGACGGGCCGAAATATCAGCTGACTTCTCCGTTTAGCACTATCAAGTCTGAAAAGCAACTCCTTTTTTGTTTGGTTCGTTATCCTTAATTATATGAATAAAGAATACGCCCTGCCCATTGGGCCTTATGTTAGGCCTTATGGTGGGGTCATAATGAGTTAATGGTGCTTATTATTTTTATGAATAAAACTGAACTGAACTGAACTTTTCAGGATCAATGGGGATCCACTGTAGCTCGTGCCCTTGATTCTCTGGAAAACTGCCTGAACAAGCTGAAAAACAGTAGCTGATCTGCATCCCATCTGCCCTCCTGATCTGCCCGCCCACATTGGCCTTACTCGTTTGCTTTAATTTCTTGTTCGTGTTTGTTTTGTTTCTTTTATTGCTACTCCGCTTTTATCTTTTGTAGCGGGTCCAAAACATATTATTATTATTATTATTGTTTACAGACCGATATTTTGACACACGCTGGCATGGACATAGACAGAGAGCGTACGGAGGAATGCTCTGCGTTCTCGGGATTCCCCGTCAGGAAGACCTAAGCAAGGGTTCCCCCAAACTTTACGTTTCCCCTTAAAGTTCAACCGAAAAGGGCTGAGATGGGACAATCTTGTTACCCGCCACTGAAGACACGATGAAAATGCATTACTTCGTTGCCCCGCTATTGACGAATGATCCATTTTCATATAGTGGAATTTCCCTGTCGGATTTGCGGTACCTTTATGCGTTTGTACCTGTACTGTATGCTTGACGAAAACGATTAACGAAAAATAAGTATTCCCACAGTGAGCTACCTTCCGCGAGATGATCACTGGCCACTGAAAAGCCGCGTTTGTATTGAGATTCAAATTTTCCGCGTCATAGTAGAATTTTGCGTTGTGAGGACGACCGTAGATATTCTGAACGTCATACTAGAGCAATTGGTGAAAAATAAAAATAAATCTATTAACGCGATCCAAATAATGCAGTGTATTCAGTTAAATGATACAAAAATAAGTTGGCTTTTCAGTTAAACTTTAACTTTCGAAGGAGTACCAAGGGTGCGACAAAAGTACGCCTTTTGCATCGGAACCAATCTGCTAGGCCGATCATTCTCATCGTTTTGAATTTGTTAATTTAAGTATTATGTGTATAGGTAATATCAATATTGAGGGTAGGGCGACATCCCTGGATGCTAGGCTTGAGTATTTTTTTTATTATTTGATTATTTTTTTTTTTTTTTTTTTTTTAAATTTAGCGATTGTGGGAGATCGGTGTGGATCTGGAGGTGAACCTCGAGGATGGAGCGGTAAGTAAAAATAGTGAAGAGACTCGTTTATTTGTTGATTATTTTGGTATTAACCCCTATGTAACGGGCCACGGAGCTTTGTAGGGGTCGAAACTTTATTTGTTCATTTATTTTGAATTTAATAAAACTGAACTGAACTGAACTGAGTTCCAGTGCAATCTCTCTATAGTTTGGATCAGGCTGTGGTCCAAAATTGAACTGTCTCCTGCCATCTAACGAACAAAAGAGGAATGACAAACCTGCGAAAGCATTGCAGAACGGTCTCTTTTGTATTCTCTCCGTCAATCCATTATCGCCGTTTACCTAGAGGAATAGAAGTTCAAACATACTTGAAAAGAAGCAATCTCAAAAAGTAATCAGAACACGAAATCGGTTCACAACCAAACAGTTTATCTCAAAGCACTCGGCGTACTTTACTGTCAAAAAGTTGGATCGTAACTTCGCCAGCAAGAACTTCTATAGCTATACAAGAACAAAATATCTTGTATAAATCCCCGTTCGGCAAGAAATCCGCTTCCATTCTCAACGGAACGAACGGGGTCGATCGTTTTTACGATATTTATAAAATAGTTATGATATACTATGTTTTGTGCGGCTTTACAAAGCGCAAATGTTCTGCGAAAGAAATGAACGATCTTTCTTTCTTTAGGATCGCCGTGATGCCAACGCATCAGTTCACCCACACAAAAAATCTAGCAGTTCGTCTACTGGTCAACTCAACCACACGTCTTGAAATAAAAGCGTAGGCTACACCTCCGCTTTCAGATAACTTAATCTTCAGTATTTTGCATTCTAGCGTTTTAATCATCCATCGGATTCTAACTTTGATTCTAACTGCCAATTCCGAATACGGAGTAAAAATCTCGAAATTTAGAACAAAGTATCCGGATTCAGTGATGCACATCTACTAAAGTCCGACGTACACTGCAGAAAAACTCTCCGCTTTCAGATAACCTAATCCGCAGTATTTGCATTCCAGCGTTTCAATCCTTCATCGAATTTTAACTCTTCGGGTTCGGATTTTAACTCTCCGAATTCGGTGATGCACAACTACTAAAGCCTGATATAGGAGAGACGAGTGACGCGCACTGGCTGAGTTGGTGCATAGCCAACCAGCTACTGAGCCGACGTATTGGCCGAAATATCGCTGACCAATATCGTATCTGACTTTTTGAGTTTAAGTCACTGTTTAAATTTTTCAAGAAACAGTGACCCGCACTCCCCGAAAGGAAAACCTTTTGAGCCATTAAAAATTGAGATCCCCCCAAAGAAAAAAATAACAACTCACCAACGAATCTTCGCGATCGGCTGAGATGAGAAGTGCCAACGTTGTCGTGATCACCAAAACGCTCAGGAATGCTTGCTTCAACCATTCCATTTGATAGCCTCGTTCTCCTAAAACAAAATAATGGAAGTAAACTCAATCCTAAATGTGGGGTAGCAAGCAAAGCCCAGGGTGATAACATCACGGTTTCACTACTCTCTTCCCATGGTCAATAACCATAGCGATAAGGCTCCTTCTGATACTCTATATGACTAAGTTCACGCTAGTGATCCTCAGGAAGAACGAGTAAACGTCTCACTAACGACTTAAATCAACAAATCAAATCCTGTGTCAACCAATCACCGCGATCTTTGGGAGCTGTGATACCGCTTCCGGCTCTTCCGCTAGGTACCAGGCGATTTTGCATCGGCAAGGAGAATTAGTCATCAAGAGTATTCGATGAGCGGGAAAGCCGTTTCAGCACCACTGCCCGGATAGAAGAAACTCCGCGGATGCCAACGTAAAAACGTGACCCTCAAAGAAGAACTCGAGCCCATCGGAGGTTTCGGTCACTTTTGCTCTGCGGAAAAGATTCACGTTATGTGGGCACCAACTTAGCACAAGCACGAATAAGCAAGTAATCATAAATATAAACGCAAATACGGTATCCATCCCAAATAGATACATATATCCAAAGAAGTCCAAGAAGCACTAGATTTTGAGAATAAATGGAGAAATTTAAATTGCCTAGTTATGAAGCTGAAACTGTTTGTTATTTTTTCTTCAGCATTTGTATGGAAATTCGGTTTCAAACGATATACTAAATGTCTGCACAAAATAATGAGAGACTCCTTACTTCCAAACACGGGATGTAGATCTGAGCCGAAACTGTGAGCTCCAAGTATACGAAGATTCAAATGGTAGATTTATCTGATTCAAGAACTCTCGTTCTTACCCAGGATGCAAACCTCTAATCGACTTATCAATGAACTTTTATTTAAATATTCCTTCAGCCCAAGCTCACTGCGAATCATATTTGACAGTGCGAAAACGGATAAGTCTTGTGATCACAAGTTTCGTTTTTCCACCTTGAGCAGTTTTGAGCCTGAAGAGGACCCTTGCCAAGAAGGGCCGAAATATAGCTCCAATAAATTTCAGCTGACTTATTCGTTTTCGCACTGTCAAATATGAACTTTTATTTTTACCGAGTTTCCGGTTTCGGTCGGATTCCGAACGAACTGCTTGTCCGACAAGAAAATTCAGCATGTCTCCTTGCCCCTACGTTGAACCTCTAATCAACTTCGGATAAAACTTTTACTTTTAACAAATTTCTCATTTTGGCCAAATTCCGGGAGAACTGTATGTCCGGGGAGAAAATAATGCACATATTCTCCACAAAAATCCAATTCCAAAATTGTTTCACCTTTATTTGTAGCGGGTGAAAACTCTTGCCTAAATTCCATCTTCACAGATATTTTACCGACGCCTTCAAGTTAAAGGAATATAATAGAACATTAGACGTAACTAGATTCTACCCTTTAAAATTTTTGTTTTTGAACCTTACTTTTATCATATATAATCAAAATCAAACTTACTTTCGAGTTGAAAGTTCGAGGAATTCAGAGCACCTGTGCTTTCCAACTTACTAGCCAGGGAACTGATACCAAGAATCTGTAACAGCTTTGTGGAAAATCGCACCTTTTGGACTAGGATTCCCACCGTCAACTTATACGAAAGTCTCCATTGGCTAGAATGTCAACCAATGGCAGGCCAGCTTTGGAACACATTGCATCATGGAAAGGCATTCGCAAAGAACTTTCTGCACATTTCAATTTGTCTAGACAATACGTATATTTCAAATATTAGTACTGAGTTCTTTAAAGTTCCTCGACGACACACCTGAAACTGTTGATTTAGACATACTGCATCAGGAATAGGCAAACACACATGGAAAGAAATTTATCTACATATTTCTGTGTCTAAATTCTGCGTTCTAACTTTGACTTTTTAATCCTAATCCAATCTTAAGCTTTCGGTTCATATACATCGGAGTGGTCTGTCAACAAATTAAATACCATCGAAAACAAAAATATCAAGTCGTTACTCAATTTCTGATGTACTCGCCCTCTGGTGTGGGCATCCAAGACAATACAGTTCAGGAAGTGAACATTCCTACACAGCAACGAATTTAGAGTAAGAAAGAAAAAAAATTACAAAAATAGCCGCAAGCATGCCGCAAGGATTAACTGTTTCAAGTAAACATCTAAAGTAGATATAGATATCGTTAATGATTCATTACGCTCATACAACAAGTTGAAGTTGATTTCCTCAGTTGGTGGCAGGAGAAGTTTACAGGTATCACGACAGAGACTAGGGTTGGTTTGAGGACGGCTTTAAATTGCTCTAGCCCGAAGAAATTGTTGTACACAATCAGTTGCCTCTAGTTCAAACATTCAAAGTATCGCTTTAGTCGTTGTTTGATCTTAGTCGCACGATGCTTGACCGATAACTAAACTGACGAATGGACATGCCCGACCTTATTAAGGCCAATCGCTCCGTTTCACAAACCCGACTGTACAGCCCATACGGTGACAGTTGTCGTTGTATTTCACAATTTCATTCACTGAAAGTTGTTAAGCGTCACTTGGTCAACGCAGGACATATTAGCTGCGTTTTTGCAGATACCGTGGTATCTGAAATACGGTCTAAAGTCGTTTTTGCAGTTATCGTGGTATCTGGTACCACGGTCAAAGGGCGTATTTGCAGTTATCGTGGTATCTGGCCAGTTACCGTGGTCGGCTATCTGATATTTAGATATCACGGTCCAACCGTGGTATCTGGTCGCTGTATCTGAAAAGTCATCTCACTTTCATCAAATTTTGTCAAAGTGGTGAGAAAGAAGTTCAGCACTTATATTAGTAATGTAAATGGATATCAGTTTTTCTTTTGGGATGACTTCGAAAAGTGCAATTTCGGCAATAGTCGTTTTTGCAGTGGACCGTATTTCAGATACCACGGTAACTGCAAAAACGACTAATTGCAGATCCAGTTACCGTGGTAACAGATACCATAGTATCCACAAATACGCAACTATTATTTGTTCAGCACCATCTTGAAAATAACCGACGGTATGTTCAAACAACGGATAAAACGGATGCGTCAAATACGATGCTTTTTACCCCAATGGCCGGTTGGAAGAAACTTTGAGGAGGTCAACGTAAAACGTGGCTGAGCACCTTCAAGGAATACCTCGAGCCCATCGGAGGCTTCCGCCGCCATGGGAGGAGATGGGACCCCTACTGGCTTCAAATCTCGGTGCCATTCACAGAAGACCGAGATTCATGGCACAGCTTGGTCCGTCAGCTGCTGTCGCCAGGGAGAGCTGTACAGCTTGCGTCCTGACACAAGTACAAGTAAGTAAGATGCTTTGGCAGCGACAGTTCGGCCCATCCTATTGCTGCCGACGTATCATGGCTGCAACATCCGTTTAGTCAAGAAGAAATACGCAAGAACCTCCGTATCCCTGTCTCTGTAACATGAACGTGCGGGTCGAATATATTCAGCTACCATACCCGATGCAAACGAGCGGAGGAGGAGCTACGCAGAACATCATAATTTGTTGCCTCTACAAACAGCTACATCGCAGCAGAACCCCGCAGAAGGATATGAACGCGGTCTGAGTTGTCCTTTAAAGCTGATTGGTTTTCTACCATTGTGACGTCATTTCTAACTCTCTGCACACCGGGTTTTTCACCCCTGCAGGCATCCTACGGTTTTTACCTGGTATGCGCATCGGGCAAAGACGGAAGTAGATGGGTATCAACTCAAACCTCACAGCAAGTACCTCTAGCTCCGCTCAAATTTTTGTCGGGGTATCCATAGTCGCTGCATGGGACCAAAGACGGAGGTTATATTTGATTATTTGTTCTTGGTTTTATCAATTGTTTGAATGTATGTTTCTCCGTCGGCCCGACGATGTTGTCATTCCATAAGTGGCGATACTTGGACCACGTCCTCCTCACGAACGATTCCAGGTCCATGCTGCTATGAATGCATGTGTAGGCTACTGTTTACCGCTATGTGGTGGTATGGTAATCCGTATAATTCTAGGAAGTGTCCGAACGGAGTAGGCTACGTATTTGTCTTGTTTGCCATGTTGATGGGGATGCTCTGGATCATTTTCTTTTCAGGTGCTAGGAGCTTTCGCATTTAAGGGTTCGTTGTGGCGTGGGAATGGTGTCTTGGCATCTTACAATCTATGTCACCATGAGTGATTGTTTCCTTTGGTAATTTTGTGCTAAAAGCACTCGAGTTGAGAAGTGCTGTTTCTTAGTCTTAGTTTCCTATGATTTGTTTGTTTATCCTGTATATGGCCTTTGGGTTTTTCAATAAAGATACATATATATATGGTCTGTCTACGCTGGCTCGGGACTTATGCACAAATATCCGTGAATTCGCATACCGTAGGGACTGGATATGAAATTTTTCTTAAAGGATAATCGTTTCTCCACTTTAACAGCGGATAAAAAAAGAAATTGTATTCTTGTCACTCATCATAATAATAATCTGAATCTTCACTACTTTCATCAAGCACGCGCTTCTTCACTTCATTATTGTTCACTCTTTCTTCTTCTAACAACTTCTCAAAGTCTGCCACCAAAATCCTTTTTAACGGGTCTGGTGGTAAGAGACCCAAACTTAAGGCGGTGAACTTCTTCAAGTTCAAATTACCCGCCGAGCTTTTTAAAACTGGGGGAGGGGCTAAAGCTCCCGCCAATTTCTTTAACACTGGAGGTGCGACTAAACCGGTGCTGGGCTGGCCGTACTGCGGGATAGGGGAGAGGTCGGGGTCGGCAGTAGTTAGGGAAGAATCGGGCGGGTTTGTGGGGGGTTGAGAAGGTGGGAGGATTTGTGGGCCTGGCGTGATGATCTGAGAGATAGCAGGTTCTAAGCTGCTCTGAAAGCTTGAAGAAGGTAGCGGACCAAGAGTCGGGGTGGTTACTTGATCAGAGGAAAGTTGAGGGGTAAGACTGGTAGAGGGATCTGATACTTGTGGGGGTTGGGTGGTTATAACACTTAAGGGGGTCTGGGACGCCACGATGACCTGAGGCGCCGTTGTTGATGATGTTAATAAATGTGGGATCTCGGATATCACAGGAATCTGGGGAGCCTGAGAAGTAGAGGGAGCAAGTGGGGTTGGTAACGGGCTGAGAGTCTGGGAAGGCTGACCGGTCGGCACTTGAGATGTTTGACCCACCAGTGCTGCTATGTAGCTCCAGTCAGGCTGCTTAAAATACTGCTGGAGCAAACTATAAATCGGGATTAAGCTATTCAGGTCAAGTGGCTGTTGTCCGTAGCCTTGCGCTCCATAGTTCTGAAGATCTGCGTAGCTGTGCGTGGCATAACTTTGCTGTGGTATTGTATGAGTTTGCTGTGGAGTTGCATAGCTTTGCTGGGGATTCCCGTAGATTTGTTGTGGTGTGCCATAGCCTTTCTGTGGCACTTCATACCCTTTGTGTGGCACTCCGTAGTTCTGCTGCGGCGCAGTATAATCTTTATCTGGCGCGCTGTAACTATTCTGAGGCACACCGTAATTCGGATCGTGTATTGGTGTGCCATAGGTATTTGACGGGTTGTTGTGACCGTGGTGCGGTGCTCCATATCCTATTTGCGGCACATTATATCCCTTTTGAGGTGTACTACCACTACTGGTAGGTACACTGTATCCATTTTGTGGCACACCATAATTCTGCTGTGGCACTGCATAATTCTGCGTCGGAATGCCATATCCCTTCAGCGGTTCACTGTAGCTCTTTACTGGCACACTGTATCCTTTTTCTGGCACACCATAATTCTGCTGCGGCACTGCAGAATTCTGCGTCGGAATGCCATATCCCTTCTGCGGTTCACTGTAGCTGTTAACTGGCACACCGTATCCTTTCTGCGGCACACCGTATCCTTGGCTGTGCTGCGGCACACCGTAGCTTCCACTCGGTGGATTTGGCGGACCGTACCCAGCTTTTGTAGTGGTTGGCGATTCAGTGGTGGTTGGTGGTTTGATACTAGTCGTTTCAGTAACTGTCGTTTCCTTAGTAGTCGTTTGTTCTGCCGTGGTGGTTTTCGGTGTGGTTGTGGTCGTGGCACAAGGTGGCACACCTTCGATGGGTGGACAGGGTCCGGTTATAAACCGATAGTTGACATTAAAGCCGGTGTGGGCGGGGGGGAAGTAGTTCCGAGGGATCCCAGTATGAACTTCTACTGTGTAGACTGACCCCGAGAGCTTTGCTGAAAAGAAAAAAAATACATTATTTTCCGTGTTTCCTTATTTTCTTCGACGGAAAATGGCACTAGACGCGTAATTTAACTAAGGGTAATTTAACAGCGATAGTTCGGCCCTTCGTGTCAAGGATCTTCGTCAGGCTCATGAGCTGGATGGGCCAAGTTGTCCATGATTTTTTAAAGCGACGAGGAAACATCCAGTAGGGTAACACTTGAACAGAAATTATATATATATATATAAATATATGTAATACATTTGACCTAGGCAGCAATGATACTGTTTGCAGGTCAGGTCAGCAAGTCTGCAATGATAATAAATTCTACCTGGATATTTTGTTCTTTCCAAAATTTACAGTATTCATCAGATTGATCGTGCGGTACCAAAACAAAGCATACCAAAAAACAACCAAAAAGTACCGAAAGTTACCAAAAATAAAAAGACCAAGGAAATTAGAAAAGATGCTACGCGGTTTAAAGAAAAAAATTGGATGGTGGATTCACTCTTAAAAAAAAAACAGTCGTTAAAAATGACAAGCCAGTCGGTAAATACGTTGCCCTCCCCCTCCCGAAAAAAAACAAAAACATTTTGGCTAGTAAAGCCTCCGTTCACCTTCCAGCAATTTTCACAACAATACAGCAAACCAACATTTCCCTCCACAAACAGCAAATAATTCAAATCATACGTCACGCGGCAATCTATACTTAAAGGCAAATACAAACAGACACCTATTACCGAGGATTCTCCGAAGTCCTGAATAGATCGTCCACAAATCCAGGAAATCTTTACTTACTGGAAAGACGAGTGTTATCACAAGAAATTGCATTGTTGATCGCCCCAAGAAAACGTGGGCTCAAGTTGGATTAAACTCAGTCGATCGAGTGTGACAAAGTTAAAGTCTCCCCCCTCCCCGTATCCCACAGGGAACAACAGGCCTCAAAACAAAAATGGAAAGAGACACATATTGTTCTGGTAGCGATGAAAGACAGACATTGGTTATGAGGAAAAGCTGCATTGTGAAAACAAGCTGTAAGGTTATAACTAATTTATTTATCTCCATCGAACTACACGAAGTGTCTAAAAAGAAGAATAAAATAATAAAAAAACTACGCTTACATATAAACAGAAGTAAAAAACATATTAAATTTAAAGTGAAGCTGAAGCCTTCGGCAGTCATTTTTGGTATTTCTCTCCATTACCCTGTGAAAGTTTTTGTTTCCAGAACCACAACTGACAGCGAAGTGGTAAGTCATTTGTGCCAGTCCCAGATAACGTCTGCCCGAGATAGTATATTAAAAACAAAAAATAATAAAATTCAGTTTCTTTTTGGAATCGGCCGGAATTTCGGCCTAGGAATTTGGTAGTCGATTTCGGTCCGATTTCAGGTTAGTTTCTTGCTTGAATCGACCGAAATTTCGGCCTCTGGCGATTTGGTGGGACGATTTTGGCCCGATTTCAGGTTAGTTTCTTGCTCGAATTGATCGGAATTTCGGCCTCGGGCGATTTAGTGGGACGATTTCGGCCCGATTTCAGATCCGTTTCTTGCTCGAATCGACTGAAATTTCGGCCTCGGGCGATTTGGTGGGACGATTTCGGCCCGATTTCAGGTTTGTTTCTTGCTCGAAGGGGCGATTTGGTGAGGAATTCGACCCAAATGGCAGCCATATGCTAATAATAAATAAAATAATAATAATATTTACTTATTTACTTACATCAAGAAGATAAATAGTGGAGTAGAAACTTGAAGAAAACAAGAGCTGTAAGCTCATATGGCACTTGCATGGGTTGAGATGTAGTGTTTGATCAAACGTACTTTTAAGGTTACCTTTGCGGTTCAGAAGCGCACTTTAAGGGAGCTAGAGAAAAAGTACTTTGTTTTAGAACCTGGCTGTAATGATACGCACTTTATAGGCAATAGAAACTCATCTGTAAGAAAAACTATTGAGACAAAACGATCACAGGCCCTTAGGGATCATTGATATATACCGTTTGGTAAAAAGTATTTTTTTTTTCACTTTTCGGTTAAAATGTGCACTTTAAGGGTGATAAAATAATTTTTTAAGCAAAACCCTTGCGGCACAAATGATTATGGGTTGAGATGTATCGTTTGATGAAAAAAAGTAGTTTTCGACCTTGCGATTCAGATGCGCACTTTCAGGGAGCTAAAACTTCATTTGTAAGCAAAACCCTTGAGGCAAAAATGATAATGTCCTCATGGGGATTATGAAAATGTATAATTTGCTTAAAAGTATTTTTCTAAATCCAGCCCAGTTCGATCGTCCTAGCACATCTGGAAGTACCTTAAATCGCGATCACCGGAATTCCGGACCCCCCCCCCCCTCAAGCTCCCCCACAGTCGCCGGAGCCAATCCGGCTCTGTAAGTGATTTATCCAGAGCATCTCTTTATTATTCCCACAAAGTTCGATCCCGATCTCCCCAGTCTGAGCCGGTCACGTATTTTCTCCCCCCCCCATTGTTGTCGAATCCGGTCCGGACATGACAAAGGTCACCAGAGACATGTCCTCTGATCAATTATCAAATTTCACTCAAATCCGATCAACCGTTCCAAAGTTACGCATGACTCAATATTCCGGATTCCCCCTCCCGCTACTCCCCCCACGACTATCGGATCATGTAAATTTTTATTTATAAGTCAGTTTGATCGGGTCCCTGATTCGCCTCCCAAGTTTCGTCGTGAAAATCCCCAAAACCGCCATTACCGGAATTCCGGGAAAATCCCCTCCACCCCCCCCCCTAGTGACCGGATCCAGTCCAAATGTATAAAGGATTTATCTGGAGCAGATGCTTGTTCTTCCCAGCAAGTTTCACTCCGATCCCTCCATTCTAACCGTTTCTCGAGATTTCCGGTCTCCCCCCCCCAACTCCCCCATAGCTGTCGAAATCCGGTCCGGACTTCAAATGGGACATCAGAGTTATGCCATTTATTCAGTTATTAAGTTTCATTCCAATCCGATCATCCGTTCGAAAGTTACACACTAAGCTCCAGTTTTCCGGATTCCCCAGCCCTCCACTCCCCCCCCAGGTGGTCGGATTGGGAAACTGATTATTTCCAGGCTAGTCCGGTCGGGTCCCTGATGCTCCTGCCAAGTTTCATCGTCCTAGCACATCTGGAAGTACCCCAACTCGAAAAAGTGTGACAAAAACTACTTAATTCTCAGAATTCCCCGGCCCACCACTCCCCCCCAGATGGTCGGATCGGGAAACTGATTATTTCCAGGTTAGTTTGGTCGGGTCCCTGATTTTCCTGCCAAGTTTCATCGTCCTAACACATCTGGAAGTACCCTAACTCGAACATGTGGGACAAAAAAATTCGGACAGACCGACCGACCGACCGACCGACCGACGGACGGAATTGCGATCGGTATATGGCACTTGAGCCAGAGGCTGCAAGTGCCATAAAAACAGAAAAAGACATAAAACAAAAAAAAGGTCAACAATAAAATACATAAAAATTATATAATATTTTTAATTAAAATATATAATATTTTACAACAGCCTTCGTATTTAACCATGCACAACTGAGATAGGCATAAGAGATTCTCGTATCCTTTTATTTGTTCATATCCGTATGCATTACAAGAGCAAACATTCAAACACTTGCTACAAGAAATACTTCATTAAGCCACTCTTAGTTTCCTGAATTAAGTATCTGTTGTTTCTCCAGCGAGTTCTCCAGGGTCTTTTAAAGGTCTTACAACGAAAGGGTTCCTACCGCATTTTTGAACTTCGAAATGAACATGAAGATGGTTTGGACACGAAGCGCTCGAGGAAGTGGCCTGGAATTTCAAGAAAACTAACACTGTCAGAACTTTACTTAATCCTGAGTATTTGTGGTACTTAAAATACTCACGGTAATTTACCGAGGTTCCAGCTAATTATTTACCGTCACCAAAAAGGTTTCTAAAAGGAAAAGTGTATCAGGGAAAAGCATGTATACTTTCCGCTTGGTAAAACCGAGAAGGAAGGTGTTGATCATTTTCTATGCTGGTGCCCAAAGCTTTCTAGTTTAAGACAGGAGCTCCTATCCTAGGGGATTTTCTTTGATCTTTTCTTGGTACCCACAAGTAGCGTAGCTCCAAATTCACACTTGGAGTCGGTTTGTTTGTAGAGACTTGGAGGCCGGGAAACATAATGAAGTATTAAGTATATTTTTGTTTTCAATATTTTCATGTGATCAGTTAGAAGATTCACTTGGTTGCTTTCTTTATTTTTCTTTTTATGTTTATTGATGGTTTTCAAATACAAGTAAGCTACTAGCCTATACTTACATAACTGAGCGCAAAGACTTTGTAAGTAGTTCCGAACCAAAACAATGGCTAACAAGAGCTACGAGCTCATATGGCACTTGTTACGAGTAGTGGTACGAGAAAGTAGAAGAGAACTTCACAATAAACACCCCACCATTCAAAAATGCGGTTCGGACCTAGAATTAGGATATCTAGGTTCATTCAATCTGAAAGCTCTAGATGACATATTTAGAACTTATGCTTGTTCTTCCCACCAAGTTTCATCCCGATCCCTCCACTCTAAGCGATTACAAAGATTTCCGGTTCGCCCCTCCAACTCCTCCCAGTGTCACCGGATCTGGTCCGGATCTAAAATGGGATGTCTGAGGCACGAGACCTTTCTAAATATCAAGTTTCGGTTAAATCCGATAACCCGTTCAATAGCTGAGCTTGCCACTGGATTCCGGATTCCCCTTTTGTACACTCACCCTCGACGGTCGGATCGGGGAAATGACATTCTCAAGTCAATAGTTCGGGTACCTGACAAGCATGCCAAGTTCATTGTCCTTGCACATCAGGAAGTACCGAACTCGTGGGATTACTACAAACTCGGATCCCCTCCAACTCCCCCACAGTGACCGGATCCATTTCGGTTATGCTATTCACTTGCTCTTCCCACCAACTTTCATCCCAAACCCTCCACTCTAGGCGTTTCCCAAGATTTCCGGTTCCCCCGTCCGACTCCCCCCAATATCACCGGATCCGGTTCGGATATAAATGGGGCGTCTGAGACACGAGATCTTTCTATACGTCAAGTTTCATCAAGATCCGACCACCCGTTCGCAAGTTAAAAATACCGCACTTTTTGGATTCCCCCTCTCTCTACCCCCACCCCCCAGATGATCGGATCCGGGAAACGACTATTCTCAAGTCAACCTGTTCGGGTCCCATACCGGCCTGCCAAGTGTCATCGTCTTAGCGCATCAGGAAGTACCGAACTCGCGGGATCACTAGAAATTCGGATCCCTCCAACCTCCCGCCCCCCCCACTGTGAACGGATCCGGTCCGGTTATGTCAATCATGTATCTAGGGCTTGTGCTTGTTCTTTCCACCAACTTTCATCCCGATCTCTCTACTCAAAGCGTTTCCCAAGATTTCCGGTTCCCCCCTCCAGTTCCCCCCATGTCACCGGATCCGGTCCGGATTTAAACTGGGATGTCTGAGACACAAGGTACTTCTATATATCAAGTTTCATTAAGATCCGATCACCCGTTCGTAAGTTAAAAATACCTCATTTTTCTGGATTCCCCTCCCTCCAGCCCCCCCCCCGGATAGTCGGATCCGGGAAACGACTATTATCAAGTCAATCTGTTCGGGTCCCTGACACGCCTGCCAATTTTCATCGTCCTAGCACATCAGGAAGCACCGAACTCGCGGGATCACTAGAAATCCGGATCCCCCCCCCGAACGTGAGCGGATCCGGTCCGGTTATGTCAGTCCCGTATCTAGGACTTGTGCTTGTTCTTTCCACTAACTTTCATCCAGATCTCTCCACTCTAAACGATCTTCAAGATTTCCGGTTTCCCCCTCCAACTACCCCCCATGTCACAGGATCCGGTCTGGATTTAAAATGGGAGGTCTGAGACACGAGGTACTTCTATATATCAAGTTTCATTAAGATCCGATCACCCGTTCGTAAGTTAAAAATACCTCATTTTTCCGGATTCCCCTCCCTCCAGCCCCCCCCGCCGGATGGTCGGATTGGGGAAACGGCTATTATCAAGTCAATCTGTTCGTGTCCCTGACATGCCTGCCAATTTTCATCGTCCTAGCACATCAGGAAGCACCGAATTCGCGGGATCACTAGAAATCCGGATCCCCCCCCCAACTCCCCCAAAGTGAGCGGATCCGGTCCGGTTATGTCAATCCCGTATCTAGGACTTGTGCTTGTTCTTTCCACCAACTTTCATCCAGATCTCTCCACTCTAAGCGATTTTCAAGATTTCCGGTTTCCCCCTCCAACTACCCCCCATGTCATCGGATCCGGTCTGGATTTAAAATGGAAGGTCTGAGACAAGTGGTCCTTCCATATATCAAGTTTCGTTAAGATCCGATCACCCGTTCGTAAGTTAAAAATACGCCATTTTTCCTATTTTTTCCGGATTCCCCTTCCCTCCACTCCCCCTCAGGTGGTCGGATCGGGGAAGCGACTATTTCTAATTTAATCTGGTCCGGTCCCTGATATGCCTGCCAAGTTACATCGTCCTAGCTTATCTGGAAGTACCCGAACTAGCAAAACCCGGACCGACAGACCGACCGACAGACAGACCGATGGACGGACAGAAATTGCGATCGCTATATGGCACTTGGCCGAAGGGCAAGTGCCATAAAAACGGCAAGTCATCTCCGATCTTTGACAGCGATACATACTTGGCTTGTCAAAATAGTCAGCTTGGGATCAAGGGGTATTTTTAGTTCCGCATTCAAACCTGGAGCTAGGATTTCAGACATGAAGCTTTCTTGGCCTGCTTCCGACCAAGAACAGGAATAAAAATCAAAAGAGAAGTTGAAAGTTTTGTCAACGATGAATATTTTAAACTCACAGATTACATTGACAATTATTCAATCTTGATTCATTATATTCATGGAAGAAAATTAAGAATCCTGGCGTCGCCCAACTGCATCACTGAGAGTAAAGGCTTTGTAAGTTGTTCCGTATCCAAACCTGTAGATATTAGTATTAACCCAATCTTCAGCTTTTGCTTGACACAAACCTTGTGAGTCACCGGTAACACCAGCCAAGATTTCAGGTACGAAGCGTATTCTTTTCCTACGTAGCAACCAATTTCGAGCAAAAACAGGAATAAAAATGAAAGGAGACGTTGAAAATTTCTTTTAGGATGAACGTGTTACATGCTGATATTTCAAACCTACAGATGTTACTGCTAATTATTAAATGATGATTCATTATAAGCTCGCATTTATATTGACACATTTGTCAATATAACATATACATTTAAAAGTACGTACAAATGGTCAAAGGCTATTTAAAATTTCAACAATCTTTGGTAAAACAATATTTTGGTAACGGCTGTGTTTGCCTGTTTGGCCGCTACTGGTTGGAATATTGGGACCTTCGTAGAGACTGCTCGCTCTTGCCTTTCCCTTACATTGTTGTATGGGGGGGGGGGGGAGAAACTCCATAAATACTTACCTATAACGGGCCGGAACTCCGTCGACCCTTGAGCTGGGTTCAGGACTCCGCCACAAAACCGGTCCTGAGTAGGAACTTCACCATCAGACGACCCGCCGGGAAGAAGTAAGTAATCTTGAACGCAGTATTTTGACGACACACCTGACCTAAAAGAAAGCTCAAGGAGTCCAAACCATTCTTTCTAGGGACCGGGGACAACCAGAGTCTCAACAGAGACAACCAAAGATTGGGAACTGGAAACAGTCTACAGGCGTAATTTGGCGGGGGGGGGGGCAGCTGTCCTCCCTGGCTTACCAAGGGAGACCAATCATGGAAAATCATAAAATCCAAAAGAAACAAAGTTATTTTACAAAGTTCTAACAGGCAGCTTTTTAAGAAGGTCTATCACGTTATTTTCTTGGCAATGAGTGGATATTAATTTCTTCCAGTCATGCACCAGCCTGACGAGGACCCTTGCCAAGAAGGGCCGAAATATCACTGACCAACATCGTAGCTGACTTTCAGTTTCAGTCATTGTTTAATATATATTAATAAATGACGATAAAACGACACTCAAAACAACTTACTGAAAGAAAGAAATACTGACAGCTTTTTTTTTTACTTTTTGTTCATAGACCTGGTAAATGGGTATCTTTTGTCTGATTATCTTGTTAAGATCTATTTTGAGAAAATAGTGCCACCAGATGATCCCAAGGTCGAACCCAGTCCTGGTTCGAATTCGCGACTTGGATGGGGTTGGTCCAGGCATTGCAAATACTAGAATGTTTGCGATTCAACTCTTTTAGGTTTCAGAGAAAATTAAAGATCACGAATGGATCCAGTCTAGCCAAGAAGGTTGTCCTTTTTTTGCAAACATATCACAGGTGAAAACAGGATGAACAAGACCAAAGGTTCCGATGGGATCCCAAAAAGTCGATATTTGATCCAGACAATTAGGCTAGGTTTTGTCTTCGCCAGATCCAGTCTTCGCCAGACTCCTGAACATTTTTACTCTTATAATTTAGAAACAGTTGAAGGCCAAATAGCTAATCATCTAAGAAAACCAAGTTCAGATATGGATTCAGCATGTGTGCATATCCCTAGAAGCCGATCGAAACGATCCTGCCTTACTTCTGCGAATTTTCCGGTTTTGGCGAAATCCAGAACTACTTGTCCGGCGAAAAAATAAAGCTCAAAACGAATTCAGCATATTTCCCTACCACTATATCCGACATCTAATCAACTTCATATCAAAATTTAACTTTTAACAAATTTTCCAGTTTTCCCCGGATTCTGGAAGAACTATATATCCGGCTAAAAAATCATTTTCATGTACGGATTCAGCATCTCTTCTTACCTCTAAATCGAACATATAATCAACTTCAAATAAAAATTTTACTTTTAACAAACTTTCCGGTTTTGGCCGGATTCCGGGCGAACTATTTGTCCGGCGAGAAACTGGTTTTCATATTCGTGTTCAGCATGCCTTCTTCCCCCTACACCGAACATCTTATCAGCTTCAAATAAAACTTTTACTTTTAGCAAACTTTCCGGTTTTGCCGGATTCCGGGCGAACTACTTGTCCGGCGAGAAAATGGTTTTAATATTCGCGTTCAGCATGCCTTCTTACCCCTACATCGAACATCTAATCAACTTTAAATAAAACTTTTACTTTTAACAAACTTTCCGGTTTGGCCGGATTCCGGACGAACTACTTGTCCGATGAGAAAATGGTTATCATATTCGTGTTCACGTGTCTTCTTGCCCCATAATCGACTATCACATTAGCTGTTTAAAAATATTTTACTTGCCCCTTAATTTGAACCCCCTCCCCCACCCCTAAATGTAGACCTACAGGGCCCATCTACGAACTCGACCTTACTCTTGACCCAAAGAATGCTCACACCAAGTTTCATCAAAATATCTCATTCCCTTCGAGAGTTATCGTGCTTACAGACAGACGGACGGACAGACGGACGGACGGACAGACGGACGGACGGACAGACGGACGGATAACTTTTGCGATGTCATAGGTATCCCTCAACTTACGTTTTGGGATCCCAAAAATTAACTGCGGAATATCAGACTGTATTCGTAAGGTTAGTCTAGTTCTTCGCAAAATGTGTTCCGTAGAGTTTGTCGCCGCTCAGATGAGAACTTGTCAGATGAGAATTTGATCTAGTTAAATTTTGTGTGGCAAATTATTCTTTAAACAAAAAACTATTCCATTTGTTCGATCTTATAACGATTGGAACTCGTTAACGGACGAAAAAGCCACTTCCGAGTCCTTGGCGACGTTGAAGTCTAGTCTAGACAAGGAGTGGGAGAAACAACCATGGAAATACCAATGGGGTCATAAGTCTTGTTGAGACTATCCAACAAGGAAAGCAAACAGAAGCGGAGCAAAACAGATCCATCATGTAACTTTTTCGCTACGAAGTGCGAATTAAGGTAATTATACATATATCAGCATACATTCTGTTTCCTAATTTCAATCTGGATCTCTTCTCCTATTGGTCAACCTTGCGAGCTTTACGAAACAAGATCAAAGATTTCGATGGGATCCCAAAAATTTAATATTTGACTCAGACAACTACGTCCTGACTACGTCCTGACTACGTCTTGTCTACGCCAGATCCAGTCTTCGCCAGGCTAATCATCTGAGAAAATTAATTTCAGATATACCTGTATAAGCCATATTTATTTTGACGATACTGATCGAAACTACCTGCTTTACTTCTGCCGAATTTCCGTTTTCGGCCGAATTCCGAGCCAACTACTTGTCCAGCCAAAAAAAGATAGTTCAGAAACGAATTCAGCGCATCTCCTTATCCCTATAAAGAACGTCTAATCAACTTCAAATAAAACTTTAACTTATAAAAAAAATCCGGTTTCAACCGGATTCCGGACGAAGTATATGTCAGGGTAAAATACGATTGTAATATACAGATTCAGCGTCTCTTCTCACCCTTGAATCTATCATCTAATCAACTTCAAATACAAATTTTACTTTTAACAAATTTTCCGGTTTCGGCCAGATTCCGGGCGAACTACTTGTCCGGCGAGAAAATGGTTTTCACCATCGTGTTCAGCATGTCTTCTTACCCCTAAACTTAACATCTAATCAACGTCAAATAAAACTTTTGCTTTTAACAAATTTTCCGGTTTCGGCCGGATTCCGGGCTAACTACTAGTCCGTCGAGAAAATGGTTTTCACCATCGTGTTCAGCATGTCTTCTTACCCCTAAATAGAACGTCTAATCAACTTCAAATAAAACTTTTGCTTTGAAAAAATTTTCCGGTTTCGGCCGGATTCCGGGCTAACTACTAGTCCGTCGAGAAAATGGTTTTCACCATCGTGTTCAGCATGTCTTCTTACCCCTAAATCGAACATCTAATTAACTTCAAATAAAACTTTTACTTTTAAGAAACTTTCCGGTTTTGGCCGGATTCCGGGCGAACTACTTGTCCGGCGAGAAAATGGTTTTCACTATCGTGTTCAGCATGTCTTCTTACCCCATAATCGACTATCACATTAGCTGTTTCAAAATATTTTGTTTGTCCCTTAATTTAAACCCCCTCCCCACCCCTAAATATAGGGCTACAGTGCCCATCTACGAACTTGACCTTACTCTTGACCCAAAGAATCCTCACACCAAGTTTCATCAAAATATCTCATTCCCTTCGAGAGTTATCGTGCTTACAGACAGACGGACGGACGGACGGACGGACGGACGGACAGACGGACAACTTTTACGATGTCATAGGTATCCGTCACTAACGTTTTGGGATCCCAAAAAGGAACTATGTAAGAGACTTTAGGCAGGTATCAGAACAACTTTACGAACTTTGCAAACGACTTAACGCAATTGATGAACGCCGTCTGTACTGTCCTTTGGTCACAACACATTCTTCACAGAAGATGTGTGCATTTTTTGTATGTATATGAATTAAACAGAAAGGGTAGAAGTTTACGAAGATGAGGGGGTTAGGGGCTTCACGCTGCTGTATACTCTACCTTGTATACGGCACAGTCTGGTCACTTCCAAACTTCTCCAACATAAACTGTCCATTCCCTGAGGAAAACTGGACTTTGCAAGCAGTTCTTGGTGTCCTGATGCATATCTTATAATGTGTGCCGCTTAGATACTGCCCGGATGCGAAGTTGACTGATGAAAATGAACCAGTGCCACCAGTCAAGTATTGAAGACAGCCCTCCGGAGCTAGAATAAAAAGCAAAAATTTACGCTTCTGGTATTAAAAATGATCTTCTTCTGAATAGTCCTATGGCCATCTTTCGAAATCCCAGGCTCGTCTCAATCACAATGAATTAATTCGAAACTGAATTCGAATTGAATCCAAATAAATTCGTAATTGAATCCACGTCACTTGGACCGGCGGAAAGTCCGGACAAATTCAAAATCCGGAAGTACAAGAAGTCTGTCTTTTTAACCGTTACGAATCCAACAAAGCAATAATTAATGACTAAAATATGAAAGATCTGACAACTGTTATCAATGAGAAAAAACAAATTAAACTTAAAAGCCGGTTCTCTTTTTTAAAGCACATCTTGCACTATTTTCTGTTTATGTTCCATTATTCGAAACTATATGAATAGGCCTACTGTAAAATTTAAGCTATGCTTTTAACAAATTATCCACGGCTTTGTCTGTTTTAAGCCTTTTCCCAGACCCACTGATCTTTGGTAACAAGACCAAAGGTTCCGATGGGATCCCAAAAAATCAATATTTGATTCAGACAATTAGGTTTTGTCTTAGCCAGATCCAGTCTTCGCCGGGCCAAACAGCTACTCATTAAGAAATCCAAGCTCAGATATGGATTCAGCATGTGCGTTTACCTCTATAAGCCGATCGAAACGATCCTAGCTTACGTTTGTGAATTTTGCGGTTTTGGCGAAATTCAAGAACTACTTGTCCGGCGAAAAGCTAAAGCTCAAAAACGGATTCAGCGTATCTCCTTACCCCTATATCCAACATCTAATCAACTTCAAATAAAAATTAAACTTCTAACAAATTTTCCGGTTTCAGCCGGATTCCGGACGAACTATATGTCCGGCTAAAGAGTGATTGTCATATACGGATTCTGCATCTCTTCTTACCCCTAAATCTATCATCTAATCAACTTCAAATAAAACTTCTACTTTTAACAAATTTTCCGGTTTGGCCGGATTCCGGGCGAACTACTTGTCTGGCGATAAAATGGTTTTCGTATTCTTGTTCAGCATGCCTTCTTACCCCTACATCAAACATCTAATCAACTTCACATAAAACTTTAACTTCTAACAAACTTTCCGGTTTTGGCCGGATTCCGGGCGAACTGCTTGTCCGGCGAGAAAATGGTTTTCATATTCGTGTTCAGCATGGCTTCTTACCCCAAAATCAAACTTCTAATCAACCTCAAATAAAACTTTTACTTTTAACAAACTTTCCGGTTTTGGCCGGATTCCGGACGAACTACTTGTCCAGCGAGAAAATGGTTTTCATATTCGTGTTCAGCGTGTCTTCTTACCCCATAATCGACTATCACATTAGCTGTTTAAAAATTTTGTGCTTGCCCCTCAAATCTCAATTTAAACCCCCTCCCCCACCCCTAAATGTAAAGCTACAGGGCCCATCTACGAACTCGACCTTACTCTTGACCCAAAGAATACCCACACCAAGTTTCATCAAAATATCTCACTGCCTTCGTGAGTTATCGTGCTTACAGACAGACAGACAGACGGACGGACAGACGGACAACTTTTGCGATGTCATAGGTATCCCTCCACTTACGTTTTGGGATCCCAAAAACTTGTAAAAATTCAGAAAACCGGTTTTACACACCAATAGCACGAATACTCGAACACGATCGTCGGGAGCATAATGCGCATGGAAAGTAGTGAACCGTGGCAAGTGCAAAGATTAGTGAGGCGTCGTTAGCGGGTTCAGAATGTAACATATAACATTTGGGTCACTGGGTTTAGGAACTAACGAATGCAGTTACGGAAGTAGGTTGCTTTGGCATATACAGGTACGACAGGTCATTTAGGCTTAAAGTACTAATTTGGCTCCGTTACATTGAAATAGATGTCACCATTATAAAATATTTAGGATAATGGTTTTTTCTGTGAGGTTTATTGTTGATATATATGGATATGCGTGGGCTATGAGACATTGTGTTCGGGGTGGCCCGAGTTTCGATGTAGATAATTATATGATAATTCTCGTGATAATTCACATGGTTTAGGCTACATTACGGCCGATTATCCGAGGCTCGTGACGTCAATGTGACGTCATGAAAGATCGGGAAATTATAATTGACTGCGCTAACTGATACGTCAGCAGATTTGTTCAAGCGATATCTCGGCCCTTCTTTGAAAGGGTCCTCTTCCGGCTCAAAGCTAGCAAAACTGAGACTGTGATAAAATAAATGGAGACTCCTAAAATGGAGTTTCTTGGTAAGGAGACATTATTATTTACTGATTATTCTTTCGAAGAAACCAACCAAAATAGGATCCTTATGATTATAAGAATTTTCCTTTACTTTTTACGCTGGTTCAATTTTCTAGCTTTGAGCCTGAAGAGGATTCTTTCCAACAAGGGCCGAAACATCACCTGAATAACAAGAGCTGAAAGCTCATATGGCACTTGCAAGCTTTTTTGCTTGTATTCAAGTTATCGTAGTACGATGTGAATGGATAGTAGTGCTCCCCTCCCTCCCCCCACGATGGTCGGATCGGGCAAGTGACTATTTCCAAGTTATAGAAAATCATCTGTAATCAAAACTGTTGAAGCAAAAAAGATGATCATCAGGAGCACGAAAATGTATTTTGCTCAAAAGTATTGTTTGTACTTTAAGGAATTTTATTGTAAGCAAAACCCTTGAGGCAAAAATGATCATGGGCTCATAGGGATCACGAAAATGTATATTTTCCTTAAAAGTATTTTTTTGCACTTTGCGGTTAGCATTAGTACTTTAAGGGATGGTCGGATCTGGGAACTAACTATTTCTAAGCCAGTCATGTCAAGTATTTAATTTTCAAGCCAAGTTTCATCGTCCTAGCATGTCTGGAAGTACCTTAACTTGCGATCACCGGAATTCCGGACCCCCCCTCTAACTCCCCCACAATGCCCGAATCCGGTCCGGTTCTGTCACTGATCTACATAGGGCTTGCGCTTGTTCTTCCCACCAAGTTTCATTCCGATCGCTCCACTCCAAGCACGTCAAAAGGTTTCCGGACCCCCCTCCGACCCCCCCCCCCAGCTTCATCGGATCCGGTCCGGACTTGAAATGGGACATCCGAGACACGTTGTCTTTCTACATATGAAGTTTCGTTATGATCCGATCACCCGTTCGGAAGTTATACATACCTCAAGATTCAGGATTCCCCCTCCCTCCACTCCCCCCACGATGGTCGGGTCGGGAAGCTGACTATTTCCAGGTTAATCTGGTCGCGTCTTTTATTTACCTGCCGAGTTTCATTGTCCTAGTCCACCTGGAAGTAACTTAACTCCGTATCACCGGAATTCCGGAACCCCACTCAAACTCCCCCCACAGTGCACGAATCCGGTCCGGTTCTGTCAGTGATGTACCTAGGGGTTGTGCTTGTTCCTCCCACCAAGTTTCATCCCGATCGCTCCAGTCTAAGCGTTTAACATGATTTCCGGTTCCCCCCTCCGACCCCCCCCCCAGCTTCATCGGATCCAGTCCGGACTCGAAGTGGGACATCTGAGACACGTTGTCTTTCTACATATCAAGTTTCATTATGATCCGATCACCCGTTCGGAAGTTATCCATACCTCAAGATTCAGGGTCCCCCCTCCCTCCACTCCCCCCACGATGGTCGGATCGGGAAGCTGACTATTTCCAGGTTAATCTGGTCGCGTCCCTGATTTACCTACCGAGTTTCATTGTCCTAGCCCACCTGGAAGAAACTTAACTCCGTATCACCGGAATTCCGGAACCCCACTCCAACTCCCCCCACAGTGCACGAATCCGGTCCGGTTCTGTCAATGATGTACGTAGGGGTTGTGCTTGTTCCTCCCACCAACTTTCATCCCGATCGCTCCACTCTAAACGTTTAATATGATTTCCGGTTCCCCCCCTCCGACTCCCCCCACATACATCGGATTCGGTCCGAACTTGATATGGGACATCTGAAGCATGACGTCTTTCCAAATATCAAGTTTCATTAAGATCCGATCACCCGTTCGACAGTTATGCATGCCACTAAATTCCGGATTCCGGCTCCCCTCCCTCCCCCCACGATGGTCGGATCGAGCAAGTGACTATTTCCAAGTTAGTCTGGTCGGGTCCCTAATATGCCTGCCAAGTTTCATCGTCCTAGCACATCTGGAAGTACCCTAACTCGCAAACAGCGGACTGACCGACAGACCGACAGACCGACGGAAAAGTGATCGGTATATGGCACTTGGCCGGTAGGCAAGTGCCATAAAAACAGGTGACGTATCCGTTTAGCGCAGTCAACTATGATTCGCAGTCGGCATGAGCTGATGGAATATTTAGTAGGGACATTGGAGTAAGAAAACACTTTTGAACATATATTTGAAACTCTCTCTATATATATAGAGAGAGAGCCAAGGGGCAAGCGAGGCACTGGACGCGTTTACATTTACAAACCGTTCTAGGGACAGTTAATTGGATTTGGAAATGGAAAGCACGAAATTCTCATGTGACGTCACGAGCATCGGATAATCGGCTGTAATTCAGACGACACCATTCACATACTGATTCAATTAATCGTTTAACTTTTGCAACACAAATTTCGAAGCCCGAGGTCAGAAACTATATTACTCGAGTAGTCCAGTTCTCTCATACAGATTTCCCGGAAATTTTCAACATCTCCGGCGGTCTCTCCAACCAAAGGCAGGGGGCTAATGATCAGCACTCTCCTAGGTTAACATGAATACTGTTCCCTAACACAGAAAGTATCTTTACGCATATAATTATCTCCCGAGGTTGCGATAGCAAGGTCGTAGGCTTCAGAGGAAGTTTGACACTCGTTCCCTCTCTAAAGCGGGGATCACCGGACTGAAGACTAATTTAAAGTACAGTTTATGTTCCCATTTTCGAACGTACGAGACGTGAGAAATACAGAAAATCTTGCGTAAACGACATTTCTGACCAATGAACTCCTCGGACGCATCAAGCGCGAGCCTTATCCGCCTAAAAAGCGCGAAACATGGAAAATACTTGAAATTGCTTCACCTTATTATCTCCCGAGGTTGCAAAAGCAAGGTCATGGATTTGAGAGCAAAGTTGACATTGTTCCTTCTCTCAAAGGGTGGGGGCACCTTTTTTATCCACCTTTTTCAGCTGGATCAGGCTTTCACTTATTGCTTACGAGAAGATAATTGGTCAGAAATACCGGTTATGCAAGTTCGTCCGTGTTTCTCATCAAACCAGGGAGGTAGGCTGAAAACAACCGGGAGGGATTTAAGAGGTTCATAAAAGCCAAGTAGCCTATGTTAGAATATCGTGACTGTTTAAATTGTATCTACTGACTACTGGGACATTTGCTTTAACGGGAATTTAAGTTCAAATTATTTTCAGCATAACTACCGTAGACACATACCCTTTGAACATATTCATGCTGACGTCCCACAGTCTTTAGCTTACGACACGAATGAACCCGCATTAAGCGACGCCCAAATTTACCAAAACTAGATAGGAAATAGACTTTACAGCCTATATATTAGAAGAAAGTGGGATATTAGGATTTCCTGGGTTACTGAAATGGCCGTACAGAGCTTTAAAGCTTTGGAAATATAATAGAAGAACACAGGAATTTCTCGTTGCTTTAAAAGATTACTGAAGAGTAGGGGATGTAGAGTAGTCTACTTTGTTGAGTAGAGTCTACTTTCATAGAAAACTTTGTAGTCAGTCGGAAAGTGTTAATTTCCAGTCGGAGAATTATCGTTTATCCACATAATCTGCCAGTACTCTATATGACTAAGTCCAAAACACGCCAGTGATCCTGAGGAAGAATCCCGATCTTTCTTCCGCTAGATACCCGGAGAGGCCGGAGATTTCGCAGCGGCAAGGAGAGATAGTCATAAAGTGTATTGCCAATAACGGCAGATCATAAGTGACGTCTAGATAAGTAGACGGACGATATATGGATGACCTACGAGACGAAGTTTTGACCTACGAGACGAAGCTTCATAAAATTAACGTTTTGTAACAAGGAAAACGAGAATATCTAAAATATCTTGTAACTTTCCCTTTCTGGCCGCGAAGGCAGAATGGTCGGGACCTGAAAACATTATAATTTTTGATATTCGATAATCGTTATATCAACGATATTTCGGGACCATGTGTCGTTCTCATATACGTTTCGTTTCGTTAAAATTTAGAAAATAGTTGTCGTCAAATGGCACGATGGAATGCCGTTGATACCAGTATTAACGGTTGAAGTTTCATTACAAAACAAACCACCATAGGTACCAACAACCAGAGCCAACTACGGAGCGAATTCTACAGAAGAAATCCTTATTTTGCTTCAAGCTGCGATTTAAGGTAATTTCAAGGCAATAAGTAAGTAAGTAAGTATATTTATAACCCACTAAAGTTTTGACAAAAACAAACAGTGGAGTAAATAAGGAGAAAAAAAATAAGAAAGAAAAAAGACAAAATACGTTAACAAAAAAGACTAAAATAACCTAATAAGGCGGTGGTGAGGATTCAACCTCATACAAGCATCGGCCAGTAAATCCTCGTGTAAGGATTTAAAAAGTACAAGTATATCAGTAGCACCGTAAACACGGATAATTTTGCGGTTACTGTGCGAACGTGGTAAATACAGTAGAAATTTACAGTATCGAAAATAATCGATTCTAATCCGTTTAAGATCACGTTCTGTCAAGATACTGTATAAACCAGCGTTGAACAGAACAGCTGGATTACAAAAACAAGCGTAAAGCTTTGCTAAAGCACTTCGTCGATATTTGCCTCGGTTCGCAACAATTTTTGAATAACCAAACCTGAGTTTACTTTTGATATTAGTGTTTTTTCACGCAATTGTGAGAAAGCTCCGCACACAGAAATACCCAACCATTTAAAGCAATTCACTCTAGGAATGCAAAAATCATGACAATCAAGTGACGTTAGGGTTGAGACATGATTAAAAGATAGGTATTCGCATTTATCAATGTTTAAACGGAGGCCAATATCACTGAAACTCGAAGAAACTCTCTGCACGGTTGAAGAAAGACTACCTTTGCATCTGCTGATGAGAAGCAGGTCATCTGCGTATGCAAGGTAAGAAACATCAGTCATACCAACAAAAAAAGTATTACATATTTTTGATAGGACACCCGCTATACACGCATTAAACAAATAAGGTGAGAGCACACCTCCCTGCCTTACACCACATCGCACAGATACATTTCCAAAAATATTCCCATTTGACTTCAGACGAAGATAAGAGTTTGAGTACCAAAAGCGAAGAATATGTATCACGGATACATTAACACCAAGTGAAAAAAGAGCATACCAGACTTGACTATGAACCACACTATCGAAAGCTTTCGCCAAATCCAAAGTGCATAAATGAAGTACATATCCCCCAATGTATAGATAAATATAAAGACTTTGTATCAGGGCCGTATCCAGGAGGGGGGGGGGGGGGTAGGGGTTCGAACCCCCTCCGAAACGTACAAAAATAAAGTTTTTAATAGGCTTTAACCTCTGATCCATGTCTTTTTTTACGTTTTGGCATGGACTAGGTCCGACCCCGGGTAAAAAAAAAACCCGAAATATATTCCTGAAAACGGGCCTGCTTTGTATACTTACCTTCTGTTGCCAAGTTCTTTGAACAGTCGATCTGTGTAATCTTCAGTTGCAAACTATACAATTGGCCACGCAAATTCGTCTGCAGAATAATGCTTGCATATCTTTGAGCTAACGGCACACTTCGATCCAGATGAATATACACTGAAAATATAAAAATTAATAGTATTTTCAACCTTTTTTGACGCTTTTATTTGAATCTACTTTTGAAAATAACCGTCACTAAGAATATCGCAGAAAGGAATTCCGAAGTAATGAACATACAGGTAGGAGACATGGGTTGTACTTTTAAATCTCCCGCCGGGCTTCCCAAATTACTTGGAGAACTCGTCAATAGTCTGCCAACTGCTCAAAAGCACACGGAAAAGCTGACCCACGAGTGGAAAATTGCATAGGGACAACGAAAATGCTTCAAAGAGTCACGTGCGGTACATTCAAATCTCCCGCGAGAGATACTTCACTGCCCTTATCATTGGTAGCTATTAGACCATAATTTATTTTACTACTAAATTAACCAAAGGGGACTTATTAATTCTCCAAATGGTAGTTCGCCACCCTCTTTAGAACATCTTTATCTTTGAAGTACGTATTGATACCTGACAGGTTGCATATGTAACCCCCCAGATAATCCCTTTTATCTACAAATTACAGGATGGATTCATTCCTTGAGCTTTTTGAAATGGGTGTCTTAACGCCACCGCGGTTTAGCGCCACCGTATGTTTTCCGCCACCCAGGAAATCTTGCATCATCAAGAGGATTAGTTGGGTCAGACGAAAGGGAAAAATATTTTGGTAGGTTCTTCGCCACCGTATGTTTTCCGCCAACTCATTAGTGCAGGTAGCTGGTTCATGCAATTACTGATCCAAATCCTTAAATGCGAAGAGGGTGTTTACCGCCACCAACGCTAACTCTACGTTAATCCTAGCTAAGACAAAGACTGAGCTTACTGTTTCACACAATTATTTATTTTAAGTGCAACTAAAGAAACTGTACAACTTCAACAATTCAAGGCCCCCAAACCATTCAAATTTCAAAAGGCGAGAAATCGCCCGCACTCTCTTGAAGACCGTCAACAATGCAAATGTCCTTTTCTTTCACACTCTTTGTTTTAACTATTTCCATGATTATTTCTCTTGTCACTTAGTTCGGGTTCTGCAGTTACAGTTCCTCTTATAAATACTTTTAGACCAGTTACTAACTGATAATCCCTTAATCGCTGTGTTACTTAATCCGGTTGGCGCTCGACACCCCATCAGAATATTAGGTCTGACAAGATTTGACACTACCCTCTGGGGGAACTAATGACGTAAGATTTCCTGGGTGGCGGTAAACACCCTTTTCACATTTAAAAGATTTTTATCTGAAACTACCTGCACAGGCTACCTGCGCTACCTGAATTAAAAGTTGGCGAAAAACATACGGTGGCGGAAAACCGCGGTGGCGTTAAAACACTGCTGCCAGCTTTTTAGGTCACGACATTTTACTGCGTAGAGTCGAGCGTTCCATGCGACAAGGTCGCGCTTCATTTGAGGCGGCAAAGTCATTCTTGACTTACCCCGCATGAAGCAAGACTTTGTCTGTTCCAATCGGCCTCAAATGAAGCACAACGTAATCGCATGATTCGCATGGAACGCTCGACTCCACACAGTGTAAATTCATGACTATCAATACCGAAAGAAATCTCTCTTCGTTGTTTCTTGATTCAAGGGACCTTTCCTATCAACCTTCTTTTGTCTCTTTATTTTCTTTTTGTGCACGCTTATTGCATCTGTACACTCTTTTTTCTTCCTAAGCCTTTAAATAGGCTACAGACAGCTTAAAAAACATACTTCAGGTAAATTTGTCCCTCAGAAATGACTTTTTTTTGCTTTTGCTTTATCCTCTACCAAATATGTACTTTCTCCGTTCTTGACCTGATAACTTGTCTTCACTATTTTATCGTATAAGCAGAAATCAACCAAAGGCCCCGTGGCCTAATGGATAAGGCGTCGCCCTCCGGAGGCGAAGATTGTGGGTTCAAGTCCCACCGGGGTCGGATTTTGCAAAGTATTTTTTAGCACGATAATTATTAGAATGACGTAATACTCCTCATTCATATAAAATCCGGATATTATGGTAATTTAAATAAGTCTTAACAATATTCGATTTTCTTTATATGATCACTAGATGACAGTATCAGATTTCCAGAAATATTGAGCCAATAACATGTGAGTTCCCTGCACTTTATCTACATCTTCAGGATTCTTAAATCAAACCACTGTGAATAATAATGCATTACATGTTAATTTATTCCAATCCAAACCTGAAATTTCCAATTTCGCTATTCAGGTTTTGATTTGTGCAAACAAACTTTTGATGTGGTTCAACAACAGGACACTGCAAGATTCTCAGATAGCCTACTATACGTTTCTGTCTTAAAGTAGTTGATTCATGTGGGCCGACAAGGTAGGACACACTATCATTTTACGATGAGTCGAATATTTACGAACACACTGTTACCTTTGGTTTCTCCGAAATCTCCATGCTATCCAAGGTAATCCACAAATTAATTTCACTCTTGAAAACAAGTTGGTCAACTCGCCATTACTCATTAAATATTCACTGATCTCCTGTTGTGGGTCAGAGCTATACTAGAATCTCCGAGAAGATCAAGGGGCGTGTAAGAGGATTAAAACAACGATGTATATCACCCTGGGGACGTTTAGATATGTCAGAAGTAAAAACCCTCGGCTAGTTTGACAATTTTTGGTATCGGAAGCTGAATATTATTTTGCTTACTTCGAAAATCTCTAAGAAATCGTTATAACGAATTTAGTATAATTTACGGCGTTTGTTTAATGTGATCTGCTTTACATCCTTAATTCTTTGGACTTCGGGAATTATCAAGAAAAAAACAGAAAACAAAATACTCAAAGAAATCGATAATGCAAATAGTTAGTTTGATTTTTCTACACATTTTCCATGTGCCTGATACAATAAAAACAATTTGTTAGATACAAAGTCAAACTATGATCCCAGCCTCTCCATGTCGTACACTTCCGACCCGTGCCACTAGATGACCCAGCGGTCGGATCGAGTCGTGTCTTCATCTTGGGTCTTGGGTGGGGGGGGTTCTAGACGTTGCAAGTGCTAGAATGCTTATGATGCATCTCCGCAAGGCAAAAAATAAAAATGACACTCAAATTTTGGCAACAATTACTTATTTACAAGTAAGCTACATTTCCAAAACTCACAGACATGCCACTGCTAACAGTGCTAACTATTCACAGATGATTATTTAATTATTCTCGAGAAATTTAAAAAGCGAAAGCCTTTATAGTTATATTATTATTATGCTGCAGTTATATTATTATTATTATGCTTGCATTATACTTGCATTTTGGTTTAACCCGCGCATTTCCGTATTCTTGTGAGTCACCGCGGAGGGAACACGATTATCAGTACCATAATTTGACGTTTTTTCCAAATCTTTTTGTGAATGGTAGCAGCGACACTAGCACCGCTAGCGATAGAGAATGTCCCTGCTGAAACTCAATCAGTCGTGCACCAGCGCTGGCTCCGATAACTTCACATTCTAAACAAGCAAAAAAAAAAAGTATTCAACCTCCCCTGTTTCCTCGACGTCTGCAGACCGCATCTTAGCCTTACTAGAAATTTCTAAGACCGCAAGTTTGTCTCGCTTTAAATGCCGAAAGCGTCGCGGACGGCACTATGAGTATAGCCCGTGTGGAATGCATATGTCTTGGCCAGAGCAAAATAACACTAGGGAGTGACGGCAAGACTTAGGCTTTCCATGCTTCGCAAACGGACCATACTCCTAGCGCCGCCCATTAGGTTTGTGGCATTTAAGGAGAGACAAATTTGTGGGCTTAGAAATTTCTAGTAAAGCTAAGATGAGGTCTGCACACAGCGTTGAAACAGGGGAGGTTATATCCTTTTTTTGCTTTGTTCAGAATATGAAGTTATTGAAGCCAGTTCTGGTGCACGACTGATTGAGTTCCAGCAGGGACGTTCTCTATCGCTAGTGGTGCTAGTGTCGCTGCTGTCCGAGTGTGTCACTTTTTCAAGTCTTGGCGCTGCTCCTTAGTGTTATTTTGCTCTGGTCTTGCCGCTACTCACTAGTGTTATTTTGCCCTGGTACCAGACGTTCAAGAATAAAGATCACTGTCAGTGTTTTTTTTCATATTTTTTTTATCAACACCACATCAAGAATTCCAAAGTTTTCACAAATCTTGAAAAAGGAACCCACTTTAGGAATCGAAGGGGAGTCAATTTAGGGGTTGCTGTTGATGTCGACGGGGAGTCAAATTTGGGGGTTGCTGTTGTCGATAGTTCTCTGAAAAAATAAACGATGATAGGGTAGATGAGCTTCAAGTGACCTTGTCTCATATCATTTGTGTGGTATATCTGTGTAGTACGACAATAAAAAATGAATGAATATATGATTAAATGGATTCTTGTGGTCAATCGTGACCTTTTATTTTTCGGACAGATTTATTAGGAGAAAATGTATCTGTTTTATTACAACTATCGATAGTTTTATGAATGCTGCAACTTCGCAATCATGTAAAGCTGTTTTCAGAATAGAAAGTGAGATGGAAAATAACCTGTATATAAACATTACGTTATTTTTAGATGGGACGTACAAATATGAGGGAGATTCGTAAGTTTGGTAAATTCCTCCGAGTCGCAATATCCCATAGAGAGCTTTTTGTGTAGATTTGTTTTTGCTTTCCTTTTTTGTTGCCGAGGGGTTGCTCACTCCCCAAACCCGTGTACACCGGGTGCCGGTGCCGGGAGGTGCCAGGAGGTGCCGGGAGGTGCCGGGAGGTGCCGGGAGGTGCCGGAAGGTGCCGGAAGGTGCCGGGTAGGTGCCGGGTAGGTGCCGGGAGGTGCCGGGTAGGTGCCGGGAATGAGTGTACACCGGGTGACGGAGAGTGAGTAACCCCTCGTAAATTCCCTATCTTCAAAGTTTTTATGGCACTTGCCTTCCGGCCAAGTGCCATATACCGATCACTTTTCGGTCGGTCTGTCAGGCCACTGTTCTCGAGTTCGGGTTCCAGCTGCCCGTGAACGGGAGGGGGGGGGGGGGGGGGTCGGGACCCATCAAAATACGTATCTAGACATATATATCCTCAAGTATCCCAGCTTAGAGTTTGATTCGAGTCACGGGTCAAAAACTTGACTCATGGGCAACTTGGGCCAACTTGCCCATGAACGTGGAGGGTGCGGTTCAACTCCACATGTATATGCCCAACCCTAAGATCTAAAGGTACAAGGAAATTCATCGCCCTATCTCCAGTTATTGTCAAGTTAAAAACATTGAAAAATGGGCAACCTGGGCCCCATTGCCCCTGAACCAAGTCGGAGTGGGATTTGGACCCCCAAAAAGCAAAGGAGACCCCAATGCTCACAAGCCTACCAAGTTTTAACTGGATACCTGTTGATTCCTGTCACGAGTATGCCCCTCTTGGGCAATCTCGGCCCAGTTGCCCATGAACGGGGTGGGTGCTGGAGATGCAACCTTAAAAGTAATTTCTCAACCCTAGGATCTACAAGCACAAGGAATTTCATCGTTCTATGTCCAGCTCTGGCCAAGTTACGAATATAATTTCGTGGTTCATTCTTTGAGTTACAAACATTATTCACTGGGCAATCTGGGCCCGTTTGCTACTGAACCGGGTGGGTGTAGGGGGTGGGACCCCCAAAAAGCATAACTACACCCCAATACCCACAAGTGTACCAAGTTCAAACTTGATACCTTCACGAGTTATGAGCTCCACAAAAACGGTGAAAACCGAAAGCTGCTACAGCGCTCGCAAGGGTGGACTGTTCCAAGGAGCACTCCACTAACAAGAGCTGTAAGATCATATGGCACTTGCATGGGTTGAGGTGTATTGTTTGATCAAAAGTACTTTTCGTCTTTGCGGTTAAGATGCGCACTTTCAGGGAGATAGAGAAAAAGTATTTTATTTTTGAACTTGGCTTGAGGCAACCCTTTGGCAAAAACGATAACAGGCCCTAAGGAATCATCGATGTATACCGTTTGTTCAAAAGTTTTTTTTTCACTTTTCATTTAAAACGCGTACTTTTGCTAGAAATAAATTTTTAAGCAAAAGGCTTGTTGCACAAATGATCATGGTTTGAGATGTATCGTTTGATCAAAAGTACTTTTGGACCTTGCGGTTAAGATGCGCACTTTAAGGGAGCTAGAACTTCATTTGTGAGCAAAACCCTTGAGGTAAAAATGATAATGGGCTCATGGGGATCATGAAAATGTAGATTTTGCTTAAAAGTATTAGACTGGTACTTTAAGGAAAAGTCGGGTTTGGAAAGTGGCGATTTTTAAGCCGATCTTGTCGAATCTTTAATATTCCACCCAAGTTTCATCGTCCTAGCACATCTGGAAGTAACATAACTCACGATCACCGGAATTCAGGACCCCCCCTCAAACTCCCCCACAGTCGCCGGAGCCAATCCGGTTCTGTAAATGATTTATCCAGAGCATCTGTTTATTATTCCCACAAAGTTCCATCCCGATCTCTCCAGTCTAAGCCGATCATGTATTTTACCCCCCCCCCCCAACTATTGTCGGATCCGGTCCGGACGTGAAAAAGGTCACAACAGATATGTCCTCTGTTCAGTTATCAAATTTCACTCGAATCCGATCCCTGGCTCCAAAGTTACGGATGACTCAATATTCCAGATTCCCCTCCCTCCACTCCCCCCATGACTATCGGATCGAGTAAAGTTTACTAACAAGTCAGTTTGATCGGGTCCCTGATACGCCTCCCAAGTTTCGTCGCGAAAATCACTAAAACCGCCATCATCGCAATTCCAGGGAACTCCCCTCCACCCCCACCCCAAGTGTCCGAATCCAGTTCAATTATGTAAACGATTTATCTGGAGCAGATGCTTGTTCTTCCCAGCAAGTTTCACTCTGATCCCTCCATTCTAACCGTTTCTCGAGATTTCCGGTCCCCCCCCAACTCCCCCATAGCTGTCGAATCCGGTTCGGACTTCAAATGGGACATCAAAAATATATAATTTATTCAGTTATTAAGTTTCTTTCCAATCGGATCACCCGTTCGGAAGTTACACACTACTAAATTTTCCGGATTCCCCCGCCCTCCACTCCCCCCCCCCCAGATGGTCGGATCGGGAAACTGATTATTTCCAGGTTAGCCTGCCAAGTTTCATCGTCCTAGCACATCTGGAAGTACCCTAACTCGAAGAAGTGCGACAAAAAACTCGGACCGACCGACCGACCGACAGACAGACGGAATTACGATCGGTATATGGCACTTGAGCCAGAGGCTGCAAGTGCCATAAAAACTGCTGTAAAAGATTCATGAAACTACTTGTGTATTAACACGAGAAAAATACTTGTTATAAGGCGACTGGGAATAGTGTTGGGCGATATTCGATAGCGATAACGATAAATCGGACCAAATATCGATATCGAGTATCGAGACATAAATATCGATATCGAGACGATATTTGTTCATGTTATAATTATCGTAAATAATCTGACATAACTAATGCACCAATTAATGCACCTTTATTGAACTTTGTGAGTTTACACCGACTAATAAATAGGATGGTACCTTCCGACACCTTCCCAATTTTGTCAGTTTTTAACCTCTCTCGGGTGAATAGTTTGATTATTATGATGCAGTTAATCGGTTTTAGTACTTTCTTTTGACGCTAGACAGCGCCATATTACTTGATTTAGGAAAATTCACCCTAGAGAGGTTAACAAGAGCTGCAAGCTCATATGGCACTTGCAAGCTTTTTAGCTTGTATTCAAGTTATCGTAGTAGGATGTGAATGGATAGTAGCTTTGTCAGTGTGATGGGTTGTTTGGTACTACAGTTACGTTCAAAAGAAATGGTCACTTAGTTATATTAAAATTTGTTTTAAATATTTTGACATCTTATGGAAAAATCAGCGAAATTTTCAAGCACTTCCTTTTCGACGGTGACGCTCGGGAGGTTCCGATCGCTCCATTCTAACCGTGTCACATGATTTTCGGTTCCTCCCTACGATCCCCCCCCCACATTCATCGGATCCGGTCTCGACTTGAAATGGTAAATCTGAGACATGAGGTCTTTCCAAATACCAAGTTTTATTAAGATTCA
The DNA here is from genome assembly GCA_023053555.1 of Branchinecta lindahli. NCBI lineage: Eukaryota > Metazoa > Arthropoda > Branchiopoda > Anostraca > Branchinectidae > Branchinecta > Branchinecta lindahli. The sequence continues at coordinate 11,230,374 of JAKZAO010000010.1, forward strand.
ATCCCCCGTTCGAAAATTATGAATGTCAATAAAATTCCGGATTCCGGCTCCCCTCCCTCCCCCCACTATGGTCGGATCGGGCAAGTGATTAATTCTAAGTTAATTTGGCCGAGTCCATTATACACCTGCCAAGTTTCATCGTCCTAGAATATCTGGAAGTAACTTAACTCCCCAACACCGGAATTCCGGAACCCCACTCCAACTCCCCCCGTAGTGCACGAATCCAGTCCGGTTCTGTCAATGATGAACATAGGGATTCTTTTTGTTCCTCCCACCAAGTTTCATCCTGATCGCTCCACTGTAAGCGTGTCACATGATTTCCGGTTCCCCCCTCCGACTCTCCCCCCCCACATTCATCGGATTCGGTCCGGACTCGAATCGGGACATCTGAGACATGAGGTCTTTCCAAATATCAAGTTTCATTAAGATCCTATCACCCGTTTATGCATGTCACTAAATTCCGGATTCCGGCTCCCCTCCCTCCCCCCCACGATGGTCGGATCGGGCAAGTGATTATTTCCAAGTTATAGAAAATCATCTGTAATCAACACTCTTGAAGCAAAAAAGATGATCATCAGGAGCACGAAAATGTATATTTTGCAAAAAGGACTGTTTGTACTTTAAGGAATTTAGTTGTAAGCAAAACCCTTGAGGCAAAAATGATCATGGGCTCATAGGGATCACGAAAATGTATATTTTGCATAAGAGTATTTTTTTGTACTTTGCGGTTAGCATTAGTACTTTACGGAATGGCCGGATCTGGGAACTAACTATTTCTAAGCCAATCATGTCAAGTCTTTAATTTTCAAGCCAAGTTTCATCGTCCTAGCATGTCTGGAAGTACCTTAACTTGCGATCACCGGAATTCCGGACCCCCCCCCCCTAACTCCCCCACAATGCCCGAATCCGGTCCGGTTCTGTCACTGATCTACATAGGGCTTGTGCTTGTTCTTCCCACCGAGTTTCATTCCGATCGCTCCACTCCAACCATGTCACAAGGTTTCCGGATCCCCCTCCGACCCCCCCCCAGCTTCATCGGATCCGGTCCATACTTGAAATGGGACATCCGAGACATGTTGTCTTTCTACATATCAAGTTTCATTATGATCCGATCACCCGTTCGGAAGTTATACATACCTCAAGATTCCGGATTCCCCTCCCTCCACCCCCCCACGATGGTCGGATTGGGAAGCTGACTATTTCCAGGTTAATCTGGTCGCGTCCCTGATTTACCTGCCGAGTTTCATTGTCCTAGCCCACCTGGAAGTAACTTAACTCCGTATCACCGGAATTCCGGAACCCCACTCCAACTCCCCCCACAGTGCACGAATCCGGTCCGGTTCTGTCAATGATGTATCTAGGGGTTGTGCTTGTTCCTCCCACCAAGTTTCATCCCGATCGCTCCACTCTAAGCGTTTAACATGATTTCCGGTTCCCCCCTCCGACTCCCCCCCACATACATCGGATTCGGTCCGGACTTGATATGGGACATCTGAAGCATGACGTATTTCCAAATATCAAGTTTCATTAAGATCTGATCACCCGTTCGAAAGTTATGCATGCCACTAAATTCCGGATTCCGGCTCCCCTCCCTCCCCCCACGATGGTCGGATCGGGAAAGTGACTATTTCCAACTTAATCATTTGGGGTCCCTGATATGCCTGCCAAGTTTCATCATCCTAGCTTATGTGGAAGTGCCCGAACTAGCAAAACCCGGACCGACAGACCGACCGACAGACCGACCGACAGACCGACCGACCGACAGACCGACCGACGGACGGACAGAAATTGCGATCGCTATATGGCACTTGGCCGAAGGGCAAGTGCCATAAAAACTGACAAAAGTCGGATGGTGCCGGGGTGTGCCGGGTAGGTGCCGGGAGGTGCCGGGAGGTGCCGGGTAGGTGCCGGGAGGTGCCGGGTAGACGAGGCTACCTAGTTTTTTTCAATTGCATATAAAAAAGTTAAATGGAAAAGAAAATTAACAAACTTAATATCAGCTAACAGCCAAGTACTTCAGGGTTATCCCAGCACAAACCTGAAGTAGAAATTCAATTGCAAACAAAATGATGAAAACGAGATTTTCGGGGTTTCTTTTTGATCAGGTAATAAAATTATCCCTCTAAGATATCCCTCTAAGATTGACTTTCTTTGATTTTGAACTTACAAAAAAATCTTCTTCCTCTTTTGAATGCATCTGGAGGTTCGGACCGTCATCTTCTCAACAGAAGTTGCGTTCCATGTGGCAAAATTTTCAAATATAAGAAAGGAGAATAAAAGCAGTGCAATAAATAGCAGTGAATAGCAAAATAAACAAGAGCTGCAAGCTCATATGGCACTTGCAAGCTTTTTAGCTTGTATTCAAGTTATCGTAGTAGGATGTGAATGGACAGTAGCTTTGTAAGTGTGATGGGTTGTTTGGTACTACAGTTACGTTCAAAAGAAATGGTCACTTAGTTATATTTGCTGTTGTATAATATATTTGAACAGTTTGTTTTAAATATTTTGACATCTTATGGAAAAATCAGCGAAATTTTCAAGCACTTCCTTTTCGACAGTGACGCTCGGGAGGTTCCGATCGCTCCATTCTAACCGCGTCACATGATTTTTGGTTCCTCCCTCCGACCCCCCCCGCCACTTTCATCGGATCGAGTCTCGACTTGAAATGGTATATCTGAGACATGAGGTCTTTCCAAATACCAAGTTTTATTAAGATTCAATCACTCGTTCGAAAATTATGAATGTCAATAAAATTCCGGATTCAGGCTCCCCTCCCTCCCCCCACTATGGTCGGATCGGGCAAGTGATTATTTCCAAGTTAATTTGGCCGAGTCCATTATACACCTGCCAAGTTTCATCGTCCTAGAACATCTGGAAGTAACTTAACTCCGTAACACCGGAATTCCGGAACCCCACTCCAACTCCCCCCGTAGTGCACGAGTCCAGTCCGGTTCTGTCAACGATGAACCTAGGGATTCTTTTTGTTCCTCCCACCAAGTTTCATCCCGATCGCTCCACTGTAAGCGTGTCACATGATTTCCGGTTCCCCCCTCGACCCCCCCTATATTCATCGGATTCGGTCCGGACTCGAATCGGGACATCTGAGACATGAGGTCTTTCCAAACATCAAGTTTCATTAAGATCCGATCACCCGTTCGAAAATTATGCACGTCACTAAATTCCGGATTCCGGCTCCCCTCCCTCCCCCCCACGATGGTCGGATCGGGCAAGTGATTATTTCCAAGTTATAGAAAATCATCTGTAATCAAAACTCTTGAAGCAAAAAAGATGATCATCAGGAGCACGAAAATGTATATTTTGCTCAAAAGTATTGTTTGTACTTTAAGAAATTTTATTGTAAGCAAAACCCATGTGGCAAAAATGATCATGGGCTCATACGGATCACGAAAATGTATATTTTGCTTAAAAGTATTTTTTTGCACTTTGCGGTTAGCATTAGTACTTTAAGGAATGGTCGGATCCGGGAACTAACTATTTCTAAGCCAATCATGTCAAGTCTTTAATTTTCAAGCCAAGTTTCATCGTCCTAGCATGTCTGGAAGTACCTTAACGTGCGATCACCGGAATTCCGGACCCCCCCCCCTCTAACTCCCCCACAATGCCCGAATCCGGTCCGGTTCTGTCACTGATCTACATAGGGCTTGTGCTTGTTCTTCCCACCAAGTTTCATTCCGATCGCTCCACTCCAAGCATGTCACAAAGTTTCCGGATCCCTCTCCGATCCCCCCCCCCAGCTTCATCGGATCCGGTCCGTACTTGAAATGGGACATCCGAGACATGTTGTCTTTCTACATATCAAGTTTCATTATGATCCGATCACCCGTTCGGAAGTTATACATACCTCAAGATTCCGGATTCCCCTCCCTCCACCCCCCCACGATGGTCGGATCGGGAAGCTGACTATTTCCAGGTTAATCTGGTCGCGTCCCTGATTTACCTGCCGAGTTTCATTGTCCTAGCCCACCTGGAAGTAACTTAACTCCGTATCACCAGAATTCCGGAACCCCACTCCAACTCCCCCCACAGTGCACGAATCCGGTCCGGTTCTGTCAATGTTGTATCTAGGGGTTGTGCTTGTTCTTCCCACCAAGTTTCATCCCGATCGCTCCACTCTAAGCGTTTAACATGATTTCCGGTTCCCCACTCCGACTCCCCCCCCCCCACATACATCGGATTCGGTCCGGACTTGATATGGGACATCTGAAGCATGACGTCTTTCCAAATATCAAGTTTCATTAAGATCTGATCACCCGTACGAAAGTTATGCATGCCACTAAATTCCGGATTCCGGCTCCCCTCCCTCCCCCCACGATGGTCGGATCGGGAAAGTGATTATTTCCAACTTAATCATTTGGGGTCCCTGATACGCCTGCCAAGTTTCATCATCCTAGCTTATGTGGAAGTGCCCGAACTAGCAAAACCCGGACCGACCGACAGACCGACCGACAGACCGACCGACCGACAGACCGACCGACGGACGGACAGAAATTGCGATCGCTATATGGCACTTGGCCGAAGGGCAAGTGCCATAAAAATTGCAAATGGCGTGAATGATTATTATTCAATATTTACTGAAAAAAGGCCTGGTTCGGATTTTAGTTTTTATGGCACTTGCCCTTCGGCCAAGTGCCATATAGCGATCGCAATTTCTGTCCGTCCGTCGGTCGGTCGGTCGGTCTGTCGGTCGGTCGGTCTGTCGGTCCGGGTTTTGCTAGTTCGGGCACTTCCACATAAGCTAGGATGATGAAACTTGGCAGGCATATCAGGGACCCCAAATGATTAAGTTAGAAATAGTCACTTTCCCGATCCGACCATCGTGGGGGGAGGGAGGGGAGCCGGAATCCGGAATTTAGTGGCATGCATAACTTTCGAACGGGTGATCAGATCTTAATGAAACTTGATATTTGGAAAGACGTCATGCTTCAGATGTCCCATATCAAGTCCGGACCGAATCCGATGTATGTGGGGGGGAGTCGGAGGGGGGAACCGGAAATCATGTTAAAGGCTTAGAGTGGAGCGATCGGGATGAAACTTGGTGGGAGGAACTAGCACAACCCCTAGATACATCATTGACAGAACCGGACCGGATTCGTGCACTGTGGGGGGAGTTGGAGTGGGGTTCCGGAATTCCGGTGATACGGAGTTAAGTTACTTCCAGGTGGGCTAGGACAATGAAACTCGGCAGGTAATTCAGGGACGCGACCCGATTAACCTGGAAATAGTCAGCTTCCCGATCCGACCATCGTGGAGGGGGGTGGAGGGAGGGGGAATCCGGAATCTTGAGGTATGTATAACTTCCGAACGGGTGATCGGATCATAATGAAACTTGATATGTAGAAAGACAACATGTCTCGGATGTCCCATTTCAAGTATGGACCGGATCCGATGAGGCTGGGGGGGGGGGGGGTCGGAGGGGGATCCGGAAACCTTGTGACATGCTTGGAGTGGAATGATCGGAATGAAACTCGGTGGGAAGAACAAGCACAAGCCCTATGTAGATCAGTGACAGAACCGGACCGGATTCGGGCATTGTGGGAGAGTTAGAGGGGGGGTCCGGAATTCCGGTGATCGCAAGTTAAGGTACTTCCAGACATGCTAGGACGATGAAACTTGGCTTGAAAATTAAAGACTTGACATGATTGGCTTAGAAATAGTTAATTCCCAGATCCGGCCATTCCTTAAAGTACTAATGCTAACCGCAAAGTACAAAAAAATACTTTTAAGCAAAATATACATTTTCGTGATCCCTATGAGCCCATGATCATTTTTGCCTCAAGGGTTCTGCTTACAACTAAATTCCTTAAAGTACAAACAATACTTTTGTGCAAAATATACATTTTCGTGCTCCTGATGATCATCTTTTTTGCTTCAAGAGTTTTGATTACAGATGATTTTCTATAACTTGGAAATAATCACTTGCCCGATCCGACCATCGTGGGGGGAGGGAGGGGAGCCGGAATCCGGAATTTAGTGACATGCATAATTTTCGAATGGGTGATAGGATCTTAATGAAACTTGATATTTGGAAAGACCTCATGTCTCAGATGTCCCGATTCGAGTCCGGACCGAATCCGATGAATGTGGGGGGGGGGAGTCGGAGGGGGGAACCGGAAATCATGTGACACGCTTACAGTGGAGCGATCGGGATGAAACTTGGTGGGAGGAACAAAAATAATCCCTAGGTTCATCATTGACAGAACCGGACTGGATTCGTGCACTACGGGGGGAGTTGGAGTGGGGTTCCGGAATTCCGGTGTTACGGAGTTAAGTTACTTCCAGATGTTCTAGGACGATGAAACTTGGCAGGTGTATAATGGACTCGGCCAAATTAACTTGGAATTAATCACTTGCCCGATCCGACCATAGTGGGGGGAGGGAGCGGAGCCGGAATCCGGAGTTTTATTGACATTCATAATTTTCGAACGGGTGATTGAATCTTAATAAAACTTGGTATTTGGAAAGACCTCATGTCTCAGATATACCATTTCAAGTCGAGACCGGATCCGATGAATGTGGGGGGGGGGGTCGGAGAGAGGAACCAAAAATCATGTGACACGGTTAGAATGGAGCGATCGGAACCTCCCGAGCGTCACCGTCAAAAAGGAAGTGCTTGAAAATTTCGCTGATTTTTCCATAAGATGTCAAAATATTTAAAACAAATTGTTCAAATATATTATACAACAGCAAATATAACTAAGTGACCATTTCTTTTGAACGTAACTATAGTACCAAACAACCCATCACACTGACAAAGCTACTATCCATTCACATCCTACTACGATAACTTGAATACAAGCTAAAAAGCTTGCAAGTGCCATATGAGCTTGCAGCTCTTGTTTGTTCGGCGATCGTTCACGTTTACCAAACGCTCTACTGTACTGAAACCGGACTACCTTGGCGACTAGTCCGTGAAGGAAACTATGCCTATTTATATCTATCCTTCTAACTCGAAAAATCAATGCGCCTTATTCCAATTCAGAGCTCCGAGCTGACTAGTTTCTGAAAGTCCTCCATTGGGGGAGACTTCGAGACTTGGAGGGTGTTCCACCCCTCTACCAATAGTAACTATTAGTTACTATTTCCGTTCCAGCCTCCCGAAAAGTTACTACGCTGACCGTTCCAACCTTCTCAAAATAGTAACTAATAGTAACTTTTTGCTTACCACGCTCGGGAGCGTAGTAACTACGCATCTTTGTAACGTGATTGGTCCGATCAGCCCGCGGCCTGATATTTGACCGAAAAAAGCGTTCCAGCCTAGCGTAGTATACTACGGTAAGTAGGGTGGAACACGCTCTTGGAGGCAATGAACTGGAATATGGCGAACATTTTTCATGACTAACTCTTAGAACGTGTTCCACCCTTCTAAGAATAGTAACTATTAGTTACTATTTTCGTTCCAACCTCGTAAAAAATTACTACGCTGACCGTTCCACCCTTCTCGAAATAGTAACTAATAATTACTATCTGCTTACCATGCTCGGGAGCGTAGTAAGCGTGGTAACTACGATCTCTGTGACGTGACTGGCCCGATCAGCTCGCGGCACGATATTTTGACGAAAACAGAAAAATGCGTTCCAGCCTTGACGCCAAGAATCCAGGATTCATGGCATCATGCGCGAGGGGTTGCCCACTCTCGATTTTAGCATTCAGCAAGTGCCCGGTGCCCAGCCGGTGCCGGCACCCACCGACATCAGCCGGCATCGGTTGCCACGTATTAGAGCCTTAAAATAAGCATGTTTGGAAGCGAAATCACTCAACTTATGGACGGCACCGGTGCCGGCACCACTAATTTCGGTCGGTGCCGTCCGGTGCCGAAATAGGGTGTACATCAGGTGCCGGGGGGTGGGCAACCCCTCGATCATGCGTAGTAACTACGTGAAGTAGGGTGGAACACGCTCTTAGTGAAGATGGAGAGTCACCGTGTGACTAGCGAAGAGCCGGAACCGTCAGAATTTGCGGCAATTTTGAGGAGTCGTTAGAGTGACGTTTCTTGTTCTTCCCGGGGTTCACTGGCATGTTCGGACTTGGTCATACAGATTATCGAATTTAGGTCAGAGGAGCGTACTCACGGTGTTGTCCATCGTTAAAGCCACATACTGATGTGACGCCTAGCGGCCAAATTGTCCCAGCAAACTTTAGCGCCTGATTCACACACTGGCCTTCAGATGGCGAAAGAAGATTGCCAATTTGAAAATCCACTCTGAGCTGAAAAAAACATCAATAATAAACAAGGCATAAAGTGTCGAGGGATCCTAAATGGGATGGTTCTATTTTAATAGCCTACCTGAATTTAAAGTCAAAGATCCGATGACGACACTTTGGAAGAAACTTGGTTGGTTTCACGAAAAAATCGGCCGTTATTTTCCCATGCCACAAGTCTCTTCCCCTTTTCCAAACCTCAATAGTTTAACTAATGGGTTTTTTTTTTCTTTGTTCTTTTTGTTGTTTGGTTTCACTCGTGTAATCCTTTATTGTCATGTAGATTGTCTGTGATGTAGTCCCTCTCGTATATTATTTATTTTCTTTTTAGTACTCTTCCAGTATATTTCGAGGGATAACTAATAATAATAAATGAACGATTCAAGATTCTGTCCTGAACCCATCCGAGGGCTTAAAAATAAACAAGACGGAAGGTTTCGACGGGATCCCAAACGGAGAGTTTTAAATTATAATAATGGATGTAAAATAACTTGGACAGTCAACAGGAATTTTGCCGAGTGCTTCAGAATAGAAAGCTGTGTTCTTAAGGCATGTTCGGCAGATACTATGCTTTGCGTTAAGTTCATTTTCCAGATTGAGCCTGAACAGGACCCTTGCCAAGAAGGGCCGAAATTTAGCTCTAATAACATTCAGCTGACGCTCCCGTTTTGCCCTGTCAAATATGGCGACAAGTTGATTCCAAGGTTGCGTTCGACGGACAAATTATCAATTACGATCGTTACAGTCATGTTATTATTTTAGTTCCACAGTACCGCTTGACAGACAAAACTAGCTCATCCCTCTTATCATCTTTTTTTCTCTTCAAATATAAAAACTTATCAATTCGCTGTCAGCTTGGGCTCAAAGGATACTTCTAATTTGTACGCCCCTTCTCTTAATCTGTCCTTAAATACTGATCTGCGAATTCGTCCGAGCAGTAGAATTAAAGAGCCTCCACACCAAGTTTCACCGAAATATGTCAATTAGTTCGACAGTTATGCTGACGTCGGATTGCATAAGATTTCCGGAATTCGGAGGCGAAAACCGGGGGTGAAAACCGGCTTTTATTTATTATCTTTTCCTACCTGACAAATGGACTCCTGTAGTGGTTTGATCGTCATGGCACAGGCTCCAGGGGTACTGACGTCACGTGCAGGGAAGCTGGGGTTGGAGAAAAATGTGGGCGAATCCGTAGTAGAAACGCAGCAAGCCTGATCTGAAAAATATTTTCCAAGTCAGCCGCAGAACACATTCTGTTTTTTAGCTCCGCTTAGGGACGGCTCAGACGGCGTTCGTGAAGTGCGTAAAGTCGTTCGCAAAGTTCGTAAAGTTGCTCCGCTAACCCACGTAAAGTATATACTTTACGGAGGCAGGCAAGAAGTTAAACTTTAGTTAACTTTTTTCGTAAAGTTCGGAAGGTTGACCAATAGGAGAAGAGATCGAAAACAAGATATGAAAATAAATTTGAAAATGGGGATTAGGAAACGGAAAAATGATGAGATGGTGACTCGTTTGGTTTATATGATAATAATAATAATAAGGTCGAAAATTGACACTTGTTTTTTGCAAGAATAATTAGGACAATTTTTTTTTAGGAATTAATTTGTTCTTTTTGGTTTTTGTCAGTTGAGTTGGGAAGAAAGAAATACTTATTGAATTAAATTGTTAAGAACTGACTTATTTATTTATATTATTTTTGTTATTGGATTATTCTAATTTATTTATTATTTTTTTTTGTATCTGGATATTAACCATGGCAAATTATGCCTTTTAGTGTTAATAAATATCTACCTATGGTTCATATATGATACAAATAATCTCTAATAATTAGAATATTTTTCTTTCTAGAACACATCGCCATAAAAAAAATTCTCGTAATGTCATCTAAGTCAAATTCCCGTCTGAGCGGCGACAAACTTTACGGAGGATACTTTGCCAAAAACTTTACGAACTTTACGAACGCCGTCTGAGTCGTCCTTTACAGTTAATTCACCGTAACTCCCTATGTTGATGATGGTGACGAAACTCGATTACGCACTGGACAGGAAAAGGGAAAAGTGCAATACAACGAAAGAAAAATGAAAAATTTAGCCTCAAATAAAGAGGATAAATGCGGAAGATAGGCTGATAAAAAGAAAGGACTAATTTGGGAAAAACATAAAAACCGAAAAAGGCTAATCGGGCCGAAAAAAATCCTTTTCCTAGACGGCTAGCAGAAAAAATGGTCAAAGGCAGAAGCGTCAAGGTCCTGGCAATGGACGACAGCTTCACACAAGGGTCAGCGGGCAAAGATATTACAATAACGTGGGAGGTCCTATCTCCAGCACACAAAACGCGACTAAAAGACTACATTCCTCCCTCCCCCACACACACACACACCGCTCCCTACGATCCCGGCAATCTCTTGTTCTGAACAGATGCTGTACATACAAAGAGCTTAAAAGAAAAGCTACAGTGTCGCTTCTTAATAGGCTGTGGGATTCTGAGAATCCGCTAATTGTTACTGCTAGCAACCATATCCACCACAGTCTGCCATTGTGGCGACATCTTCTGTCAGTCCACACATTCCCAATGAGGTGAGATGTGGAATTTTGTTGTTTACTTGTCTTGTTTATTTTGTGTGTTTTTCTTTTTGTATGGTCTGTAGACTGAATTAAAAGATATTGATTGATTGATTGATCCCGGCACAGTAAATTGTCTCAGGTCACTGTAGGGTTTTAGTAACGGGGATGTCCGCGACCCCCTCTCTACCCTTCCTCCCAACACATTTCCACTCAACCCATACACCACCATTAGACGCTCACGATGCACACCCAGTAGCATAAGGTTAGGTTCCACAGACTTAATATCAAGTACGGTCGTTACAATTCTGTTATTTTCTCATTCCACCTGAATGATAAGAAAATTAGCTCCTCTTCCTTTTCATTTTCGTTCCACAAGACTAGAGCGAATGTTCACCAATAATAGTCGGGAGCATCATAAGTGATAATAACTATCTGTTCAGCAGAAATTCACGTTAGGATGGCGACGTTTTTCCGCACTGTTGTTCTTATTTGACACTTTTAAACGGATACGTCAGCGACATTTTATTAGAACTATATTTCGGCCGTTTGTGGCAAGGGTCCTCTTCAGGCTCAAGCCGCTCAAGCTGGAAAATGAACTGGATGTCAACTTAGTTTCTTTGTTTAGCCTTAGGCTACTGATTTTACAGGGCACACTGCCAGCCCCGACTTAGCTTTTCTGGGTGAGCGCCCTGTTTAGCTTAACTTTCGTGATCAGGTGCTCTGCGAACGCAAAGCTTGGTTTATCCATTTTGACAGGCCAATTTCCACAAGTTCATTTTCCAGTTTGAGCAGCGTGAGCCTGAAGAGGACCTTTCCCAAGGAGCGTCAAAATATAGTCCTAACAAAATGTAGCTGACATATCCGTTTTAAAGTGTCAAATATGATTCGCAGTCAGCTTCGACTGAACGAATATTTATTATTATTCTTTTCGTACCAGAGAGATACCAGATTCTTTTAATACCTACAACAATAAAGAGCTGGTTCCTCCTTTTATCATCAAAACTCGCAACAGCTTCCGTAGAACAAAACAGAAGCTGTACGAATACGGCTTACGAAAATGTACGAACTGCTGTACGAACATGACAGATCCTAACTGCTCGGATTCCCCAACCATCTTCAAAAATATTACCCGCCTTTTTTTTTGAGGCCCAAAAATCTCAATCGTTTTTGCCGCACTGGGCATCATGATCTGATATTTTTCTGTCCAGAAAATAATTTGTCCACATTTTTCTGAGAAAAGATAGCGTTTCTCTATTCCATTAAATTCTGTTTATTTCAAACCAATAAAACGGTCAAAGCTGATTTTGCGGTTGTCGTCAATACAAAATGTACATAAACACGTCGACACTAATTTGAAAATAAATCGCATTTTGTCAAACAAAACATGACAACACTAGTTTAAAAAAATCGGTATCTTGTCAAACATAACTAAAATGATTCATAACTATTTGTACAACTGATGCGGGTTGAACAGGTCAACAAACTCGGGAACAAAACTTCTCAGGTAGCGAGTTTGTTGAGTGGAACTGGAAGCAATTTAGGGGTTGGGTGGGCTACCACACTCTCAGGCGTTAACCTCGCCGCCGAGAAATCTGCGGAGGAGGGGAGGGAGGAACACGATTTTGGTCCTACAGTTTAGAATTCGATTCCTGGTAAGATCCAGATGCGGTAAGTCTACCCCGGTTACCCCTGGTCGTCTAAAAATAAGAATGGTCGTTTTGGAAAAATCCGCTGAAAATACACTAAGCACTAAGGTTTCAATGCTGCCTAGCGGGCATTACCGGAACTAGCTCCAACGGTGTCGATTCCTCATTAGGTATCGTCGGGGCTGAAGTCACAGAACCAGGCACTAACATAATGCATTTACTACAGGACAATAACAGAAACTTCTACTGAAGCGTAGTGCTTAGTGTATTTTCAACTAATCTTCCAAAACGACCATTCTTATTTTTAGACGATCACATTGTATTTTATTTGTTTTTTATTTTATTTGTTATTTAATTTGATGATTATGACAATGGCAATTTTTTCTTTCGTGTTTTTTCTTCTATTTCAGTGTTCTTTCTTTTTTGTTGGTTAATTTAAGGTAAGCACAAGTTTTGACTGCCCTCAGAGGCACATTTAAGCTTTCATGCAATCGTTTGTAAAATTTAAAATGAATAAACTTGAAACTTTAGGCCTCTTCGACGGATCCCTTTTCTAATTTTCACGAGCAACAATTATTATACCCTAATAATTTGCAAAAAGGATAATTATAATAATAATTTGCCAAAACGACCGGAGGTAATCGCCGATAGTGATTTCATATAATTAATGAATAGCTAAAAGCGGAAACTTATTAATTTATTAATTGAAAAAAAAGACTTAACATCAGGCCCTTGTTAATAACACCAAAGTTGGTCAAAACGAGGAAAAACCCTCCCAACTGAGCAGAAAAAAACAGCAGCCGTGCCAAAAATGATATATCAGCACTAATTTTCCACTCAGCAATTTCTACTGCCCAAAATAGGATACTTGTAATTTGCAGAACCTTCATATGTTTACTGAAGTTTATTTTCATTCAGTCAAGCAACACCTTGACGAGGACCCTAACCAAAAAGTGCCGAAATATCGCTGACACGCATCGTCGCCAGAGCAAAATAATACTAGGGAGTAGCGCCAAGACCTATGCTTTCCATGCTTCATAATCGGGCCGTACTTGTAGCGTCGCCCGAGACAGACTTGCGAGTTTAGAAATTTCTGGTAAAGCTAAGATGCAGTCTGTACACATCGAAGAAACAGGGGAGGTTGTATCTTTTTTTTGCTGTGTTCAGAATTTTAAGTTATTGGACCCAGCACTGGTGCACGACTGATTGAGTTTCAGCAGGGACGTTCTCTATCGCTAGTGGTGCTAATGTCACTGTTATTCGAGGGTGTGTCACTTTTTTCGTGTCTTGGCACTACTCCCTAGTGTTATTTTGCTCTGATCGTAGCTGACTTTCCACTTTTAGCCATAGTTTGATACGTGTTTCCCAGTCAGCTTGAGCTCACCTCACGGAGTATCTAAGATAGTGATTCCACTTGACTAATGCGGTAATCTGACACTACGACATCTTTATGAATATTCGGTAGCATCGCGACTTGATGCTGCTTGAAAAGATTGACTAAATTAACCACCAAAACCAGTCATTAAAGCCCACCCACAAGAAAGTCCGATGAAGCTTTTAACCGCAAGACCAAAATTCAAAAGAAGTGCGATACGGTTTTCCACTTCCACTAAATTACCTTGCCCTAATTACATAACATGTCTAAATCCCTGCTGGGAAGTCATGAGGCATCATTTTGAACTTTTTGCTAGAACGAGCGATGCATAAAATCGCGTAAATTTAAATCAAGTTCCGTTGCCGGAAGTTTGATTCACGATGAGGGCAAACCATCAGGTTTTTCTGGGCGGATTTTCTTCATTTTCATCACTTCCTGACTGAAAAGACGTACAAAAGTTAATTTTTCCCTATGAAAGTGACAAAGAAAAGCGAACTTTCAATGGTTCGCATGAGAAGTTTTTTCTATTTGCTTTAGTTCAGTTCGGTTCAGTTCATTTTTATTAAATTAAAAAAAAATGAACAAAAGAAATGTCGACCCCTACAAAGCTCCATGGCCCGTTACATAGGCCTATGGATGAATACCAAAAAATAATTAACAAATAAACGTATCTCTTCAATATCAAGACAAAACAAAACAAAAAAGACCAACTAAAGAATTTTGTTTTTATTTTTTCTTACCGCTTCATCTTCAAAATTCACGTCCAGGTCCACACCAATTTCCACAAACTCTCAATTTCAACAACAGTTAAGGACAAGTATTTTGAGGAAAAAATAGTAGCCTACGCGTAAATTCTTCCATTTAAATAAAACAAAAATATGTCTATTTTTCGAAGTGCAAATGACTGCAAATCTGTTCCGGGTTCAACGAAAATTAAGGATAAGAGAGGGACTGGACGAAAAATAGTACAAACTTACTCAAGCTCACAGGAAGACTGGTCGCTGTCTCCCCTGCCACAAACGGGGCAGTAGTAGACGGGGCCGGGGTTGTCGTTTCTGCCGCAATCGCTGGCGCTTGAGTCATGGCCGGCGCTGGTACTGGCGCGGCTGTAATAACCGGTGCCTGTGTGGCCACAGCCCCAGGGACTAACGCGGTGAAGGCCGGGAGGTGGTAGGGTAAACCCTGGGGTATATTAGCTACGGGATATCCTCCATACGGAAACGGTAGGAACGGTTGTGGGTAGGGTTTCGGGAACAGGCCGTACTTCAGCTTTGCTAGAAACGTACCGAAAAGCCTCGGGTCACTTGTGAAATTCCCTTGAAAGTGTTTGAGGGTTCTAGGGTCCTCACTCAAGCGCTGTAGCACGGCTTTTAGATTTTCAGTTAAAGTTTGAATTCCTCCTGGTAGATTCTGCTGAGTCAGTTCGTTGGCTCCTGTCTCTCGGGACAGTCCGCCCCGAGATTTTCGAACTGGTGAGCTCGTGCCTGTTTCAGAAAGTCTTGATCCCTCTGCAACAGTCCCTTCTGGTATCTTTGTATGATTTTCTCTCAGCGCAGCGCGAAAGCGTCGGGGTGCGGATGGGGGCCTCTCGGTGCGGTAATACGAGCGCGGCGATAATGCACGTCTTCCAGAAGGGACCGATTCACTCGTAGCTCTTTCAAATATCTCCGTCGGGTTTAGTTGATGGGTTGCTCGAAAGCTTTGTGGCGTCAACGGTGACGCCACAAAATGTGCACGCTGGGACAGTGCGCTCTCCCTCGAACGAACTGAATCTTTGGCAGTGGTTCCACTTAATGTATTCATAAGGTTTGTTTCAAGCGGTGAGCGAAAGTTTCCAGTGGTTGATGGGTCGGCGACAAACTGTGTCGCATTCATTGAGCGTGCGTGCCTTCTGGAATGGTTAAGTTTATCTGCTCCTTCTGATTTTGTCGTACGACTTGGTCTGCGCGGGGTGGGAACATTTCGGGACATCGACGATGGTCCGGCGCGGACACGTCCTCGCCCTGACCGAGCAATCCTTTGACTGAATATCAACGAGTTTCCAGAAAGACCAACGGACAGCTTTGAATTCGGGTTCGCAACCTGAACCTGCACTTTTCCCTTTAACCTTCGGACTATTTTTTCAGCCGGGGTATGTATCCCTTCTAAATTCATGTCTGTCTCGCTGCTGTTTTGCACATTACTGAAATAATGGTTGCCGATTATCTCTTTATCACTTAATTCACGCAAGTTCTGGGTTTCTTCTCTGTAGAGAAGGGTTCCGGTCTGCGTGTTCTCTACCCCGACTCCCGGTCTTGCACTGTCTGGGCGTCTGTTTTCCTTTTCTTCCTGTCTATCGTCTTCCGCTTCACCAACAGAAAAACGCACCCCGTCACCTTTTCTCCTATCTTTGAATCCACTTCTGTAACTACTGTTCTGTGGCATTTTTTCCGGGCGAAAACTATCTGTTTTGCCGCTTTGACTGTAATCTTTATTAACGTTCTGCAATTCTGTTTCTTTCAGGGTCCACTCACCCGAGTCTCCTAAGATTTCACCGCCATCTAAAGAGCTTCTAGGCGAGTCATCACTTTCATCACTAGATGTCAACATTCCCACGAAATTATCGTCTTTTCTTGTGCCGACCCTTCTTCTGCTACCGTAAAGCAAATCCTTGTACCAAGCCTTGAAAGGAAGAGGTCTCGGTAATTCAGTGACGTACGTTTCTTCCGCAAAATGAGTTTCTCCTACTGTTGTGGTAGATCCGATTTCAGGCGCTTCCGTTACGGTATAATAGTTTTCGCGGGAAGTATCTGTAGTCGTATAAGCATTTTGAGTCTTGATAAAATCACGGATGCGCTCAGCTGAAAAATCCGTATTCGGACCACGCGAGTTCAGTCCGGCGCGTTCGACACTTGGATTCCGGCCGGAATTAGCGGAAATATCGGTAGAATCTTGAGAATACTCATACTCGGAGGACTCTGCTTCGACGCTAGCGCCATCTGAGACAGTTTCTTCTGGCGATTCGGCGGCTTGGTTCAAGACGATTTGGATAAGAGGTCCGTTTCGTGAACTCGGGTCTCCAGACGATGAAACTGAAAACAAAAAAATAAGGAATTGAATCAGGTTCTCACGACGATCCTACTGGAAGCAAGCGAACTACAAATATATCGCATTTTAAGGATATTTCAGCGGTATGTGTCCGAGGGGCTGGCTGGGGCGTTAGAGTAGGTTACTCTGACGGGCGCCTACCGTACTTAAAGGGCACCTCGCACTTCTTATGCCAAGGCCCCATTTCGTCACATCTGTACGTAATTTGGTTCGATAAATTGGTTATTACCCACTCTTACGTTTCATCCTGGTCAAACCTGGAACGAAGAAATTCAAAATATATTACCACCATCATCACTCATATGTGAACCAAACTAGCTAAAGTCAGTGACTGTGGTCTGTGATTGGTCCTAAGTTACGTTTCAAAATGGCGGAGATGGATTTTTCCATCTCGTCTGTTTTACGTTTTCAGCGTTTTTTCTTCCCAATTTCGACCGCAAGATGGTCTTATTGCCGGCGTTTTTACCAGGTGACTATAGTGGGCCCGGGCATTAGTGTTTCTGCTCAGATGTTCTGAAACTGTTGACCACTTTACAACCAAGCAATGCTTACAGAATATTTCTTATTTGTTTCTTTAAACTGGCAAGCCCATTTCAATCCTTTGGCTACCCTCTATACCTTGTCTGTAGCCATGGTGACAAAAACCCTTCTTGACCAAAGAACACGTCTAATCGACCCTCTAATCTGGCACACTATTTGGAGATTCTTTTGAAGGCGAAGGTAGAGCCGACAGACCTTGAATGTAGCTCGTTGCAAATGTGTAACAAAGCGAAAATTGGGAAAATTAAAACGAATATTTTACCCACTGAAACCAAGGATAAAAGGCTCAAACCAGAGCCGGCTGTTGTGGTCCAGCTTCTTAAATGTATCATAATTTTGGAGATAAATCAACAAGAGACTATACTTACCCAAAGGTCGTTCCAGGGTCGACTCACCCGCCCCGGCAGAAAGCGCTCCAAGGTTCGGAAGGTAAGTCGATGCATTAGCATTGGGAAAGTTGATATGGAAGAGGTTGATAACTAGAAAAAGAAATTCATAACGGCATTCGAAATAATTTTTGAGTTCTAATCACGCAAGTAGCAAAATCTAACTAGAAGTTCACGGATTCGAGCCTGGATCAAACGTTTCATCAGAATTCAACAAAATTTGAATCAATTTAGGTTATAAATATTAGGAGGGAGCGGACGGTTACCGAATTAGACCTATAGAGCCGATCCGCTACCAACAGCTATCGAGGTTCCTTAGGATAGCCCTAGCCAGGGGCGTCGCAAGTGCATTTTCGGTGGGGGGGTGCAGAGCCAAATTTTTACCGTCTGGACCCGGCATGCTCTCATTGGCTGAAAACCGCCAAAATGGCCGCTTACGACAGGTTACGATCGCTTCCGACAGCTTACGATTGCCAGTGGAGTACCCGCTTAACATTAAAGGGCAGAATGAAATACGATAAGCCAACGGCGTGTTTGCGAAGCCCACTTGGAGAATATATTGCCGGGCGCGATTGCAGTAACAGCTTCTATCTATTATAACCAAGAGAAAATTAAATCGAGCGCCAGAGTTTTTGGGATCCCAAAAAGTTAGTGACGGATACCTATGACATCGCAAAAGTTGTCCGTCTGTCCGTCTGTCTGTAAGCACGATAACTCTCGAAGGGAATGTGATATTTTGATCGAAGGGAACTGATATTTTGATGAAACTTGGTGTGAGGATTCTTTGGGTCAAGAGTAAGGTCAAGTTCGTAGATGGGCACTGTAGCCCTACATTTAGGGGTGGGGGAGGGGGTTTAAATTAAGGGGCAAACAAAATATTTTGAAACAGCTAATGTGATAGTCGATTACGGGGTAAGAAGACATGCTGAACACGATGATGAAAACCATTTTCACGCCGGACAAGTAGTTCGCCCGGAATCCGGCCAAAACCGGAAAGTTTGTTAAAAGTAAAAGTTTTATTTGAAGTTAATTAGATGTTCGATTTAGGGGTAAGAAGACATGCTGAGCACGGTGGTGAAAATTTTGGCCGGACAAGTAGTTATCCCGGAATCCGGCCGAAACCGGAAAATTTGTAAAAGCAAAAGTTTTATTTGAAGTTGATTAGATGTTCGATTTAGGGGTAAGAAGACATGCTGAACACGATGGTGAAAATCATTTTCTCGACGGAGTAGCCTAGTAGTTAGCCCGGAATCCGGCCGAAACCGGAAAATTTGTTAAAGGCAAAAGTTTTATTCGAAGTTGATTAGATGTTTGATTTAGGGGTAAGGAGACATGCTGAACACGGTGGTGAAAACCATTTTCTCGACGGAGTAGTAGTTAACCCGGAATCCAGCCGAAACCGGAAAATTTGTTAAAAGTGAAATTTGTATTTGAAGTTGATTAGATGATAGATTTTAGGGTAAGAAGAGACGCTGAATCTGTATATCGCGGCTGCTGCGTGCACACCTCGTATAGTCGATTTTTACCGAAAATGACTTTTCATTATCTTCCTATGCAGTTTTTCATGCCGCGTCTTCTGGTGGCAATTAAAAAATTCTATCTCTGACACTTTTGCGTCAAAACGATAAGA
Source organism: Branchinecta lindahli (assembly GCA_023053555.1). Lineage (NCBI taxonomy): Eukaryota > Metazoa > Arthropoda > Branchiopoda > Anostraca > Branchinectidae > Branchinecta > Branchinecta lindahli. The sequence goes on from JAKZAO010000010.1 coordinate 11,249,822, forward strand.
ACACACCTCGTATCATTTTGGAAAATTGCAGTAAATATATACAAGTCGTGCGCCGGAATGCCTTCATAAGCCTTTAACTATACAAGGTGTGCGCATATGCGCTGGTGCATGTGCGCTGGCTGCAACAATTTATACGTGGTGTGCTTTCGGGTCGATTTTTGCTGCGGCTTTTGATAGGAGTTGTGCCTTCATGTAATATCATCAGCATCCTCATTGTTACCATTAAAGAATGCATAATTAAAATGAGCATGAGAGGATCTTTCTATTTTGGCGAACAAAGTTGAAAGCTGCGATGGTCAGTGTGGATACTTCCGCGTTTCTCTGTTGAAACACTCTAGTACATCACCCTTTTTTAGCCATGGTGCATCAACATACATCCTGAGGGCTAGACATTAAACGCCGTGCTTTGTCAGGGTACTCAGATGCCCATGTAACAATGCATTAGACTGGAGAGAAGTTAAAATACTATACAGTTTACCTTGGTGAAGTTATTCTGTACAGGGGCTAGAGTGCTAGAAAGAGTAAATTATTAAGATTTTCACGGTTGCCCGATTCTATGTGTTTCTGCTTTCACTGATGATACAGTTGCTGAGGGTCTAAAGTTTTTACAAGTATGCAACTGAGCAGACTGAGCAAAATTGACTTTTACACTGTTGGTGCAGTGTTGATATGCTTCATTTCTTATGTATAGATTTTTGCTGACTTTACTTCTCTCGTAGCCTACCGAGAAGTAATAATAGCTCTATGCCTTCACGTAGTCGCACGGGGCTGGATGGGTGGTAGTACTGCCCCCGCCCCCCCCCCCCCGTAGATCTCAGGGCGAAATTCCGGTAAATTTTGACAGGTGCGGCGAAGCCGCGGTAGTTAAAATTTATCAAATTCACCTGAACTTGATTATTTTTAGGGAATCCATCGGATTATTGCTTAGGGGAAACTAGCGGAATTTTTTTTAGGGAATCTACCGAATTATTGCTCAAGGAATCTACCGTGATTTGACTCAGGGAATATATTGGAACTTGTCTCAGGGAATTTACTCGAGGTTGGATGAGGGGATCTACCGGACTTTGTCCCACGGAATCTACCAGAATTTGGCTCGGGTAATCTACCGGTAGTTTGCTGCTCCAGTTTCGACAGCTTTCTGGGCTCCTTTCCGGTGATAAGCCGAGAAGTGTTCAAAAACGAGTTAGCCTTGTTCGGATATGATCTCGAAAGTCTCTTCCTCTTCGTTTAAATTCCGATTTTCCGTGTCTGGATGAATTTTGGTCTGTCGTGCAACCATTGCACACTCTGAAAGTTACTACTAGATCCGCGGGAGAAAAAATCCTCCTTCAGATGAGACAAAATATTTCATTGTATTGAAATATCATATGTAATAATAAGCTGCCTTTTCAGTTAAACTTTTAACGAGCCTATTTCTAGTTTCCTGTTTACTTAACACATAATCGAAGTCAGAACACATCAGTATTCTAGAGTTTCTGCAGAGATAGTCACTACGGAGAATCTCCGGTAAAACCTGAAAAACTACGGCAAAACTTCTGAAGTAGCTCGTTTCACACCTTCCCTGTCAGGAAGGTGTTGGGACGCCTCTGGCTGAACGTGTTGCCACAAGACACTCATGCCCTCTATAGAAGTAGGCTATCAAATCTACGTGATGCATCTGCTTACTTGTAAACTCCTTTTTTTCAAATTCAAAATATATAGCCTATAGCCTATAACTTAGTGTATCGGACACACCTCGCAAACTGATTTAACCCTTAAGAGTGTGTGTAAGAACGTAGTAGGCTATCAAATCTAAGTGATGCATCTGCTTCAGATCTGCTCATTGTAAACTGCTTTTGTTTTCTTCGAATTTAAAAAATATGTATCCTATATCCTGCAACTTAGTGTATAGGACACACCTAGCAAACTGATTTAACCCTTAAGAGTGTGTGTAAGAACGTTGGCACACCTCGTAAAAATGGTTCTTTAGCGTTCAACTTGCTCGTCACACCTCGTAAATTTTGACGTGTCACAGAAGACTGGTTGGCACACCTCGTATAAAGCAAATGGGAAGTCGCGCACACCTCGTATGAGCTGTTTATACCACTTCTAATTGTTTATGGTGAATAAAATAAATATCTACATATAAAAGAATTTTTTCTAAGTCACATGGAATTTTTTGGTATTTTTATCTCAAAAATCGAAAGACCAAAACAGTTTTTATCGCCTCCTGAACAATTTGATTTTTTTATCATACGAGGTGTGCACGCAGCAGCCGCGATATGACAATCATTTTTTACCCGGACATATGGTTCGTCCGGAATCCGGTTGAAACCGGATTTTTTTATAAGTTAAAGTTTTATTTGAAGTTGATTAGATGTTCTTTGTAGGGATAAGGAGATGCGCTGAATTCGTTTCTGAACTATCTGTTTTTGGCTGGACAAGTAGTTCGCTCGGAATTCGGCCGAAACCGGAAATTTGGCAGAAGTAAAGCAGGAAGTTTCGATCAGTTTCGTCAAAATAAATATGGCTTATACAGGTATATTTGAACTTAATTTTCTCAGATGATTAGCCTGGCGAAGACTGGATCTGGCGTAGACAAGACGTAGTTGTCTGGGTCAAATATTAAATTTTTGGGATCCCATCGAAACCTTTGGTCTTGTTTGTTTCGCCTCTGTCTTTTGTTTCGGCCATCGAAGATAAAGCTGCAGACCCACCCAATTCCGTCAAACATAGTCTTTCGTATGCCATTTCCAGCAACATACTCCTTCACTTTTTGCCAAACATAATTTAAGTAGAAGTCACAACTTACCAATATTCCCATTTCCATTGACGTATGTTTTTGATGGCGATTCCGTGACTTTTCCCTTCACAACGTTCCCGGAAATGGTTTGAAGCACCAGCAACAGCAACCAGAGAAGAAGTCCACGTTTCCACACCATTTTCACTGAATCTTTACAAAACGTCTCCTTCACTAAAACCAATTTACGCCCACTCGGTTTTGTGTAGTTAACACTTCACAAGCTTCGCATCTCAACGTCACTCTGGACGTCACTTCGGGCTCTTAACTTCTCCAATTCACCGCCTTAATGAACTCGACGACCGGGTTGACTCTTTACTTCGTCGCCAGTTTCAGACCAACAGTCTATCTTTGGTTGAACTCTGCCTATCCGACAATGACTTATGGGATGTCCACACGAATCATAGAAATATACTTTCTTCAAAAAATAAATTAATTAGAATAATACTCACATAAAACTATTACAACTCTTACTGAAGCTAAAGATCGTTTGAAGAAATTACATAGTAATCAAATTAGATCACAGTCATGTAGGGAAATAAAAACAAAAGTAGGCCTCTGGCAAGATTTGAACCCAAGAGCTTTGGCTTACAAGGCCACTGCTCTACCAATAAGCTACCGCGAGGGGATTGTGAACATAGTTCGCAGATAACTACAATATCAGATAGAAGCGGGCTATGGAAAAAGTGATCCCGCCGAAGGGCAGAGGCAAAAGCCTTGTTTGCATGGGGCCTCAACGATCCCCAAAACCAAGGATCACATTATAGAACATCTGTAATAATTATATATTCACATGCCAGGAAAAAATGACACTCAATCTTCAGACAAACGTCCTGACATACGAACGGCATACAAACAAACGGCAACTTTCGAGGAACATTACCCGACTTTGATAGGAAAAGAAGAGGGCCTATCTCTCCTCGCGAACCTAACCAAAGCCAACTAATAGCCCGTTTGCAAACTGTTGGCCACCAAAACGGCTTTTTGGTCCAAGGGGTACCCCCATTTTATACGCACTATTTACTCCACTCTCCAAGTGCTTTGTGACTTACGGGATCATTGCAAAGGGGGGAAACACATAATTGTTCCCTTCAGGGGTGCCACCAGCAAAGCAATCGTTTCCAGACGACCCCAGTAGCGATAACGGTGAAAAATGCTTCAAGGTGTTTCCAGTTGTATTTTCATAGCGTTAGAAACCAACATCACCAAGTCAAAGGTGTGCCTTCCCCTCCCACCGAATCACTCCTCGACCATTTGCCACGATGACTAGACAAGGTAACATCAAATTGGGTCAATAACGCGGGACGTGTAATCCGCTACATTGTCGCAAGGGCGGACGAATTTTAACTTCAACCGAACACTGAATCGGACAACAGAGGAATATATTAATTTTATCGCTCTTTCTATTTCCTCAAAAACTCCCTTTCCGGAATTCCATCTACCTGTTAATGCCTGATTTTCTACAAAAACTCTGACTGTACAATAACGGATCCTCTCCCCAACAAGCTCCAGAACGTTTCTAAGGGCTAATGCCTCCTTTGCACAAATTCCAGATCCTGTTCATCGACACTACAGATGTCACGAGCATGGAGCGGTTCGACACCACACATCGGCACATGACCTCCCCAAGAAAACTCCAATTCGCATAAGCGGTTAACATCCCCATGTCACAGGACATGACATTTTAATGATAATATTTCAAAACAGATATCATTAAAAACGGTATATTCTTACTCGTCATCTTGACAGTTTATTCCATAATGGTCCAAATCGGAATTACTTGCCGAGTGCTGGAATGCCCCCAAGCAATCAACACATACTCTGTTTCATTTTCATCAAATCACATACTTTGTTTCATTTTCATCAAATCATATATTTATAGTTGCCTATCTATAGTTGAATTTTGGCCTGTCTAAAGATGAAAGATGGCCTATCCACAAAAAGTCTACTCATGTCAGTGAAGGCATGCTTCATTGGACGCTAGTTAACTTTAAGCAGGGCAATTGAAAACCAGCTAATGATAAGTCAAAGTATTTTCTCAAAGCCCAAGTGGCAGGAGGTAAAGTTTACGCTTCAATATTCTAACGTACCTGACTCCCTTGAACCTGTGTTGTACTTTCAGAAAATTACATAAGCATCCGCTATTTTAGTCGAACACAGCCCCCTTCCCGATGAAATGTTTTCAAGAATTAGTTGTATGGAGTTGTAAGTTTAATAGCATTCAGTACTAACTGTTACCGCTGCATGCTAGTACTATAGCACGACTAGACACTATTTAGCAAGCCAGGATGCTACTGGATACTACTGCTTGGAAAATTTTAAAGGATAGTATTTTGTACTATTACGTGTTAATTACATGCAACTTTTTCGTACAACTACACGGGCTACACATTCTTCATCGGGTTGGCTTTGATGAGAAACATGGAAAAAACTGCATAGCTGGTCTTACTGACCAATGAGTTCCTCGGAAGCAATAAGCGGCAGCCTGATCCGCTTCGAAAAGAAACAGACAATGCAGACAGACACAAAAATCGGTTAATTAGTGCCGCTGGGGTGGATAGAAATGACCTAATCTCAGAAATGAGAATTGGGTGGAATGATTAGAGATGTAAAATCAATAATAGCCCCCCCCCCCTATGAGTTTTAAAGTACAGACAGAGAAAAATAATTAATATAAATTTGTTGAGGGAAAATATCCATGGACAAAGAATTTTACTTTGTGCAGGGTTTAACAGAGTATTAGGTTGTCATCCTAAAGGTATATGGCTTCTCTACCTTGATCAATAAAATTATTTTTATAAACATTTATTTTGGATTTCAAAAGATAGTTTAAGAAGAATAATAACTTTGGAAGTTATAGGTGCGGAATCCGTTATTTTGATGTTACTGAATGAAATTTAGTTTGACTATAATGATCTTTTAGAATAAGTATACCTACACTAGTTTAAGTCACTTTAAGTAGGGAATTTTTTGTTTTGATAATAGTCTTTACGGTAGGCTACTGAATGGAAGTGGCGAATTAGCCACTCGCATTGGTTCAGTCAATTATGTGAGGGAGAAGGAAAAAAAAAGCTAAGCGGGTTTAAAAAATCCAAGTGGGTTTACCATTTGCCAAACACTGCACAGTCCAAAGTTAAATACTCATCCTAAATGCATACCTCTACTGCAAGTCACTTCCTACGGTATACAGCAACCGAAGCAATGGATTACATCCTTACTGGAACTAGTTACAGGCTGTAATGTTCCAGAAAAATCGACACCATCTATTTACTTAAACAATGTGAGTCGAAACAGGCGATATTCGGACAACTGAACTCTTTCAAGGTTCGAACAATACTGGCGAAATTTATCTATTCGTTTTGAAAACGGGCCATTTTTTCATACAGGATATTGCCAGTTAACAAATAATACGAAAAAATTGATTTTACCGCTAATATTGCCAAAAGCTCGCACGGCTGTATACTATCCGCCTACAAGATGAAAATAGTAGCATTATTCAGTTTTATTAGCCATTAAACAGTGTGTGGTATAAAGAACAATTGCTTTACATACGGAGTTATGTAAAGTAGGCTACGTAAACAATGAGATAAACAAAATGGTAGGGAAATCGAAAAAATGAAAAGAATTGCTGGTTAGGATAGATAACATGTGGGCAGCTTTTAAAAGAAAAAAAGAAGATGAAAAAACTATGGTTGCAAAGTGCCTTCTGAAGAACCCATAATAAACGATAAATAATTTTTGAATGTTGAAGAGCAAAAAAATACACCGAGCTTTCAATATCGGAATAAATGCACAAGATAAATACAAACAAACATAGAACATAATAAAAAAAAACAAGCAAACAATAAAATGACAAAACACAATGTCAGAGCCTAACGAATAAGAGACTGTAATCTCCTAACCGGAAATACGACTCCATTGTATTTCCGGTTCTGTTATTATTCATACTTAATACGCATAATACATGGTGGTTTGTCATCTGAGTATTGACAGTATGCAAATCGCCTAGTCTTCTTGCCTTTGTTGTTGGGGAGGTCACTCGCGTTTCACCCATTTTTGGGGACCGGATGGGGGTTGGTTTTATTACTTTAATCAATCAATTAACTTTATTTCAGCACACATACCATAAATTATCCTCGAAATTATCATCTAAAGTCGCAATTCGGAGCGATCCTGGTTCATGATGGATCTGCTATGCTCCATTTTCTGTTGGTTAGTCTTCGTTTGTATTTTCTTTTTCTTGATTTGGTTCAACGGGATTTGAAATCCCATTTATACTTTTGAGTTCCCCCCCACTCATTTTCTAAACGAGGAGGTTTCTTCCGTTAGAATGTTCCAATTGTTCACAACCCTGGATGAGAAGAAGTCAGGGTGTTACTGTCTCCATTTATGAATGCTCATCATTAAGTTATTACTATTATGTTATTCTGCGACTCAAGATTATTTGAAATTCGTAATATCTGAAAAATAAATGAACCTGAATTTGGCATTATATTCGCAGGCATCAGGTATACAATGCGAGAAAAAAATGTGAACAACGAAAATAGTACCGAGTTTTAAAATCATAAGCTTTAGCCAGAGCCTGGTCAAAGAAGACCTAAAGGGATACTAAAATTCATGAAACCTAGGACAATGGCTCATCACAACTAATTATGGTTGCAGTAAAGCAAATTATACTGATTTCGTAGCTTTTTGCGGATGTAATTAAAAGATCAATGTATGGTTGCCAAAACAAAACAGCAAGCGCCATATGCACATTTGGTTCAGTGACCCATGAAACTCTCTGTAAACACATATTATAAAATAACAGGACAAATATCCACCAGTTCGGTTTTGGGAAAAAAGTAAGCAATCAACTACTTTATTTTAACAAGGTGGTAAGACATGTTTGCCATCAAGGGTCCATGATGCGTCATTCACAGTTATCCAGAAGCGCCGTCCGCTAGAATAATACTCTTGATGACTAACTCTCCTTGCCGATGCAAAATCGCCGCGTACCTAGCGGAAGAGCCGGAAGCGGCATCACAGTTGTTCCGAACGATCGCCGTGATTGGTTGACATGGGATTTAACTTGTTGAAATTTAACTTGTTGAGTTTCGGTCATTAGGGCGACGTTTTCTCTTTCTACCTGAGGATCAGTGGCGTGTTTTAGTGCCATATAGAGCATTTTTAATTGAAGATCGCAGGTTCGTTTTTCTACCTTGAGCCTGAGGAAGAATAATACTGGAACGACGTGACCTGGAGAAGTATCGAAAGGGACCTAGTGTCAACTTTCAGTCGATAACAGGCAACGCATCCTTAGTTGCGTTTTTGATTGAAGTTCGAAGTTACCTTCAGAACTCAAAGGTCTCTATTTAAATACCGTTTTTGGTCGCCGGTCGCAGTTCCTTTGTCCTTCAAACTCTGACGACTCTGACCGTCGAACTTCGTCAGCTAGCAAGTTCGAAGTTTGCTTGAATCGTCGAAGAAACGTCGTCCGGGCAAGGATCGCCGGAGACGCCGGAGTCGTAAAAACCCTAATTTAGCAAACAGTGAACTTCGACGGCGTTCGAAAACGGAAATCGAGACGGAAATTAAGCAACCGGATAAGCCAACGGCGAACAAAACTTCGATAAAAACGCAACTCTTGTCGCTAGTACTCGCTAGCAAGTGCGATTTCAGGTGAAAATTTAAAGCACACCTCGCACTGTTTATATTCCAAGATTCAAAACTAGTTGAATACTGTAAAACTAGGTCTGCTTAAATTGTCCATGGCTTTTGTTGTTTTAAGCTTTTTCCCAGGTCATTTTCTAGCAGAAACTCGGCAAAATTCAGATAACCGTTTTACGCATCAATCGAATGATACGTGAACACTCGTCGGGAGCATAATGCACATGAAAAATAGTGAATCATTGCAAGTGCAAAGATTTAGAATGTAACATGAAATTTAGGTTTCCGGGCTTAAGAATTAACGAATGCAGCTACGAAAGTAAGTTGCATTGGCATTACAGACACGACGGGTCCTTTAAAGTTTAACTGAAAAGGGCTCAGATAGGACAATCTAGTTACCTATTACTTATTTACTTGAAGAAACTTGAAAACCGGGTGAAAATGCCTTACTTCGTTGCTCCGCTATTCACGAACAATCGATTTTCAAATAGTGGAATTTTCTTGTCTCATTTGTATGCTCTACGTGCTTGTATCTGAGTTGTATGCTCGACGAAAATGATTTACGAAAAATAAGTGTTCACGCAGTGAGCTACCTTCCGTAAGCTGATCATTGGCCACTGAAAAGCCGCATATGTATCGAGATTCGATTTTTCTGCGTCATAGTAGAAATTTGCGTTGTGACGACGACCGTAGATATTCTGAATGTCATTCTAGAGCAAATAGTGAAAAATAAGAAAGATCCCTTAACACAATCTAAATAATGCAGTGTATTCAGTCAAATGATACAAAGATAAGTTGGCTTTTCAGTTCAACTTTAAGGTAAGAAGTGCCAAAATATCGTTGAATGCCGAGGAAACTCAAGGAGAGGCGAAGATAGCCTCGAGATCACATTGACGGAAGTCCCTCGTGTATAAGATCAAAGGTTTCGACGGATCTCTAAGGGGAATAATTGTACATTATTTTAATGTTTTTATTTTTATCTTATTATTTTGTCCACCTGTATCCAATCATGCAGACTGATCTCCATACCCAAGACGGGCCAAATGTTTTTATTTCCTAGTGCGTCTTGGTGATTTCCATTTATTTTTACCAACAAAATACCTCAACCCCTTCGAGAGTCATATAGTGTATAATTATCTCTTTTTTTATATATATATAATTAGTGTTGATGTGGACGAGAACCACCAAATCGGCTTGACCGTTGTATCGGTTTTGAAAATAAATTGAACTGAAATTGAAACTGAAATTGAGAGTCATACGTATCCGTCATTAATGTTTAGGGATCCTGAAAGCTACGAAAAAAAAATCCAGGAACCTTCCCTAGACCATCAAATGGCTGCTTTCGAGTCAACTTCGAGACATTACTGAGAAATTCGTAGCAGCGGAAGCCTGGTAACGTTAATGCAATTAATATGCTTTATATTTATTTCCATGTGGCATCCATTATACATACTCTTACGTATACAATATACTATACATGTTGTATACATGTTTATATAGCATTGATATGTGTTGTTTCTTTATAATATACCATTTATTATCATATAATATATTAATCAGATCATAAGCTATGTCTTATAAGGAAAAACTAGCCGAGTAGCCCTGGCAAAGTCAACCTAGAAGATTCTATAGACGAATTCCGAAAACTATAGCATTTCATAATACAAATGAGCATATAAAATAAAGCAACACAATCGCATAGACCTAGCTTTTCTCTAGCTAGGGGACAAAGGTACACGAAGTGGATGGAAGGGTTAAAATCATAAGATAGCCTACTAAATTTAATGTTATGCATATCCTCAGCTCCATTTGAGTATTTCCGGTCTACGGATGAGGGGTTACGAAAAGTTTCGGGAAACATGATCAGTCCATATGCACTACAAAGAGCCCATGATTTTCCGATAATGTGCTCGCGATTCAGGAGGCATATTCTCTTCCCCCCAGCAGTCCGGCCGGGTTCACTTACGCCCTCAGCGATTCGCGAGTGCGCCTCACTCACGGACGCTTGGTTCTACCGCGTACTCTCACCCGAGCCATCTAGTTTGAAAAAAAAAAACTCTGCTAAAGTACACGAATATTTTTGAGAAATGATTCACTACCGTGCACTCAGAATCGCAAGAGACGACCGACAAATTTTGGGTCCTTGATTTTATACATAATCGGCTCTGTTTGAGTATAAAACCGCGAAGATCTACTGGCCTGCTTAAATGGCATGTCTTCAAACTAAGCTTGTCTTCAATAATCCGTGGTAGAAAATGGACTACGTTACACAATGCGGGGGCATGTCACTACAGTACTAACCACAAAAATTCCACTATCCTTCTAATGCAGGGGCATGTCACTACAGTACTAGTTACAAAATTCCACTATCCTTCACGGCGAGGGGTGGATTGAAACACCTAATTAAAATGAGACTTAAACTCCTAAATAGCTAATGCCCGGGCCACATTGAGTACGTAATTTGGTTCGTTAATTTGGTTATTACCCACTCTTATGTTTCATCCTGGTCACACTTGGAACGAAGAAATTCAAGATATATTACCACTATCATCACTCATATGTAAACAAAACTAGCTAAAGTCAGTGACTGTGGTCTGTGATTAGTCCAAAGTTACGATTCAAAATGGCGAAGATGGCTTTTTCCATCTTGTATATTTTACGTTTTCAGCGTCTTTTCCTCCGAATTTCGACCATAAGACGGTCTTATTACCGGCGTAATTACCAGGTGTGACTATAGTGGGGCCCGGGCATAAGGTTCCGTCATAGTAACAGAAAGGCTGTATACTTTTTCCATCCGCCCAAGCTGGCTGGTGTTTGGTTTTGCTAAACGGGCTGGTCAACTTGGTCAAACTTGTTGATCCGAAGTTTAGACTCTTGACTGAAGAGGAGCCTTCCCAAGAAGGGCCGAAAATGTCGCCAAATAAAGGGAAGTGAATCATGCCGGACTCTCCGTTCACGGTCGTGGTCTAAATAGGGACGCCCACAAAGACGTCACGGACTGGAAGAGCGATCTTTCACTTCCTTCCCAAGACCAAAAGGGGTGGGAAGGCAGGAAACCCACGACTCGCGATAATTAGCGTCTTCTAGTGGTTGGTCTGTCCTTAAAACGTTCGCTCTGTTGGGATTTCGACAGAATGTCCAAACAGAATGCTTGTTAACATTTTGTATTTATTTATTATTTCCAAAAAACAGTTAGCTAAAAGCTTGTCATTATTAAAAAAAATTACCACAACACTGACGAAAAGATAGTTTGTTATTCTTTGTTTGTTTATGCTAACATTCATCGTCTGAAGCTGGACAAAGACCAAACGCCAGATAGCGGGCAGCTCTAAATTCCACGACGCAAGTTTCAGCGGAGTTTCCGGTCTTTCCTCTCCCAAGTCCCAACTCTTTACGCCATTCAACCAGCGACTAAATGAGGGATTAGCCCCCGCCCGCTTTTTACGTATCCGGCCTAGGAGCCCGTTCAGCAATACCCAACAAGGCTTACGCTGCAAACAAACGACCAGGTTTTCCTGGCCGGATTTTCTTTACTTCCATTACGAAGCTGAACAAATGTCTACTTTTCTGTATGAAAACCGACGATGTTGCAGAGAGTCCTGGCAGGACTTACAGTCCGCGCGCCCCCCGACTCTGGTGGTCTGTTCGCATCGTTAGCCTGAACCACATTACGAAAACATGGGCAACAAGTGCCAGCAATACTGGCCAATGGATGTTGGCTTCTTCTTTACTGAAAGTCATTCGTCTCTTCGAGAGCAGTCATTTCACATCAAACAGGGCTTAGCCTGAGTTATTTTGCGGAAACACGGGCGCTAAGTTCCCGCACTGGCTAAGGGGACATTGGCTTCATCACCCACAATAGTCATTAGAATCTCTTCTTAGAACAAAGTCATTCCACATTAAACAGGGCTTACCCTAACTTATTTTGCCGAAACACGGGTCCTAAGTTCCCGCAATACTGGCTTAGGGGACATTTTCTTCGTTATCCATAAAAGTCGAATCTCACCAAGGTCACGATTATTCGAACTGTGGTATGTCTTCAAACGAATAGCCAGGGCACCCCTGGTACGCTCTACAGGCTATGTAAACATGGTAGGCTCCTGGTATGAACATCAAGAAGCCGAGAATGATCAGTGGCCATGTTCTGTCGCCATACTAAAGTAATTAATTAAGTATAAGGCAGCGTAAGTTAGTAGGCATAATGGGAAGAATTAAAGAAACAAAATGAAAACCCACAGCGTTGGATAGTCAGGAAAATCGTGCACGGCTTTCAACGGGCGTTAATAGAACAACCTGAACTGAACCGAACAACTGAGCAACCTGAGCAACAGCGATATTGCCTCAGCAAAGAAAGGGTTAAGACTTGGCCGTAGAATCCTGCACAATGCTGCTACCACCACTTCATCAGGACTGGGGTTTACCAATTTCAGATATAAAACAAAGGGCAATAAATCTGAGACACCACTCAAGCAACCGGAATTTAAATTCTTAGCTGGAATCTTGGAGCAGAACAAATACATTTGCAAAGTATGGAACCGGACGGACTCGTACAAAAATATCCCCTAACGTCCGAACTGAACAAGGATTAGCCTACTCCATATGATTTCTATTGGAAGGCCTTCAGGCGAACGAATTTCCGAGGGTTGTTTCACATGTTATAAAAATTTCTGTTTTTAATGGTTCTGACCTCATTCATCTACTTTAACAGAAGTGTTCTAGCGTCCTAATAGGCACCTAGGTGGTTCAAGTTTGTGACTATGATCTTTTCCTGTTGCTTTCTGGGGAATCGTCACTACGTATGGATAGGGGCTCTACACCTTTTCAGTGTAATCTGCACTTTTCTAAGCGATATCCCTGCAGTGTCTTACTACTGGATTTCCCAAATTTTTCAGACATGAAGTGGCAGTAAATATGTGAAAGGACAAGATCAACTCTTGAGAAAGAAACAAAAACAAGAATTTTTGGGGTTTTGTTGATCAGCTAATCTCCCTCTAAGATGATTAACGAGGGATAAATACAATTCAACACTTCCGGCAAGTGTCTTCAGCGAAATAAATTAAACCGATTCCACAACCAACTCGACAAACCATAAAATTAAATGCAAATAAAACCAGAAGAAACTTCTTCTCTTGATATCAATTCTAAATTTATGATTCCCTTTGTTGTTCTTTGATAAAGATATTTATCCTTTGCTTATCACATCAGAGTGTTGTACGCTGGGGTTTCGTTTAGATTAAACAGATGCAACTTTCACTCTTTAGTCTCACGAGAGTTTTCACGGGGGTTTTACTTGTTTCTGGGAATATCCGGTGGGTTGACATTGGCTTTACCTTGGAAGAGAAATAACGAGTACAGTTCTGTGTGAAGTTAAGTGAAGGAAGGTCGGAGAAACAATATGAGTTGAGTATACTTGAAGTTGCGTATATTCGAGTGTTTATGCTTGTAGTTTAGTAATGTCAATAAATTAGTGTAGTAGCTGAGCTCTCAATTCCGTTCAGGCGTAGGATTTAGAACCTGAAAGTACAATTCGTGCATGTAACAAGATAGCACGTAACAAGAGGGATAATTAGCTGATCAAAAACTCCTGAAAATATTGTTTTTGTTTCTTTCATTATGAACGGTCAGTTTGGCTTCAAACCTTACATTCTACAGTTATGACCTCACCTTTGAGTCTATGCATCCACTAAACAGCAAACTTCCAATGGTGAGTGATGCAGCTCCAGCAACAAACAAAACAGTTGCAAAAAGAATGGCACGCCAAGGAACTGGTGTTGGTTCTTTCTTGAACTGGACAGAGAAATAGGAGATAAATGTGAAGGGATTTATAATACTGGTAGAGAGGAAATAATTAAGAAAAAGAAAACTCACGTCTGGACAAAGAAGTTTAGTAACATCATTAGGTTACTCTTTCTCAGGCCATTATTTCACAATGTGGCTAGCAGGGAAGAGCAATAATACATAAATGAATTAATAACTGAAGTTAATTACACATTTACCTGAACAGTCAAAGATGCAAAAAAAAAAAAACTAATCAGGTCTAATCTAATGATTTATTTGCTTAACTCATCCAAGGTCAGAAAAGTATAGGCATTCATCTTTCTAAATGGCTAGTGAAAAAGCGCCTAGTACAAATAGTTCATTGTCCTGGGCAAGAGATGACAGCTTTGAACAAAGACCAATACAGTAGTTGGCCTATGTCACCCAGTTTTGGAGAAAGTAATCCAAAATATTCTTTCAGCCCAAGCTGACTGCAAATCATGTTTGACAGTGCAAAACGGACACCTCAGCTGAAATCTATTAGAGCTAAATTTCAGCCTTTCTTGGCAAGGGTCCTCTTCAGGCTCTTCTAAACTTGTTTTCACAAGTTTTGTTTTTTCCATCTTGAGCGGCTTTGAGCCTGAAGAGGACCCTTGCCAACAAGTGCTGAAATATAGCTCCAGTATAGCTCTAAAAAAAATTTCAGCTGACGTATCCATTTTGAAGGTTCAAAATTCAAGCCTCAAGGTTCTGTAAAAGCGGATCAAAGGAAACCTCCCTGGCTCCCTGGTAGGAAACTACAAAAGTGGCCTGATCAGGAGAAACCTCCAAGGTAAAAAGGTAGGAGACTGCCAGGACTGAGGACTGGTTCGCCATAATAAAGGCCTAGACCTGATGGCTGAGACTGGTTCGCAGTAATAAAAGCCTAGGCTAGACCTACTGGTGAAAATGGTCAAGGATCTAAACAAAGAATACCTGTGCTGAAGTAAAGGAAGATTCATCCGTTTCATCATGCTCATGCATTCTCGTGTATTTTGTTTCTGCGTTTATGTTTCTTTTGATTGCCTCTGTCGTGCACATTTTTCGAACAATTCGAATTTAGCGCCAGGGCAAAGACGTCGCTGATAAGAAAAGTAAATCCGTAAAAGAAGAAACAATCCTTCAAAACAACAAAATAAAAAGACCAACCTCAGAATACTCGGAATATTCTATAGAGAAATTGCACTATACCCGACGAAAACGGTGGGGGAATAACGAACAAATTTAACATTAGGAGGTATAGAAAATAGGATTTTCGACCAGGGGCGTCGCAACTGCATTTTCGGTGGGGGGGTGCAGAGCCAACATTTTACCAAATCTCTAAAAAAAAAATTACTGAATCCTAGAAACTGAGAATTCGTGCTTTAAATTATGGGACATGAAAGGATTACGTAGGAAGCGTAACCGAGAGCGTAACATTAAAGGGCAGCATGAAAGACGATAAGCCAGCTACTAGGCGGCGTTTGGGCGAATAATATTGCCGGGCACGATTGCAGTAACAGCTTCTATCTATTATATCCAAGAGAAAATTAAATCGAGCGCCGCCGGCGAATTTTTTTTTCTGTGTGCTAAAATTTTACTGCTACTCTTACAAATTCTATCATTAACCGGGGATTAAATACCGAGACTCTAAAGGCGTATTCTCGCCGTTCCCCGACGACTCCACTTGAGGAGTCCCCGCGTTTTTGTTTGTCCCGGGGACTCACTCCCCGTATTCTCGCGAGTTCTCACGGACGGGGAATGCTCCGATTATCATCACCAAAAAGGAATCCCTTTCAGATTCGGAGGGGAATCAATTTTTGCTGGTTTTGGTGCAATGTAAAATTAATAAAAAAGAATCAGGATAAGCAAACCAAAATAAAGTGGATCCAGATAAATTTCGTCCATACGCGGAGTCCGTGTGGAGTGACTCCCTCTATTCTCGCCGTTCCTTTCGATTCCCCGAGGAATGGTGAGAAGACGCCTTAAGTTCCGACGTTCCGGCAGCAGCAGCAACTGTAGTCTAGTCAATAGCGCCGCAGGCGAGATTTTTTTAAAGTTATCTTTATCCTGCGAAATTTAACTATTTCCATCCAGATTCTAGCTTTTAATGATTCGAAATCCCAATCCTAAAACTGGCTTAAGACCCCAGTCAAATGACGCCCCCTTCCACAAAATAGAGAATATTTCGAAAAGCGCCGCAGGCGGAATTTTCCAAACATTTATGATTAGACCTTCTTTTTGGGATCCAAGATAAAAGTAAGGACTATCGATGAAATTATAGATAAGTCCTTTTGTCTGCGACCAGTGCTTCACTCGACCTCTTCCGAGTTTCGAGGTTAATGGTAACTCCCGAATCCTGGCAATTATACCGAATACATTACCGAATCCCAGTTATTATACCGACAAAGTTTAGACCAATAGCATGTTCGGGATTCTGTATAACTACCGTATCCCGGTCATTATACCGAATTATTTTCGGATCGAAAGATTACCGAATAATATTCGGAATCGGTATCATTTCGTCGAAACTCGTGGTAACTACCGAATCTTGGAAATTATACCGAATAAACTACCGAATCCCAATCACGATACCGAATAATTTTGGACCGATAGCTTATTCGGGATTCTGTGTAACTACCGATTCTCTATAAATATACCGAATAGTTCTGGCATCGAAAACCAAACACTGGCAATTATACCGAATCCCGACCATATACCGAATAGAATTGTACCGATAGCCTATTTAGGATTCGGTATAACTACCGAATCCCCGTACATATACCGAATAGTTCTGCTATCGAAAAAATACCGAACAGTGTAAGTAAATTTTTTTTACTTACACTTTTTTTCAAAATTTTACCGAATCTCAAAAAGGTGGGGGGGTGCTGCCCCCCCTTGCGACGCCCCTGCTTTCGACTTTGAGTACCAGCCTTGGATAGCTGCCAACGAGTTGTTGGAATTGTTAATCTGGCTCCTTCTTGTTGGAATAATACAACTTTTGCAAATTAATGTTCTTTTTTATGAGAGTTTGAAGGCTTCGAAGTTTGTAAACAAAGACGGAGGCTCGCGTCTTATTGGTCAATGGTCGGTTATGATGTTGACTTCAAGGAACGCGTCATAGCTGACCAATAGACGCAATTATTTATATCCAATAGGACGCGTTAATATTTTTTTGTTATTCTCTCGTGATGATGGTGTAGCAATATCCGTTTTCTTCGGGTATGGTGCAATCTCTCTATTATGACCAAATCCGAAACACGCCACTGATCCTCAGGAAGAACGAAAAAACGTCTCACTAATGACTCAAACTCTACACTCAAATCCTGTATCAACCAATCACGGCGATCGTTGGGCACAGCTGTGGTGCCGCTTTCGGCTCTTCCGCTAGCTACCCGGTGATTTTGCATCGGCAAGGAGAGTTAGCCATCAAGAGTATTTAAGACATAAAGAATAAACAATATTCTCGTAACATTGAAATCTCTACACGACGATTTATTAGTTGATGCCTGTTTAAGGTTAAACCCTCACCACCGTCCGCCGCCTCATTAAATTATTTTAGTGGTTTGGATTATGTGTTTTGTTGTTTTTCTTTTTTCTTCTTAATTACTTCACTGTTGTTTTTGTTTAAATTTTAGTTGGACACAAATATACCTACTTACTTTAAAGCCAGTGGGCGGAGAGGTAAAGTTGCCTAACAGATGTTTTCCCCGACACGAATGTGACAATTGATTTACATGGAAAGCTATAGAACCTGGCCCGTCATTACAACGTCTGCTATGAGAAAGCAAATCTGATTAAAATCAGGGTGTTCAAAACAGACTAGGCATTTGTGTTAAAACTGAGCACTGTGGCCTAATCGACCTTTTAGTTCTACGAGAGAACCTTGTCATTCCGACACTGGTGTCAGCGATAAAGGGCCACTCGAAGAAGCTTGAAAGAAATCCGCGAAAGTAAGGAATAAAAAGACTAAAAAGAGGCACGGCATGGCACGAGTATCAAAAAGAGACTGGCAAGTATAGTAGAGCTAGACAAGTAAAGGCGTATTCTCGCCGTTCCCCGAGGAATCCACTTGAGGAGTCCCCGCGTTTTTGTGTGTCCCGGGGACTCACTCCCCGTATTCTCGCGAGTCCCCACGGACGGGGAATGCTCCGATTATCATCACCATCATCAAAAAGGACTCCCTTTCAGATTTGGAAGGGAATCAATTCTTGCTGGTGTTGGTGCAATGTAAAATTAATTAAAAATAGTCAGAATAAACAAAACCAAAAATAAAGGAGATCCAGACTAATTTTGTCAGCTGCATTTTTGTTTTAAGAACAAAATCCGTTTTGGAAGCATTTCTCTTGTTCTCGCTGTTTTCTGTACGCGGAGTCCGCGTGGAGTGAGTCACTGTGGCGCCTCATGAAAGGGCCCTTTTAGTTTTCGTGCCTCTTTTTAGTGCTCGTGCCTCCTACACTATGTCGTGCCGTGCCTCTGTTTAGTCGATCCCATAGAACACTTTACCACAGTAGAGTTGATCCCAAACGGACGTGTAATCTTTCAAGAAACAAATGTAAAGTGTCCACGTTCAGCAAGTAGTGAAGCAATTATTTCCCGTTAGGGGTATTATTGATTCTTGGTATAAACTATCGTCTGGTATAAACCACGCTACTCATGCCAACACGAAACTTACTGCTTCATAACATAATTAAACATCAGTTACGCAATATAAAATGTCAACTTTGTAATATAAAACTTTAACAATTCCGACAAAAAAAAGAAACCCAACCACCTAATCCTGAAACAAGATATCCAAATTTTCCTTCAACTTCTGGTCCAGACTTTCACTTGGACTCCGAAGATACCTGGAGATGTCCGAAAGGGGTGGAGAAAGATCTAGACCAAGATCTTCGAAAATGTTCCCCAAATAATCTAAAAAAAAAAAAGATAATTAACCAACCTACCAGACGAATGACCTGCTTGACTATCTCTATTATGAAATCGTACGGCTGTGAAACATGGGCGACGAACAACAGATGGCTCAAGATGCATCGTGCATTTAAAGCACAACTATTACTAGAAATGATCTTAATACATAAATCGTTCAGAAAGGTCATTTTTCGAAAACATTAGTACTTTCCTCGCACTAATATTTTCCCCAAATGACATATTTTTTGTTAATACTGAGATCTACACTTACCAATATCCGCCAGTAGTTGGGGCTTCGCTGCTCCTCCAATTTTCTGCAGCTCTAGAATCTTCTCAGCGTACTGCTCACAGAGTCCTAAGCCCAATGAAGCAAGGAGGAGCTCAGATGTCACGTGACTGCTTTCCTCGCTTTTAATTGGCTGATAATAGGGGAGCGCACCTATGCCGAGAGCGAATAGCAAGCCAGGGTGGTCGATGTTCGTGTAAACTTCGAAGTGCTGAGGCAGGGTCATCAGATACTGGCCAATCTACAGAGAGATATCGATTATATAAATCAACCTTTAAAAATCAAATTACGTAAGCAAACTTTTTAAAACACTCTTATTATTCTTCACACATGTAGTCGGTACCTGTGAATGCAGGAAAGCCAGAATGGGCCTCTGGGGACGTCGAGAAAGCTTCTTGGGTATACGTCTACGTCCGTCCGTCTGCCTTTGAGTTGAGAACCAACGAAGTGACAGTCTTCCTCACGGGTAGACACGATCACAACAGGTCCTTCGCGCGAGTTGGCAGCATCTTTCTATAGATTTTTAGCTTTGACGTTACTGTCAGTCACAGTTCAAGATAGTGAATCACAACCACATCTGAAAAAGTAATAAAGATTCTCCTTACCTGGGTTATGTACTCCTGAGGCGCGTAGCTGAAAGCCGGCAGACCCTCCACGACTGCGCCTCCTTCTTTCCGCCAATCAGCAGAAGGCAAGGTTCGAAGCATCTTTTCTATTGGCTTGAAAATCAGCTCGAACGCAGCGGATTGGGCCTCTGTATTCAGGCCGGAATAGGCCTTCCTGGCGTCGAGAAGAACGGAGCCACCTAAGAAAAGAAAGCTAAATGAATATACTGGATACAATACGATACGATACGAATTTATTAGGTCAAATAACATAATAGTTAAATAAGACCCTATCAATAATTTATAAAACATACATGTCAACTTACTCATTAAAATGCTTAACAAAATATTGACGTAAAGAAGATCTATACCGGTTAGAAGCTGATGGTGAGATCCCACCCCGATCCTCGAGTGATGAAGGATTACAAACTTGAATTCTGTTTTTCTTTTCCTTCTTTGGTGCCAACTTAAAATTCTTTGGTTCTCAAAAATGGGGTCCTCCTGGGCTCTGATCCCAGTTGAGGTTCCATCAGCCCCACCACTCACAAGAAGAGGGTAATTCCTCCTGGGCTACGACCCCTGTCGAGGTGCCATTGTAAACGCACCAACCGAACGAAGTGGATAATTCCTCCTGGGCGGCGATCCCAATTGAGGTTCCATAGACCGAGCCATCAACAACTTACAACAAGACCAAAACTGCAACCTGTACAATGCACCCAAGTAAGATACAGTATCAGTTTCGTTCCGGCATTTGTTTAACTGTTTAACGCTTCATCCACCAGAGCCAACATGATTTTATGTTGGCTTTTAAGCGCATTTGTTTGATCGTTTAGTACAATAATAATAATAGAAAGCAAGAGAAAAGGCTTTCGCCTCTAAATAACTCTTAAGAAATTTTGAGTAGTCGAACTGATCGGAGTTGAAAATCCCATCAACAATATAGTGTAATTATATATTTTATATATTTTTAATAATAACAATATAGTGTAATTATTATTTTTTTTCTGTTGTTTTGACACAAAGTGAAAAAGCAGTTGACTCGGCAGTTACCTTGTTTTTCTTTTCTTTTTTATATATACCGATGTGTATTTATATGTTGATTGTTGACGTTGGAATCAGTTAGTCGACACAGGCCGTGAGTAAGATTCTTAATCAATAAACGAATTTAAATTTCAGACCAACCGGAAGGCGGAAGGGGTCGCGCTCTCCAGCTGTCCCGATACCATAAATTATTAGAAGAAGAAGATGTTTTCAGGCTGACATCGCCTGACCATTATTTCGGCTTTCTTGGGAAGGGTCCTCTCTATCTTCAAGCTAGCAAAACGCAACTGTTTTTTTTTTTTTTTTTTCAGCTTGAGCCTGAAGACGACCCTTGCCAAGAAGGGCCGAAATATCGCTCGGATAAAACGTATCCATTTAATGCAATTAAAAATGATTCGCAGTCGGCTTGTGCTGAAGGAATGACCATCGTTAAATGTATTCATCTAGTGCCAGCCTTCACCTGAAGAACAAAAAATGGCTGACCCATGAGTGTTGCCAGAACTTACACATTCCAAAAACTCAATGACGAAATTTTTGGGATAACAGACAACCTCCAAAAATTTTCGGCCTTGGGTAGCGACGATTGAAACGACGTAAAAACAGTAGATTTTTCAAAAAAAGCAGTCGGTTTTTCGTAAGAATATTCAATTTTGTACTTCACGCCAAAAAATACGCCAGTTAAAAAGAAAAACAGCCACGTTTTACGCCACACGCCAGTTGGAAAAATGTTTACGCCAATCTCCGACAAAATCCCCCTGAAAGGCGTAAAATCCGCCAATCTGGCAACACTGTACTGACCTTTCTTCAGAGAAACCAAAATCAGTTCAATTCTGGCTCTGACATCATCTCCTACTAGTATCCAATCCCGTTGAATCAGGGGGCAGGAGGGGAGGGGCATGTCCCGAACAGCTCGCATGTGATTGGTTATTTCGGCATCGAGCTTGGCGATATGCTGGAGAACATCCCCTAGAAGAAAAGATGTACAGTGGTGTCGTCGTACGTCATAATCTGGGACTGCTAGAGAAGATAAACCAAAGACAGCGTCCGAAACAGATTCCTGGCATGACATATAGCACAATGACATTCCTCAGGATATCTTCCAAGCCAACACAAGCGAAAATGCAGCTCTAGGAGAGCAAAGGCTCGATGTCTTTTGACATGCATTTATTTTTTCGTAGTTTAAAATTTTTATCCGTCGTTATTTTCAAGTGTTATAAATAATACCGTTACGTAGGTTATTAATTTTTCATTTTAGGTACTTTCAGTAAGTGATATTAGTTGATCCAAATGCACAGAAATGATTTTTTTTTTTTTGCATTGACATATCCAACTTTGTTTCTGTGTACAAAAGTCTAGCAGCCCAACGTCGGAGCCTCACAGACAGTCCAGGGGGCATGCCTTAACGCACTGCACATAGGCACAAGTCCAGTAAAAAGTGTACTGACGACTACTAGTTAAGGACTGTCGCATCTAGCGCTAAAAGCAAATTATCCGAAACAGTACCGATCCCAAATCTCGCACTACCTTACCGCACTTACCGAGACATTCCACGAAGCGCAGGCACAGATCGCAATTTGTGAAATCATCAGTCTGTTTCCTTCTGTTAATCGCGTCGAAAAGCAGTTGAAAAGCGCCCAGATTCGTCATCAGGTGAGATATCATGGCGTTGGTCAGATCACCCAAATTTCGTCCACCTGTTAGTGTCTGGCAACGCTGCATTGCCTTTTCAAAGGCGGCAAAAATGGACTTGGTGGTGTGCTTGATTTCTCTGAAAACGAAGGAAATTTCAATGAGTGAATCTAGCTGAATATACAGCTATCCATTATTCTGACTTTTTTTTTTCAAGGTTATCGCAGTGTTAAAAAAAAAGGTGGAGATACTTAGGCGACATTTTCCTTACGGAAGAATCCAGGCTGCCATAGACCATCCTAAACTGGCAGCCTTAATCAAGAAACACGCCAGAGAGAGGGGACGAACAAAAAAAAGAACGATGCGTCATGCCTACCAAAGAGACCTTGCACAGTCCAAGAAGTCCTAAGCCTGAGGGGATGATGTCCGGGCAGTATCCTGTTCATGTGAAGAGCCTGACCTGTTTTTATGGCACTTGCCCTTCGGCCAAGTGCCATATAGCGATCGCAATTTCTGTCCGTCCGTCGGTCGGTCTGTCGGTCCGGGTTTTGCTAGTTCGGGTACTTCCAGATAAGCTAGGACGATGAAACTTGGCAGGAATATCAGGGACCCCAAATGATTAAGTTGGAAATAGTCGCTTCCCCGATCCGACCCCCTGAGGGGGAGTGGTGGGAAGGGGAATCCGAAAAAAATAGGAAAAATGACTTATTTTTAACTTACGAACGGGTGATCGGATCTTAATGAAACTTGATATATGGAAGGACCACTTGTCTCAGACCTTCCATTTTAAATCCAGACCGGATCCGGTGACATGGGGGGTAGTTGGAGGGGGAAACCGGAAATCTTGAAAATCGCTTAGAGTGGCGAGATCTGGATGAAAGTTGGTGGAAAGAACAAGCACAAGTCCTAGATACGGGATTGACATAACCGGACCGGATCCGCTCACTTTGGGGGAGCTGGGGGGGGGAATCCGGATTTCTAGTGATCACGCGAGTTCGGTGCTTCCTGATGTGCTAGGACGACGAAAATTGGCAGGCATGTCAGGGACACGAACAGATTGACTTGATAATAGCCGTTTCCCCAATCCGACCATCCGGGGGGGGGGGGGGGGCTGGAGGGAGGGGAATCCGGGAAAATGAGGTATTTTTAACTTAAGAACGGGTGATCGGATCTTAATGAAACTTGATATATAGAAGTACCTCGTGTCTCAGACCTCACATTTTAAATCTAGACCGGATCCGGTGACATGGGGGGTAGTTGGAGGGGGAAACCGGAAATCTTGAAGATCGCTTAGAGTGGAGAGATCTGGATGAAAGTTGGTGGAAAGAACAAGCACAAGTCCTAGATACGGGATTGACATAACCGGACCGGATCCGCTCACTTTGGGGGAGTTAGGGGGGGGGGATCCGGATTTCTAGTGATCCCGCGACTTCGGTGCTTCCTGATGTGCTGGGACGATGAAAATTGCCAGGCATGTCAGGGACCCGAACAGATTGACTTGATAATAGTCGTTTCCCGGATCCGACCATCCGGGGGGGGGGCCTGGAGGGAGGGGAATCCGGAAAATGAGGTATTTTTAACTTACGAACGGGTGATCGGATCTTAATGAAACATGATATATAGAAGTACCTTGTGTCTCAGACATCCCAGTTTAAATCCGGACCGGATCCGGTGACATGGGGGGAACTATAGGGGGGAACCGGAAATCTTGGGAAACGCTTTGAGTAGAGACATCGGGATGAAAGTTGGTGGAAAGAACAAGCACAAGCCCTAGATACGTGATTGACATAACCGGACCGGATCCGTTCACAGTGGGGGGATTGGGGGGATCCGAATTTCTATTGATCCCGCGAGTTCGGTACTTCCTGATGCGCTAAGACGATGAAACTTGGCAGGCGTGTATGGGACCCGAACAGGTTGACTTGAGAATAGTCGTTTCCCGGATCCGACCATCTGGGGGGGTGGGGGTGGAGAGAGGGGGAATCCGAAAAGTGAGGTATTTTTAACTTGCGAACGGGTGATCGGATCTTCATGAGACTTGACGTATAGAAAGATCTCGTGTCTCCGACGCCCCATTTTAAATCCGAACCGGATCCGGTGATATTGGGGGGAGTCGGACGGAGGAACCGGAAATCTTGGGAAACGCTTAGAGTGGAGGGTTTGGGATGAAAGTTGGTGGGAAGAGCAAGTGAATAGCATAACCGAAATGGATCCGGCCACTGTGGGGGAGTTGGAGGGGATCCGAGTTTGTAGTAATCCCACGAGTTCGGTACTTCAGCTGATGTGCAAGGACAATGAACTTGGCATGCTTGTCAGGTACCCGAACTATTGACTTGAGAATGTCGTTTCCCCGATCCGACCGTCGAGGGGGAGTGTACAAAAGAGGAATCCGGAATCCAGTGGCAAGCTCAGCTATTGAACGGGTTATCGGATTGAACCGAAACTTGATATTTAGAAAGGTGTCTCGTAACTCAGACATCCCATTTTAAATCCGGACATCCGGTGACATTGGGAGGAGTTGAAGGGGCGAACCGGAAATCTTTGTAATCGCTTAGAGTGGAGGGATCGGGATGAAGCTTGGTGGGAAGAACAAGCATAAGTTCTAAATATGTCATCTAGAGCTTTCAGATTGAATGAACCTAGATATCCTAATTCTAGGTCCGAACCGCATTTTTGAATGGCGGGGTGTTTATTGTGAAGTTCTCTTCTACTTTCTCGTACCACTACTCGTAACAAGTGCCATATGAGCTCGTAGCTCTTGTTTCCTCCTGGTAATTCCAACTAGAATACATGGAATTTCAATTAGATTTCCCGTGGTGGGAAAATGGAAACGATACTCTCTTCTAGATCTCTCCTACCGGATTACGAAGCCCCAAACCCACTCGACCTGGAACAAGGCTTCGCGCTGCAACCCGTAACTGTACCAGACTTGTTCGCCCCGATATCCACTCTAGTGACCGGCATCTTTCGTCATTTGTACCATATTTCGTAAACTATTTTAATTCTGAACTGTGATATATTCGTTATTAATTGTACATACATATAAATATTTTAAGGCAATTACTGAGAAGTGATTAATTAGTCTTAGCCGTGTTAATAATTGTGTGACGATTTGATGCTAGCGAGTAATTATATGAGCTATTCAGGAAATAAACGTTATTATATTATATTATATTCGTCGAACCTTTAAAGCACACATCGCACTATTTTCTATTTACTGTTCTAATATTCAAAACTATATTTGAATACTATAAAACGAGGCTTTGCTTTTAACAAATTATCCACGGCTTTGGCTGTTTTAGGCCTTTTCCCAGGTCCACTGCCTCCTAGCAAAAACTCGGCAAAATTCAGATAACCGGTTTCATGCATCAATAGCATGATACGGGAACATTCAACAGGAGCATAATGCGCATGGGAAATAGCGAATCTTGGAACGTGGAAAGATTGGCGTAAGTATCGTTAGTGGGCTTAGAATGCAACATATGAAATTGGGGTCTCCGGGCTTAAGAATTAATGAATGCAATTACAGAAGTAGATTGCATCAGGGACCCATAAATTTCCTGTAATGCCTCGCCATTCAGGGGGCTTGTCATTTCCTATGCTTCTATGTTGCTATGTCGCCCGACCCTTTCCTACTTTCCAAAAATTCCGCTTGAGTCGAATCGGCGTTCTTGTTTGCCTCATTGGACGTGTGCGGCAAAGAGACTCCTCTCTCAAGGCGCCAGCAGCCAATCCCAAATTTTATCTATCTGGATAGTCGCGTATTCTATCCCCGTGGGTATTTCTCGAACTACCGGACGGTCAGTCAAGAGCGCATCAGAAATCTCTTATTGACAAGCCCCCTGAACGGCGAGGCATTACAGGAAATTTATGGGTCCCTGGTTGCATTGACATTATAGACACACGGGTCCTTAAAAAAAAGAGCGCCATTGTGGAAATACTTACCTCAGGGCATCAGAACAGTCTTCGGATTCGAACTGAACTGTAGGGAATGTTTCAATCTCCAGGGCAGGATAATGTGATAACAACTGAACATAGGGCAAATAGACTGCTTGAGTGAGGCGCACGACCTTCTCTCGGAAGTCGGAATCTAGAATAAAAGAAAAGGCGTCAGAGCTAGGTTACAAAGCACACTGATATGATGGCGCGACAGCCATGTAGATATGTAGATTGTGGACATTACATTAAAGGAACAGAAAACTTGACTCAAACTTGACTCGGGGAGCTAGCTAACATATCAAGAATGTACCCTGAGTCGATATTGAGAGTAAGAAAAATTCTCGTTACGACCATTGCAGTTTCCGGGCAGTTTCCGAGAATTCGACTTTTGAGCAAAAGCTTTGCAAAAGCAAAAGGTTTGTGTGCCGCGACTAGGAATCGAACCCCGGCCGTCTTGTCGGGGAGGTCGTTTCTCTGTAGTCTACACGTAAAAAGGCGAACTTTTACAGTACGTAAGTGGATAATTACAGTGCATAAGGGGCAAGGGCCTGCCAGCTAGCTTTGGGAACACTAAGGAGGGGGTTCGATACGGTTCGAGATAACAAGCCTGTCGACAATAAGACCCTGTATATTTATCTAAGCCCCCCCGGGCGATTCGATGGCCGAAAGTTGCGTAGTCAAGTTTACTGTTCCTTTAGGAGTTATCTCGAATTCGGATAAAACTATTTGGATTAATTCGAATAAAATATTAAGAGTTATCGACTTTCTTTCCAGCCGATGATAATGGACGTTATCCGAGCAAGAAGATTTGCGATACTTGGACCACGTCCTTCGCATGGACGAATCCAGGTTGCCAAATAACATCCTAAATTGGCAACCAAAAGGAAGACGTCGAAAGGGAAGACCGAAAAACACGATCCGTCGCACCTACCAGAGGGACCTTGCAAACGTCCATGCAAGTCTGCAACCTGAGTGGGAAGATGTCCTGGCGGCAGCCCGCCAGAGGGAAGACTGGCGCCTATTCGTGGATGCCCTGGGTGCCTCTGGTGGCACAGGAGGATCTAAGGTAAGGTCTAAGGTAAGGTATCGATTTTCTTCTCATTTTTACTGTTTTGTGTGATCATTCCAGTATTCACATGTTGTATATCTTTATATTTCTTCCTTCGTGCGTATAGGACTTATGGTTTCCAAATACAATACACTCACTTAGATACTTACTATTGGTCGGGAAGACGATATTTTACGGGTGCAGGATCTGGTCCCAGTTCTATTGGAACCGTAAAGCAAAGCTCTTACTAGGAATAACCTTTTCACGACAAAATGGTCCGGAACAAGTATTTTCACAAATACTCATAGATGACTCGTCAAATAAGGGACTATCTTATTAGCGCTTGCCGACTCTGGCTAGGCTTCGCACAAAAGTAGCCTACTTGGTTTTTCTCGCGAAACTTTGAAACAAATGCACGCTGTGGTTAAATGCTGAGAAATTGTAGCGGACAAAGAGGCGCGAAGTGACGAAATCAGGTTCGGCACCGCTTTTTTGCTCGTGTTTCAAGACAAAACAAAGTTACCGTCGGCTAACCCAGGAAAATCTTTGGTTAGCGCGGAAAGACGAGAAACTCAAATAAACTGATAGGCTAAGAGGATGAAACTACAGACGACCGGATCCCGAAGACTCGGAAACCTTGATTTCGCGTGTATCCGAAAACCCTAGAGGGCTTATGGAGGGGGACCCGGAACAATGGTTTATTTCTTTTGCACATGTCAACCCTGGTTGAGTCTCACCTTTGCTGCACCTTGATACCACACCTTCAGCTGCTACGTTGACACAGAAGCGGTCTAGCGCGTTCTTCATGGTTTCTAATCCGGCCAACTTATGACTTGGATCTCTCAGGGCCAATTCGATTTTTTTGGCCGGACTGGGATCGAGCTTTACCAGTACATCGGAAAGCAGTTCGATGGAAATCGATTGAGTATCAATGTCTCGAGATAGTACGGCATCGAACCACCGATTCTGTAAAGAACGAGAGACATTAATTCATGAAAAATGTATGATTTAGCCTACAGGTTCAGATTCTTTTTATTAAAGGTTGACTTCCGACATCGAGGTTGATATCGGATTGTAACTTTTCTCGAACAGGTGTGCTATGCATATCTCCTTATGTCCCACAGGAAGTTATATTTTGACAATTACTTTTGCGGAGTTTGTTACGACCTCGTATCATCCTTCAGAGAGACTGATACGAAGCCGTATCAGCCTCCGCAGTTGTTCATCGAGCACTTCTCCTCAAACACTGAATTCATCGAAATGGAGGTATGCTAACTATTGTAACTTTTTCGAACAGAATTTTGTTTAGGTAGTAGCATACTCAATCTTCTTTGGTAGTACCAGGGACCCATAAATTTCTTTACAGGGGGCCTGTCATTTCCTATGCTTCTATATTGATATGATGACCGAACCAAATCCAGTTTCCAAAAATCCCCGCTTGAGTCGATCGGCATTCTTGTTTGCCTCATTGGACGTGTGCGCCAAAGAGACTCCTCCCTCAAGGCACCAGCAGCCAATCCCAAATTTTGTCTATCTGGTCTTGAACGTTATTGGACCGTGGGTATTTCTCGAACTATATTCCGTGCGCTCAAGATAGCATCAGAGATCTCTTATTGACAGGCCCCCTGTAAAGGAAATTTATGGGTCCCTGGTAGTACCTATTTGCTAATATCGCAGGGAATTTTGTTTAGTGAAATGGCACCTAGCCTACTATAGAAATGTGAAAATGACAACTGTCGTGACCGGGGCATTTCCGATTATAACAATACAATCCGTATCCAACACGACCTTTTTCATTTGTGGCGAAGCAGATGCCATCTAGTGGGGGGGGGGGGCTCTTAGAGGGATACAAAACCAAGCTTAAATCGGTGTCGTCACTGGTCTCAGAATCCTGCGATTTGTCTTACATTTTCGTTTCTTCGACAAAGCGAGCAAGAACTCTGCGACCGGTTTCTTATCAATAAATACAGAAATGAAGCATAAAAGTTAAGGCGTATAATTATGACAATGATAAAGCGAGATTTCTCGTTAATGGTTGGTGAAAGGGACCTAGTTTCGTAGGGTGCTAGAATGACACTGTTTTTTTGGGATCCCAAAACGTAAGTGACGGGATACCTATGACATCGCAAAAGTTGTCCGTCTGTCCGTCCGTCCGTCCGTCCGTCTGTGAGCACGATAACTCTCGAAGGGAATGAGATATTTTGATGAAACTTGGTGTGAGGATTCTTTGGGTCAAGAGTAAGGTCGAGTTCGTAGATGGACCCTGTAGCCCTATATTTAGGGGTGGGGGAGGGGATTCAAATTAAGGGGCAAGCAAAATATTTTTAAACAGCTAATGTGATAGTCGATTATGGGGTAAGAAGACATTCTGAACACGATGGTGAAAACCATTTTCTCGCCGGACGAGTAGTTCGTCCGGAATCCGGCAAAAACCGGAAAATTTATTAAAAGTGAAAGTTTTTTTTGAAGTTGATTAGAATTTCGATTTAGGGGTAAGAAGACATGCCGAACACGATGGTGAAAACCATTTTCTCGATGGACTAGTAGTTAGCCCAGAATCCGGCCGAAACCGGAAAATTTGTTAAGAGCAAAAGTTTTATTTGAAGTTGATTAGATGTTCGATTTAGGGTTAAAAAGACATGCTGAAAAGGATGGTGAAAACCATTCTCTCGCCGGACAAGTAGTTTACCCGGAATCCGGCCAAAACCGGAAAATTTGTTAAAAGTAAAATTTGTATTTGAAGTTGATTAGATGATAGATTGAAGGGTAAGAAGAGACGCTGAATCTGTATATGACAATCATTTTTTACCCGGACATATAGTTCGTCCGGAATCCGGTTGAAACCGGATTTTTTTACAAGTTAAAGTTTTATTTGAAGTTGATTAGATGTTCTTTATAGGGATAAGGAGATGCGCTGAATTCGTTTCTGAACTATCTTTTTTTGGCTGGACAAGTAGTTCGCTCGGAGTTCGGCCGAAACCGGAAATTTGGCAGAAGTAAAGCAGGAAGTTTCGATCAGTATCGTCAGAATAAACATGGCTTCTACAGGTATATCTGAACTTAATTTTCTCAGATGATTAGCCTGGCGAAGACTGGATCTGGCGTAGACAAGACGTAGTTGTATGGGTCAAATATTAAATTTTTGGGATCCCATCGAAACCTTTGGTCTTGTTTTTTCCGGCCAGAAGTCCCAGGTTCAGAAAAAGTGGCAACACTAATATTTTTATTAATGGACTGTTTAATCAGAGCAAGATCAAGGAAAAATACTGTGGTAATTGCGCAGTAGCTGCTTTTGCAGAGTAGAGAAAAATAAGTTGAAGTAACCTGGAGAGTAATGTTGTTTTAGTTGACAAAATGCATTTTCAGTGGGAATGTGATTGTAACAAGGTATGACCCAGGTGATGTCTTTTATTTATTTTTTGGAGATCAGGTTCTACTTTTGAGCAGTCGAGGAAAAGTGCTCCATTAGCTTCTGCGGAGGTTGATACGATATCGCATCAGCCTCCACAAAGCTCACAAAAACGCATTGTCATAATAACTAAATGTGGGACATAGGAAGATATACATGACATACCTGTTCGATAAAAGTTATTCAACAATACAGTCTACTATAATATAAATCAACAAATGGGGGCGGCGGCGAGACTAGCTCGTCAGCTTCGTACCCATCGTCAGGAATAAGAGTCTGGGTTCGAGAGAACCCCGCTTGTGAGCAAAAAACGGAACTGTTTCTTTAATCCTTTTACTTCTGCGTTTTTTACCAGACAATCGCGAGGCGCCTTTTTGGGATCCCAAAACGTTAGTGACGGATACCTATGACATCGCAAAAGTTATCCGTCTGTCCGTCCGTCCGTCTGTGAGCACGATAACTCTCGAAAGGAATGAGATATTTTGATGAAACTTGGTGTGAGGATTCTTTGGGTCAAGAGTAAGGCCGAGTTCGTAGATGGGCTCTGTAGCCCTACATTTAGGGGTGGGGGAGGGGGTTTAAATTAAGGGGCAAACAAAATATTTTGAAACAGCTAATGTGATAGTCGATTAAAGACATGCTGAATACGATGGTGAAAACCAGTTTCTCGCCGGACAAGTAGTTAACCCGGAATCCGGCCGAAACCGGAAAATTTGTTAAAACCAAAAGTCTTATTTGAAGTTGATTAGATGTTCGATTTAGGGGTGGTAAGAAGACATGCTGAACATGATGGTGAAAACCATTTTCTCGCCGGACTAGTAGTTAGCCCGGAATCCGGCCGAAACCGGAAAATTTGTTAAAAGCAAAAGTTTTATTTGAAGTTGATTAGTGTTCGATTTAGGGGTAAGAAGACCTGCTGAACAAGATGGTGAAAACCATTTTCTCGCCGGGCAAGTAGTTCGCCCGGAATCCGGCCGAAACCGGAAAATTTGTTAAAAGTAAAATTTGTATTTGAAGTTGATTAGATGATGGATTTAAGGGCAAGAAGAGACGCTGAATCTGTATATGACAATCATTTTTTACCCGGACATATAGTTCGTCCGGAATCCGGTTGAAACCGGATTTTTTGTATAAGTTAAAGTTTTATTTGAAGTTGATTAGATGTGGATAAGGAGATGCGCTGAATTCGTTTTTGAACTATCTTTTTTTGGTTGGACAAGTAGTTCGCTCGGAATTCGGCCGAAACCGGAAATTTGGCAGAAGTATAGCAGGAAGTTTTGATCAGTATCGTCAAAATAGATATTACTTATACACGTATATCTGAACTTGAGTTTCTCAGATGATTAGCCTGGCGAAGACTGGATCTGGCGTAGACAAGACCTAGTTGTCTGGGTCAAATATTAAATTTTTGGGATCCCATCGAAACCTTTGGTCTTGTTTATGAAGACGATACGAGCTTAGACACGCGCCCCCAACGTGGACATCCGTGGGAACTGGAAGTAGATCAATCTTCTTCTTTCTTCTTTTTATTTTTTTACCGGCCGCGTTGCATCTTTTCTAATTTCTTTCGTCTTTTACACATTTTAGGTTACGACTCTTCCTCCACTCGGTGACGTTAATTATAAATTTTCCTCACCCACTTTTCCCAAAGCAAAAATTGTAAAATCTTAAATTTTTCTAAAAATCATATTAAAAAATCAAATCTCCATTCCACTTAAACTCCATCTTTCATGTTACAATTTTTGCAAATCTCAAAATTCTTTTAATCGATGTTATTTATGGATCTTATTTCCATCTGGTAATTATTATGCAGTTTTTGTGTGGACATTCACACACAAATATCTACTTTTGAATTCAGTCTTCTACTTCCTAAGGACTAATAGCAGCAAGAACGGATACAGATGAGAGCCTGTTTATGTGTTTCTCGACGCCGAAGCAAAAACCCGTGATCGACCTTCGTAAATACTATGCGGGTGTCCGTAGACCCTTGTAGGGCTTTATACTGAACATTGCAACGACGTGAGACTGCGGAACTTTCGGGTACAGTGACAGAGCCCGTTCGGGTCAGGAATTAACTGCGAGAAGGGACAGACGAACGTAAAATTCAACCGAAAGGTATTTATCTTCGTTTGTGCCTTATTTTATCCGTAATTTTAACTGTCTGTAAATATCGATCAGCCGTGATTTGTAATTTGTTATGTTGACGATCCGCAGCTAACAGTTGTAAATGCTATTAAGGAAATAAATGAGTTATTTATTTATTTCTACTACGCAGTAGTATTATCAGTTCTTGGTTGCAGTGGCCATGACCAAGCAATAATAAAAAAAAAAACAAGGCGTGCAGCGAAATTAGTCCGCACAAGAACTCCATCAGCAATGCAAGAATCGACTTGACAGAAATCGGGACTATTTTTCCGCTGACGGTAGAAGTCTATCTCTATGAGATGCAATTTTTAAGGGGGCTTCGACTTACAGTATTGACCCTTTTTCCGTTGCATTGGATAAAGAGATAACTCTAAAGTAACTACTGTCAGAATGCAAAAACACACATAATGGAATGTTTTTAACATATATTCTTGTGCATAGACCCGTTTAATTTTTACACCTATGTACTTAACATACCTGTTGCAACCATTCCGTAGCAAGGTTGTTCCAAAACTTCTGATACCAATCAAGTTTGCCATTTTCTCCCGCCAGGAGCGCTGCCTCCTTCCACTTCTGGTGCAGAGCCCCTCGACGATGCTGTGTGATGTAGATACAAGCCTGGCGGACCCGGCCAATGGAGGACATCATAGAGATTGTACTTTTTATCTTCTCTGAAAGATAAAAGCACTAAATCCACTCGTTCGCATGCCTATTCACTAGCCGCATTAACAACCGGTAGCCTATCTCGTTTTCCACTTACACTTTTTCTAGATTTTTGCCTCTTATTTCCTGCTGAACGAACAAGAACTGATAATATTTAGAATAGACTTCACACATAACATCTTCCCGTCACACAGGTCTATTTGCATTCGATCGTTCGTACGCCAAAGGACAAAACATTCCATTACTGTGTGACTTTTTCCATCTGTGCGACTGACGAAGACTGTCAGAACAGGGAACTTTGGCAAGTCACAAGAGAAGCTTGTTCTACTATACGTTACCGGTTACCAGAACTCGAACCTGGCATGACTGGAAAGATAGATTTTGTCACTCCCATTCAATCACTTTATTCCAAGATTTCATACCCTTCAACGGGAACCCATTATTGTTAGCCTAATGTTCAATAGCTTTAAACCCTTCCTTGTTAATGTCTCATTCATTCCTGCCACCAGAGACGTTGCTAGCCAACATGTTTTGGAGGAAGGGGGGGGGGGTGCAATGTATCTATCGACTTACTAGTAATGTTTTACCGATCGTTTCTGCAGAAAAAAAAATTCCTTAAAATATATTTAAAAAAAAAAAATGACCGTTTTGACCAAAAATCGACTGGTTTTTAGAAAAAACCGACTGTTTCCAAGAAAAAACAGACATTTTACCGACTGGCCGACAACATTGGGAGGGGGGGGGGGGGCTGCAACGCAACTGCCTGCCACAGCATTACAGTTCACTGCAAAGGTGATACGCTACTTCGGCAAAAATACACGCTTCTCGTCAAATGATCAGGGTGGCTCGATCACAGCTACAATTCTTTTCAGGTACAGACCTCTCGCACTGTTCTGAACTGAAGGGAGGGCAAGGACATACTGATTAACGATACTTAACCTAAGGGGTCTCCGAAAGAAATCATTAGACTCACCCAGGTCATTTTCATGTAATGCAGTCAACAGCTTC
This sequence comes from Branchinecta lindahli, assembly GCA_023053555.1. Taxonomy (NCBI): domain Eukaryota; kingdom Metazoa; phylum Arthropoda; class Branchiopoda; order Anostraca; family Branchinectidae; genus Branchinecta; species Branchinecta lindahli. The sequence goes on from JAKZAO010000010.1 coordinate 11,284,709, forward strand.
GGCCCAACTTCTGCTTCAAGTCGATTCCTTAAATTCTCTAAAACTTCTAGCTTCTGTTTATGGTCAGGGCTTTGGTTCCACAGCCCCACGCTTGCTGCTAATTTTGAAATACGCGCGCTGATAGTGTCCAAATCTCCCGCTTCATACAACGCATCAATATCATCAACAACGGTTGACCAGCTGTCGGCGTCTTTGAGGGCTTTAACAGTTGCATCCAAGCGCTGTCGATTCCGCTCTAGCCGTATTAGATTATCGGCTGGATTTTTTTCTTCCTAGCAATGGAAACAAAATCAGACACGTCCAGAAGATGCGAGATTTCCCCACGTTTCAACTATGTTCAAACCTTCGAGCAATTCGCCTTATTCCAATCCAAACCTCCAAGCGGACTAGTTCCTAAAAGTCTCCATTGATAGTAAAATAAGGATCCATAAGGTAATGGGCACAACATAACAGCTTTCACTATCTAATCCAAACACAGTGCGAAACTTTCATTGCTCGGGAAGCACATTGCAGATTTTCTACTCATCAACTTGTGGATCTATTTTACTACATCTGTCACAAGTGTTGATAATGGGACAATGGAGGAGTTTCAGAAACCAGTCCACTTCGGAGCGCTGAAAGCTAATATGGCGAAGTGCGTCCAAGCCAATTACTAGAGAAAGCATTACAGCTATGTAAAAAATAACACAAAATTCTTAACAATTTTCAACTGACCATTATAGCATTGGTTCTTTATGGAACGATTGTAGGTTTTGTGAAGTAGATACGAAAACTGTTTCATCATTTTCTTTTTGAGCAGCCAAATTTCGGAGCCCTCGCAAAATAATCGCAATAGGCTATGTTTATAATTGTAACCAACCCAAAATGTTCATAAGTGGAAATTATTACAACAAAACTACACACCAACAGTTTTTAATGGCTTTAAAAGTTTTTTATTTGATAAACTTACTAAACTTCAAACCTTCCAATGTTGTGGGGCCCCTAAAGGAATGGGGTCCATAGGCAGGTAACTACTTTGCCTATTTGGTACTCCAGCACTGGTGCAATGACAAGCGGCAATTCGTCTTGATCTAATTGTAACTCGTCATTCTTGCACCATAACACTGTCAATCACTAAGCTGCTTAGGCTACAAAAGATTTTTTATCTGGTGAAGGTAAGCCAATCAGAAAGCCCCATTACTCCATTCTCTGGGATCAGATTTGCCTGAAACAAAGCAGGGACCCATAAACTTCCTGCAATGACTCGCCATTCAGGGGGCTTGTCAATAAGAGATTTCTGATGCGCTCTTGACCGAGCGTCAGATAGTTCGAGAAATACCCACGGGGATAAAATATTGCCTTGAGGGAGGAGTCTCTTTGGTCTCACGTCCAAGGAGGCCCGGGATTGGCTCTATCTGAGCAAGAACGCCGATTCGACCCAAGTGGAATTTTTGGAAACTAGGTGAGGCTCGGGCAACATAGCAACATAGAAGCATAGGAAATAACAAGCACCCTCAATGGCGAGTCATTACAGGAAATTTATGGGTCCCTGCACAAAGTCACAAGAGCAGTAGAAAAGCACTAACAAGCAAGCAAAGAAGGAAGAAGTCGTGTTTTGTGCAGAAAAATTGCTCAGTGAGGTTGTCATGTTACCAAACACTAAAAATATGCATGCTAAGCATTTCAATTAACCTTTAATGGCAAGCACAGGGTGGTAGCCCAGCAGTTCATAAGCAGGATAGTTGTCCTTGGGATATTTATTCCAGCCCCAGAACGAGAACCAACATTTACGTCCTTCCGATCACAATGTGAACTTACTTTAGAGAACTCTAAGCTGATGGATTTAAGCTCCTTCTTGATTTCACTCATCTTTTCCTGAATTCTGTGGACATCTTTCATCAGACTTGGAAGACTCTCTACAATCTCCTGGTTTGTTGCTTCAATGACACTGCTCACTTCGAAAATGTTTAGCTGCAGCTTCTTTATGGTCAATGCAACTTGCTCCTGTAATAAGTAATATGTTTAACTAGGCTCACACTAAAACAAGTACACTTTCACAATGGTGGACATATTCCCTATGCTAAATCATTAACATCTGTGCCCAGATCTGTCCTTGATACGGAAATCAGACAGTGATCAGAACCCGAACACTCTGCTCCTGCTCTGCTCCAGGAAAGCCGATCAAGAAAGCCAAGGAAGAGTGAATTTGTTGTTATCATAGAGAGACTGCAACTACTCAGCAAAAACGGATAGGTGTAGAAAAGGAGTAATTAACATTGTGAAGTATAGGACTTTCTACTTTGAGACTGAATTGTCCATGTTGACAATTGTTCTAAGCCTGTAAATTACTGGAAACATTTCACTGGCTCTTTCCTAATTGTATAATCACAGCTTTATAGAAAATTTACATCAGAAATGAGAGCTTCAAGGCTTCAAACTTTCACTACAAAATTTAATCCTGCTTCCTACTGAAGCCTTCAAGCTCTCACTTCCATGGAAACTCTTTTACAAAAAAGGAATCATACAATCAAGGAATAGTAGAATTATCATTTCCAGCAAGTCCCCGGCAACGCCAATAATTTAGTTTTAGGTTAGGTTTAAATAAACAGGTAAACTAAAGTACAGGAGTGTTGCATGAAGCTGCCCGTCCCATGGTGCCGCCCACCCCCTAGAAAAGCCACTAAAAGAAGAAATCTTAGGAACTGTAACTTATTAACTCATTTAGATGTTTGTTTATTACTATTTGGCTTGTTTTGAGCCAGATTTGACTCCAATTGGCCATGGTACATGAACCTGCCACCCTGGATCACGAAGCTGCCACCCCAGAAAAATCATGCAAATTCAAAGAAAATAGCAAATTTTGTTATTTGCAATAGGTCAAGGAACCTCTCTGACCAAACAGCAGGCCTCTAGCATTCGTAATGTAGCAAAATGCAAATTATAGCAAAGTGGGCAGCTTCATGATCACTTGGGTGCCTGTGATCTTTCATGTTTGCCAGCTTAGCCTTGAACAATTACAAGTAAACTGAGTTACCAGCAGCAAGTGAAGGTTTTGAGCTTCCTTTCAAGATGCTCCACTGAATTTTATTTCAATTTTTACTATGTTTCCAGAAGTCATTTCCCCAAAATAGGAGTTTAGGGTGGCGGCTTCATGCAGCACTCCTGTACAGTAATTTAGTTTAGTAACCTCTCAGTCTCACTAAGAAAAGCGACCAAACTCCATTAAAAAGGATTCTGCTCGAAAGAGGCTCTCCATAGGAAGTGATTTTTGTTGGTAAGACAACAGTTCCTTGCAGTTCGAGGTAACAAATACATTCCAGGAATTCTCGAAGGACTTGGTCTTGATTTCAGTTGTGTCAGTTGTGTCTGTCCACATGTTATCTGTTGACAAATCTCACCTGAACAGACGAAATCTCCGAGTGCATCAAAGTCTTATTGATCCATGATGACACATTAAAGCTGTTTTTCTCAAATTCATCCATTTTCAAATCTGTTCTGAAAACTAGACTAAACAAAAAAGAACGCACGGCCTTAAGAATTCAAATCTGTTGCTCTCGTCTGTCAGTTCATGGAGGTACAAGCCGTAGCAATTACAGTGCAATAGAGAAAAGTACAGTCCCAATCGCTAGACAGTTTTCATTCCAACCTGGCCAACCTCTGTGTCCCCAACTATCGCCACTCGTTTTTCCGTGCTCCCACAAACAGTTTGTGGGTCGATTGTGGCGAAAAGAGTGTTTCCGCGGCCTTTTGTGCGGCCCACAAATGTGTTTCCGCGACCTACAAGATTTTCGTGGCTCGCTTTGTGGCTCAAATTCGACAGACAACTGCCGAGGTGATTGTCGATTTTGTGGCTCGATTTTGGCGGGAAATTTGAAATTAGCAGCAAAACAACGTCAAAACAGTAAAATAAAAAACTTTCTCAAGTATGTGGACGTAAAACAGAAGATCCTTTCTGCACGGAATGGTAAGGACGAAAGCCTGGAGTTCTATTTATTGAGATTTTGCATGATTTTTATTTATATATTCCGAAATTTGAATTTACCGCCGCAAAATAGACAAAACGGCGTTTCCGCGAGTACTTGTGGCTCGACTGTGTGGCACACAATCGTGTTTCCGCGAAAAACACTCAGAAGTGTGTGGCCCACAATTGTGTCACGGAAAAACGCCTTATGCTTCAGCCATTTTTAACTCATTTAGTGGAGTTTTCGGAATACGAAATATTCGGAATAGCGAGAATACGCCTAGGCGTATGTATTCTCGCCGTTCCCCGAGGACTCCACTTGAAGAGTCCCCGCGTTTTTATTTGTCCCGGGGACTCACTTCCCGTATTCTCGCGAGTCCCCACGGACGGGGAATGTTCCGATTATCGTCACCATCATCAAAAAGGACTCCCTTTCAGATTCGGAGGGGATTCAATTTTTGATGGTGTAGGTGCAATGTAAAATTAATTAAAAACAATCAGGATAAACAAAACCAAAAATGAAGTGGATCCAGATAAGTTTCGTCAACTGCAAATTTTTTTTTCGAACACAAACGGACGGATGTTTTAGATGTATTCCCCGTGTTCTCACTGTTTTCCGCACGCGGAGTCCGCGTGGAGTGACTCCCTCTATTCTCGCCGTTCCCTACGATTCCCCGAGGAGTCCTCGGGGAACGGCGAGAATACGCCTTAATCAAGTGGTTCCGACTTCACCAGTCCCTTTAGTAGTGCTAGCAGAGCCGTAGTGTCGGGTCGGTGCTTCCAGAGCATTAAGTATTTTCGGTCACACCTATGTACAATTTACGTTAAAAGGACAACTCGCATTACATAGGGGTTTCTTGATTGTTTCTGCTAAGGTGTTCTGAGATAGTTGACCACTTATAAGGCTTCAGCTATTTTTAGCCTCTTTCCATGTCCCTTGCCTTGAATGTGACAATCTTAGCAAAATTTTCATAGCCGGTCTTCGGACCAATAAGCTTCTCTGAAACAATGAAAGGTAGCCTAATACTTCACGTAAAGAGAACAAACGTGGCGTGATAATCACTATAATGCTGATAGCGGAGTTGGGATATACTCATGAAGTGTCGAATCTCGGTAACGAGAATGGTTGAAATACTACTGAACTAGAATGGATTACTATCAAAAGTACGACGTGTCCTTTAAAGTTTAACCGAAAAGGGCTAGGATAGGACAATCTAGTTACCCATCCCTTATTCACTTAAATTGGCTTGAAGACCTGCTGAAAATTAGTTACTTCGTTGTTCCGCTATTGACGTATAATCGATCTTCAAATAGTGGAATTTCCGTGTTATTTGTGGTGCCTCTATGCGCTTGTATTTTTGCTCTATAACTTACGAGAAAGATTTATAATTTTTTTGGTTCAGGCACTAAGCAATCTTCACCAATCTAACCACTGCCCACTGAAAAGCCGCATTACCTTAAATTACCTTAAAGGAACAGTAAACTTGACTAGGCAACTTTCGGCCATCAAATCGGCCTGGGGGGCTTAGATAAATGTACAGGGACTTATTGTCGACAGGACCCCCCATCTTTGTTATCTCGAAACCCCTCCTTATTGTTCCCAGAGCTAGCTGGCAGGGCCTTGCCCCTTATGCACTGTAGTTACGCACTCGTGCACTGTAAAAGTTCGCGATTGTCTGTGTTATCAACATACAGGGTTGCCAGTTTACTAAAATAAATTCACTATGCAAAAGGAAAAAAGTAATACCAAACAAGAAAAGTACTCAGAACGTGTTGCTGGGTCATAGTCACCTTGGAAACAGAACCTGACAACTACTTTTTTCTTAAAATCTGCTGCAAAAGTAAAAAGAAAGTTCTATTGTGAGCACAATTGTACTACCGGTGGCAACCCTGTTGACATACATTGTATTACTTTGGTTCAAGGCAAAGATCGTGGGTTCGAGTCCTACTCCCGGCACACAAACCTTTTGCTTTTTTTTTTCTTTTGTTCTACTAACTCAAAAGTCGATTTCTCGGAAACTGCCCGGAAACTGCAATGGTCGTAACAAGAATTTTTCTAACTCTCAATATCGACTCAGGGTACATTCTTGATAATAATGTCAGGTAGCTCCCTGAGCCAAGTTTGAGTCAAGTTTACTGTTCCTATTGCACTTGCAAGCAACAAGGATGTTGTATCCCGATGAGTAGCTTGCGGATGATGATGGTGTTATTTTCTGGTTGCTGCTTCCGGGGCGCACCAGTCCACTTTCCAGGGCTCTCGGTGCCAATCCTCGTCGAGTCGCTTTTTGAAGCCGTCGGGTGTTTCGCTGGTTACAGTTGGTTCAGACAGGCTGTTCCACAAAGGAACAGCTCGGTTGCTGAAGAAATGCTGGCGAACACGAGAGGTGCCGAACTTTCTGGACAGTTTCCGGGAGTGGCCCCTTGTTCGTGAGTGGTTGTCGGGAGCGAAGAGGGTGGGAAGACAATTAGAGTTGAGAAGTTTGTAGGTTAGTAGCATGTCCCCTCTCTTTCGCCGGTAAGTAAGTGTCGGGATCTTCAGTTTCTGTAGTCGCTGTTCGTAGGGTAGTGCTCTAAGGCCTAGGATGGATTTTGTTGCTCGTCTGGACACCTTCGATGAGTTTCTTGTCTTGTTTGTAGAAGGGTGAGGCTAGGGCGTTACCGCTCTCCAACTTGGGCTTGACCAAGGCTTTGTAGAGCTTCAGCATGACAGTTGGATTGCGGGATGCGACTGACCGTTTGATCATCCCTAGGGTCTGATTGGCACTTGCCACTACCTTTTTGGTATGAGAGTGGAATTTCAACTTGTCGTCCACAATAACTCCGAGGTCCCTTTCTTCTGAGGTGAAGGGGATCGGGACGGGGGTGCTTGATCCATGTCTTCTCATCTGGTACCGTCGCTTTGGGTTGTTGTGTCCAAAGTGGAGAACACGACATTTGTCTGGGTTGAACTCCAGTTTCCATTCACCTGACCAGTCAGTTAAAGTGTTGATATCCTCTTGAAGGGTGTTTGTTAAGGCATTGGCAATTAGCTTTGAGTCATCTGCGTATTGTGGCATGGGGTTCTTCAGAAGCTGATGGGCATCGTTAATGTATGTTGAAGAGGGTTGGTCCTAGTACTGTCCCTTGCGGGACTCCACTGAGTACCGCAGCTTCCGACGACAAGACCTCCTCACCTGCTGTCCCGAAGATACGGACTCTTTGCTTGCGTCCAGTCAAGAAGTTCTGTACCCAGTCTGAAACTTGAGGGTGGATAGAGCATGCGTCAACCTTGATGCGTAGCCTTCGGTGACTGACTTTGTCGAATGCTTTTGCCTGGTCAAGGAGTGCTACGTCAACTGGTGTGGCTTGGTCCAAAAAACTGGTGACAATCTCGTAGGACTCTATTAAGTTTGTGTCCACAGACTTTCCTTTGACGAACCCATGTTGGCTTTGGTGGATGATGTTGTTTGCTGCCAGGTGTTGGGTAATTTCTTTGTTGACGATGCCTTCGATGACTTTGGATACAACAGATGTCAAGCTGATTGGACGGTAGTTTTCTGGGGAATTTTTGTTTTCCTTCTTGTAGATATGAGTGATGGTGGCAGTTTTCCTTCCAGTCCTCTGGTACAGATCCTTGGTCAAGCGATAGCTGAAATATCCTTGTCAGTACTGGAGCTAGAACAGAGCTGGCTTCTTTCACTGTCCTTGGGTGTATCCCGTCTGGTCCCCTAGATTTGTTGGGGTCTAGGGACGCAAGACGTTTTTCCACATCTGATTCGGAAACCACAATCCTTTGCATGGGTATGGTGACGATGTATTTTGTCATTTCCGGTAGGTCCTTGTCATTGAAGTCATTGGTGTACACAGATGCGAAATGCTCGTTCAGGGACTCAGCGATTTCCAGAGGGGTGGTGGAGGTTGATCCGTCAGATCTTTGGAGGGGGGGGGGGATAGTACGCCGAACTGGCCAGAATCTCTTCGGGTTTCTTTTTGCGTCGTTGGCGAGGGATTCTTCATGCTTGGATATACATTGGCTGATGGCCTTTTTGCATATTTTTCTGGCATGCTTGTAGGCTTCCAAATTTTCTGGGAGTGACTTTTGACTGTACTTCACCGTTGTGTTGAGATTAAAATTTCCCGCGTCATAGTAGAATTTATGCTGTGGGGACGGCTGGAGATATTCTGAGCCTCATAACTAGAGCAGATAGTGGAAAATCAAAAAATCCCTTTGCAGAATCCAAATACTTCAGTGTATCCAATTAAATGACACACAAATGAGATGGCTTTTTTCAGTTAAACTTTAAGGGTAGGTAATAGATTTGATAGGTCTCAGAATAGATGGCGAAGAAAAAAAAAATTATTATTACTTCCAGGCTAACTACTTGTCCGACGAGAAAATGGTTTTCATATTCATGTTCAGCATGTCTTCTTACCCCTAGATCGAACATCTAATCAACTTCAAATAAAACTTTTACTTTTAACAAACTTTCACACAGTCGAGCCACAGGCTGAAACTCGCGGAAACGCTGTTTTGTCTATTTTTTGGCGGTAATTTCAAATGTCTGAATATAGAAATAAAAATCATGTTAAATCTCAATAAATAGAACTCCAGTTTTTCTTCCTTACCATAACGTGCAAAAAGGATCTTCAAGTTTTATGTCTACATACTTGAGAAAGTTTTTAATTTATTGTCTCGACGTTATTGTGCTGCTAAATATGAATCTCCCGCCAAAATCGAGCCACAAAATCGACAATCACCTCGGCAGTTGTTTGTCGAATTTGAGCCACAAAGCGAGCCACGAAAATCTTGTTGGTCGCGGAAACACACTTATGGGCCGCACAAAAGGCCGCGGAAACGCTCTTTTCGAGCCACAGTCGACCCACAACCTGTTTGTGGGAGTACGGAAAAACGCCTTTTATTAGAGCTATATTTCGGCCCTTCTTGGCAAGGGTTCTCTTCAGGCTCAAGCTGGAAGCAGTCTGGACCACATTCTCCTCCTCTAGCAAGGAGAGTAGCCAAGTAAAGCGATCATACTCTCATCAAAAAGGATTCGGATGGAAAGAGATTCCATTGCAAAGGATTCTGCTGGCCGGGGACTCCTCATGGCACAGGATGCACCAGGCCGGAGAATCTCTCAGGAAATTGAGCACTCTGGGGCAATTGCTGAGAGATACCCCGGCCCGGTGGATCCATTGAGATGAGAGAGTCTCCAGCCAGCAGAATCCTTTTTGATGGATTGCAGTCCCTTTACTTGGCTACTCCCCTTGCTGCAGGAGGAAAATGTGGTCCAGACTGGCTGGAAGAGGACCCTTGCCAAGAAGGGCCGAAATATAGCTCTAATAAAATGTAGCGGACGTATCCGTTTTGAAGTATCAAATATGAGGACTCACTGAACTTAAGGACCAAAGAAGTTACTCGCCATCAAACTTTCGACTATTCCATTACTTATCAAAGACTTTGACTGAGAAATTCCATCTTATTCTTCCATAAAATATAGGAACAACAAATTCACAAGCACCTCGGAATATACACAATATAAAATTTACATAAAATGAGTATGCAACGTTTGTTTGATACGCAGGTCGTTATATCTCACACGTCAGAAGAATGGGTCTCTGGCACATCACAGTGATGTAGTCAAGTAAATCTGGTGAAACCAAGGACGGCTAATTCGGTAAAAATAGCACTGCAATTTTCTCGTTACGTCTATGCAAATAAGTGGTAAGACCATCCAATCAAAGAGTTTAAAAGTCAGATCTCCTACACCCTTCCGTCCGCGCAGCGGCCATGGACTGAATCATCTGAATACGTTTCCGATGCAGCGTTCAGTAAAACTTTCAGAAAACCAAGAACGAAAACATGGTAGAGGAGCGCTACCGACTTGCCTTACTAATTTCTATTCTTATCTTCGTAGCTGTATCCTTTAAGTTGAAGCCAGTTTCCGAGGTACTATTTTTATTCAAATTCCCTACTGGTCACTAATTTCTGTGGTAACTTATGCAACCATCCGGCGATTACCAATTCCCAACTTCTCTCAACGCCAAAACGCCAATAGGCCTACTGTACTTGTAAGTTGTAACGGAAACCACATGATAACAGAAAATAATCGGAAAATATCACACGCCGGGCGTCAGGAAGGCGACATTTATCCCATTATACATTTTTGGTAAAAATTTAAGTAGGCTGGTAAGCTAAGTTTTCGCTGGGCAAGACCAAAATTTGTAACAAGATTCAAAAAGAGGAAATCCAAAGTTTCTAGACAAATTCTACAACAGAATTACCTAGGGAGAACGTGCCTTTAGTCAATATTGCACAATAAACAAGACTAGGGTGGGGTTGACTTGGGGGGAAAATGTGTTGAATCCCCAAGCCTTCCTCTTACGCATTTCCTACTATCGAATGAAACTACATAAAGATTATCAAACAACTTAGTAAAAGGGTGAGACCGGCGACAACATTGCCCGATCCGCTCGTCGCAAAGGCCTTGTACGAATCCACAATATTGATTTTCCCACCCATATAAGGGTGAGTGTAGCTATTGTAGTAGACCACGTCGGGCCAACTTGAATTCGGCGCTACTTCCAACCTAGCAGGGTCACCTTCTTCACACTTGTAGCTAAGCGTGTTTCTGTATTTCTGGAATGAGGTCAAATCGTCGTCCGAGCGTCGGTCCGTCTCAGCATGGAACCAGTGGCAAAGGCGTCCAGCTAATGAGAGAAGAAAGGCTTAAATGACCAAACTCATCTACAGAATTCACTCTACTTTCTTAATTACATTTTTATTCCCGAGATTTCAGTGTAATCGACTCGACATTTAAAGGACACGTCGTAATACAACCTTCTTCCGTAATCGCTCAAGGTATTCCTGAACGTTAGATATACGAATAGTTTTGTCCCCTCATTTGTTTCTCTACGTAATGGAAGTTAGTAGGTTATTAGACCCCAATCGTTATTTTGTACATTGTTTGTTTTCAATATTTCATATGTAATTTGACCACAATTGTTCTATGTTGACACATTTTGTTGTTTCTGATTTATGTCTGACGTTACTACCTGCTATTCGGCTTGTCCGTAACTGGTGATTAAATGAACTGAACTGAACCCGGGGCCCCAATCTCATACGGTACATTCTAACCCCCCTAACGACACCACACTGCTTTTTACACTTTCCGTGGTTCGATAATTTTATTCTCGATGCGTACGGTACCATGTTCCAGACATTTTTTATTCGAGAAGCACACGTACTCGTCAGAACACACTTGAAGTAGGCCCCTCCTTCTGTTTTTTTTTTTAATTTTCAGTTAAATATTTTCACTGAAATGACCATCCTTCATTAACTGTCAAAGAGGCCCAAAAATAAATGACAGTTTTTACTCTGAAGAAACATTATTGCTAAATTCTTTCGTCGTGATTTCTAGAGCAAATAGCCTAATAGCCTATTATATATATTTATAATATTACTTGTAATATTACCCCCATTATATTTTAGCCTTATACCTGCAATAAGTGACACTGCTGCCTATTATATCTGAAGTTTTCTCACCAATCACCCAACAACATATTGATCAAATTGACTGGATCGTCGACAAGCAGCAAAAAGACATGTTGATTCTATAGCCTACCTATGCTTTTTTTTCCACCATGAGATAGTCCGACCGGAATCCGGCAAAAATTTTGTGACCGACTTGCCTTGAGCGTCCATTATGGGGTAAGAAGACATGTATATTCTATACACAAAGTATGGTTCATTTCTGGCCAGACGAATGGTTCTACCGGAGTCCGGAGAGAGCCAGAAATGTGGTCGAGCTAACAATTTCTTCATCGACTTGTTGGATTCGCAGACATGAAGGGGGAGGGGGGCATAGGCGGGCTAGGTGACACGTTACTTACCTTTCTGGGGTCGCGGAACCCCTCTTCTTGTAAACTCCACACCCGCAAGAACTCGCACTTTCTTCCTTTGTTCTTCAGACAACATCTCGTAGCCACCTATTGGCTCATCCGTGATTATAAGTGGGTGATAATGGGTGGCTGAGTGGGGGTCACTACCACCTTCGACTACAATCTGGTACACAAGACCGCGTTTCAAAACCATATCTGCCGCTAGGTACCCGTCCATATACCTGAAATAGAAGACACTGTACCTTCGGTACCGGAGGCGCGTGGAATAATGATAATTCAACATTTCAGGAAATGCAATATGCAAGAAAATTCTTCAGGATCGCCACGAAGAGACTCTTAAGCTCAGAAATTTGTGGACTTACACCGGTCTAAGAATATATACACTTTTTCACGAAATGACGACCTTCATCCCGAGTTGCCTTTTATTTGAAGTTCATAGTACAGCGGGAGCGGATGGCGAACTGTAAGTAGCCGTTTTATTCCTGGCGGACTACGTCAGAAGGTACGCTGAACAGCTCCCTGCCTCACCCAGCGTACAAACTAGCGGGTCCACTGGCACTCAGCGGGCGGCCCGCTGGCAAATAAAACAACTTCGGGCACCCCGCGCCTCCCAGCCTACGGCCCGCTGGCGAATAAAACGACAACGAACAGTCCGCTGTACTATGAACTTCAAATAAAACGCGGCTCCGCTCATGTATGGAATCTTCTAAACATCTCTTATACCTCCGCAGATCCAGCGAAATTTCAATTTCGCATCACTCTCTACTATTGAAGCAGCAGGTCCTGCATCAGTCCCAACCAACCTATAAGTCCTCACCACCCCTGGTAATTTCTGTCGTGGCTTAAACTAAATCTGACGCCATACATGTTGTGTGACATCAAAACGAATCGTCATAACGTCCCGTCTGCATCTTTGTCACAACAAGACAACAAGGAAAACACACTTCTTTTGTACCTGAAACTGCTGGCAACGTATGGCGTCCCCCCTGAGGATTTACCATTCGAGTGTACATTTCGTTTATCCGACCGGTACTGGAGTACTGTTGTCCCGTCTGGCATTTTGAGCTGACGCATGAGCAGTCATTTCGATTCAATATCGAGCGCTTTTAGTTGCTTTTAAATCCCCAAAGGTGCCGTATTTAACTCTTCTTAATATGTTTCACCTAAAAACCCTTTCCCAACGCCACGAAACCCTGTCATTTAACCTTGGAAAACATATCCTACAAGACCCAACCCTACGCCCCATCCTGCCCCCAGTTTTCGTCACAATTCGAGTCAGGCCTGGCAGAGCAGCTTCGCAGCCGATTCCGGTAATACAACCGGTCACATGCTCTCAAGCTCAGTTTCAGCGTAGCTTCGTGCCCTCATTCGTGAGCCGGCTCAATTCCGAAGCAGTTTGATCAACTGCTAGTATATAAATATATTTCTTAAATTTTCTTTTGTTCTTTAGATTTTAATTAACCTATATTGTGGTCTGAGTATCTTGTGTCGTCGTTGTTGTTATATTTATTCATTTTACGTTTGACGTCATTTTATCTTGATACAGTTGTTTTGTTGACAAAAAACCGAAAATTTGGCTGGTCCGTGAATGGTTTGAGAATAAACTAAACTGAACTGAATTGAACAATACACACCATGCAAGGCCCGAGGAAGGTAGTCCTGTTAGGCCAGAGTATCCCCTCGACTGTCCACTAGGTCCGATTCTTGCCCCGAAAACTCTCTTGGAAGGGTCGAAAATGGGAGGGATTGTCCACGGCTGGCTGAAAAGCAAATAAAGGATTATTTAATATTTTCGAAAATAAGATGGTACTTGAAAGTTAGTCGACACAACGCTTCATACAACACCTTCTATAGGCGTTTTTCCGTTTTTCCAGTTTGTGGGTCAATTGTGGCTCGAAAAGAGTGTTTCCGCGGCCTTTTGTGCGGCTCACAAGTGTGTTTCCGCGACCAACAAGATTTTCGTGGCTCGCTTTGTGGCTTAAATTCGACAAACAACTGCCGAGGTGATTGTCGATTTTGTGGCTCGATTTTGGCGGGAAATTCAAATTTAGCAGCAAAACAACGTCAAAACAATAAAATTAAAAACTTTCTCAAGTATGTGGACATAAAACAGAAGATCCTTTTTGCACAGAATGGTAAGGACGAAAGCCTGGAGTTCCATTTATTGAAATTTTGCATGATCTTTATTTATTTATTCAGACATTCGAATTTACCTCCAAAAAAATAGACAAAACGGCGTTTCCGCGAGTTTCAACTTGTGGCTCGACTGTGTGGCACACAATCGTGTTTCCGCGAAAAACACTCAGAAGTGTGTGGCCCACAATTGTGTCACGGAAAAACGCCTTATATTTTGGGAATACTTTACCCATAAAGAGATTACACCCTAGCCAACGAAAAAACTGCCAACAGAAAATGACCAATAAGACAGGTGGTACGCGTGAAAAAACGTGAAACTTCCAGGATCTCGCTTCTGACTAAACATTGCTCCAATACTCTTGATGACTAACTCTACGTGCCGATGAAGAATCGCCGTGACGTAGCGAAAGAGCCGGAAGCGTCACCACAGCTCCCCCCAACGAACGCCGTTTATTTGTTGACACAGGATTTGAGTCATCGTTCGGACGACGTTTCTCGTTCTTTCCGAGGTTTACTGGCGTGTTTTACCTTAAATTACCTTAAATCGCACTTCTAGCGAGATAAGGTGGTGTGATCCTCCTGTAGAGTAGAGTAGAGTGGACTTGGTTGTATAGAGTATACAGTGACTAAGAAATCAAAAAAGGGTCGGACAAGTTTTCTAATAGCTTACAAGTTCAGAGCGGTTACCAAACGTCCATAACTCAGTCTAATAGTAAAAAATGTTATACCTCAAAGTGTTACACTGTTCGTTTCCCCTTTTTCAGATGATGATTTCAATATATCCGTTTTTGTTGTGCAGGGAAACCAAGGGCCCTTTCTTACAACCCGTAGCACAGACTCACTAAAAACCCAACTGACGAAACCGGGGCACTACCTGGACTCCTTTGTTCCCTATATCTCTCTATAGGCAATTTCTAGTAAAATACAGACTTAAGATATTTTTTTGTAATTAGTTCGTTTAATTCCATTTAAATTTTTTTTTAACAGTGGTAGATAGTCATTCATGGTCACGTAGTCACGCGTACGTTAAAATTTTGAAAAAAAATACGATAACAAACATAATTGCAAAAATACCAATTAAATATGGAATTCGGAACCGTTGAAATAGTTTGCAAAATAGGGAGCAAAGGAGTCCAGGTAGCACCCTGGTTTCGTCAGTTGGATCTTCAATGAGTCTTTGCTACGGGTTGCAAGAAAGGGCCTTCGGTTTCTCGGTGGGTGCGTTCCAACTTCCAACTTGCGACACATTTACTGTAGAAACTGTCAGAAACCTTCAGAAACGGCTACCACTGCTAACTTTCCAGCTCCGGAACACAGGTAGTGGTAAGGTCGGCTTCACTACCCAGACGCCCCAGAATCTGGGGTCCGGATTATGTGAAGACGGTCCCAAACAGAAATCCAATCAAATGTCTCTTCAACAGTCCACTTTTGGGCATTTTTCAGCACTTCAGTCTTATCCTTAGATTTTACCACCTCAGCACAATAATTTCTCCAAGTCAAATGAAAACTACTTCCAGATTTACGTTTCTTTTCACCCAGAACCCGGGAATCTGGTAGATTTTTCTACCAGATTCCCGGACGCGTCCAGGGTGCTTTCAGACCGTTTCAGACCTGTCTTCACTACCCATACCGGTATCGAAGAAAACGGAACCCAGGATCCGGGCGAAAAATCCAGGTAGTGAAGCCCGACCTGTATAGGTTTGGAGCAGTTTGGAGAGTGTTCCACCCTACTTACCGTAGTTACTACGCATGACGTCACGAATTTTGGCTTCTTGGCGTCAAGGCTGGAACGCATTTTTAAATTTTCGGTAAAATATTACTCCACGGGGTAATCCAGCCAATCACGTTACAAAGATCCGTAGTCACCACGCTTACTACGCTCCCGAGCATGTAAACAAAAAGTTACTATAAGTTACTATTTCAAGAAGGTTGGAACGGTCAGCGTAGTAACTTTCCGTGCGGTTAGAACGGAAATGGGTAACTAATAGTTACTATTGTTAGAAGGGTGGAACACGCTCTTGATAATCCCAGCGGGAGATTCGAATTTTAAAATAAAGGGTCATGTTAAATGTAGGAAAAACGAAGCCTATTCCCCCTGAAAGGAAAACACCGAATTCAACGCGACACGCCTCTTAATCCCGGTGGTCTTTTGATCACGGTGCCACCCGATGAAAAATTCTTTGACTGTGTAGTAGTATGGTAGTTGTAAAAAAAGTTGCATGTAATGGTATGTAGTAGTATGGAATAGTTTGATTAGTGATATGTAGTAGTATGGAATACTCTGATAAACATGCCTCCGACTGGGTTAATCTTATGTAGTAGTATCCGATAGGATCCAGTTTGCTAGTAGTAGCATGTAGTAGCAGCAGTTACTACTGCATGCTATTTTTTGTACTACTCCATACGACTAATTCTCGGAAATTTTTCATCGGCCATGAAGTACACTGTCAGAAGTTTCATAACAGATAACACAAGGATACGCTTTTTCAACAGACAACACTTGAGATCTGGTCTGTTGTGATTTTGAAAACGTTATGCATTAAATGTTACGCATAACAAGCATTGCCAGGAAGGGACAGAAAACCGCAGAAAAAGCATCGGCTGACTTTCCCGATATCACGATGACAAACAAAAAAGTCAGATGATGCTTTTCGGCAATTTTCGACTCTTCCTGGTAATGCTTATAAAATTTAATGCATGATGGTTTCAAAATCACAACAGATTACATTCCAAGTGTTGTCTGTTGAAACCGCGCATCCTCGTGTTACCTGTTATTGAAACTTCTGACAGTGTAACGAGCTGCGAGGCGTTTTCCCTCTCATGTGTAAAGGACTGATCAATGATGTAAAGGATGATGTAAAGGACTGATGCATGCGTGAACATAACTGGCTGGCAACCTGATGAAAAATTCTTTGACTGTGTAGTTGTATGGTAGTTGTACAAAAAAGTTGCATTTATTGATCTGTAGCAGAATGGAATATTTTGATTTAACATGCATCCGACCGGGTTAATCTTAAGTAGTAGTATCCGATAGCATCCAATCTTGCTGCATCCAGTTTGCTAGTAGTAGCATGCAGTGGCAACAGTTACTACTGCATGCTACTTTTTCGTACAACTCCATACGACTAATTCTCGTAAATTTTTCATCGGAAACAAGCCAGCGATATCGGACAGACCACAGCAGTCAAAGGGCTCCCTTTTCTCACATCAGCAGCTTTGCGAAGTTTATCACATAGGAAACTAACAGGAATGAAATACTGTGCTTCACCACTGCACTTTTAAGCTTCCAAGTAGGATTCTTGACAGTAATGAGGATAAAATCATCAGTGTCTGGACCAGAAATAGGTGAATCCGAATTCGGACTCAAATCCAGGATTCGTCCTTTTGGCAGGATTCGAGTCTTCTGCTTGTCAGGCTGGATTCAGATTCCAAACCCTGAATCATACGAATCCACTCCAGTTCAAATTTTTTTCCAAATTTTTGCACCCTGTGCGAGGCCCAAAACGAGCCCCAAATTCATTCCTGGTTGCGAAGAGAAAACCTGTACTATAACAACCACACACGAAAACCTTGAAATATGGTTTATATTGCTCAATCAACCGTCTCATTTGCCTTAGGCATCAGCGCTTTTAATGGCACTTGCCCTTCGGCCAAGTGCCATATAGCGATCGCAATTTCTGTCCGTCCGTCTGTCGGTCTGTCTGTCGGTCTGTCGGTCGGTCTGTCGGTCGGTCTGTCGGTCGGTCCGGGTTTGGCTAGTTCGGGCACTTCCACATAAGCTAGGATGATGAAACTTGGCAGGCATATCAGGGACCCCAAATGATTAAGTTGGAAATAGTCACTTTCCCGACCCGACCATCGTGGGGGGAGGGAGGGGAGCCGGAATCCGGAATTTAGTGGCATGCATAACTTTCGAACGGGTGATCAGATCTTAATGAAACTTGATATTTGGAAAGACGTCATGCTTCAGGTGTCCCATATCAAGTCCGGACCGAATCCGATGTATGTGGGGGGGAGTCGGAGGGGGGAACCGGAAATCATGTTAAACGCTTAGAGTGGAGCGATCGGGATGAAACTTGGTGGGAGGAACAAGCACAACCCCTAGATACATCATTGACAGAACCGGACCGGATTCGTTCACTTTGGGGGAGTTAGGGTGGTGTTCCGGAATTCCGGTGATACGGAGTTAAGTTACTTCCAGGTGGGCTAGGACAATGAAACTCGGCAGGTAAATCAGGGACGCGACCAGATTAACCTGGAAATAGTCAGCTTCCCGATCCGACCATCGTGGGGGGGTGGAGGGAGGGGGAATCCGGAATCTTGAGGTATGTATAACTTCCGAACGGGTGATCGGATCATAATGAAACTTGATATGTAGAAAGACAACATGCCTCGGATGTCCCATTTCAAGTACGGACCAGATCCGATGAAGCTGGGGGGGGGGGGTCGGAGGGGGATCCGGAAACCTTGTGACATGCTTGGAGTGGAGCGATCGGAATCAAACTTGGTGGGAAGAACAAGAACAAGCCCTATGTAGATCAGTGACAGAACCGGACCGGATTCGGGCATTGTGGGGGAGTTAGAGGAGGGAGGGGTCCGGAATTCCGGTGATCGCAAGTTAAGCTACTTCCACACATGCTAGGACGATGAAACTTGCCTTGAAAATTAAAGACTTGACATGATTGGCTTAGATTAGTTAGTTCCCAGATCCGGCCATTCCTTAAAGTACTAATGCTAACCGCAAAGTACAAAAAATATTTGTAAACAAAATATAGATTTTCGTGATCCCTATGAGCCCATGATCATTTTTGCCTCAAGGGTTTTGCTTACAACTAAATTCCTTAAAGTACAAACAATACTTTTGTGCAAAACATACATTTTCGTGCTCCTGATGATCATCTTTTTTGCTTCAAGAGTTTTGATTACAGATGATTTTCTATAACTTGGAAATAGTCACTTGCCCGATCCGACCATCGTGGGGGGAGGGAGGGGAGCCGGAATCCGGAATTTAGTGACATGCATAATTTTCGAACGGGTGATCGGATCTTAATGAAACTTGATATTTGGAAATACCTCATGTCTCAGATGTCCCGATTCGAGTCCGGACCGAATCCGATGAATGTGGGGGGGGGGTCGGAGGGGGGAACCGGAAATCATGTGACACGCTTACAGTGGAGCGATCGGGAGGAAACTTGGTGGGAGGAACAAAAATAATCCCTAGGTTCATCATTGACAGAACCGGACTGGATTCGTGCACTACGGGGGGATTTGGAGTGGGGTTGCGGAATTCCGGTGTTACGGAGTTAAGTTACTTCCAGATGTTCTAGGACGATGAAACTTGGCAGGTGTATAATGGACTCGGCCAAATTAAGTTGGAAATAATCACTTGCTCGATCCGACCATAGTGGGGGGAGGGAGGAGAGCCGGAATCCGGAATTTTATTGGCATTCATAATTTTCGAACGGGTGATTGAATCTTAATAAAACTTGGTATTTGGAAAGACCTCATGTCTCAGATATAATTTCAAGTCGAGACCGGATCCGATGAATCTGGGGGGGGGGGGGTCGGAGGGAGGAACCGAAAATGATGTGACACGGTTAGAATGGAGCGATCGGAACCTCCCGAGCGTCACCGTCGAAAAGGAAGTGCTTGAAAATTTCGCTGATTTTTCCATAAGATGTCAAAATATTTAAAACAAATTGTTCAAATATATTATACAACAGCAAATATAACTTAGTGACCATTTCTTTTGAATGTAACTGTAGTACCAAACAACCCATCACACTGACAAACCTACTATCCATTCACATCCTACTACGATAACTTGAATACAAGCTAAAAAGCTTGCAAGTGCCATATGAGCTTGCAGCTCTTGTTTTATTACCTCTGATTTTTAAACTATAATCTATTACATGATTTGTTTTTGTTAAGGTCGGGAATCGAAACCGGATTCGAATCCTCGACTAAGGTGGATTCGGATTCGTATCTAGCCCTGGATTCGGATTCGAGCCCTTTCATGATCGGATTCTCCCGTCTCTGGTCTGGACCGCTCATTCCTCGAACGAGTCAGCGATAGGTAAGAGGGAGGGTTGTTCTCAACATCTGCACATCCCAGCCGCAGAGTAGAATGGTCGCGGACTATTCTGGGTAGAAAATAAACAAGCATACTCACTATTTCGGAGTAGGAACTATGACGAAAGGTTCACAATTCTTTTTCGTTGGGTTCCGGTTAAACTCTATGGTAACGTTTCCACGCTGCCACAGCCGATGGAAGGTTGGCCGCTTTTTCTTATCCAGCTTTCCAATAGACCAAACGATAAACATAGGCCCATCCACGTTAATGTTCTGGTCTCCCGGGTCGGCTGAAAATAAAAATTTGCATTGTCTTAAGAGATGTTCTAAGTGAAAGCTTTCACTTAGAACTTCTCTTAAGTTGTTATACTTACCCGAGGAGACGCTGCGCCCGAGATTTTGAGGTTCAATTTTGCTCTGATCTACAAAATTTCGCCTGCGGTGCTCAGTTTAAGTTTATTTTGAGCACATACGTCAGAAGCTGCTATGATACCGAGTCTTGGCTCTCCTTGTAAAAGTTGATATGAAGGGCATGATGGAATTCCTATTATTTATTTGTTTATTATTTTATTGCAATGTCCTTTTGCACAATCTATTTCTTGAACTGACTGATTGAATTCAATTTGATTGATTGAACCTTGTGGTGTCTTTTTGTCCGTTGTTTCTAATCCTTATAATTGCCGGGCAGCCAGTCGTATGTTCTGAGCTCGTAACCCCCCCCCCCCCCTCCCATATGCACTTCGAACCGACCCTGGCTGCCCAAGCATCGTAGCTGACGTATCCGTTTAATGCATTGTTTGAATACATGTTTAAGCCTCTTTGGCAAACCAAAATATTTTTATTGCTAATTTTTGTCGGGCAAACCCCTTCAAGTTTGAATGTCGTCGGCAAATCGGGATATTTTACACTGTAAAATATCAAACTCTGTAAGCTTTCGCCCGACAAATTTACGTCTCGTCGGTCAATTGTGATCTTTTGCATGCAAGAAATCAAATTCGGTAAGCTTTTGCCCGACGAGGGTAGGGTCTCGTCGGCAAACTTGTATCTATATTTACATGTGAGAAATCAAGTTCTGTAAACTTTCGTCAGGCGATGACCGATTTCGATTGACGTTCAAATCAAATCAAACTTTACAAACTCTTGTCAGGCCTAACCGACAGTAAATCTTGGTGATGAATCGTCTTTGTTGTACTTAAGAAATCAACTTCTGCAAACTACTGGAAGTTTCGTCGGCGAAACGGGGTCCTTTTTAGAAATACAAATCCTGTAGCCTTCTGTCGGGCGGAAAACTTAAGTTTTCCACATCTGTAAATTTGGCTTAATTGCACCATGAAATCTGTTTTCTTTGGTTTTGTTTGTGGATAAAGCCCTGTTCACAAGCATGTTTAGCCAAGCACAGATGTCTAGGCACGTGCCTAGCATCACCGTTCACACCCATACCTAGGCACAGGTTTTGGGCCAAGCACGGAGTTCCAGGCTTTAGAACTCGGTGCCTGGCTACGCCTAAGCTACACGCCTAGGCATCTGGGTTTGGCTAGGCATGCTTGTGAACGCGGCTTAAGCACGTGTGTCCGATAGCATTATTAGCAGAAAGCTGAAAACCGACCTCCACCACATAATGGATCGAGCAAACCAATTGCCTTGTGAATAGCAGTGTTCAGCAAACCTCTCAAAACTTTGACTAAAGATCAGATACCACGTTAGTGGAGCACTGCAGGCCAAGATACTTTTTGCGTCAACCTATCCGCACGACCGTTACTTACGCGATCAGTATTTTATGTTACACGTAACGCAATTAGGTATATTTTTACCATTCACGCAATTAAAATTATTAATTAATATTCATTTATTTTTATCCGTGAGTGACGGGTTCGAGTCACTTTAACTTCGTTTTGCTAAAATCCCGTAATCTTTTACTTACGAAACCGGTTTGAGGTTTCAGGCCAATTTTTGTTACGTTCCGTTCGCTTCCTTTTTCGTCGGATTCGCGCAATCTCCACGTGCCCAACGAACAGCCAGAAATGTCACGACAACGAACGTTGTTGATTGGTTTACACAGGATTTGAATCAATTTTTAGGTTCGTTTTGGAGACATTTCTTGTTCTTCCCGAGGTTCACTGGCGTGTTTCAGACTTGGTCATATGGAGCGTGTTCCACCCCTCTACCAATAGTAACTATTAGTTACTATTTCCGTTCCAGCCTCACGAAAAGTTACTACGCTGACCGTTCAAGCCTTCTCAAAATAGTAACCAATAGCAAGAACAAAAATCAGTAAGAACTTCTGTTTTTAGTCGCATGCAGCGACTATGAAAACCCCGACAAATCTGAGCGGAGCTGGAGGTATTTACTGTAGCTTTGAGCTGATGTTGATACCCGTTTAGTTTTCTTCCGTCTTCACCCTTGCCTATCGCACAAGAAATATCGAAAGAGGCGAGCAGGAGGCGTACTCCGCGCGCTGATCCTCTCTGGAGCGCCTCCATAGAACCAATCAGCGTTGACTTCTAGATTTCCTCTTTAGGAACTTACCGGCGATCAAGCTATTTGTAGAGGTAACGAAACGTGATTTGGTTACCGAAAATTTAAATAAAAAAGCGTTCCAGCCTTGACACAAAATAGCCAAAACTCGTGACGCCCATAGAGTATTCAGCGTTAATCGAAAAGTAAAAAAAAAAGACACCAGACTGCGGCACTAACTGAACTGAACTGAATTTTATTTATAACCTGTCTTAGGTAGAGACGGAGTATGGTGAAAAATGAAAAAAGAAAGAAACACAACAACAATAACCAAAATAATTAAAAGTTTTTGCTTCATCCTTTTGATGGATCTCAGGACAGCCGCAGACGGATCAGCTATATAAAACCTTTCAATAAGATGGCTGTTCCTTGTCCAGGGGAGAGGCGTAGCAAATATTTGGCAAACCGGAAGAAAACTGAACGATTTTGACGAAGATTTTCGTTACTGAAGATGGTCCAGAAAGGGGAAAGATATAGACGTGGGGAAGATCCGTGGCATTGTAGGAGTACGCTAGAATCTTTCGGTTGGCATTGGCCAACCGAATTTTCGGTTAGCATTGGCACCTTTGTCGCTGGACAATGCGATTTAGGGTAATTTAAGGTAATCGCAACTTCCGCAATCCTAAAGGAAAGTTTAGGACCTCGTCTAATAGTAAAAAAAATTATTTAGACTTACATGACTGAAGGCTTCTTCTAAAGGTAACGATATTGATGCCATCTACACTGGCAGTTGTGTAGAACTGGAGCGAGTCCTGACCACCTACTTCGTCGTCCCTGCAAACGCCCCGCTTGGAGCCAAGGACATCGACACACTGAAACCAAAAGTAGTTCAATTAAAGCGAACAGTTGAAGGAGTTGGATGGGTTGAGGCATGAGATTCTTGGCATTAGAGTGTATGAGGGGCTGTCTGGGTCTGCAATTTCCAACCTTGAGCCTTTCCATGGTCTTCTTCAATGTTTTTCTCGTAGTTGTTGTTTTTCTTTCTTTTTGGTTTCTTTTCATTTTTAGTTTATTACTCCATTTTTTCTTGTTTGTTGTAGTGGGTTGACAAGAAATTATTATTATTGTTAATTGTTATCGGCAACTCGTTCTGGAAACCTGAGGAGACGGCCCTGTGTTGTTAGTGTTACATAGTTTGCAAGTAAGACCTCCTTTTCTCTCAGAGGACATGGGTGTCGTGACTTTAGTCTTCGACATAAACAGCTCCTTGACAACTGAATAAAGGGACTCACTGCAGGTGACAGCCTGCACAATCATTCAAAGCCATGTATACTCTTCTTATAAGGGAGCCTAAATATCCCTGAAATACAGTCTCTTTCTGAAAAGCCCATCTTCTCACTATTCAGTTCGTGACTATTCGTCATGTAGAGGAATGAAGGGACTTATGCAGAGCTAAACTACAATGGGCACTACTATGCTTTGTTTTTCATAAAATCCTTGACAAATAAAAGATTCTGACTTCCCCGAAATGGCCCTTCAAAAACAAGCCGTCTTCTTGTCACTAGCCTACCTCTTCGGCGTCTCGGCGGAGACGATTTCGGAGATTGCACTTGCAAGGCGCGGAAATTCAAAAACTTTAGGTCACGCATGAAAACCAATCATTAATAGAGGTGAGTGATAAAGAGTGTTGTGGCTTCGAAATAAACCGTCTCTGTAGCTGGCAGATTGCTCAAATGCTCTCTGATTCGACTTCTGTTGTCTGTAGTTCCAAAGAAAAGTCTTAATTTCTGGACTGAAGTGCAAAAAAATGTACTATAAAGCAGAATCACTTGAAGCTGAAGCAGAATTACTTTAATTTGACTAAATGAAGATTATTAGTAATGTGGCTGTTGTTTTTAATTGTTTAGTTATGTGATGATATTGTAGCCTACACGACGAAAAATATGTTCGGCTTTGTCCGTGAAGGAATTTTTGAAAATAAACTGAATTGAAAGTGAACTGAAATTGAAACTGAACCCCATAGTCCAGAATTTACAAGGAATTCTCAATTAATGCTATCGAATAATTATCTATCGATAATACAGATAATCTGGAGTGTACATATTACGAAACAAGGAGCTCCGCTTATATTTGTCAAACCTAGTAAAATTGGAAGATGGAAGGCAGCAAAATGCGCCATAACTATACATTAGCTAAAATAAATTGTCTAGGAATAGGCTGATTTCTGACGTAATACTGTATTCCAGAGGGTCGTAATATGACATCACTTTAGCTTGATCCACCCATCGTACTTTAAGAAGATCGCCGAGAATCATGCTAACGGAAGGACTCGATAATGATTATGAACAAACAAATCATGGGCCACTGCATCAACTCACCACAGACTTGGCAGTGATGTTGTAATCGACGGCATATCCTTGCGCTCCATCCGTATAGATGATGCCGGCATCGCTTCCAACCATAGACGAGTATTCGTCAGAGCCACTGAGACCAAATCCAACATACTCCGATAAATCTTAAAGAAAAAAAGCTTTGATGCACCTGTTCAAGGTCATCTGAAAAGGTTTATCAACCTTTCAGTCAAAACACTGTCATGGCAGATAGTGTGGAGGCCTTCAAGTCACCGGTTGACAAAGACTGGACTCGGAAGCCTTGGAAAACTGCATGGGATTCCCGAGGTGCGGCCCCCCATTCATCACTAAGCCAGCGCACGACATGATTATCTTTCGCCTGCAAGTGCGATTTAAAGGAACAGTAAACTTGACTACGCAACTTTCGGCCATCGAATCGCCCGGGGGGGCTTGGATAAATATATAGGGTCTTATTGTCGACAGGCCCCCCCTTCTTTGTCATCTCGAACTGTCTCGAACCCCCTCCTTAGTGTTCCCAAAGCTAGCTGGCAGGCCCTTGCCCCTTATGCACTGTAATTATGCACTCATGTACTGTAAAAAGTTCGCCTTTTTACATGTAGACCACAGAGTAACGACCTCCCGACTAGGCGGCCGGGGTTCGATTCCTAGTCGCGGCACACAAACCTTTTGCTTTTTGCAAACCTTTTGCTCAGAAGTCGAATTCTCGGAAACTGCCAGGAAACTGCAATGGTCGTAACGAGAATTTTTCTTACTCTCAATATCGACTCAGGGTACATTCTTGATATGTTAGCTAGCTCCCCGAGTCAAGTTTTCTGTTCCTTTAAGGTAAATTTAAGGTAAGGGATTCCCAAGCAACGCGTCCATGATAACCTCAGACATTTTGCAAAACCCCTGAACCTAACTTATCTTCTATGTCTTCTCTCTTGCAAGTTACGCCGCAGTGGGCAGATGTCTGTCTGTTCTGATAGTGACACAGAGAGGAATCCCAAACGGACCTCTGGGAGTGGCGTATCGTCTGTATCTACATCATGGCCAGTTAGAGTCCGCGGACAAGAATCTCTAACGCACAAGTCCACTACCTATGTTCTGTTTAAAATACAAAACGAGCAGCAGCAGTCATTAAAACGCGTCGAACGCAGGCTTGAGAGGTCTTTAGAGGCGTATTCTCGCCTCTATTATTATGTACTAATCGAAGGGAACGGCGAGAATAGAGTGAGTCACTCCATGCGGACTCTTCGTGCGGAAACAGCGAGAACACACGGAATGCTTCTAAATTGGATTTTGTTCTAGAAAAAAAATGCAATTGACGAAATTAGTCTGGATCCACTTTATTTTAGTTTTGTTTATTCTGAATGTTTTGAATTAATTTTACATTGCACCAACACCAGCAAAATTTGGTTCCCCTCCGAATCTGAAAGAGAGTCCTTTTTGATGACGATGATTATAATGGGAGCATTCCCCGTCCATGGGGACTCGCGAGAATACGGGGAGTGAGTCCCCGGGACAAACAAAAACACGGGGACTCCTCAAGTTGAGTCCTCGGGGAACGGCGAGAATACGCCTTAGGTGCCCAAATGACCAATTGCTTTGTTTACCGCCGACGAACTCGCTTGTAGTCCTGTTTTTTCGGCGGGGAAGCCAACTCCAGAATTGGTGGCCGAAAGTTAAAAGATATTTAAGAAAACAGCAAGTAAGCGGCTTCCACCGCTTTGACTGAAGAGGGGTCAGGCATTCTGGCCAGATTTTGCCGAAGAGCTGGCACAAGGCAGAGACATATCGAATGCAATCCTACGACAACTCATGGCTGGTGGATCGGGCGGCAATCGTCCAATCACACTAGAAGTAAAGTACCCGTCCTGTGCTGCAAAACTAGTCAGATGTCGCACATCCCGCGAGTCAGGAACTACTTATTTTCCTGGTGTCTTCTAAACTCCATCCGGCTAATGAGGCTGAGGAAGAGGACACACCATAAATCGAGCTTAGGCGTTTTTCCGCGACAATCTCGGATTATAATCCTAGATAGCGGATTCGGGATTCATCAGAGAAACAGCGATTCGAAAATCCCAGATTGTACAAACGACGATCCGAAGATCTTGCTCCGTTGCAAGATTCTCGAATCGACAATGCAAGCATGAATCCGGATTGTTAGATTGTCACAGAAAACGTTTTTTCATGATCTGGATTGTCAGAGAAAACGCATTTTGGAGAGTCCGGATTGTGAATCGTCAATCTGGATAGTCCCGGAAAAACGCCTTTGGTTCGGAATTCGGGTGTGGGCATTTACGGCCCGGGCCGATGACAATTTGTTAAGCGTTATCCAGAAGTGGAGGCAGGGATTCGCTACGCTCGTCTGATATTTCGAATAAAGAATCAGCATCAGAGCCTCGCTTGGCCGAACGGAGTTTAGAGGACACCATTTTCCTCAGATCTGGTGGTGTAGACTCATTTTGGGAAGTTGACAACCCACTGACAACATCGCCCGCCTTACCTGTCACAGACGCGATTTCAATAGTGACTGCCGGTCCAAACACTTCCCAAGAAACCTGCAGATCTCTATGCAGCATCTCACAATTCGGTAAGGTGGTCTCGTGTTTCTAGAAAGAACAAAATAATTAAAGAACAGTTCTGTGTTCCAGACCTTTTAATACTAATCCAAGCTTAAGCGTTTTAGCGTCAGACATTTCACGTCAAGCATCATCTCAGCATTTCAACGTCCGGCATTTCAGCGTTTCTGGGTCAGGCATCCCAAGGCAACCACCCTTTTCAGGCATCAAACATTCCTACCGATGCTCAAGGGAGGAGTCAAAACATACCCCAGTCTCGGACCCAACGGAAACCTCCGGTCTGGTTATAATATGCGGATGGACAGTAATCTAACGTCAATCTGACAAAACCTGGCTAAGTACGGCGGCTTGATACATGAATGTACCAGCGGGAAAGCCTGTTTTTTTTCAAGAATCTCAGCAAAATGATACCTTGTCCTTTTTCTTAAGCATGTAGAAAAGAATCAGCTCAGATCACTCTTGAGTTAAACAAAAAAAATTACCAGCACCAACAACCTAAAACGATCATCTACCAAGCCGAAACTTCACCCCTTCACCAAAACTTCCACCACCACCAACTGAACGTCCAAGAGGAAAAGATATGCGTACTTCAGCAGCCTGATGTTGCCGGAAATCATCATACGAAAGACTAGCACAATCTTCAACTATCGACAACGTGGAATTCCGTAATACCGATGGCGTACATCACCTCGCGCGACCAGTGCCGGCCAACTGGAACCAGGGAACAGTCTCTAAAGTCGAATACCTGCTGAGTAACCCACCCTTTTCCCGTTCAGCGCTTCTAGCAGATTACCGTACAATAGTCAACTCCGAGTTGACGCGTAGAACTCCTCACCTAAACAATTGTTGAAAACACAACAGTTGTCGAAGTTCGGCCAATTCGGCCAAGATGATTGGTGAAAAGGTTACATAAAAGAAGATTGTGGCAAGTGATACAGCAAATAATATATTTCATATACAATATTAAAGCACACCTAGTACTATTTATTCCAATATTCAAAACTATCTGAATACTGTAAAACTAAGTTCTGCTTTTAACAAATTATCCAATGCTTTGGCTGTTTTTAAGTCTTTTCCCAGACCCATTGACTTCTAGCTGCGGCAAAATTCAGATAACCGGTTTTACGCATCGATACCATGATACGCGAACACTCGTCGGGAGCATAATGCGCATGGAAAATAGTGAATCGCGGCAAATGAACATATGAAATTTGGGTCTCCGGTTTTAAGAATTAATGAATGCAGTTACGGAAGTAGGTTGCATTTGCATTAAAGGTACGATGGGTCCTTTAATGCTCGATTTTTATTAAAACTGCATGAATTCAGTTTATGAAGAATAGAGATTGATTGATCGATTTACATCAAAATCAGAAATCCTAGCTCCGGTCTTCACCGTTGCCTATCGCACAAGAAATATCGAAAGAGGCGAGCAGGAGGCGTACTCCGCGCGCTGATCCTCTCTGGAGCGCCTCCACCGAACCAACCAGCGTTGACTTCTAGATTTCCTCTTTAGCTACTTAACGGCGATCTAGCTTTTTGTAGAGGTAACGAAACGTGATGTGGCGCGAAGCCGCTCATTTGCATCGGGAGTCGGTCGTATTTTACTCGACTCAGCATGTTTGTATGACCGAGATAGGGAGACAGCAGTTCTGTCTCGTTATCTGTTCTTGGTTTTATTCGCCAGCGGGCCGTACGCTGGGAAGGCGCGGGGTGCCCGAAGTCATTTTACATGCCAGCGGGCCGCCCGCTGATTGCCGGCAAACCCGCTAGTTTGTACGCTGGATGAGGCAGGGAACAGTTCAGCGTACTTCTGAGGTAGTACGCCAGGAATAAAACGGCTACTTACAGTCCGCCATCCGCTCCCGCTGTACTACGAACTTCAAATAACGCAACTCTGGAGTAGCGTTTCCGATCGTGCAATCCGATACGACGTCCCGACTGGAAAATTGCGAATAAGAAGGGGGCGATGCAATCATTCAAAAGAACTTAAGAGACCTCCACCGAGCAGCGACCTTCCACCACCAATTCCAAAATGGCAAACTTACAACAATATTCAACAGAGACGGCGGGACATTCAAACCCTTCTGCACGAGGACCGAACCTAGATTCTCATTCAGGGTCACACTGAAGATACTCAGCCAGTCAATCTCATTCACTGTTATCTCGCCGGGAAGAACAAGAATTACGTCTTCGTCGACGTAAGCTCGAAGGTCGTCGAGACTGGAAAGGCAACAAATTTAAGGTAGGGGAGGCGCTAACAATCGTAGCCTATTCTCCTTTTTAGTACCTCCAAGCATTTCCTTCAGTGAAATTTCCTATTTTATTCGATAAAACCTTGCTTTTTTTGAAGTTCATCAAAACACATGCAATTTTACGTACCTACCAACCCGAACCAACTTCGTAGCGAAACCTAAAGAACAAATCCTTATTTTGCTCCAATGAAGGTAGGATAACATGTTTTAACAATTCCAACACCGCGTTTTAGGGACTCCGAGAAAAATAAAAATAACCACTACAGTACATAATTAGGCCACGGCGGTCTTGACTGCAAAGCCTGCATTTCGGGCAAAGGTCCGTCAGGCACAGATCTGACCAGCAACGATTTTGACTTTCGCGACCTTGACAGCAGCTCTTTCGGGGTATATGCCTGTCATTGCAATGACTCTCGTGGAATCCACCATCGTGGTTTAGACAGTCACGTTTTGTGCCCTGTCGTGGGATTTGCCTGAGCTGCAATTAGGTTTACTGTGCTGGGTATGTTTGTTGGTGAAGGCCTTCCATCTCTTCGTAAAGTGAGGCGGGCATCTGCCTCATCAATTCTGGCACGATTTCTGCGTGCTGAGACCCCCCCCCCCCCCTTGTGTAGATGACGAGT
Source organism: Branchinecta lindahli (assembly GCA_023053555.1). Taxonomy (NCBI): domain Eukaryota; kingdom Metazoa; phylum Arthropoda; class Branchiopoda; order Anostraca; family Branchinectidae; genus Branchinecta; species Branchinecta lindahli. Next base: position 11,315,000 of record JAKZAO010000010.1, read on the forward strand.
TCTAATAGTCGGTCTAGTATGCAAATTTGGCTCTCGTCGGCACCCTACTACATTCTGGGTTCTCCCCAGATTGATGTGTTTGTTATTTTGTTTATTGATGTTCGACCCTAGTTGTTCGCATTTTAGTTTAAATAATAATAATAACAATTACTTCCGCGGCACTGACCGTCACCGTTTTTCTTTTCTATGATGTGACGAGAAATGGGCCCCCGTGGGCCCGTAACTCTAGACTGTCGCCAAAGTATAATGTCACCGATCCATTTACTACAGTGCTAGACACACTTTGTATAGGGCTATGTTGCCCCGTGTATAAATAAGATTATTAAGATCTATGTGTTACTTGTTGCGTGTTCTTTCCCTTTTTCCTTATTTTTTTCACACTCCATTTGTGACTTTTGTCTTAACAAGAGCTGTAAGCTCATATGGCACTTGCATGGGTTGAGATGTAGTGTTTGATCAAAAGTACTTTTAAGGTTACCTTTGCGGTTCAGATGCGCACTTTAAGGAATCTAGAGAAAACGTATTTTGTTTTAGAACTTGGCTGTTATGATACGCACTTTATAGGCGCTAGAAATTCATCTGTAAGAAAAACTATTGAGACAAAATGATCACAGGCCCTTAGGGATCATTGATATATACCGTTTGGTAAAAAGTTTTTTTTTTCACTTTTCGGTTAAAATGTGCACTTTAAGGGTGATAACATAAATTTTTAAGCAAAACCCTTGTGGCACAAATGATCATGGGTTGAGATGTATCGTTTGATAAAAAAAAAGTAGTTTTCGACCTTGCGGTTCAGATTCACACTTTAAGGGAGCTAGAACTTCATTTGTAAGCAAAACCCTTGAGGCAAAAATGATAATGGGCTCATGGAGATAATGAAAATGTATAATTTGCTTAAAAGTATTTTTCAAAATTTACGGTCAAGATTGGTACTTTAAGGAATGTCGGATTTGGAAAGTGGCGATTTCTGAGCCAATCTTATCGAATCTCTAATATTTCAGCCCAGTTCCATCGTCCTAGCACATCTGGAAGTACCTTAAATCGCGATAACCGGAATTCCGGAACCCCCCCCCCCCCACTCAAACTCCCCCACAGTCGCCGGAGCCAATCCGGATCTGTAAGTGATTTATCCAGAGCATCTCTTTATTATTCCCACAAAGTTCCATCCCGATCTCCCCAGTCTGAGCCGGTCACGTATTCCCCCCCCCCCCATTGTTGTCGAATCCGGTCCGGACATGACAAAGATCACCAGAGACATGTCCTCTGATCAATTATCAAATTTCACTCAAATCCGATCAGCCGTTCCAAAGTTACGCATGACTCAATATCCCGGATTCCCCCTCCCGCTACTCCCCCCACGACTATCGGATCATGTAAATTTTTATTTATAAGTCATTTTGATCGGGTCCCTGATTCGCCTCCCAAGTTTCGTCGTGAAAATCCCCAAAACCGCCATTACCGGAATTCCGGGAAACTCCCCTCCACCCACCCCCCCTAGTGTCCGGATCCAGTCCAAATGTATAAATGATTTATCTGGAGCAGATGCTTGTTCTTCCCAGCAAGTTTCACTCCGATCCCTCCATTCTAACCGTTTCTCGAGATTTCCGGTCTCCCCCCCCCAACTCCACCATAGCTGTCGAATCCGGTCCGGACTTCATATGGGACATCAGAGGTATACCATTTATTCAGTTATTAAGTTTCATTCCAATCCGATCACCCGTTCGAAAGTTACACACTACTCCAGTTTTCCGGATTCCCCAGCCCTCCACTCCCCCCCAGGTGGTCGGATTGGGAAACTGATTATTTCCAGGTTAGCCCGGTCGGGTCCCTGACGCTCCTGCCAAGTTTCATCGTCCTAGCACATCTGGAAGTACCCCAACTCGAAAAAGTGTGAAAAAAACTACTTAATTCTCAGAATTCCCCGGCCCACCACTCCCCCCCAGATGGTCGGATCGGGAAACTGATTATTTCCAGGTTAGTTTGGTCGGGTCCCTGATTTTCCTGCCAAGTTTCATCGTCCTAACACATCTGGAAGTACCCTAACTCGAACATGTGGGACAAAAAAATTCGGACCGACCGACCGACCGACCGACCGACGGACGGAATTGCGATCGGTATATGGCACTTGAGCCAGAGGCTGCAAGTGCCATAAAAATGGGAAATAAATTTCATTCATTCATTCAGAAGGTTGTCAGTGAAAGGCGAAAAAAAAATCATTTTGCACAGGCCAAGAGGCTTCTTAGTGGAGGTGTTTTTTTTAACATTTTGTTAAAAGTGTGTTTGGTAAAAATAAATAAAGCGGACGACGAAGAGAGTAGCAGTTTTGACAGTCGCATTTTTTGCCCCATCGCCACATTTTCTTGTACTTGACCGTCGATGTCTGGTTATCTCGGTACTGAATGGATACCGTATTACCGCAGGATGGCTTAAGTTTCACCTCGTTCAAGTCTGACATAGTCCAGGTTTACCGACAGGGTAAAGACCGACAGAGGTTTACCGACAAAGGTTTATCGGTTTACTGACAGAGTTTACCGACAGAGGTTTACAGTCGAGTTTACCGACGGTAAACTCGCTAGGAAGGTGTAGAAAAAGTACTTACTATCCTTTCTCATCCGGAACGACAAATCCCTTCGCGGACGGTTGAGGGCCCACTCCTGCCCAGAAATGTGCCCCTTTGGCTTTACCGTTGTAGAAGAGTTTGCTGACCTTGATCGTTTTGGCATCAAGGATGATTACAGGACCACTTTGAACTCCAGATTTTCTTCTCGAAAGTTCGGAAAGAACCTGCGGGTTGGGAGACTCGAAACCTTCGAAGATGGAAACGTCTCCGTAGACTTCCTGAAAAAAGACGGCTTTTGTTATTGTCATTATTCTGTGGGGTAGGCCAAAAACTTTGGCCGAAACCCAGGCCACAAATAGCCCATTGTCTCAAAGGACACTTCGTACTTGTGATTGTAATTCATTCTACTTCAGAAATATTTTCAAAATATTTCCCGAGATTCTTCACTTCATAAGTGTAGGCTATCCTATCTCCTCTATTAGCAATACACTTATTCTCCCGCATGCCACGTTTGTTCTCTTTACGAGATCATTGTTTCCGAGGAGCCGGAGACCGGGTATGCAAATTCTGCCAAGATTGTCATCCAAGGCAAGGGACATGGAAAGAGGCTACAAACAGCCGAAGCCGTGTGTAATTTTCTGTAAGCATAGCTTAGTTGTAAAGTGGGCAGATGAGCATCTGAGCAGAAACACTATGTAGGCTAGTGTTGTGTGTCCTTTAATCTCCCAATTTACGAGGATGGCAAACCATCACTCTAAACACACCTGACCAAAACACAATTGGTTATACCACTTGCTATCGCGGTCTTCTCCATTTAAAATCTATCTAATCTTCCTGTCAGGGCTCTTACGATGAACTAACCATCACGAGAGAAAAATAGATGTGGATCTTGGATTTATGGTTTATTCTTGGTAGCTGTAACTTCTTCAAACCCCTCCCCCCCCCTCAAAAGAGTTCATATTTGAAATCTGAAACTGGTTAATACCATCTAAACCAGTGGTTCCCAACCGGGGGTACGCGTACCCAAAGGGGTACGCGAGACCCTTGCAAGGGGTACGCGAAGGAACCAAAATCGTTATAATTCGTAACTTCAAAATCTCGCCTTACTCATTTCTCATTGCCGGAAGCCTAATATTACCAGCAGAGGCATCACTAGCCAAAACATTTTGAGAGGCAAGGTATTTTTACCGACTGTTTTTCAAAAAAATATAACTGTTTTTACGAAAAATCGCGGCGCATCGCGCCGACTCGTTTCTTTTTAACCGTCTGGACGACCACTTTGGGGAAGGGGTGTTGCCAACAAGTGCGTGACGCCCCTGACTACAGCTAGCCTACTACCGTAAATTCTGTTCCTGTGTCTAACAATATTGTTTCAAGAAGAATCGAAGACGTAACAAGTGATATCGCCATTCAGGTTAAAAATTAAGCTAACGAAAACGTTTGCGATGCAGTTTGATGAAAGCACGGAGAACATCAAAACCAAACACAGAAACAGGCTGACTGTAAAAGAAATATTGCCGCGAATGACGTCGAGCCGATATTTCATAAAAATGTTAGCTAAAAAGCAGCTTCAAGTGTCTCATTGATTGTGTATAGATTTCTAAACATGTATGCCTTATCAGTTATGATAATAAATATCGTCTTTTTAACGTTCTGGAAAAGGGGGTACGCAACATTTTCGAACCTTGATTAGGGGTACGCGGTACGGAAAAGGTTGGGAACCACTGATCTAAACAATATATCTATAATCTGATGAAGCCTCGAACACTTTGAAGGCTGAGGCTCGTTGCCACTGGGTGGAAATAGGTGGGAACATGCCGGAAGGACTAGAGACGTCAGTTCTCCTACATAAAATACATGGTTTTAATACACTCAAGCATTTCTTACCTGACTGGCGACATCGAATATAGCAAACCATTTGAGTTCACTGATTTTCTTATTATCCGGCACTGTCAATTTAACGTTTTTGTTCAGGTAGGATTTCAGTACATTTGTCCTGGAAAAAAAAAGAAAACAATAAAATAAATAAAACTGGACATAATTATTAGGCTATATTTTATCACCCTACTTTGTTGACATAATGGTGCTAGCCAGACGATCAGGTTTTCCCGGACAGATTTTCTGGACTTCCATCACGAAGATGACAAAATCTCAACTTTTCCAAATGAAATTGATGGTGATGTCGAAAATCATAGCAATTCCAGCCCACGATCGCCCAACCCTGATCACTTGCCCGAGGCATAAATGGGAAATAGTCAGTCTAAATAATCAATATGCCAAGTATCAGTATACCAATCAGTATAACAGTAAATTTTCCGTCCAATTACCTGTGCTGCTTGAAATTAAGTGATGTGCATTCCTATGGTTTATGTTCCTATGCTACATAATCGAAGTTAACCAAGTAAACTAATCATTAAAACATTTTTTTCACAACCTAAAAACCCCGAGTGTTAGTCACGGTGTCAAGATCACCCAACACGGAATACACTTTTCTGTGCAAATGGTAAAAAGATATGTTTTGCGTCCGAGGCATTTCTAACGAATACTGATTGGCATTTCTAACGAATACTGATGATAAAATTGGTCACCAACGAGAAGAGGAAATATGAAAAGAGTATCTGTTGCGGGTAGCGGGCGAGCATGACAGTAGGCTACTGGCGACTGGTGTTACGCAGCTGGTCTTTCTGAAGGCGATGCTCAGTTCGTAGGTCAATAACCAAAACACATTTATTTATTTAATTTATTTATTCATTTGTTTCCCTCAAAACTGAGGAGTACAATACATAAATTATAAAACAAAACCATTCCTAAATCAACTATAATCCTTTCAGTAAAATACTGTCAGATACTATGAAAAATACACATTATTTCATCAACTAACTTACAATTACTTACGTACCTATCACATTAATCACTTGTTAAAGAATGGGTACAGGTTGTGGGTTATGAGGGCTTCCGATACTTTTTTATAAAAGTTTGTCAGCTTTTTCTTCAAAATTAAAACTGGGTCTTTTACTTTAAAATCAGAAACTAACTGCGAATTACTAAAAGAAATCGGGAACCCAAAGAGAAATTTGGAAAATTTGAAATAGGATATTTTTATAGCCGAAATGTCGCAAATTCGAAAATTTTCTACAACTGTTGCAGCAAAAACAAAAAATAGGTTGAATAATTGAAGCTCTTACTTAAATTAGAGTTAGGTTAAGACACTGAACTTACCTTACCTTAAATTACCTTAAATCGCACTTGCCAGCGAAAGGTAATGTCGTGCGCTGGCTCAGTGATGAATGGGGAGGGCCGCATCTTGGGAATCCCATGCAGTTTTCCAAGGCTTCCGAGTCCAGTCTTTGTCAACCGATGACTTGAAGGCCTCCACACTATCTACCATGACAGTGTTTTGACTGAGGGAATTCCATAGCGGTACCACTCGATTAGTGAAGAATTGGTTTCGCTTCCTGGTTGTGGCTCTCTTCCGGAAAAACTTCTTGGAGTGACCACGGGTTCGGGTGTTCTGTTCTAGCTGGAACAGGTTGGTGTCTGTCTCCAAAAGTTTGTGTGCCATAATGACATCGCCACGTCTGCGGCGGTAGCAAAGGGTTGGCAGGTTTAACTTCGTTAATCTTGTTTGGTAGTCCAGGGTGCTATATCCTTTGATGCATTTAGTGGCTCTTCTTTGTACAGACTCAAGTGCTGCCTGATCCCCCTTGTTTATTGGTGTTGCTACGCACATCCCAAATTCGACTTTTGGTCGTACCAGGCCTTTGTATAGTTTGGTTATTACTTGTGGGGATCGTGAGCTAAATGTCCTTTTGATCAGGCCAAGGGTCTGGAAGGATTTTGCAACTACTGCTTGGGTGTGTTGGCTGAACTTGAGGTCTTCATCTACCAGGATGCCCAGGTCTTTCTCTTGTCTTGTGGAAATTATTTCCTGTCTAGCGCCATTTTTGCCAGTCATGGAGTATGTGTATCTTGGGTTTTTTTTTCCGAAGTGTAATGATCTGCACTTCTGGACGTTGAACTCTAGTCGCCAGGTTGTTGCCCATTTTGAGAAGTTGTCCAGGTCACACTGAAGGCTGGTGATTTTAGTGAGGCTATCTACCGGACCAATAATTTTTGAGTCGTCGGCATATAGGCTGGTCTTATTTCTGATAACTCTAGGGGCATCGTTAATAAAGATATTGAAGAGTGTTGGGCCCAGAACCGTGCCCTGCGGGACTCCACTTGTTACGTTACTCTTTTCTGAGAAGAATGCCATACCCTGGTCTCCATATATCTTAACGGCCTGAGTTCTTTCTGTCAAAAATTGCATGATCCAGTCTATGACATCTTGATGTATTCCAATCCCCTCCATTTTTATCTTCAGCCTCTTATGGCAAACTTTATCAAATGCTTTTGCAAAATCGAGTAGAATGAGGTCAACTGGCAGATTCTGATCAAGCAGGTCAGTTACATAATCGTAAGCATCAATAAGGTTTGTATCGGTAGAACGCTTTGGGCGAAATCCATGTTGGCACTGTGTTAGCAGATCGTTGTCAGTAAGGTGTCTCAAGACTGCTGAATTAACAATACCCTCCAGGATTTTTCCGACAACTGACGTGATGCTTATTGGCCTGTAGTTTGCTACTTGATCTCGTTTACCACCTTTATGCACAGGAGTTATGTGGGCGACCTTCCAATCACTGGGTACTGATTTTGTGTCCAAGGATGACTGGTACAGTTTAGTAAGGGGTGCTGCTATTGCTGAACTCAGTTCTTTTAAGAGTCTTGGGTGGATTCCATCTGGACCAACTGATTTGTTGGGGTCCATTTTTTTCAGCCTTCTTTCAACATCAACCGGGTCAACAGTTATAGAGATCATTGGTGTTGCAATACTATACTCTGGTTTTTGAGGTAGTGGGGTGTTATCATTGGGCGTGAACACAGATGTGAATTGCTTGTTTAGAGCCTCAGCAATTTGGACTGGGTGGTAGATTGTGTCTCCATTGTCGGATAATTGGGTTACTGAGTGTCTACCAGGTTTGCTTGAGGAGGCGTACCTCCAAAATGTTTTTGGATTCACTTTACAGTCATTTGCTACTGTCTCTTCATAGTTCTGGGTTAATTTTCTTGTCTGATTTCTTAATGTTTCTCTAGCTGTCTTGAACCGTTCATAATTCTTTGTGTTTGGTTTCTTCTTGTAGCATTTCCACCTTCTGTTTTTTGCATTTATCATCTGTTTAATTTCCTTAGTCAGGAGCGGTAGAGTCTTTGGCTTTTTAATCCATCTTTCAGAAGTATATTTCTTCTCTAATTCTAAGAGAGACTCTCGAAACTTCTTCCATGCTTCGTTCACTTCCAAATTTTCCATACACGCCCAGTTTTCATTTTCCAGTTCCCTCTTTATTAGGTTGTAATTTGTGAATCTCCGCTTGACAAAATTATTTGACTTGTTGAACAACCTTAATTTACTCTGGATGCATACATGGTCGCTCCGGCCAAAAGGTGGGAGGCAGTCCACACTAATAATCGATTCTTGTTTCTTAGCTTGAACCACCGTTTGAAGTGACTTCCCAACTGGGAAATCAGTCATTTTATCCAGTCTCCAGCTTCGATCCAGCTTTGCTGAATTTGTTTCACCCAATAGGATTGCCTTTCCTTCCTTCTTTAGCGAATAACTATCTAGCTTGTAAGGTTGATAAGTGATAACTTACTAATCAACGCGGCAGTTTGTCTTCGATCCTATTTTCTCAACTGACAGAAAGGTAGCCTACTGAAACTCTTCAGTCTGGAGAAAAGTATGGGCGCTAGAGCTAGTCGGAATATAGAGAGAGTTGAGGAGAGAGCGTGTTTAGCAATTTTTTTCAAAATCTTTGATAATCAAATTCTCAATTGAAAATAGGTTAAAATATGAAAAAAAAAGAAAATTCTTCTTTTGTGGGTACCCTTAGTCACTTTTCAAATAAACTGAAAGAAGTATCAAACAGAGTTTGGCAATGTACCAGTATAGTGAGTAGCCTAAAGCTATTATTATTCTCCATTTACTGATGTACATACAGTCACTGGAAGTTATATATATATATTACGTAAATTAAGAAAAACGCTTGTGAAATGATTGTATGTAAAGAAACCAATACTGACTTTTCACTCAGTAAGAAGAAGCTCTGGTTTGACCTAAACAGCTTTCACCTATCTGACTCAATCACTCACCTTCCCATTTCATTAGGAATGATGAACCCCTGACTTCCGGGTCTGTTGGATCCACCAGCAAAAAAGAATGTATCTTGTCCAAGACCATCATAAATGAAATCTCTGATCAACAAAGTATTGTCATCAACAGCATACACTTCTCCTCCAACCTGGTGATGATAGGAATTGAGCTTTCCAATGAGTCTGCCAAAGTACTTTTCTTTGCCGTCAATCTGACAAAAACAAGGTCCAACTAAAAATAAACAAGAGGCTTGATTATCTTCCTATTTGGATGCTTGGCTCAGTCTAGTAATCTATGCCTTTTCTGATAACCATGCTAAAAGCTGCTCCCCTTAATTACCTACTTTATTGGCTGCTTATTAGTTGACTTCCATCACAGGAAGTGGATGAAAATGGCACTGTCCAAAGTTAATTAATATTCAAAGAATCATACTTCTACTCAGGGGTGTCCTGAGCCTTTCTTCATTGGGGGGGGGGGGGGGAACCAGGTATAACTGATGGAACCAGACCCCGATTTTTACCAAAGGGGTGGGTCATCCTGTTTTGCCAATGAACTTGAAAATGTACAGACAAAAACACAGCTGCTGCAAAGAGGCAAAGTTGCTAATGGCAGGGGCGTCGCAAGGGGGGGGGGGGTGCAGCACCCCCCCAACTTTTTGAGATTCGTTAAAATTTTGGGCCGGAGTCCCAAAATTTTGCTAAAACTGTTTGGTATTTTTTCGATAGCGGAACTATTAGGTATATTTACGGAGATACGGTAGTTATACAGAATCCCAAATAGGCTATCGGTACAAATCTATTTGGTATAATGATCGGGATTTGGTATAATTCCCAGTATTCGGTAGTTATCACGAATTCGGGGAGAGAATTTACGGAATTTACTTGATCATTTGGTAATTGTTCGATGCCAGAACTATTCGGTATATTTATGGAGATTCGGTAGTTACACAGAATCCCGAATAAGGTATCGGTCTAGAATTATTCGGTATCATAATTGGGATTCGGTAATTTATTCAGTATAATATTCAGGATCCGGTAGTTACCACAAATCCTACTTTTGTTCCAGTTTCGACGAAATTATACAGAATATGAAAATTATTCGGTACTGTTTCGATATCAAAACAATTCGGTATAATGACCGAGATACGGTAGTTATACAGAATCTCGAACATGCTATCGGTCTAAACTTATTTGGTATAATAACTGGGATTCGGTATAATTGACATTCGGGAGTTACCACGAACCTCGAAACTCGGAAGAGGTCGAGTGAAGCACTGGTTGCAGACAAAAGGACTGATTTATGATCTTATCGATAGTCCTTACTTTTACTTTGGATCCCAAAAAGAAGATTTAATCATGAATCTTAACATTCTATATTTTGCGGAAGGGTGCGTCATTTGATTGGGGTTTTAAGACAGTTTTAGGATTGGGATTTCGAAACATTAAAAGCTAAAATCTGGATGGAAATACTTAAATTTGGCAGGAAAAAGCTAACTTAAATAAAATTTCGCCTGCGGCGCCCACTTTATGTGATCATGGGTACTATTGACTATGGTAGAGTAGCTGCTGCTGCAGGAACGTCGCTCCATCCGGTTTCTGGAACTTCTTAGAGCACCGGTATTTGATTCACGGTTAATGATAGAATTTGTAAGATAAGCAGTTAAATTTTAGCCTACAGGAAAAAAATCTTGCCTGCGGCTCTCACTTTCTGTGATCATGGGTAGTATTGACTATACTACAGTAGCCGCTGCTGTCGGAACGTCGCTCCAATCGGTTTCTGGAACTTCTTAGAACATCGGTATTTAATCCACGGTAAATGATAGAATTTGTAATAAGCAGTTAAATTTTAGCCTACAGGAAAAAAAAAAGATTCTGAAAATTCACCTGCGGCGCTAGATTTATTTTTCTCTTGGGTATAATAGATAGAAGCTGTTACTGCAATCGTGCCCGGCAATATATTCTCCAAGTGGCCTTCGCCAAATGCCACTTAATTAAGTTGGCTTATCGTCTTTCATGCTGCCCTTTAATGTTACTTTTCCTATGTAATCCTTTCTGTTCTATAATTTAAAGCTCAAATTTTCAGTCTCTAGGATTCTGTAAAATTTTTGAGAGATTCGGTAGAATTTTGGCTCTGCACCCCCCCAACGAAAATGCACTTGCGACGCCCCTGGCTAATGGCTGTAGGCCTACCCAGGGCAAATTAAGGTGCGGCAGGCAAAATTTTCTGAATCTGCCCTTTTTTCTGGCAAAATTTAACTACTTTCCATGCAAATTCTAGATTTAAATTATAACCATAACCACGCCAAGTTAACAACACACCCTTCTTCTAAATAGTGAAAACTGTGATATAGGCTGCATGCGAAATTCTGTGCAAACACTGATGATCAAAGTGACTTTTTCTGATCCCAAATGAAGTACCAAAGGGATTACAAATTTATTAAACCATAGAGCTGTCCACTGAAAAAGTAGTTGCCATTAAGGGTAAACCAGACATAAAGTACATTTATTCTGAATTTTCAGCAAACAAACAAAAAATTTCACGTCAAGAGGCGTTCAAGAGACGTGTACTGCAATAAATAAAATTAGATTAAAGACCTATTCTTCCGGGGACTCACTCACCCCGTATTCTCGCGAGTCCCCACGGACTGGGAATGCTCTGGCTATCATCACCATCATCAAGAAGGACTCCCTTTCAGATTCAGAGGGGAATCAATTTTTGCTGGTGTTGGTGCAATAATGTAAAATTAATTAAAAACAATCAGAATAAAAAAAAGCAAAAATAAAGTGGATCCAGATAAATTTCGTCAACTGTCTGTATATTTTTTTTTTTAACAAAACCCATTTAAGAAGTATTCCCCGTGTTCTCGCTGTTTTCCGTACGCTGAGTCCATGCGCCGTTCTCTTATATTTTCCGATGAGTCCTCGGGGAACGGCGAGAATACGCCTTAAGTAAAAGTTCAGTAATGAATGGTAACCAGCTGAATTGCTGAAACCTGGCTGAAACTATCGTTGACGTTACATGGTAAAGAAAGAATGGGAGCTAAGCAAATGCCAGCAAATGCCTCTTAAATTACCGAGCTCAGTAACTGGGGTTGTATTGTAGCCTATGCTCTTTAGTGACAACTTAGACTTAGCAACTTAGGTGTCTTCTTAGCCCTTAGGCTTGGCCTAGCCTGGGCCTAGCCTAGCAAAAAACTGTCCAGAACTTTAAATCTTCACTAGAATTAACAGTTAGGCTACTAGACTCTAAGCTACGAACAGTAACTCCATGCATTTTGCAAAAAACAAACAGAGATACTCACTAAGTCCTAAGACAATTAACAGAAATTCAAAACCCATTTCAGAAACATGAAACGGTAAATTTTGGGTAGGCTGCGCTGCTATTAATTCCTATGTTCTATCTGGCTAAATAATAAATTCTAAATCACGGTCGCAGCACAAAAACACCGCTAGATGCCACCGCCTTCTGAAACAGTATTCAAGCGACCAACAGGATTGTCTGCTTTTACAAATGTTTCGTAGAAGTTTTTCAAAGAACAGCTGATGTAAGCAAGGTGTTAATTAGGCCTGTTGTCTTATGAAAGAAAAGCGTCACATTTAAAGCAGAAAACAAACTTGCTCATGATGCCTGTCAGATAAAAGGTGGCACAGTCATGAGCTTTCTGCGCGAGCTGAAAGTTGGAACCCCGATGTTATTGGCACCAGAAATGAAGCTAAAACAATAAATCTATGCCAATTAAGAGCGTTTTAGTTAAAGCAAGAGACGTCCTGAGCGATGTATATTGTGCTGTTTACATTATGTACTTACGCATACCATAAGGTTCCGGATTCCTCATCCCTCGACCCCCCTATCCCACCAATGGTTGAATCCGCGAAAGGAAAGTTTGCCAGAGCAACGGGTACTTCGGACGTTTGTCATGTTCGTCTTCCTAGGCTACGTGGAAGTGTCCGAAATAGCAATTTTGACGTCCTACATTATGTGTCTGTTTTTCGACTCGCGGCTCCACTGCCAACTTCGTCCCCAATTCGGGTGTGTTCAAGCCTCCTACTAGACACTACCACCGTCATCCAAATCTGTGTGAAGGGAAATACTGGCTTGAAAGACGACGTTAACTTTTCGTAACTACCGCTGGAACACACCCTCCGTTTATGAACCTTCAGTTTCTCAGAGCACATTCCACCAAAACACTAAGAAAGACAGAAAAACTACAAAAACGAAAAATAATTTTCCAGCCAAGCGCACAGACAATCAAAACCGAACATGTAAGTCAACTATGGTCTCTAAGATATATTTCAATACATTTCTTATTTAATTATTGGCATGCAACAAACAGAAAAAAGAACAAAAAAGGCTCAAGGTAAACTAGTATTCCAGCAAATGCTTTAGAATTCACCGTTAGAAACCTTCCTATCGAACAGCCACGCTCCCAAGTTCTCGTTTTTGCGAATGGCATCAGGTGTCTCGAGTGAAGTCAGGTGGGTCAGGGTGTTAATCATACCAGCGATCTTGCGCTGTCCATCGTTCTGCTCTTTCAGGAAATCAGCGGTGATGAAGTCGGCAAGCTAAAATGAAACGAAGAACTTACTGACAAGCCAAATAATTGCGTTTGTGACTGATTATCCTTGATTACCGTTTTAATAATGGCTTCCACGTTTTCGATCACTGTTCCACCCGACCACAGTTCGCTTTTAACCTTGCAACTTGCAAGTCGTTTTTACGTGTCTTTCGGATTGTCCAGTTTATGTACAATCAGCTGGACATTTACACACGTCAGATTATACTGCGAGCAGTAACATGACGGTTATGATAAAAAAAAAAAAAAAAAAAAATCGATCCTATTTTCTCTTATGCAGCTTCGACTGCTCAGGTTGCTCTAGCTAGTCAAGAAACGTATTCAGCATCTTAAACCGATTTGAACCATGGTTTAGGTAGTCATTTTCTTTGGAACTAACAGATTAGCGGCATATGTCCAGACGGGACCAAAGCCGACTGTTGTTGCTGCCTGTGGACGTCTCATGAAGGACGTCATGTGAGCTTAGCAGCCCTCTCTCTGAGCCCGGGACCCACTATTAGGTGTTACTACCGAATCAGAGCTATTCTTTCTCCTTGCTGTGCATTCTCTCCAGCCCTACTCTGAGCAGTGGAATTTCCTTTTAAGATATCTTTACGTTTGTAAATAAATAGCCTTGAACCTAGAACCTTCATCCAAAGAGCAGAGATTTACTGACACGGCTGACTAGGGAAAGGTACTCAAAGAGGCTTTGTCCTTTATGTAGGGAGCGTCAAGTGGTGTGGTTTCGGACAGTTTGATTCCTAAAGGTCGAGAGGTAAGGGTCTTCAGGTAACTCACTTCACTGACTTGTGCATGACTTGACGCATGACTTGCGCAATCAGTAACGTGTTCTCACTACAAAAATAAGTGTTCTCACCTGGTAGTCGGACTTGATGATTCCAGAAGCGTCATCATCTGCGGATTCACATTTCTTGATGACGACTTTAAGGGCGTTGGTGACATCTTTCTCCATCTTGAGAGCTTGCTTCAGAGCGACCTTGATGCTAGAGGCGCTGTTGTCAGCGGTGGCGGGATCGAAGTTGCCGGTTACGGGGACCTAATAAGGAAACAAATATACCTTTGTTTTTCTTTTTCTTCTTCTTTTTTTAACGTTTTTGTGAACGTTTTAGTGGAGTGTTCATTATGACCAATCCGCTCTTAACCTCTTGCAGATCTTCATAACTCGTGTTGACTTTATCTGTTAGCACTAGTGTCTAGATGTGCCATTTATGTGTCTCGCCTCAACACCCACCTGGTGCAGGGGCAACTGGGCCCTGATTGCCCAGTAACTTAATTGCGTAACCTGACGATGATTGAAGGTAGAACGAGGAAATTTCGCATATTTACATATGGAAGTATCTTTTACTTTTGCCCCCCCCCCCCCCCCCGTTCGTGGGAAACTAGGCCCAGATTGCCAGGTGAACTAAGGAACCTGACAGCGGAATCAAGTTCAAATTTGTTACACTTGTTGGAATTGGTGTTTAGATGTGTCTATTGGGGGGTCCTTCCCCCCCCCTCATCCATAGGAATGGTTCAGGGGCAAACTTACTGGATCCAAATTCCCCAGTGTCTTCATTTCATAACTTTACCGCGATTGGAAGCTTTCTCCGAAAGTTTGTGATCGTAAACATATTACCCTAATGCGGGCTCCCACGGCATTTTTTAATGCTAAACAGCCGGCGGAAGGAGGGAAAAATAGCTCGATTACCAGTAAAGCCAGTCATTTTAAAGCCACTGAGAAGGACGTGGGTATTTATTTCCAACGCTACAGGAGAGATGGTGCAGTCTACCAAGGTTATTCATCCTCTGGCAACGTCAGCAGGTAACAAACTTTGTCGTTGGCAAATGCGGTTCAAGGTAACGCAAGTAAGAGTTAGAACGACAAGAAGCTTACTAGTGTTTCTGGGAGGTAGTCGTCACTGATATCTCCTCGCATTCTTAGATACTTGATGAGCTCCTTGGCGTGGTCCCTCTCTTCTGAGGCGCTGTCCTTGAAGAACTTGGCAAGACCCGGGCGGTTGATTTTATCCTGAGCGAAGAATCCACCCTGGAATATGTAAAAGCCTAAGTACCAGCACCTTTTGATCATTGTGCATTGCAAAGTGGCTCCTTTTTGGGATCCCAAAACGTTAGTGACGGATACCTATGACATCGCAAAAGTTGTCCGTCTGTCCGTCCGTCTGTCCGTCTGTAAGCACGATAGCTCTCGAAGGGATTGTGATATTTTGATGAAACTTGGTGGGAGGATCCTTCGGGTCAAAGTACAAGTCAAGTTCGAAGATGGGCTCTGTAGCTCTATATTTGAGGGTGGGGGAGGGGTTTCAAATTAAGGGGCAAAAAAAATATTTTTTGAAAGCTGTTTAGATAGTGGATTTAGGGGTAAGGAGACACGCTGAATCCGAATATGAAAATTATTTTCTCCCCGGACAAGTAGTTCGCCCGGAATCCGGCCAAAATCGGAAAGTTTGTTAAAAGTAAAAGTTTTATTTGAAGTTGATTGGATGTTTGATTTAGGGGTAAGAAGACATGCTGAATACGATGGTGAAAACCATTTTCTTGCCTGACAAGTAGTTCGCCCGGAATCCGGCGCAAACCGGAAAATTTGATAAGAGCAAAATTTGTATTTGAAGTTGATTAGATATTCGATTTAGGGGTAAGAAAACGTGCTGAACACGATGGTGAAAACCATTTTCTTGCCGGACAAATAGTTCGTCCGGAATCCGGCCAAATCTGGAAAATTTGTTAAAAGCAAAATTTGTATTTGAAGTTGATTAGATGATAGACTTAAGGGTAAGAAAAAACGCTAAATCTATATATGACAATCATTTTTAAACCGGACATATAGTTCGTCCGGAATCCGGTTGAAACCGGATTTTTTTTTTTAGAAGTTAAAGTTTTATTTTATTAAAGTTGATTAGATGTTCTTTCTAGGGATAAGGAGATACGCTGAACTCGTTTCTGAACTATCTTTTGTTTTTGCTGGGCAAGTAGTTTGCTCGGAATTCAGCCGAAACCGGAAATTTGGCAGAAGTACACCAGGAAGTTTCGATCAGTATCGTCAAAATAGATATGGCCTATACAGGTATATCTGAACTTGGTTTCTCAGATGATTAGCCTGGCGAAGACTGGATTTGGCGAAGACAAGACGTAGTTAATATTAAATTTTTGGGATCCCATCGAAAACTTTGGTCTTGTTTTTTACAGAAAATATAAGCTGCAAAACTGATAAATCGAGGTTGATATGTACGCAGCCATACACCAAAGACGCTCTTTCAGAAGAACATTCTGTTCCTTCAACCAAGAAGTGACATTCGTAGCGTATTAGGCCACTGTGAGGACAGACGACCTGGTTTTCCCGCCCAGATTTTCTGCACTTTCATCACGAAATTGAAACAATCTAAAACGGATTTGACGATGGTGACGATAATCCAGGCAAGAATCCCACTTCGCAACCGCTTGGCCCCGATCTTCTGTCCAAACCGCGTCTCAATAATTCCCAAGGCTATGCAATGTCCAGTCTACTAGCAGTACTAGCCATACGGTTCAGCACAATCTGGATGGTACAATTACGGATTACGGAAATTAATACGGATCATCATAGCTTATATCTCGATGGCGCAGTGGCTGAATATGGTATTTCTTATAACTGAGCGGCCAAGAGCTTGTGGCCAGACAGACGCGGGCTACAAGATCGGTGATTCTGGTCGAGGCAATACTCTATATGACTAAGTCCAAAACACGCCAGTGATCCTCAGGAAGAAGGAGTAAACGTCTCCGTGACGACTCAAACTCAACGACTCAAATCCCGTGTCAAACAATCACGGCACTCTTTGGGAGCAGCTGTGATACCACTTCTGCCTTTATTCCGCTAGGTACCCGGAGAGATTTTGCATCGGCAAGGAGAGATAGTCATCAAGAGTATTATATGTAGTACAGTTCACTTCCCAGTGACACGGACACATGACACTGGACTTGCCGTAAGGTTGGAGGTACTCTGAGAGCGTGTTCCATCCTACTTACCACCGTAACGGTGGTAACCTTACCATACGTTCCTCTCTACTTAGTTACTACGCATGACGTCACGGATTCTGTCTTCTTGGCGTCAAGGCTGGAACGAATTTTTCTGTTTTCGGCAAAATATCGTGCCACGGGCTCATCGGGCCAGTCACGGAACAGAGATCGTAGTTACCACGCTTACTACGCTCCCGAGCGTGGTAAGCAAATAGTTACTATAACTTACTATTTTGAGAAGGTGAAACGGTCAGTGTAGTAACTTTTCACGAGGCTGGAACGAAAATAGTAACTAATAGCAAGAACAAACAACGAGATAGAACTACTGTCTCCCTATCTCGGTCATACAAACATGTTGAGTCGAGTAAAATACGACCGAATCCCGATGCAAATGAGCGGCTTCGCGCCACATCACGTTTCGTTACCTCTACAAATAGCTAGATCGCCGTTAAGTTGCTAAAGAGAAAATCTAGAAGTCGACGCTGATTGGTTCTATTTACGCACTCCAGAGAGGATCAGCGCGCGGAGTACGCCTCCTGCTCGCCTCTTTCGATATTTCTTGTGCGATAGGCAACGGTGAAGACGGAAGACGAGTAAACGGGTATCAACATCAGCTCAAAGCTAGAGTAAATACCTCCAGGTCCGCTCAGATTTGTCGGGGTTTTCATAGTCGCTTCATGCGACTAAAGACAGAAGTTCTATCTGATATCTTGTTCTTGCTAATAGTTACTACTGTTAGAAGGGTGGAACACGCTCTGAAAGAAAGTGCGAATCTCACCATGGACAGGTACGTGATGGAAGCACCTAGCTCAACCTTGACATGATCACGAAGGGCGGCAATGCATTCGTTATTGTATCCATGCTCCCTGGAGCAGGCGAGGTTCTTGTTATTATCTGGAAAAAATAAGAAGTTTCATTGCACTCGGGCGTTACTAAACGCTTGCAATGGAGCATAGAATGAGATTTTTAGAAAAGGAGGAGTTAGTCAGTTCTATAAGTTAGTTTATTTATAAAAATTTTGTTGCCATGGCCGACGGGCTTTTTTGGGGGTATATTCTATTCTATTCTGTGCTACAATCAACCGATGCCATTTTCTTTTGAAGCAAACCGAAGCTAAAACCAGAAAGCAGAGATGCCCAAAAATTTTAATGACCTGTCACCTATATTACTGATTCACTGTACGTCCCTAAAATTTCCATCTATTCTCATTTCCGAGATTTTGAAATTCCTATTTTTTATATACTTTTGGTCATTCATATTTTTTTGTTATTTATTTTCTTATATACCACCACTGCCATGTCTGACGCGTATATAGCCTGCTACTGGAGATCCTTCCATGTTTAACAGAATTGTACATTACCTTAACACAATATTATTATTATTATAGTGATTGCCCACAACAAGCCGATCTGAACTAAGTCACTTTTATGCAACCAACGTAATTACGCTTAATTTTGCATTTCAGTTGTTTTTTTGTATTTTTTTTTGTATTTCTGCCCAATAAATCTGAATGATTAGGGGGAGGGATCTTAGGGGCAAAGCACATGGCGAATCTGGATACCTTGTTAGTTGTCGGTTGAACTGGGAACTCGCAGGCACCCGGTTCACCTCCGGAGAAACTAAACTTTTATTTTTGCTGACGCATATTTCCAAAAGACGCAGAAGTAACAAGTCAGGAGCCAAAACAATCCCCCGATTCGGTACCCAAAGAAAATGTTAATTTTATTTGACTTACGCTGGGATCTATCACACTTTTCCTCTCCTGTGAGTTGGCGAGCTGAGGCCACCGCCGCAAGCACAAGAACAGCAACGGTATATTTCATGATGATGCGTTTAGTAAAATTCTATCACTCTTTAACAAAGTTACTAAATTGATGAACTTTTCAAGACGTCCAATACACTGACTGGGACTGGTCTTGTCGAGTTCCAAAAGTATGACTTAGTGAAAAGGTGGAGTGACTCCCCCTTTATCTGGGAGATAATTGAAGGACAAGATAAGGGTCTGAAAGGGGGTATTGTTCTAACGGAACTTTGTAGCAGATGGATGAAAGCTGACCTCGACAGAATCGTCGGAGAATACATTCTATAGCAAGTCTGAGCAGGTAACGTTTCAGTGGCGTCTTACGACGTCATTAGCCTCTGACTTTCATTCGACCTTAATCTTAAAAGGCATTTCCAATGACCGAGCGTTTTCCTGTAATTTTATAAGGTGTTTGAAACAAAATGAATGAAAGAATGAATCTTTTTATTTACCCACTTCTATAAAATAGAAATAGTGGAGTACATAGTGAAAAGAAAGAAACTACTAAATTTACACTTAAAACAAAATTACACTTCAAACAAACGGACAAGACCGTGGCGAAGAGAGAACGTCCCAACCGACAGCTTTTATGCAGCTCCTCAAATTTAACAGTTATATCTGTGAAGGAAAATTTATAATTTTTCAGTTTTTATACCAAATTGGCACGCAGGGGAGGAATTTGCAGTATCGAAAATGTTTCGTGGTATCCTCATTCTGAATGCCATGCTAAGTCACTGGTTCGACCGATCGAGAATATGGCCACACTACAATGGGGCCTTACCGAGCCTTACAACATATTGAAGTTTACGGGAGAATCCAAAGAAGAGCTACAAAGTTCCTACCAAATACGCACGATCTACACTACCCTGAGACACTAGGCAAGTTGTGGCTTTCCTCCATCGCTTACAGGTCTTTTTTTTTTTTTTTTTTAATTCCTTATACTTTAATTGCCGCGTAGTATCTTTTCTGTTCTTCCAGTCCAATATGAATTGGCCAGGTGACTACGCTACCACTTACCCTCGGTGACGCCAACGGTCTTATCAATCTTAAATTTTTAAAACGTGATCACGCGTGACCGGCCTATCTATTTAGCGTAACCTACACTTTCCTCTATCTCTACGTTTATTTTCTTAATTTCTTATTTTTATTTTTTCCTTCCATTCTTTCTAATCTTTACACTTCCATCCTATATTTAAGACCTTAATAAATCCCTTCCTTTAAATTTTTTCTTTTAAAACTAAAACTTAATTTTTAAATTTAAAAAATATTTATAATTCAAATCTACTAGTATTAAACCCACCTCCACTCGTCTCAATGACATTCTTTACTTTCTTTTTCCTTTACTCAAATTTAACTTTTAGGTCTTTTAAACGAGAACTGATGGAACGTCTAGCTAGTACGTGTGCTTTTGCAAGTTATGAAGTTCCATCCGGGTCGCATCAGCCGTCCAAGAATTATGCATGCCACATGATTTCAAGAACCACTCAAACTCTCCCTCCCCCCCCCCACAGTGCTCGTATCCAGTCTGGATGTATAAATAGTAAATCTAGGGTATAGGATCCGATAGTTCTGTCGGCCAAGTTCCAATCGGAACCCTCCACCCTACGCGTACGTGCCACAAGTCACCGTATCCTGTCTGGACGGAACGTCCAGAACATTTGTGCTCTTGCCAGTAACCAATTTCCATCCGAATCGGATCACTCATTCGAGAGTTATGCATGTCACAAGATTCAGGGATCCGCCCTCCAACTGCCTCACAAAGGCCGAATCTGGCCGAAAAAAGGCCGAAAAATCTACGAACATCACATCTAGGTTGTGTGCTCTTGTCAACTTTCAAGTTCCATCTAAGCTGGATCATTCGTGCATGATGTCACACCACAATGTCAGGATCCGGTTCGGTTTAACAAATGATACATCTAGAACAAGCATCCTTGTCGTACCCGGCAAGTCCCGTCCATAAAATTCCGTCTAATCCAGCCACAAGATTTATGGTACCCCGACTCCCCCCCCCCCAAAGTTGCCGAATCCAGCCCGGACCTGAAACGGAACATCCTGGACATGAATGAATGAATATTTATTAGCCAATTGGCCGTACAAAACACATAATGGTAACAATTACAATACACTTTACATCACTCAATGATTATCTTATTTAACTAATACGCTCTTTAGAAATTGGCACATTTTAATTATCTTAGCTTTATTTTTTGTTTCGAGGACGTCAGGGAACTTAATAGTATACCCATTAAGAAAATGTCTCCTGGGGTCTGAGAGTTGCTCGCAATCTACCAGAAAATGTTCCGCTTCCTCTGTATTAAAGCACAGGGGGCATTGTCGCTTACTATTTGGAGACTTATTATCCCAATTATTCCGACCACGTACTGGCAGGCAGTTCGCTCGTAGCTGAAACCACAGGCGCAGGCTCTCCGCCGGTAGATATAACTTGAAGTAAAATTCCATTCCGAAAATCTGCTTAACTTCTTTGTAATACTTTAGTGTATCTGAATTTTGTGTCCGTTCGTACCAGGCCTGAACCTCTTGTTCCTCTATCACTCTTGTGAATTCCCCCCTGGATGGTCGGAGAGGGGAAATGACGCAATCTGTCCAGGCTCCTAATTCGCCTGACAAGTTTCATATTCTGAGTCCGCCTGGAAGCACTCTTACTCGCGACCAATCACGTCCAAGGCCGGGTAGACAAGATTTGGGATTGGCTGCTGGCTGGCGCCTTGAGGGAGGAGTCTCTTTGGTGCGCACGTCCAATGAGGCAAACAAGAATGCCGATTCGACCAAGTGGGATTTTTGGAAAGTAGGCAAGGGTCGGGCAACATAGCAACATAGAAGCATAGGAAATGACAAGCCCCCTCTAAAGGAAATTTATGGGTCCCTGTTCTAGATAAGCGGACCAACTGACAGTCTCACAGAAAAGCGATCGGTATAATGTGGCATAAAAAAAAGAATTAGGACGTCGTGGAATCCTAGCCTATCTTAGCAGGCGACTGGAGCCGCGCGAAACTTCGAACAGAAAATACTGTAGTCCGCCACTTCCGTCGTGTACGAATGCGGTTGGCATAGCAACAGAAATGGCGATTTTTCGCCATTCAGCACTTAAGGTATCCGGACTTCGGTGCTGCCTTGTCAGCATTAATTCCGTGGCCTAAGCCATGTCGCTTTTAATTTTGAGACAAAGCTGCCCCTTATTTCATTTGACTGATAAGGGAAACAAAAGATTTATTGTTAAAAATTTGATTTTAGTTTTTGCAGGAGATTGAAGAAGCCAGTTATTTGGTTAGCGGTCAACTGCAGTGTTCAGTTACTGCTTCCTATCCCGAGAATTAACATCAGTTATAAGAAAGAAGAATCAACGGGCCACCAAATTGACAATACTTCGTAAGGTTAGTTCTTTGACTTCTACTCAGCGGAACATTTGGAATTGGAGAACGTAATCTTAATATTTTTGGTTTAGCCTACAGGCTAGTTTTCGTGTTTATTTGTTTTATGCGAAATTACCCCCCCCCCCGCAAACGTCACTGGTGTACATACAAAACAGTCTTTAGTTGAAGTCGGTTGTTGCGAAGAGAAAGTGAACCACAAACGTGTATAGTTTTGACTAATTAATTGCTTAATTAATTTATTGATGCGAAGAATAAAGTGAATCTCAAAAATGTGTATAGTTTTGACTAATTAATTAATTAATTTATCGACGCGAAGACTAAAGGGAACCGCAAAAATGTGTATAGTTTTGACTTAATTGCTTAATTAATTTATCGACGCGAAGACTAAATGGAACCGCAAAAATGTGTATAGTTTTGATTAACTGCTTAAATAATTCATCAAAATTCGAACGGACCGGACGCATGTCGGGTCAAAAAGAAATAAAATTAAGGTAATACAACTAATTCTAATTACAGCTTTATTTTTGCCAAAGGTCATTCTGATCACAATTAGAACAATGAGTAATTAACACGTTTACGCGAGTAGAAGTAGGAAGGATGTAACAGAAGAGGATATTGTGACACTACCGGATTAACAAAGAGAGCATAAGAAACAACTCTCATCAAGGATACGTCACTCATGGTAACCGTGTAACCGTCAGCCTAAGCTGACGTCAAATCTCGTTCTGTGATGCTAATGGAGGTATTTTTTTTTCTTTTTCAGATAACAATGAAGACAGTAGCACTCCTTGCCCTCTGTGCGTTCGTGGGCGCTAATGCCAACGGCTGCTATACCCGACTTGTGAACCGAGCGTCTGGATCCGAGTGCCTCTCAGCACACAAATCCTTTAACGATGTGAACCTCTTTTTCCTCCAGAACATGATCAATACAAACCTGGAGCACAGCCTAAAGTTCACACTCCTAGTAAGTCGCTGACGAAAAAGTATTCTGCATTTTCTGATCATAAGAGCAGGCCCGCACATAGAGATCCAGGACCCCTAGGCATAACAGAATCAAAGCCCACTTTTTGGTAATTTGGCAGAAAAGCAAACGTTTATTTATTTAACGTACTTTGACTTTAAAAAATAGACAAGTAGACTTAGAAATGAAACATAAAAGTTCCAACTATAGTTTTAAACATTAATTTCAGTCTTTACGAATTCGGCCTTGACCTCCAACCTTTCGAGGTTGGCAGCTGCATTTTTAGGCCCAGTTAGATTCAGTCTAACTTACCGTGCTTTATGTTGAATTTTACTTGAGTTGTTTTCCCTTTACTCCACTGTCACCCTGTGCATTTAGTGGGTCATAAATTTAGGATATATATATTTTTTTGCCTTGGCAGACGTTCGCCACTGGCGATACATTTGAAGTGCCATCTTTCGGGTACTCAAGCAGCTCGTGTGAGGGGGTACTCGTCGGCTATATATTTGTTTCTCCGTTTGATCGCACTTGTTGTGTCAGCGGCCTTGAGAGATACTGAAAGGTTCCGTTTTAGTAGTAGTAGTAGTAGAACAATTTTATTGAAAATAAACATTGTTTTTTCAATAGCACAACAAAAGCGGGGCTTGTGAGGCTGTGCTAACATATGAAAACAAAAACAGAGAAGAAATGGAGAGTGGAAAATGAGACCATATACCGATACAAAAAAAAAACAATTAACAAAAACATTACCTTGCGTAACCCCCGAACAACAAAAAACAACAAACGATAATTACAAAAATAATACAGAAAAAAACAACCTGGAAAAAAACTAATTTCATCTATTTCGAAGTACCTGCCGAGCAAATCTATACGTAAATCAGACTTGAACTGGTTGAACGCACTTCATGACAATTTTGGGTAGGGTCGGGATTGAAAGTACTGAAGGGGATTCGCTCGTGTTTACCACCCATACCGCCTCGACTTGATCGTTTCTGCTAGGTGAACGTTGCCACATATGGAACTAAGCCTAGAAAATTACTGCACAGAAGACAAAATTTACCTCGAAAGTTCTAGTCGTTCTGGACAGTCAAATGACGGTTTCGGACTTTGGTACTCGGTTAATCACAAAGGTCATCACTTTATATTATTCGGCACCTATCTCTACGGGTGTCGAACCTTCAGTTTCTTTACCCTGCTTACCTTTACAGGCCAGCCACTTCGACAAGGACACCAAGAACCGTAACGGCTTCAAGAAGTACTTCGAGACCCTCGCTGACGAGCACTGGGCTGATGCATTGGACCTTGTCGACTATGTCACACTCCGGGGGGGTCATCTGAACGAAGTGTCTGCCTCGTTCAAGAACGGAACTACAAAGACCTCCAACGGCCTTGCCGCCGGAAATGTAAGTAGCTTTCCTAGCTGACCTGTGAAGGGATCGAAATGAAACGACAGTTTTATCAGATTGAATTTCTTGATTTCTGAGATTCAGTTAAAATTACTTCCAGGTTCATTTTTCAGGATTAACATGTCCCATGTATAAGTTCCACATTTAAATAAAAAGTATCCAATCCCGTGACATGTACAAGGGAACTGTCAAGACGAATATGCCACGATCCGCGTCAGTGATCTTGCAGCCGGTTTCTCTCTGGCGATTGTAGTGTTCCGTTGGTGCACGCGATGGTCTTGTAAACTAAAAGTCGCTCGAGTTCAAATCTCGTCCAAGGGGCAGTTTTGTCTTTCAGTTACAAGAAACCGAAGGTTGCGGGTTCAGGCTTGAGGAACATTTTTATTATCCAATTCACTACTATACAATAAACCTTTTGTTTTGCAGCTCCAACTGAGAGACGAGAAAGGTGAGAAGCACTCCCTTGGTCATGCCCTTGACATCACCCGTGACCTCTCTATCCGTACCCGCCAGCTCATCCACAAGACAGCTGCCCACGGAACCGAAAACGAGGATGCCACGGTAAGCTAACACTCTTGATGACTATCTCTCCTTGCCGATGCAAAATCTCCGGCCTCTCCGGGTACCTAGCGGAAGAAAAGCAGAAGTGGGATCACAGCTGCTCCCAAAGATTGCCGTGATTGTTTGACACAGGATTTGAGTCGTTGAGTTTGAGTCGATACGGAGACGTTAACTACTGGCGTGTTTTGGATTTAGTCATATAGAGTATTATCTTATACAAAATTGGCTTTATGAGTTGCCTGCCAAGAAAAGAACAATAACACCGTGCTGATAAAAAAAAAGCAGAAAAAAGTATTTTCTAAAAAAATTAATAAATTAAAGTTTCAAACTTTTATGACACAAAAAGAAAGCATATGTTGATGATGTGCATAAAAAATAGAAATAATTGTAAAAAAAACGAAAGAATAATACAAATCTTTTACGAAACGAGGTTCAACTTTGTTTATAGTGTGTAAGTGAATACAAGGTAATGTCACGGGCCTTACTGAGAAAACCTCCATGGGAGGATCCCATATGGCTTGAGAACAAAAGCACAAAAACAATACGTAGAAGAAAAATCGAAACGCTCATGACAGCGCTGATTACTGAGAAGGAAAATAATGGAATTGTGTATGGTGTTTCAGAAAATCAAAAGATAATCAAATCCTAAACCTGCACTACCACTACCACTTAGCAAACACGGAAACTATCGAGTAATCGACACTGAAACTATCGATCAACAAATCGAGTAGTCTAACTACCGACAGCTAGGCTTGGTATAGTAGCCTACCCGTAAGAACTCTTAAACTGGCGGAGAGGATTGTGTACCCTGTGGTGGTGACTGGTGAGGCCTAGTGAATGATAGCCTACAGTATATTCCATCAACCACAGCTGCATTTTACATCTGGATTAACTCCTATCTGATTTCAGCTGGCTCACTTTTTGGAGGAGAAATTCACCTCCAAATACGTCCAGCGAGTTCGTGAGCTATCTGGCTATGTAACCATACTCAATGGTCTCTCTGCTGAGGAGGAAGGAGTTGCACTTGACCTCTTCGACCAATATCTTGGATGAGGTTCCAAGTCCATTTGCATATTTTCTGTTTTGTTTCTACACCCAAGTGAAGTTTGATTAAACTAATGTGCTCAGAACGTAAGTTCAAGTGTCAATACTGAAGTTCCTGAGAGACTTGGGGTGTTTCTTGTATATAGCCAGCTTCACTGGTGACTGCACACTAGTGATATGTGCTACAACCCACTTTTGGACTCATCTGTCTATTCGTACTAACAAGAACCTGGTCGGGACAGGGCAGGCTGGGTCAGGCAGAGGCGTCATTTCGCTGAAACCTAAGGAGGGCGGTTTGAATTACCGCAAAATATACTTGTTGTAAGCACAGCATGGCTGAAGAGATAAACGGTTTAAAACCAGTAGACAAGAAACGTAAGGCCCATTCACAACGGGTTTTAGCTAATACTCGATACCAGCCAGTCCCGGAAATCGCTCTGAGACCGAGAATCAGCTGGGATCCTGCCGTTCGCAATTGATGTTAGTGCCAGTTTCGGGACCAGCTAGTCTCGCACCGAAGTTGAAATCAGTTCAACTTTTGCGGGTACTAGCCAATCACACTACTTTGGGGAATACTGAGGAATATTCCGATTGGCTAATGCTGAACCACGTCATACAGAATAACAATGACCTAATTCACTTTCGGTTTTCAAGACAGCAAGGAGTGGATGTGATTTTATCTATTGGGATTGGTTCGAAACTAGCCAATACGCTCTTCATAAAATTCCTTCCAGATTAGTTCATTTTTGGCCACTAGATGAGCTAGCATAAAATAAACAATGACATGTTACTTTCGGGTATACGTTTATCCAGGTTTGTTTGGCTATTTTTAATTCCTCTTAGGCCCAACCATGTTTGAAACTGTTTAAAATGCTTCTGCCTCTATTTGTGCTCTACCCAACTCTGTTCTGTCAAACGTCACCAAGTTGTCAATTCTGGCTTCCGACTTCAGTGCTGAGCGCTAGTTGACTTTTCAACGGGGCTAATGCGCGACTCGGTATGAAGCGAAAGCCTAATCGCTTATTCACCCTTCAGATAACTTATCCCTCGATCTCACGTGTGATTGTTATTGTTTCTCTAGCGCATCTGGCGTCGATTCGTCATTGGATTTTATGAGGGACGTATCAGAATATTCCTCAATACTCCCCAAAATAATCTGATTTGCTAGTACCCTCATAAGTTGAACTGATTTCAACTTGGGTGCGAGACTAGCTGGTATCCGAAACTGGCACTAGTATCAATTGCGAACGGCAGGATCCTAGCTGATTCTCGGTCTCAGAGCGATTTCCGGGACTGGCTGGTATCGAGTATTAGCTAAAACCCGTTGTGAATGGGCCTGTACTTTTCCACATTCGGAAAACTAAACGAATTTCAACAAACCAATTTGTGAAAGGTAAAGCTCATGCCTCCTAACAGGAACCCGCTGGAGAGCGAAGCCGCCGCTTCTAACACTGAGTAGCGAACAAGACCAAAGGTTTCTATGGTATCCCAAAAGATTAATATTTTAACAAACAATTGGGTCTTGTGGACATCCGGTCTTCGCCAGTTCGCCCAGACGATACGCCCACTATTAAAATTTAGAAACAGATTAAAAAATCACAACCTCCTGTCTTACTTTTGCAAGATTTCCGGTTTCAGCCAGATTCCGGGTGAATAACTTGTCGGGCAAAAAAAAATAAAGCTAAAAAATGATTACAGCACATCTCCTTATATACCCCTACATCGAAGCTCTAACCAACTTCACATAAAGCTTTAACTTTTTGACAAATTTTCAGGTTTCAACTGAATTCCTGGTGAACTTTATATCATCCGGGTAGAAAATGCTTGTCATATACGGAGTCAGCATATCTTCTTACCCTTGAATCGAACATTTAATCAACTTCAGATAAAACTTCTATTTCTAACAAATTTTCCGGTTTCAGCCGAATTCCGGGCGAACTGTACGTCCGGATACAAAATTATTTTCATATACGGGTTCAGCATGTCTCCTTAACCCTAAACCGAATATCTAATCAACTTCACATAAAACTTTTACTTTTAACAAACTTTCCGGTTTTTGCCGGAGTTTTTTCATCCCTTAATTTGAACTCCCACCCCTAGAAGCAGGGCTAACAGAGCCCATCTGCGAAATCGACTTGTCACCTTAGGTGCGTTTTATTTACGATCCGAGGGTCCGCTAGCGGGTCACTGTGACGTCAGCATTTTGCCGTTTTATTTGAGCTTGCGAGCGTAAATAAAACGACATTAATGATCTCGGAGCAAGTTTCAGTCAGTTATCAGGACCGATTCAAACTTGGCGCCAAATGGTAATGTCCTGACGATCGCCCGCTCACTTTTCCAGCGGGTGTCTCATGGTCCGCTAGCGGACGAATTGTCCGCTGGGGTAAATAAAACGGCGAAACCGTGACGTCACTATGACGTCATCTGTCACCCACTCGCTAAATAAAACGATTTTAGTGACCCGCGCGGGCGAACGGACCTAAATAAAACGCACCTCTTGTCACCCAATCCTCACACCAAGTTTCATCAAAATATCTCAGAGGTATCATGCTGACAGACGGACGGACGGACAGACGGATAACTCTTACGAAGGCATAGGTATCCCTCCACTTACTTTTTGGGATCCCAAAAATGCCATTAAATCTGCCTGTCTTGAAACAAAACTAACCACCTCCCGAAAAAATTTTAGGTTTCAAAATGGCCAGTTCCTGAAATTATGAGCCCAAACCTCCAATAAATGACCCTCCCAGTAAACGGAGTTTGGCCTACTACAAAAGGCGCCGCAGACGAAAATTTTGGAATTCTTTATGATCAGAGTGCCTTTTCGGATCACAAATGAAAGTAATGGCCACCCATCATAGATCAGCTCATACTGTTTGGTCATGATACAGTTCAAACAATATCAGATATGTAACTGAAAACCGGTACATGATGGTGCTTCATCCAAACCCTTTTCCGAGTAAAAGGACCATCCAAAACAAAACTGAAACAGAGTAGCCTTTGATGCAACCCACAAGTCTTTGATTCATGTATGCCGAGAAAGTGGGAGACACCATCATTTTTTTTACGGCTCGGATTTTTAAGAACACACTGTTACCTTTGTTTTCTTCAAAATCCTCACGGTAGCCAACGTTATCCACAAATTACTTGAATACAATTCACTCTTGAAAGCAAGGCCACCATTGCTCATTAACCATTCATTGATATTCCGGCGGAGGTCAAAAGAGTTACTAAAACCTTCGAGAAGATCCAGTGGCGTGTAAGAGGACTAAGACAAGTATATCACCATGTGAACAATGAGATATATCGGAAGAAGTTTGACATCGGCCAGTTTGACATTTTTTGGTCTCGGAAGCTGAATATTATTTAGCTCAGTTTCAGAATCTTCAAGAAATCACTATAACGAATTTTGTATAATGTACGGCGTGTGTTTATTGTGATCTAGTTTACATCCTTCCTTCTTTGGATTTAAGGGAATCAACAAGAAAAAAAAAAAAAATAGTAAAAGAAATCGATAATGTAAATAATTAGTCTGATTTTCTACACATTTTCTATATAAGCCTGCTAAAATAAAAACATTTTGTTAGATCCGTAGTCAGACTATGATCCCAGCCTCCCCATGTCGGGCGCTTCCGACCAGCGCCACTAGATGACCCAGCGATCGGGTCGTGGCGGGTCTTGGGTGGGGGGGGGGGTCTAGACGCTGCAAGTGCTAGAATGCTTACGATGCAACTCCCTTAAGCTGACGACGAAATTCTTCGGGCAGATCGATCATTTTGAACGTAATCAAACCCGAGGGGTCGACGATGTACACCATTCGGGAATAACGGAATAATCCTGACCATTCCGGAATAATCCTGACCATTCCGGAATATTCCTGGCCATTCCGGAATATTCCTAACCATTCCATATCCTCCCAGTCTTTATCGAGTTTGGTAATTCATCAACTTTTGTTTAGTCCGCGTATTTATTTCACCCCACTCGGTCTGTCCGGCGAACGAGGGGTCGATGACTCTCATTTTTGATGTACACCATTCCGTAATAACGCAATAATCCTGACCATTCTGGATTACTCCTGACCATTCCGGATTATTTCTTCGGGACGTGTACACCATTCCGGGAGAGTCGTCGACCCCTCGAATTAAACCACGTTCAGAAATTCAAAGAGAACCTTACGAGCAGCTTTTCTTACCGAAGCTTACCGTCAGTGTTACAAATATTTCCCTCTTTTCAGTTAGCAAGGTAACAGCAAGTGCAGTAAACTTAATCGTGGCGATCTAATACCTTTTTCGTCACATGTTAATGGTAAACGGCAGACCATCATACGACGAAATGTCTGTTTCCTCCTAACGTTAAAGTTTAACTGAAAAGCCAACTTATTTTTGTACAATTTAACTGATTACACTGCATTATTTTGATTGTGTTAAAGGACACCTGAATGAAGAGTACCAAGTATCATCCCTATCTGTATGACTTCCGTTTACATTGCCTGCAGAAAACCCAATCCAAATACGAAATAGTGTTTCCAAGCTATGATTTTTGCTCCATTTTGCATTTGTCCTTATTTCGGTACTGAACAATTTTCGAAATGAACAAATGTCTCCTATCAACCCTTCTTCTGGAATATTTTTTAAGCAGTTAAGCCCAAACGTATATCTAGAACACATCTAGAAGAAATTCCAATACGATCCGACCAGCGCTGTACAAGATTTGAATGAATTGCGCGTTTTGTCTTGGAGTCTGCAAGTGCAAATCTCCAGAAACGATGTTCCGTATTTTGAAAATGTCACGCTCAGGAGAAGAATGCTCTCCGTGGCCATGTCTGTAAATGCATTCTCCATGGTGTGTTCAAGTATGGTTTCATTGTTCAGGTGTCCTTTAAGGGATTTTTTTATTTTCACTATTTGCTCTAGTATGATGTCCAGAATATCTACGGCCGTCCTCACAACGCAAAAATTCTACTATGACGCAGAAATACTGAATCTCTACACAAACGCGGCTTTTCACTTGTCAGTGATCAGCTCGAGGAAGGTGGCTCACTGCTTGAACACTTATTTTTCGTAAATCGTTTTCGTCAAGCATACAACACAGACACAAGTAGATAGAGGTACCACAAATCAGAAGGAAATTCCACTATTTGAAAATCGATTGTTCGTGAATAGCCAAAGAACGAAGTGACGCATTGTCATCGGGTCTTCAAGCCTCTTTAAGTGAATAAGTCATGGGTACCTAGATTCTGCTATTACATTCTTTTTCGGTTAAACTTTAATGAGGTAGTGCATTACGTCATGGTTAACGACTTGTCATGTTTCGCTAGTTAAGAATTTGTCCCAAACATCCCTGAACTCAAGGGCTGGTGGCGGAAGAGGAGGCCGGGACGGGACCCCCAAAAACTAATCTAGACTGCATGTGCCAAATTTTCATACCTATCACGGTTCACAAGCTTAAGTCCTAGGTAATTTCAAGAACAACTAATCACAAGAACCTCGGTCCCTCTTTAGATGTAATATGCCCATGCAGAGTCGAATATATTCTGATATCCTACCGGATGCAAACGAGCGGAGGATGAGCTACGCGGAACATCATAATTTGTTACCTTTATAAACAGCTATCTGAGTTGTCCTTTACAGCTGATTGATTGTCTACCATTGTGACGTCACGTCGAACTCGTTGAAGACCGGGATCTCGAGCTCTGCAGACATCCTACGGTTTTTCATTTGGTATGCACAGTGGCGAAGAGGGATATATACGGGCATCAACTCGAATCCCTCAGCAAGTACCTCTAGCTCCGCTCTGTTTAGTCGTGGTATCCATAGTCGCTGGCCGCTGCATGGGACCAAAGACGGAGGTTCTATTCGATTATTTGTTCTTGGTAGTTTAGGACCAGTTGCCCATGGACGGGAATGGTGGGAGAGGTGCAAGCCAAAAAGCTCTTCCAGATCTGAGGACCTGTAGGCTGTAGGGGCACTAACTCAGTCGTGGTATGCAAGTTACGGAGTAGGCCCATCCCAGTTGTACCTAGACTGGAAGGGTGGGGAGGAGGTGTCGGGTCGGGACTACGCACAACGCACATCGAGACTATAGTATGTCCCAGAGCAAAATACCACTAGGGAGTAGCGCCAAGACCTATGCTTTCAATGTCCTGCAAACGGACCATACTTGTAGCGCCACATACTACGCTTGTGGCATTTAAAGCGAGACAAACTTGCAGGCTGACACATTTCTAATAAAGCAAAGGTACGGTCTGCACACACCAAGAAAGCAGTGGAGGCTGTATTATTTGTTTGCAATGTTCAGAATATGAAGTTACTGGAGCTAGTGCTGGTGAACGACTGCATGAGTTTCAGGATGTTCTCTGTCGCTATAGTGGTGCTAGTATCGCTGCTATTCGAGTGTATGTCAATCTTAGCCGCGTTCGATTCGACTCGCGGAAGTCAACCCTAGAGTTGACTTTTTTTCTCTGCTGCCGTTTTATTTAGCAAGAAGTTGACCAGAAGTCGACCGAGCAAGAATCATTTTGACTTTCACTTTCTTACTTGGTTAACTTGAGACAACTGACAATTTCTCCGCGTCGTTGAAAGTTAACTTTTCGTCAACCTTCACGTCGACGTTGCTGAATCGAACGCTCCCAGTTAACCGAGAATCGCAAATAAAACGTCTGACTGAGGATCTCAGTTAACTTGAGAAGTGAATCGAACGCGGCTCTTGGCACACACTCGAATGAAAACACACAAAATAACACCTAGTGTTATTTTGCTACTAAATTTGAATTTTACACCGGTCACGGCTCACAAAAGACCAAGTCGCTGACGATTTCAAATTCGGAAGATCGAGCATTACAGTTAGGGCAATGAAAGAGACTCATTGTCTTTCACCCGCCTTAAAGTAGCCTAAACTAAAAGTTAATGTTAAGAGTAAGTGCGAAAATATTGGCAAAGTATGTTGTTCCGATTGAGCAGAAAACTGCTGCATCACTTTCATCACACAAATTCTGGTAAGCTTCTCTAAATTTTGCTTTAGCGTCTATACCAATACAACGGCGAATATGTCAAGAGGAGCCCAGTGGTTGACGGTTCAGTTTTCCGTTGGGTTTGTTGAGTGGTGGCAGAGCAAAATAACACTAGAAAGTAGCGCCAAGACTTGAAAAAGTGACACACACTCGAATAGCAGCGACACTAGCACCACTAGCGCTACTGAACGTCCCTACTCTAACTCAATCAGTCTTGCACCAGCGCTGGCTTCAATACCTTCATGTTCTGAACACAGCAAAAAAAAGATACAACCTCCCCGGTTTCCAAGATGTGTGCAGACCGCGTCTTAGCTTTACTAGAAATTTCTAAATCCGCAAGTTTTTCTCGTTTTAAATTCCGCAAGCGTGATGGGCGGCGCTACGACTATGGCCCGTTTGCGAAGCATGGAATGGATAGGTCTTGGCGCTACCCCGCTACTCCCTAGTGTTATTTTGCTCTGAGTGGTGGAAAGGTTAGTGGAAAGTAGGCGTCAGGTGGATACGATTTATCGCCGAGTACGTAGGAAATCATGTAAGTTAACCGATGAGTTCGTGACTTGGCTATTTGCCGACTTCTCCGTCGTCATAAAGCATTTGCTAAACAGTAGCGGTATGTATATTTGAGTTTTAGTTACAAGCTTTTCAAATGTAAAAGGCAGATGCATTAAGATACCACCTGGTGTCACACCAGACCAGTCATACGTATGACAATTCGAATGAGTACTTAATCTGAAATCTGTCCCCATAAATATTGTGTTTCGTTACTTCTGCACATACTGGTTACCTTTTTGCCATGTCCTGAGATTTGTTTATATGATGAATATATAATTAACCAAACGGAGAACCTTCACCTTCCATATGTGTTATGGTTCGTCGCGAAATGCCTGCTACGTAAAGCGAAGCATTGGGCTTTCCTTAAATTCGCTCTTTGCATTTGAGTTGCCTAATGAGGAGGGAAAAATTCTTATACAGTAGAGGTATTCTTCTTTCAACATTTCTAGAGATTTCACACCACATTATTTTTATGGCACTTACAGCCTCTGGCTCAAGTGCCATATACCGATCGCAATTCCGTCGGTCGGTCGGTCTGTCCGAATTTAATTTTGTCCCACATGTTCGAGTTAGGGTACTTCCAGATGTGTTAGGAACTTAGGACGATGAAACTTGGCAGGAAAATCGGGGACCCGACCAAACAAACCTGGAAATAATCAGTTTCCCGATCCGACCATCTGGGGGGGGGGAGAGTGATGGGCCGAGGAATTCTGAAAATTAAGTAGTCATTGTCACACTTTTTCGAGTTGGGGTACTTTCAGATGTTCTAGGACGATGAAACTTGGCAGGAGCATCAGGGACCCGACCGGCCTAACCTGGAAATAATCAGTTTCCCAATCCGACCACCTGGGGGGGAGTGGAGGGCTGGGGAATCCGGAAAACTGGAGTAGTGTGTAACTTTCGAACTGGTGATCGAATTGGAATGAAACTTAATAATTGGAATGAACGGCATATCTCTGATGTCCTATTTTAAGTCCGAACCGGATTCGACAGTTATGGGGGAGTTGGGGGGGGAGACCGGAAATCTCGAGAAACGGTTAGAATGGAAGGATCGGAGTGAAACTTGCTGGAAAGAACAAGCATCTGCTCCAGATAAATCGTTTATACATTTGGACTGGATCGGGACACAACACTGTCAGAAGTTTCATAACAGATAGCGCATAACAAACGTTAACTAAATGTCTAGTGTATAACTAGTAAAAAGGGGGTTGTTGTCGCACTTGAAACACGTTTCTAGGGCTTCCGTTCCCGGAAAGCACGGAGAGAAGCTTAGATTTCGACTTTAACTACGAGAACTGCTAGAAACGAGTTCCAGAGCAAACGTAAACTAAATGTCAAGTGCATACTAGTAAAAAAGGGGGTTGTTCTCGCATTTTGAAACACGTTTCTAGGGCTTCCGTTCCCGGAAAGCACGGAGAGAAGCTTAGATTTCGACTTTAACTACGAGAGCTGCTAGAAACGAGTTACAGAACAAACGTTAACTAAATGTCTAGTGTATAACTAGTAAAAAGGGGGTTGTTGTCGCACTTGAAACACGTTTCTAGGGCTTCCGTTCCCGGAAAGCACGGAGAGAAGCTTAAATTTCGACTTTAACTACGAGAACTGCTAGAAACGAGTTCCAGAGCAAACGTAAACTACATGTCAAGTGTATACTAGTAAAAAGGGGGTTGTTCTCGCATTTTGAAACACGTTTCTAGGGCTTCCGTTCCCAGAAAGCACGGAGAGAAGCTTAGATTTCGACTTTAACTACGAGAGCTGCTAGAAACGAGTTACAGAACAAACGTTAACTAAATGTCTAGTGTATAACTAGTAAAAAGGGGGTTGTTGTCGCACTTGAAACACGTTTCTAGGGCTTCCGTTCCCGGAAAGCACGGAGAGAAGCTAAAGTCGAAATCTAAACTTTAACTACGAGAACTGCTAGAAACGAGTTCCAGAGCAAACGTAAACTAAATGTCAAGTGTATACCAGTAAAAAGGGGGTTGTTCTCGCATTTTGAAACATGTTTCTAGGGCTTCCGTTCCCGGAAAGCACGGAGAGAAGCTTAGATTTCGACTTTAACTACGAGAGCTGCTAGAAACGAGTTACAGAACAAACGTTAACTAAATGTCTAGTGTATAACTAGTAAAAAGGGGGTTGTTGTCGCACTTGAAACACGTTTCTAGGGCTTCCGTTCCCAGAAAGTACAGAGAAGCTTAGATTTCGGCTTTAACTACGAGAACTGCTATAGAAAAGAGTTCCAGAACAAACGTAAACTAAACGTCTAGTGTATAACTAGTAAAAAGGGGGTTGTTGTCGCACTTTCAAACACGTTTCTATGGCTTCCGTTCCCAGAAAGTACGGATAGAAGCTTAGATTTACTACGAGAACT
This sequence comes from Branchinecta lindahli, assembly GCA_023053555.1. Taxonomy (NCBI): domain Eukaryota; kingdom Metazoa; phylum Arthropoda; class Branchiopoda; order Anostraca; family Branchinectidae; genus Branchinecta; species Branchinecta lindahli. The sequence continues at coordinate 11,351,404 of JAKZAO010000010.1, forward strand.
GCTAGAAAAGAGTTCCAGAACAAACGTAAACTAAATGTCTAGTTTATAACTAGTAAAAAGGGGGTACGCACTTTGAAACACGTTTCTAGGGCTTCCGTTCCCAGAAAGTACGGATAGAAGCTTAGAGTTCGGCTTTAACTACGAGAACTGCTAGAAACGAGTTCCAAAACAAACGTCAACAAATGTCTAGTGTATAACTAGTAAAAAGGGGGTTGTTGTCGCACTTTGAAACACGTTTCTAGGGCTTCCGTTCCCGGAAAGCACGGAGAGAAGCTTAGATTTCGACTTTAACTACGAGAACTGCTAGAAACGAGTTCCAGAGCAAACGTAAACTAAATGTCAAGTGTATACCAGTAAAAGGGGGTTGTTCTCGCATTTTGAAACACGTTTCTAGGGCTTCCGTTCCCGGAAAGCACGGAGAGAAGCTTAGATTTCGACTTTAACTACGAGAGCTGCTAGAAACGAGTTACAGAACAAACGTTAACTAAATGTCTAGTGTATAACTAGTTAAAAGGGGGTTGTTGTCGCACTTGAAACACGTTTCTAGGGCTTCCGTTCCCAGAAAGTACGGAGAGAAGCTTAGATTTCGGCTTTAACTACGAGAACTGCGATAGAAAAGAGTTCCAGAACAAACGTAAACTAAACGTCTAGTGTATAACTAGTAAAAAGGGGGTTGTTGTCGCACTTTCAAACACGTTTCTATGGCTTCCGTTCCCAGAAAGTACGGATAGAAGCTTAGATTTACTACGAGAACTGCTAGAAAAGAGTTCCAGAACAAACGTTAACTAAATGTCTAGTGTATAACTAGTAAAAAGGGGGTTGTTGTCGCACTTGAAACACGTTTCTAGGGCTTCTGTTCCCAGAAAGTACGGAGAGAAGCTTAGATTTCGGCTTTAACTACGAGAACTGCTATAGAAAAGAGTTCCAGAACAAACGTAAACTAAACGTCTAGTGTATAACTAGTAAAAAGGGGGTTGTTGTCGCACTTTCAAACACGTTTCTATGGCTTCCGTTCCCAGAAAGTACGGATAGAAGCTTAGATTTACTACGAGAACTGCTAGAAAAGAGTTCCAGAACAAACGTAAACTAAATGTCTAGTGTATAACTAGTAAAAAGGGGGTTGTTGTCGCACTTTGAAACACGTTTCTAGGGCTTCCGTTCCCGGAAAGCACGGAGAGAAGCTTAGATTTCGACTTTAACTACGAGAGCTGCTAGAAACGAGTTACAGAACAAACGTTAACTAAATGTCTAGTGTATAACTAGTAAAAAGGGGGTTGTTGTCGCACTTGAAACACGTTTCTAGGGCTTCCGTTCCCAGAAAGTACAGAGAAGCTTAGATTTCGGCTTTAACTACGAGAACTGCTATAGAAAAGAGTTCCAGAACAAACGTAAACTAAACGTCTAGTGTATAACTAGTAAAAAGGGGGTTGTTGTCGCACTTTCAAACACGTTTCTATGGCTTCCGTTCCCAGAAAGTACGGATAGAAGCTTAGATTTACTACGAGAACTGCTAGAAAAGAGTTCCAGAACAAACGTAAACTAAATGTCAAGTGTATACCAGTAAAAGGGGGTTGTTCTCGCATTTTGAAACACGTTTCTAGGGCTTCCGTTCCCGGAAAGCACGGAGAGAAGCTTAGATTTCGACTTTAACTACGAGAGCTGCTAGAAACGAGTTACAGAACAAACGTTAACTAAATGTCTAGTGTATAACTAGTAAAAAGGGGGTTGTTGTCGCACTTGAAACACGTTTCTAGGGCTTCCGTTCCCAGAAAGTACAGAGAAGCTTAGATTTCGGCTTTAACTACGAGAACTGCTATAGAAAAGAGTTCCAGAACAAACGTAAACTAAACGTCTAGTGTATAACTAGTAAAAAGGGGGTTGTTGTCGCACTTTCAAACACGTTTCTATGGCTTCCGTTCCCAGAAAGTACGGATAGAAGCTTAGATTTACTACGAGAACTGCTAGAAAAGAGTTCCAGAACAAACGTAAACTAAATGTCTAGTTTATAACTAGTAAAAAGGGGGTACGCACTTTGAAACACGTTTCTAGGGCTTCCGTTCCCAGAAAGTACGGATAGAAGCTTAGATTTCGGCTACTACGAGAACTGCTAGAAACGAGTTCCAAAACAAACGTCAACTAAATGTCTAGTGTATAACTAGTAAAAAGGGGGTTGTTGTCGCACTTTGAAACACGTTTCTAGGGCTTCCATTCCCGGAAAGCACGGAGAGAAGCTTAGATTTCGACTTTAACTACGAGAACTGCTAGAAACGAGTTCCAGAGCAAACGTAAACTAAATGTCAAGTGTATACCAGTAAAAGGGGGTTGTTCTCGCATTTTGAAACACGTTTCTAGGGCTTCCGTTCCCGGAAAGCACGGAGAGAAGCTTAGATTTCGACTTTAACTACGAGAGCTGCTAGAAACGAGTTACAGAACAAACGTTAACTAAATGTCTAGTGTATAACTAGTAAAAAGGGGGTTGTTGTCGCACTTTCAAACACGTTTCTATGGCTTCCGTTCCCAGAAAGTACGGATAGAAGCTTAGATTTACTACGAGAACTGCTAGAAAAGAGTTCCAGAACAAACGTTAACTAAATGTCTAGTGTATAACTAGTAAAAAGGGGGTTGTTGTCGCACTTGAAACACGTTTCTAGGGCTTCCGTTCCCAGAAAGTACGGAGAGAAGCTTAGATTTCGGCTTTAACTACGAGAACTGCTATAGAAAAGAGTTCCAGAACAAACGTAAACTAAACGTCTAGTGTATAACTAGTAAAAAGGGGGTTGTTGTCGCACTTTCAAACACGTTTCTATGGCTTCCGTTCCCAGAAAGTACGGATAGAAGCTTAGATTTACTACGAGAACTGCTAGAAAAGAGTTCCAGAACAAACGTAAAGTTTATAACTAGTAAAAAGGGGGTACGCACTTTGAAACATGTTTCTAGGGCTTCCGTTCCCAGAAAGTACGGATAGAAGCTTAGATTTCGGCTTTAACTACGAGAACTGCTAGAAAAGAGTTCCAAAACAAACGTCAACTAAATGTCTAGTGTATAACTAGTAAAAGGGGGTTGTTCTCGCATTTTGAAACACGTTTCTAGGGCTTCCGTTCCCGGAAAGCACGGAGAGAAGCTTAGATTTCGACTTTAACTACGAGAGCTGCTAGAAACGAGTTACAGAACAAACGTTAACTAAATGTCTAGTGTATAACTAGTAAAAAGGGGGTTGTTGTCGCACTTGAAACACGTTTCTAGGGCTTCCGTTCCCAGAAAGTACGGAGAGAAGCTTAGATTTCGGCTTTAACTACGAGAACTGCGATAGAAAAGAGTTCCAGAACAAACGTAAACTAAACGTCTAGTGTATAACTAGTAAAAAGGGGGTTGTTGTCGCACTTTCAAACACGTTTCTATCGCTTCCGTTCCCAGAAAGTACGGATAGAAGCTTAGATTTCGGCTTTAACTACGAGAACTGCGATAGAAAAGAGTTCCAGAACAAACGTAAACTAAACGTCTAGTGTATAACTAGTAAAAAGGGGGTTGTTGTCGCACTTTCAAACACGTTTCTATGGCTTCCGTTCCCAGAAAGTACGGATAGAAGCTTAGATTTACTACGAGAACTGCTAGAAAAGAGTTCCAGAACAAACGTTAACTAAATGTCTAGTGTATAACTAGTAAAAAGGGGGTTGTTGTAGCACTTGAAACACGTTTCTAGGGCTTCCGTTCCCAGAAAGTACGGAGAGAAGCTTAGATTTCGGCTTTAACTACGAGAACTGCGATAGAAAAGAGTTCCAGAACAAACGTAAACTAAACGTCTAGTGTATAACTAGTAAAAAGGGGGTTGTTGTCGCACTTTCAAACACGTTTCTATGGCTTCCGTTCCCAGAAAGTACGGATAGAAGCTTAGATTTACTACGAGAACTGCTAGAAAAGAGTTCCAGAACAAACGTAAACTAAATGTCTAGTTTATAACTAGTAAAAAGGGGGTACGCACTTTGAAACACGTTTCTAGGGCTTCCGTTCCCAGAAAGTACGGATAGAAGCTTAGATTTCGGCTTTAACTACGAGAACTGCTAGAAACGAGTTCCAAAACAAACGTCAACTAAATGTGTAGTGTATAACTAGTAAAAAGGGGGTTGTTGTCGCACTTTGAAACACGTTTCTAGGGCTTCCGTTCCGGAAAGCACGGAGAGAAGCTTAGATTTCGGCTTTAACTACGAGAACTGCTAGAAACGAGTTCCGAACAAACGTCAACTAAATGTCTAGTGTATAACTAGTAAAAAGGGGGTTTGTTCTCGCCTTTTGAAACACGTTTCTAGGGATTCCGTTCCCAGAAAGTAGCGAAAGAAGCTTAGATTTCGGCTTTAACTATAGTGTAAAACTAGTAAAAAGGGGGTTGTTCTCGCACTTTGAAACATGACCCGCCAAATTGAAACCCGCGATCTCTTCACTGAATAAATCAAACCTCAAAATTAAGAAATACTTCTTTGTTTTCAGAGATGACGCTTCGAATGTCATTGCTGGAAGGATAAAAAAAAGCCCGAACTACGACCGGACCCAAACCCGTCTATGTCTTGGAAAAAAGAAGATGAACGCGTACAAAACTGATGTGCGTAAGATGCAATGAAACACTCCGTTGATAAGCCAGAGCAGTCCGGTGACAAAGCTACCTGAAAAAGAGAGATTCCTTCTAATTTTTTTTCAACACTCCCACTCCAGTAGCAATCACATTTGGGTTAACGGTACGCAGAATACAGGAAGCAGCGCAACAACCCAATGTAAATTATTCCCTTAGATCTGAAAGCACCGGGCACATGCAGAGAAAATTGTCCAGATCTTCTTCCTCCTCCTTTACAGAGCGGGGAAGGAAAAGTCCCGTCAGAAATCACACGACCTCTCTCGTGACTCGATTTTGGCGGGAAATTCAAATTTAGTGGCATATTTCTCTAGAAATACTAAAATTAGCTACGTTGTCAAGCATCTAGGATCCTTCTAGTACAGAATGATGGAGTTCCGATCATAAACACGTTTTATTTCTAGAGATTGAATAAGATTTTATTTTATTTTCAGACATTTGAAATTACCGCCCAAAAATAGACGCCGTTTCCGCGAGCTACAATTTGTGGGTCGGCTGTGTGCATCACAATTCTATTTTTACGATAAAACATTCCTCTTGGAAATTAACTCTAATCTCAGGCTCAACCTGGCACGTGTCCAGGACGTATCTCATTTATTCCGATTGGGAAATTGGGAGTGCACATGTAGAAAGTTCGAGAGTCTTTGATTATGGTAGCCTACTGTTATTCTGTATGTTTCATTTTGTTTGGGTTATACATCGTTCTTCTGTTAGTGTTAGTTCGACTGACCCGTAAGTTTATTCTCAGTCAAAGATTGTTCATAGCAATACATAATAATGACTAAATGACAAGAGCATTCACTCCGTATCCTCTCTATCTCATAATATATTTTAGCTTATTTTCTTACTTGTCTGATCGCTGTAGCACAGTAGCAGGGAACTTAAATCCGGCTGGACCCACATCACCAGGGCCAAGGGTATTTGTGTCTCGCATTCAAGCTACAAAATTAACCCCCGCGATCGGATCAGCAGATCCGGGGCGTTCCAAATGCATGGCACACAAATGTGCAGCGGAAAACGCCGTATGCCTGCAAGCCTTTACCAATATGTTCAGCATGTTTTATTGCCAGTAAATAGAATGCTATGACGATTTTACACCCTGAATTTCTGTCCCCCTCCACCACCCTTAAGTATAGGGCGAAAGAGCCCCCTACGGGGTTCCAGCTGAACCCACGGAGACCCCCCTTGGGCACTTACCCCCCGACCCGTCAGAAATCTCAGAGTTCTGTACGGTTTCTGTTTATTAACACAGTGTTAATGAAACCAGGGACCCATCAATTTCCTGTAACATTCAGGGGGCTTGTCAATAAGAGATTTCTGATGCTATGTTGACCGACCGGAATACAGTTCGAGAAATACCCACGGTCCAATCACGTCCAAGACCGGATAGATTAAATTTGGGATTTGCTGCTGGCCCCTTGAGGGAGGAGTCTCTTTGGTGCGCACGTCCAATGAGGCAAACCAGATTTTATTCGACCCAAGTGGGATTTTTGGAAAGTCGGCAAGGGTCGGGCAACATAGCAACATGGAAGCATAGGAAATGACAAGCCCCCTGTAAAGGAAATATATGGGTCCCTGATAAAATAAAACATATTTGTATAAAAAGTATTACACAAAGGCGAGCGTTCACATTTCGTGCGGTTCAAACTGTAGTTGTCAATAAGATTTCCTATGTTTCCTATATATTTAGGTTTGGGGGGGGGGGGGGGCGGTTGGTACCCGAGGTTTTATCACCTGGGGGGGGGCTGTCGCTTAGACCCCCACCTACGAGTTTGATCGACTGTTTACCATTTTAATTGTCATCAAAATAGCCCCGTACATTCGAGATGCGACAGATACAGACGATCAGATGGACAGAGACGAGTGACCCAGAAACAACTTCTAAGTGACTGAGGCACAGACAAGAGACAGAATCCTAAAATAGTTTCAGGTTAACGCTTCTTCATACCTGGGACAAGGAATTTCTCGCTTTTCTGTCAAGGAGTAGGAGAACGAAGAACAAGGTGTCCGGCAGGGACGAAATTCGTGAAACATATGACACTTTAACATTTGATGTTTTCTACGAAGGAGATAAATACATGACGAAACTTGCTTTTACAGTTTCATGGTAGTTTGAAAAAAACGCAAAGTGAATACGCTGGACACTTTTTCTGATGTAACAGAAATCCCTCTTATTTCTCACTGGTCATGCGAAGACGGTAATCAGTGACAGTCGGCACTTTTGCCGGACGGTCTTCCAGAAATTAAGTTTCTGCAGTGACTTTGGCAGTGTGTTCTAGCATTTGACTGCTAATGTCGGAAGGAATAGAAAGTCAAGCACCTAGGGTAGTAAGTTATTTCGTTCTGTCGCAGTTTATTTATCCCTTCATTGTATGGTGAAACACCGGAAACGAAAATACAAAAAAAGAGCTCAGACGTGGAGTGTGAAAGTAATCACATTTTATATACAAACAGAGTTAGACCCAAGACATTTCAAATCCCCAATAACCAAACAAGTATTGAAATAACCTAATCTGTAATCATCCCACTTTAAAAGCTTTAAATGTAAACAAACCGCAAGTATACACCCAAAGAAATGTTGAGGATCTTGCACGAACACTGAATGGTCCAACACTGAATGGGCTGCGGCCTGCTAGCCAGTTCGACCCTTTAAACCTCTTTTCCATTAGCATGTAATAACAAGTGCAATAAACCAAATCGTAGCAGCCTAATACCCCCTTTGTAACAATTCATTAAGCATATCATCGATCATATGACAAAACCGTTCAGTTCCCAACCTCGTTTCCAACTGTTCATTAAAGAATCAAGTAGGCTTCGTCGCGTCGTCTTATTTGTTGCTGTTACACTAAAATTCTCAACCACAGATATATCTCCCCAAATATACAATAGTTGAACTTGAGACCTTTCATAGACGAACTTAACTCATGGGAAATCTGGTCCCAGCTGCCCATGAACGGAAAGGGGGGGGGAGGTCGGGACCCATCAAAATGCGTATTTATACCTCTATTTCCTCAAGTGTACCAGCTTAGAGTTTGATTCCAGTCACCTGGTCCAAAACTTTTTTTTCATGGGCAATTTGGGCCCACTTGCCCATGAGCTTTGAAGGACGCCACATGGTCTTATTTTTTGCTGTTACACCAAAATCCGCATCTATACATACATATCCACAAGTATACAAGACTTGAACTCGAGACATGTCGTAGAAGAACGTAACTCATGGAAGATCTGGGCCCTGTTACCCATGAACGGAAGGGTGGGTGGATGGGGGGACCCATCGAATTGCATATCTAGACCTAAATATCCTCGACTATACTAGCTTAGAGTTTGATTCCAATCGCGGGTCAAAAACTTAACTCATGGGCAAATTGAGCCCACTTGCCCATGAACGGGGTTCAACTCCACATATAAATCCCCTGCCCTATGATCCAAAAGCTCAAAGGAATTTCATCGCCCTATCTACAGTTATTGTCAAGTTAAAAACATTGAAAAATGGGCAATCTGGGCCCAATTGCCCCTGAACCAAGTGGGAGTGGGGTTTATGATCCGCAAAAAGGAAAAAGAGAAAGAGACCCCAATGCTCGCTAACCTACCAAGTTTCGACTTGATACCTGTTGATTCCTGTCCCGGGTAACGAACTTTACTCCTGGGCAATCTGGGCACAGTTGCCCGTGAACAGGATGGGTGGGGGATGTTTATCGACTGTTTTTGCAGAAAAACTACTCTTTTTGGGAAAAACGACTGTTTTGACGAAAAATCGGCTGATTTTCAGAAAAACCTACTGTTTTGAAAAAAAGTCTATTATTTTTACGAAAAATCGACTGTTTTTACAGAAAATCGCGGCGCTTCGCGGCGACTCGGTTATTTTTTACCTACTGGACGACAATATCGGGGGGGGCGTCTCCCTCCCCCATACGTGAACCCCCTGCACCGCCCAAACATTTCCTCCTCCCTTCATTCCCCCAATTCGCACCATCCACACATAAAATGTAAAAGATTCACATCAGTTGCACCATACATAGGGCAGAAGTAATGACCATCTCTTACCCTATTTTTCACTAGATATTTCGTTTTTTACGCTCGTGGAAGTGCGTTCCCCATTAAAACAAACTAAAGTATCTAAACATTTCCCATCCAACCCCGCGCTAAACTATCCCCCCATCTCTCTTTAGCTTTTGCGTAAATTTCAGGGACTCATTCACTGACACGTTTGCTCTAGAAGAACTGAAGATAAACCGAGCAGTGACTGACGTCATTCGTAATGAGCACCATATCCAGTCCATGCTAAGGGATATAAACGCGATATCGACTGCAGTGACTACTGAATATGGATATGCTGTCACAGAGAGGATTACTAGAGTGGCCAAACTGGTGCTAGCTAATCCTACATAGCCTGCGAAAGGAGATAACCTTATATACGGCATTGCCTCCAGCTTAGTCGCGTACTGTGGGACGGAGGAGGGGGTCCTCCAAAAGCTATGTCTTATCAACAAGAGCAAGGGCTTTGGTACCGCACATAGTCGATTGATTTTGTCTGCCAACCATCAGATCTAGCCACCTCAGTGGGGGGGGGGGGATATCAAGAGAAGGGAATGAGGATTTGTCTGTAACGGTAGAGCCCAACTCTCAGAAAAGCTTGTGCCATAAGCGAGTCTTTCGACCAGTGTTGCCACGTTTCTCTGACGGAGTCTGTAAAATTTGGTCGCAAGCCCCTGCGACATTCTGGCACCTATTTGACCAATTAGTAAACGAAAGATCTCGCTTATTCAGCCTTCATAACCATTCCCTTTCGAGCCTTTTATGGTCTTGCCGGTCGCAGAATTCCGGATCGTTTTATCGAAAACTTGTGACAAATCACAGAGTTCTGCTACCACTGGCAACATTGCTTTGACCACCATACCATGATTCCGACATCAGCGCTGATAGAGGAGAACTATAGCCTACTGACCTTTTTGGACGAACAGGTGGGAACAGGGGGAGGAGGTTCCAAGTAATGCCCTGCTGCACACTGAAACACTGGGAGATTGTAATTGTGTTGCGGAGCAACACTACTGCTTTCGTTGTTTTTTTGTTTTTTTTTCACCGTGATCAGCGACCTGTAGCTCCGAAGTGGTAAGAGTTAAAAATTTGAGATTTTTCAGAGGGAAGGGAAACGTGAAACAGAGTAAAAAAGTTCCAGAGAAGTTCATAAAATTTCTAACAGTTTTCCAGAAAAAAAAATAAAACCGTTTTTTTCTTAGAAACTCTGCGTTCGATGTTTGGCGTCAAGTTAAGACGACCCTAGCTTCGGAAATAAACTTGTTAGAAATACAGTTATGCTGAACTCATGTAGAACTTTCATTTGTCTCTTCGAGAACCGGAGCACAAAATTCCGTAGCTCTTACAGATTTCCCGGAAATAATTCCGGAAAAGTCCATGTCGTTCCGATTTTTTTTTGAATTTTCTCAAATTTTCGATTTTGATGTTTCTTATATTTTTATCGAGTAGTGCTATGAAAAGTATGCAAGAAGAAGTGAAGTGTTCTATATACCAAGTTGCTTCGTTCTCTAAGAAATAATTTCCGAAGTTTCGACGTTCTAGAGGTAACTTCTGTTCTGGACCAGCTAGAATTTTTTTTCCAACGCGGTTCGACAGGTCTCGATCGCCTAACAACTGGAGCTTACAATAGTTTCTCCGAAATAAAATTCCTTCTTTGGGTTTTTCTATTTGGAAGTTTTGTCATGCCCTCGGGGCAATTTAAATTTGTTGGTGAATTTGGTTTGTTTTATATTTTCCTAGCTTAGACCATCAAAAGTTAAGCAGAAAACTATAAGACGTTATTTCCGTATCTCTTTCAGATTTCCCGGAAATAATTCCCGAAATGTGCGTCTCGAAACATAATACTTCGAATTGGCGTCAAGTTAAGACGGCCCTAGTTTCGGAAGTAAACGTTTTAGAGATAAAATAATTATGAACTCATATAGAACTTTTATTGATCTTTTCGAGAACTGAAGCATGAAATTCCGTAGCTCTTACAGATTTCCCGGAAATAATTCCGGAAAAGTCCATCTCGTTCCGATTTTTTTGAATTCTTAAATTTTCGATTTTGATGTCTATTTTATTTTTATCGAGTAGTGCTATGAAAGTTATGCAAGAAGAAGTGAAGTGTTCTTTATACCAAGTTGCTTCGTTCTCTTAGAAATAATTTCCAAAGTTTCGACGTTCTAGAGGTAACTTCGGTTCTGGGCCAGCTAGAATTTTTTTTTTCCAACGCGGTTCGACAGATCTCGATCCCATAAGACTGGAACTTGCAATAGTTTTCCGGATATAAAATTCCTTCCTTAGGTTTTCTATTTCGAAGTTTTGTCATGTCCTCGGAGCAATTTCCAGTTTTTGCCACAAAGAATGGAACAATCATCGACCATGTGTATACGGATAGCGATGTGTCTAAGTGTGGTGTTGCAGTCACATATTTCAGTTACCACAATTTAAGTTTTGCTGTATTTGATATTTGAACTTTTTCTTATTTTAGTTTCTTGGTTGTCATTATTCATGTAGTGCAAACTGTGGTTTAATTTGTATCGTATTATTCTGTTGTACAGCACAAATTCTAAAAGTTGAATTTGATTTCTAGTTTCAATTATTTAAAGAAATTCTGGTTTATCTTGAAATTGTAATTATCCATCCTATAAATATTCAGAATTGTCAACTGTGTTATTGTGTTATTCTCGTTTATTTCTGGACCAGCTAAACATTTTACCAAACTCAGTTTAGTAGGAGCTCGAAATAAAACCATACCAAAGATGCTTCAAGATAACAATCGAAGCCGCATTAGAAAAATGTCCTCTGAAGGACATAATGGAGACTGTTGCTCCGCAACTGTGTCCCGTAGGGCACAGTTGCTGCAACACTTCCCGTTGCACAGGCAACGGAGGTCTAGTTCATCCTCCAGATCCCTCTCGAGGAATTACCAACTCCTCGGCATTTGATGTACATCTTCCCCGACACCGGCCTGCACCAGACACAACCAGCGGTACCGGCCATAGATTAGTCAATTCATTTTTCAATGCTTCTAAATGTGCTGATTTTAATATTCTATAACGTGGCAATCGGCGCCGGCACCAAGCACTTGGTGTACATCAAAATCGAGAGCAAAATCGAATACTTTCTTGGATCCATTCCCAAATTATCAAACAGGCAAATATAGGCACCCTGGTCCTTTTAGGGGCCTCGCGAGAACACAATATCTATTAAATCTACTTTTTTTAAATTCGGAAAATTTTTATGCCGTTTTTCAAGATTTCAATCTAATAGTTTCATGATGCATGAATATAATCTAAAAAACCCGATATTAATTTTAAATAAAAAGTATAGTCATTTTACTTGCAAAATTAAGCATGCTAATCATAATTTATCAGACGCGTTTTAACTTTTTTCATTTTTCAGCATGTTTATTTTGCACGATTTTAAAAATTATATAGGTCACGTTCAATTTATTGTATAGGCTATAGTGTGGTCACTATTTTGTTAGTTATTTGTCTAGTGGTATGTCACAAAGTTGTTTGTTCGATTTGGATTATTTATGTATTTATTTTACTCGTCAGTTATGGCGGAAATAAAATAATTGAATTGAATTGCTGCGTTTGCAGATACTGTGGTATCTGATACCACGGTAACTGGATCTGCATTTTGTCGTTTTTGCAGTTCTGATACTAACGCAGAGCTGGTGGACTCGGACTCGTCTCGAGACGAATTTTTCAAGTACTCGGACTCGTCTTTCACGGAGTTATGTCCGTCCGCCAGAGCTGTGGACTCGGACTCTGGAATCGTCTCGAGACGCCTTTTTCAAGGACTCGGACTTGTCTCGGACTCGGATTAGCTGGACTCGCAGCAGCTCTGACTATACTGTTGCACTTTAAGAAATCATGTCAAAAGAAATACTTACAACCACTAACAACGCAAGTGCCAAATTTCTTTCCCACCTATTTGACAAAAATCTAGGCTCTTGAGTGGGTGATGATCAAAGTTAGAAGACTTTTTCAGATACCACGGTTAGCTACTACGGTTGGGACCGTCGTATCTGAGCATCAGACACCACAGTAACTAGCCAGATACGCGGTAACTGAAAAAGCGACTTTACATCGTTGTATCAGATACCATGGTATCTGCAAAAACGCAACTAATACTTGCATGTCGAAAGAAAACATAATCAAGCTTCTTAAACTGTTTCGGTGCAGACTACAGAGTTTTAATGTACAGTAGTGATGGTCTCTCAATTCAGCCGTAGTACGCACTACTAGGGGATGACTCACTAGGGGGGGGGGGGGGGGACCGGAATAGCGAATGCTTAGGGATCTCCTAAGAAGTTTAGTGAGTCACGCTGGGATCCCTTTGACAACTCACCCAATATTTTCTTTCAGATGTACATCCTTGTTTCTGGAGAACCCGGGTACGCTCTGAGCTCCATCTACGGGATATCAGAAGATCAAAACTCTAAAATCGCCGAGAAACTTGGCCTGAAAGAAGTGAAAGAAGAGCCGAAGAAAAGAATTGGAGGCATGAAATTCCAGTTCCTCATCACACCATTGAAGTTACTGAGTATGTTGCACGCGGAATACGGCGCACAGATTATCACAAGCGCATGTTCGGACAAGGACCTGAAGTGGACTCTACAGGTTAATGAATTATAAAAGGAACGAAGCAAAAGCTACTGACAACAAGGGACCACCGGGAATCGGAACGCCATCTATCTCACACCGTGCTTTTGGTCGCCGTTCTTTAGTGCCAATACTCTTGATGACTCACTCTCCGTGCCGATAAAGAGTCGTCGTGTCATCCCAAAACAAGAACTGATATCCAGTCACAGCACTAAGTACCAAACTTCTTTTCCACCAATTTGACAAAAATTGATGAAAGTAAAACAACTTTTTCAGATACCACGGTCGGACCGTGATATCTGAATATCAGAAACCACGATAACTGGCCAGATACCACGATAACTGCAAAAACGCCTTTTGACCGTGGTATCTGCAGAAACGCAACTTATCTCTGAACTTTGAATAGTGAAGTGAGGCATGAGGGATTAACAGAAACTAGTTCGCTTGGAACCCCGCAGAGCAAAATAACACTAGGGAATAGCGTCAAGACCTATGCTTTCTTTTCTTCACAAACGGGCCATAATCATAGCGCCTCTCACTAACCTTGCAGCATTTAAAGCGAGACAAACTTGCGGATTCAGAAATTTGCAGACCCCAAGATGGGGTCTGCACACATCGAGGAAACAGAGGATGTTGTATCTTTTTTTGCTGTGTTCAAAATCTGAAGTTATTGAGAGCCAGCACTGGTGCACTACTGTTTGAGTTTCAGTAGGGACGTTCACTACCACTAAGTGTCGCTGCTATATCGACTGTGTGTCAGTTATTTCAAGTCTTGGCGCTAGTCCCTAGTGTTATTTTGCTCAGAAACCGCTGAACTGGAATATGGCGAATTATGTTCACAACACATCGGTAGCTCAGTTGGTAGCGCAGGTCCGTCTTGTAAGCTGAATGGAGCGGGTCCAAGCCCCGCTTGAGCAACTATTTACAACTGTCAATCTTTTCAGCAAATTCAGCAAATGAGGTTCTTAAATTTCACGTAGCGTACCAGGGCTTAAACTGTGACTAGATTTATTAAACTTAAGCTACATAGTTCAAAGCACCATAGATAACCAAATACCAAAAAGAACCTCAAGACAGACAACCAACTAGCTCATACAATATTGCACACTTATTTAAACTTAGCAATAGATACTGGATCGGATTAATTTCAAAAACACTGGAATTTATCACCCAAGATGTTCCCGGTGCGGCTCCTTCCCACAAATCTGGGGCGAAACTGAAGAAATTGTGTTCAGGCGGCTAGGTGTGCTGTTTTGTCATTTGTTGTGTATTTCTTGTTGTATTGTGGCATTTTACTGTAAGTAATAGCTGATAATAAACAATGTAATTATCCCTCCCTGTAATTGTAAGTCATTTCTTGATTTACGTACCAGGTAACATTTCGGGACATCGTTATACTTAAACATTTTACACCAAGTTCCCGCTTGGTAAGCGAAATAGGGCACACAGCTGTTTGTTCCAGCCATAACAGTTCCCCAGACATAAACCTAGTCAACGTATCAAAACATAGAAATCAACACAAAACCACAACCAAATCGTCAGTAACCCATCAAAAGCCTAAACATCGCCTCAATAATTTAAAGTAATAAATAACTGGTATTCGACTGAGCAAACAAGAACCTATTCAATTCACAATATGACAGTGGAACTTTTTTTTTCTTTATCAATTTTGTTCAACTGTCACTGTTTACACAGTTTGGCTGCACTATGGATTTAAGATCCACTGTAAATTTGCCTTACTTCCACGTGATCAATGACAGTATTCTATCATTAGCTTGCTAATTTTCCGGTCTTTAAGATAAAATTTGAAATTTTCTGCCAGCGTCGACGAGTTTGTTCTGCCTCCAACAGTTTTCCGACATACGCCCCCAAGTTATCGGATATTTCTTCGAAAAGTAGAAGATTATGAAAGTGTCACGAGATTTACCAAATGCCATACCGTGCAAAAAAAAA
This sequence comes from Branchinecta lindahli, assembly GCA_023053555.1. Classification (NCBI taxonomy): domain Eukaryota; kingdom Metazoa; phylum Arthropoda; class Branchiopoda; order Anostraca; family Branchinectidae; genus Branchinecta; species Branchinecta lindahli. Next base: position 11,366,611 of record JAKZAO010000010.1, read on the forward strand.
AAAAAAAGGCAGAGAGTGTCACCTGTAGCAATCCTGACTACTGTGCCATGCTTCACGCAAAAGTGGACATGTCCAAGTTCTTCCCTCTAACGCTGCGGATATATGATAAGGATTTCCCGGCTGGATTTTCTACAATCTATCAAAAAGTGGAAAAACTCTCAACTTTTACATACGGCCTTGATAATAGAGCCAAAAACCTTGTGGGGAATCCCTGTTCGCGAGCATCCGATCCAGAACGCCTATGCGCAGCAGGAACTCGACGGAACGGAGGATGTGCGATAAAACAGAAAGGAATTAGAAACAGAATACATACATATACTGTAAAAGTTTCTCCGAGTAAGCATTAAAGTTAACTGCAGCATTTGCAACTGGATTAACCTTATCTCTACTGGGATAGGATTAATCCGAATTAGAGACAATCTTATCTCAAAAGAGACAAGAGTAGCAAATCCTGCAAGGTTTTTTTTTACGGTGTATACTGATACCCGCTAAGCCGCCTAATTATGTTTCTATAGCTGGGCACTGTCTCATTATGTGTAAGGTTTTGCCCCTTTTTTCCCTACAGTCCGCCGATTCCTGATTAGTGCTAAAAGATGGACGCGTCCTACACCTGGAAAGCCCCGTTCAGGCAGGCAATCAGGTTTCAAGTCGAAGGTATGACTAAATTCTGAATGTGCTAAAGACGTGTGAAAGTTCCCTTGGCCTCGTATAGTCAACACGGTGCACCTGCTTTCTTTTCCCAACTCTGTCTTGTCCGAGCAAATCTCTGTTAATAATTATCATAAGACGGCAAAGGGAATGACAACTTGGGCGGGATCATTCATGAATCACATAGTTAACAAAAAGGGAGAAAAGTTAATAGGTCAATTTGTCCATCCAGGGTTGCCACTACTCCACTATCCATTCTCGCGTATCATTTAAAAGCAGAAAAGTGCCTAACCTACTTTGGCATCTTAAAAAGGCATTACTCTAACATTTCAATCAAACCAACCAATAATTTGCAAAAGGATTTTGGCGGCTGTTTACAAACAGTCAAAAGGCCCGGGGAGGGGGGGGGGATTCCTGAACAGTGGCGTATTTAGATCTCTCTGACGGTGGCCCCGCCAAATTCAGTTGTGACTCTTCCGCATTGCTGCCATAAGTTCAGTCTAGGGCGCCCGTGTAACGGCCACTTGCACATCCTCTAAATACGCTAGAGCAAAATAACACTACAAAATGACAAAACAACCTATATAGTGTTATTTTGCTCTGAAATACGCCAATGTCCCTGATGGATTCTGATTGGATGGAATCATCCAAATCCAGTTTGACCTACTAGGATAGAAAGAAAAAATCTATACTTTTTGTGAAGGGGTAGGTGGGCATTCTGGGTATACATCAATTGAGCACAAGACCGCAGTGACGGCAAATTGCAATTGCGCCAAATTTAAAGCACTGAGCAACATTTACTGCATTATTTCACTAAAATTTAGTAGCGTTCGAGTCCGCAATTCAACTTCCATCACTAACGTCCAAAAATCCTTTTGAAATCTTTTCATTGGGCAAGATGTCGCTGACGCAGCATAATCCAACCAATCACAGAAGACTGTTGCGTTGCTGCTGCCTTGAAAAAATCCTGCCCTAGGAATAAATCACGAAACGATTTTCGTACGAAAGTTGAACGGTGGCACTTCGATCAAACTGCTACGTTACCTATTACTAACGGATTTCCTGGCCATTGAACTAATGTTACCATTGCGTTATGGCAGCGTCAAATTGGCCAATACAAACTGCGGATTCCACAAGTTTATCTAGTTCCACTATTTACTCCGCTAACGGTCATACTGCATTTTCACCTTCATTTCAACAGTCTATTTTAGAATTTCAACGGACAACGTCAGACGTCACAGCTGCTCCTTCACCTCAATAATAACAAGTAACATTTCAAGCTCGACCAATTATTGCTATTTCCATTACCGGACAGTTATTTAACGTCCCCAACTTTCCGTTGGAGACTTCGGAATGTAGAATAATGCCAGCAGATGGCTCTAGTATCGCTGCTGGAATTCGTGGTGCCACTTGTTAAAGTCGATGTGGAATACAACAACGCTGCCATTGCTAAGCCCAGCCAGAACGAATCTGAAAAAGGAAGAATTCATGGTTACAACACTGTCAGAAGTTTCGTAATAGATAACACAAGGACGCGCGGTTTCAACTGATAACACTTAGGATGTTAGCTGATCAAACGTTACGCAATATAACAGAGCCGAAACACCGTCGATTAAAAAACATCTCCTGACCTTTTGTTTGTCATCATGATATCGGAAAAGTCAGCAGACGCTATACGGCTCGATCTGGCAATAACTATTATGCCCCCCCCCCTGTATACGGCCACCCCCTAGGACAGGCCAGTGCTTTCTGGGGTGGCCCTTATGTAGTTTGTATTATTATTTGTTCAATAAACTCGCTCTCTCTCTCTCTCATAACGTTTTAATGCGTAACAGATACACACGCTTGCACATCTTGCCTTAAAAGTCTTATGCCGTTCCTTTTTAAATGTTATCTTTGCACGAAACCTAACACTTAAAAGGGTCATGACAGATATCTTCCCAAACGTTTAATACAAGAATGCGCAAACATGTGTTATCTGTTATTAAAATTCTGAACTTTAAAAGTGAGAACTTTCGTACTTACGGGTGCAATCCTCCATAAATCATTGGTCGATTGCAGGGAGATACTCCTTCCCTTAATCAAGCTGGACAATACTTTTTTTTTGAAAAAATAATGTACTTTATTTCCTTCACAGCTTGTATCCTACATGCTAGCATTAGATCGTCATTCACGCAAATAACACATGACACAATTACATAAACAGGATAGACACTGTATCTATGTGTGCAACTCATGAATGTCGTTTAACTTGACTAGAATTAAAATACTGGGTGAAAACAGGGAACAACAGATTTCAGATATCGATCAGTCGAGTTTATGGCTGGTCTTACTAGTCTCTGGGAAGCAGCGTCCCTCTGGCTTTGTTTCGCGTTCGGGCTGCCACTTGCTAGGATCTTAGAATCTGGTAAAATGGCACGATGCTCATGCGATGCCAAACATTTGCTCCCGAACGCTATTGTCAGCTGACGCCGTCTTTCGGCAAGGGTTGGCAGGTCAAGCTTGACCAGGCCATCCTCAAATGAAACATAGCCCGGGCCGAGCAAGATCTTAACAGCTCTCTTCTGGATAGCGTCGAGTCTATCAGTCTGTGCGTTTGTGAGTTTCCAAGCTGCAGAAGTCGAATGCAAGGATCGAATCTATGTGCAGTTACTGCGTAAATCTCGCGGCGGAATAAAGGTATGGTAATGGAATGGCAAGACATTCCTTAAATGAGTCGACCGATATTTATTTACTTAATAGGAAATTTGACGACGGGGAACTGGCAGAAAAGATTACCAGTCTATAAAATAATCACTGTCGATGAACACAACTCCATCTTTTCTTCTGCATAATCCTAACAAAGGCGAGCACTGTTCGCAAGTAACAGACGATCATTTAGCACAACTGGTTAGTCCATCACTACTTCATTAACTTCTTATAGACAACAAAACACCACTGTGTTTTGATAGCATTCACACCTTTTCTTCTTAAGAATGCAACTGATTTTCAAGCTGATGCTTGAAAAACTCAAAAGCCTCAAAACAAGTTGTTGAAAAGAAATAGACACTGCCAATTATTTTGTCTTCTTGTTATACATACACCTTTCTGCTGGGACCTATAAGCGCCCAACCACGCACTTCCGAATCACTCCACCAGAGCATCCCACAGTCGTACCGACTCCTGGTTTGGCCCGTCACCTTGAATGGGGGTGATTTTGAGATTGCTAAGGCGAAAATGCTTCCGAACTAACTTCTTTTTAATATAAGCTAGCACTAGAAAGAAAAAGTTACCTCTGGTCATGTGACAAAGCGAGCGATCTAATTGGTGCCTCGCAGGCAGGGTAGGCGTATAAGAGAGCCAATGAAAACACGCGCCAAACTTCAACTATTCCTCTCTCGCCACCAGTTATGAGGTATTCGCCATCTCTTGTCAGAAGAACACACTAAAAGGAAAACCAAAGTTTTAAAGGACACCTGAACGATCCTACCATACTTCCATGAACCCCTCAGATCGTCCTTCACAGTACCCGTACAGAGAAGACGAATTTTTTCGCTCCGTGATTTCGGCGCTATCCACTCTTGAAGTTCTAAGTCTCCCTATGGCGACTCGTTACGACCTCCCAAGACAAATTTAGCGCCAATATTTAAACTGTCATTATCGCATGGATAAACGTACGTTGATAACGCATGGATGGATAAACAGCGCATGGATGGATAAACGCATGGACTGTTACGGCGTGGACTGTTACAACATGAACTGTTACGCATGGACTGTTACAACTGTTACGGCGAGCGTTACGATCAAGACAAGTCGGAAAAAAGGCTGACAATCATAGCACGGTGAAACTTCATCCGATTTTAGTCCGGTTTTCGAGAGATAAATGGTAAGCAGTATGTAAAAGTGGCAATTTAGGGTGTTAGACTTCATTCAGATGACCTTTAAAGCTTCCACGGTTCTCAATAGCCGGCCTGCTTCCTCCAAAGCGGGCAAGCTGTCACTTGCCACCACTTGACTCCTCCTCCAAGGCTGGAAAACTGTCACTTGTCACTAGTCAGTTCTACTGGCGGTAGCTAGTCTCTGTCATTTGGATACGCTTAGCAACCGAGCTGGATTACGGGAAATAATAATCCTGTGCGTTATTTGGAAAGTGGGGGGTATCAAAAGCCCCCCTTGCCAGTAAGTCTGCATTTGCTGATGTTTTTAATGGAAGCCTAATTTTCACCCGAGAGCGGAATTTAAAGCAAATCAAATATGTCGTCAGTCAGCCAGAAAACGTTTGATGATCGAATGAAGGCACTGGAAAAGAAGCTAGATCTCATAATTAGCCAACAAAATGAGTTTGGTATTACACTGTCGTCGATTTCGGACGAGGTTCATATTTTGAAAAACGAATCGAAATCTCGTGATTCGAAGATTGCCATTTTAGAAAACCAGCTTGAAGAGCAAAGGTCAAGATATGATACAATCGAAGCGAAACTACTCGAAATGGAAGTTAAAGATCGGAAACTCAACTTAATCATCCACGGATTACCGAAAGAGAAACAGAAACAGACAGTTATCGCGAATGTGTCATCTTTGCTTGCATCACAAATGGAAATCACGGATAAAATTCAAATAACGCAGTGCTACCGGATGCCCCAGAAGTCGAACGTGTCTACCCGTAAACCGACCGCCCCTCCAGTTTTCCTCTCGGTATCTTCAGAAATAGATATTCAGTGCATTTTCAGTTCAATATCGAAGCTGAAAGGAACAGGGGTCCGGATCTGTACGGACTTGCCGACCAAATTAAACGCTGTGAGGAACGAATTAATGGCCAAGGGCAAGGAACTACGAGACAACGGATCTGCGGAGTTGACACGTGTGAAGCAAAAAGGTGCTAAGTTATGGCTTGAATACAAATCGGATTCCGAGTCGCAATGGGCAAAAGCGTAAGAAACATTAAAGGCGACTAGTGTGAACAAAATAGGTCTATCCCGCTCTTGACTGATAATTTTGCATTTTTGTGTTTGTGTGATGTTGATTATTTACTTTCGTGTGTTACTTAGGCTAGCTCGGTTCAAGTTTCTCTTCATTATTTCTGCCCCAGTTATTTCTGTTACAGTATACCTATTCAACATATGTTTACTCGAAGGATGGCAAGTTTTCATGACTCATCGGTGGCACGGGCTCCTTGTCACGCGGACTTGCTGGCACGAGGTAGGATCTTTCCGACTCTTTTCTTCTGACCTTTAAGTTTGCGGTTGCGGGGGGGACCGATAGGCTGGCAGCTTTGGAGGGGGAACCTCTGAACCTTTCGTTACTCAATGAAACTTTTAATGTTTTTGGCCAAAGAGAAAATAACGCTTTCTCCGAAATAAAACCGTCATCGTATGTTTCTCCTGATGAAATAAATAGACTTGAAGATGATTCAAAGAGAATTGGATTTATGAACATACAGGGTCTTGCCAGTTCGATTGATGAACTAACAAGATTATTGCCAAGAAATCAAATTGATATTTTGGGAATTTGCGAAACATTTATCAGTGATACAACAAAACATAATTTTAAAATTCCGGGATATAAATTCATTGATAAAAATCGACAAGTCCATGGAAAAGGTGGCCTTGGTTTATTTTTGAAAGAAGGGGTGCTGTTGTGGTTCGCCTGATCTCACGATGATACGATCGACACCCCGCACCGCTCGAGGCGATCAGACAAATACAGCCGCCGAGAGGGGAGAAACGGAATAAAAGATCAGTTGATCAGTACCGTGTTGAATGCCAGAGAGTAACGTTATATACGTTTTATGGTTAGGCTAGTGCGTAAATAAAGAGTGTGTTAAAAACCCTCATGTCCAACAGTGGTGCAGCGGAGTTGCAAAACAAGTTAAACCTTGTTTAATACGAACCTTGTGATTTTGCGGTTTCCGTGAAAGGCTGTTTGGCCTACGGAATTTTCCGATTTTTTCGTACATATAGACTATCCCCCGTCTTCATAAGTTGGTGAAAGGCTGTTCGGCCTACCAAGCTACATTATTAACTTTGGCTGTGGTGAAAGGCTGTTTGGCCTACCACTCATGAAAACAAAGGTGAGGATAATTCTGTTTATTGCACTAGCCTACGGCGTATAAGCACGGTATTCACAAATATTGTGTTGGATGTGAAAGACTGCTCGGTCTACATCCACCTGTTTTTTTTATTGTTGTTGTGTCGTAATTTACGTCGCGTATTACGCGCTTCTCGGCAGAAAAACGACGATAAAATTTTTCGAGTTCCATTTTAATATGCACTCGTCGTAAATTGTTTGTATTTAAAAGAGTAGTTGAATTGGTATTTTGAAATAAGGAATGGAGACGGCTTCGGTGAAACAATTCGATCAGTGATAAACCGGAATCGATAAGCTCATTTCAGGAACACAAAACATCAGCCTAGATGTCATTGGCTCCGACTTTTTGCGGCAAGTTCGACCGACACAACTGGATCTCCATGAATCCAGCAACAGCTCAGCCAATTTGTAGACCAGAGCCATTCAACGCAGCTGCTTTGTCTAGAGGAACCATGACCCAAGCAAGTGGCGTCTCTCAACAGACGACTCTTGGCATGCCATTCCCTAACACCTACGTAGCCCCTGCGTCACAAGGTAATGTGAATCAATCCTTTTTGCCTCAAAATATCCAAGCTAATCCTACTCCTGTTCAAACAAGGGTCTTTGACCCCACATGCATACCATCGGCGTATGTACATGCTACCCCTTACCCACATCCAGCTGGCCAGGTTTACCCCGACCCGAATCATAACTTCGGTTATCAACCTGTGCCAGTTCCTCAGTATCACGGGATACAGCAATTAAATGGCCAGGCCTATCCGTACCCGAATGCAAACGTTGGAAATCAGCCTGTGCCAACTCATCAGCATCATGGAATGCTTTACCCAGCATACGGTATGGGCTACGGAATGAGCCCATATTTTGAAAATCACCAGTCGTTCCAGCATCCTGCCGTTACTTCTTCTGCTTTCCCACATGCGGCAACAAATAGCCAGCTTGGTGGGCAACAAATTAATAATACGCTTTCGAGTGACCTAAGCGCCATTATGGCCATGGGCACTATTTTGCAGGACACGATTCGGCAGGTTCTAGGTGAGCGCGAATGTCATCGGCGCCCACAAGTCAGCAGACAAACCGCAGAGGGTCCCGGCTTCGACATCAACGCCACCCAATTTGTCAAACGTTCGGAAAACGCAACTACAGAAGAGCTGAGTACCTCAAGGATCCCGGATCTAACAGAAGAGTGCAGCGAGGTGAAGGTTGTAACTCTTCCCGACGAGGTCAACTTTTCAGACTCCTACGTCAGCACTCGGAAAGAAGTATCCGTTGTCCTAGCATTCAGCCCTCCTGAACCTGGCTGTTCATACAGTCCAGGGCCATCAGCTTCGACAAGGGAGGATTTCGGCACTTGTAGACAGGTGACCGTTGGCCCTCTACCCGACTGCCCTTCAATTACAGAACCCACGGTGGAAAATTCTGGGGTCCGGAGGGAGGTCTCCAGCATAAGCTTCAGACAACTTAACCTAGATCCAATCAGGTTCTATGGAAAGAAGCGAAAAGAAGACAGCGCAAAGATGACGGCTTTTGCCTTGAGCCAACCTGGCTCCTGTAAGGTTAGTGGTCTAGGAAGCGCGTCTGGTCAAAACTTCGTCAGGTCGTTTTTGTTTCAGCCACAGGAGCTCATGAACAACCATAGGCTGGAGCGGCAGTGTTTCTTCGGTGAGGAACACTCTCGCCCCTCGACACTCCCTCTAGCCTCTCTGGTTTTGAGTGATGAGTTACAGTTTGAGCGAAAGACAGCGAGACTTCCGGACAACTTTCCGATAGAGTGGCTTATTGGTAAAGGCTCCCAGAACTTTTCTAGCCTTTTAGCAGTCGTTACAGGCTTGCAATCGAGAAAAAAGGTTAAGGAGTTGAAAAGAGCAAAATGGTCGAAGTACCATCGAAACAAGAGCAAATTAAAAAACTAATCTTTCTCTCTTCTTAGGTGGGGAGGGATGTTGTGGTTCGCCTGATCTCACGATGATACGATCGACACCCCGCACCGCTCGAGGCGATCAGACAAATACAGCCGCCGAGAGGGGAGAAACGGAATAAAAGATCAGTTGATCAGTACCGTGTTGAATGCCAGAGAGTAACGTTATATATGTTTTATGATTAGGCTAGTGCGTAAATAAAGAGTGTGTTAAAGACCCTTATGTCCAACAGGTGCATTTTAAACGTCTGCCAGAGCTGGAAAAATACGACGTTGAAAAAGTGTGTGAAATTTTGGCTGTTGAATGTCGGCCCGGAACCAAAAAAATACAAATTTGTGTCGTATATAAGCCTCCGTCGGCCCCAATCCCGCTATTTCTGCAATCCCTAGAATCTTTATTAGCATCTTTAGACGATAAAGATGTTGTGATCATGGGGGATTTTAATATAAACTTACTCCAATTTGAAGAAAATAGTCAAACAACAGAATTTATTACTCTAATGACATCGAAATCACTAATTCCATCATGTACAATCCCCACGCGTGTTTCATCGACAAGTGCAACCCTCATCGACAACATATTTTTAACAACACCAGCAACGTCTTCACAAGTTGTTCTAACGGACATTTCTGATCATTTTTTGTTAATTTCTGATGTGAGATACCTGATTCAGACAAGAAAAGCACCAGAAACAACAAACCGTATTATCAATAAGAAAAATCTGGATTGTTTAAAAGATAAACTGAATATTGCTGATTGGTCTCGTGTTTTTGATGCTGAAGATGTAAACTCTGCAACGACTTATTTTTTACAAGAGTTTAATGCTGCTTTTGACGATTCATGCCCCAGAGTAAAGAAAAGAAAAGGGAAGTATAATCAACCAATCCAACCATGGATATCGCCCGCCATTTTGACGTCAATAAAACGTAAAAACCATCTCTATAAAAATTTTGTGTCTTTCCCAACTGAAGAAAATAAAATAACGTTCAAAAATTACAAAAATGTACTTTCAAAAACAATACGTAATGCTAAAATGAAATATTATTTTGATTCTTTCAGCGAAGTAAGTAAGTCGCCAAAGAAAACTTGGGAATTAATCAATTCATGCTTAAATCGATCGCAAACATCTTCTACCCCATCAGAAATAAAGGACGCACAAGGTAATACAATTGAAAAGGAACTAGAAATGGCTAATTACATAAATTCGCATTTCACATCAATTGGACAGTCGGTTGCCAATAAGCTCCAACATAATCGGTCCCATGACGAATGTAATTATCGTAAATACCTCGGAAAGCCTTCTGAAAAGTCTATGTTTTTAACCCCAGTAACAGAGGAAGAGCTTGCTAATATTGTTAAGCTTTTAAAGAGTGGTAATTCCCCGGGGATCGATGAATCGTCGACCAACATTGTGAAAACTATTTTACCGAGTATTAATAAAGTTATGTGTCATTTAATAAATCTGTCGTTTAAATCGGGAACTTTTCCAGATTCCTTTAAGAAAGCAAAAGTGTTACCACTGTTTAAAACCGGTGACCGGACTAATTGCACGAATTACAGACCAATATCTATTCTTTCGGGTTTTTCTAAATTAATGGAGCGATGTTTTTATAATCGAGTTTATAATTTCCTTAATTCGAAAAATTATTTTTCAAAAACCCAGTTTGGATTTAGAAAAGGACATAGTACACAGGATGCTATCCTGACTATGGTCCAATTTATTCATGAATGTCTTGATAAAAAATTGATTCCGGCTAGTATTTTCTTGGACCTTGAGAAGGCATTCGACACGTTTTGTCACGAAATATTGCTGGATAAATTAAGCCATGGTGGGATACGAGGACCAGCGCACGATTTTATCGCATCTTACCTAACGGGTCGATCCCAAGTAACAACCATCAATAAGACAGTTTCGGATCCATGTTTGTTATCAAATATTGGTGTCCCTCAGGGTTCAATTCTGGGACCACTGCTTTTCCTAATATACATAAATGACCTTCCATCAGCGACAGATAACCACAGTCTGAATGTCCTTTTCGCTGACGATACCGGATCAACACTTGCAGGACAGTCGGAACAGGATGTCAAAGAGAAGCTGCAAATCGCGCTTTCCCAACTGATTGTATGGCTAAAAGCTAATCGTTTGTCATTGAATGCCGCAAAAACAAAATTTATCATTTATAGTAGAATTGGTCACAAAGCAAAAGGAATTTCAACAATAACTGATCAGGATACAGATATTCAAATTCAAAGGGTAACTTCACTCCGGTATCTGGGTATAATTATTGATGAAAATCTATCGTATAAAGAACATTGTAATAGATCACGGGTTAAAGTTGCCCAAGGAGTTGGTATAATGAGGAGGTTCCAGCATTTTTTCCCGTATGAAATTCTCCGCCTGATTTATTTTGCTTTGGTACATTCCCATCTTACGTATTGTCCCCTTATATATTTGGCAACATTCAAACTCCATGTGAAACCGATACAGACTCTTCAAAACCGTGCTCTTCGAATTTTACAAAAATATTTACCGTCCCCTTCTTCTTATCCTAATAAAACCCAAACCGAAACTCTATATTTGTTAACTAATATTTTGCCTGTTTCAGAATTATTCACTCTTCATTCTTTTTTATTTAAGATAAAATATGACCGGTCGGAACTGCCTTCGTATTTTCGTTCGAGTAATTTTTTCCCTGACCAACCCGACCATGATTATGAAACCCGTCACAAATGGAAGATTCAGCACATTAAATTAATCACTGAGAGATCGCGGTTCTCACCATATTTTTCGATCATGGGCTCATGGCGTCTTTATCTACAATATATTGACTGCAGCAAATCTCTTCCAAATATTAAGAAACAACTTCATTCTATACTTATAAATAAATTCAAGAACCAATGATAAATTCAAATTTAAAGTAAATCGTTAACTATTAAATTTTTTGGGTGGATTCCTCATAAGTTGCCGGCCATTGATTACCCTTGCTTGCGCATCGTTGTTTTTTTTTGTTGATCTTTGCCGAGTGTCGGTGTGTTTGAGGGGCGGGTTCCCGTCTAGTGGTGAGTCATGGAATTTATTTATTTATATGATTGTTATATGTTAAATAGATTTGTTATTTTATTGTACCGGGTTTTGGTCAATCGACCTTGTGTCTCCGGCTTAACCCCATGTATTGATTATTTTATAATGAAGCGTAATTAAACCTTGAACCTTGAGTTAACTCCTCCCAGAAGGAGGAGGCAAATCCTGGCCTCTCAACTACCTAAATTCTGGAAAAAACCTCTTTGAATCGTCTTTAAACCAACAAAGCTCTTGAAAACTTCTCTACAACTACGAAACAACAATGGAAAATACCGTCCAGGGTTTGATACGGACTTTAAAGTAAAATCTCTTACCTTAATATTATCTCCATGTGACTCATGCCTCAACAGCTCTCCGCTCACAGTAGATGCCACTACATGCCCTTTCGAGTAGCCGACGACAGCTAAGCCTTCCCTGCTCAAACTTAACGTCTGTGGGTCATTTATTCCGTCCGGAGCCGGGAGCGCCCGTAAGAGGTCACCAAACGTTGTGTGGACAAGAACTGGTCCGTCTGCGGCAAAGAAAGAATTGGTAAGTTGGATGGTGTCTTGGCTGGAAGGTAAGTCTCCCAATTTCGAACGAGAAGCGGGCTGCGCGGGACTATAATCCCTTCGCGGGCTTATACTCCCAGGATAGTAGACCCACAGTATAGCCGGTTATTTCAAAACGTTGATTCTCGTTCTTTTCCTAAAGCCTAGCAGAGCTTTGCCGAATTCTCCTAAAGCCTAGCAGAGCTTTGCCGAATTCCCCTCGCGAAATCGGAATAGAGTTGTTATTGGTAAGTCCGGTGTTCCAGATGTTTCGGAGAAATTACTAATGTTACACAGGAAGCTGTTGGAATCAGCCTACTCCCGGTTTTCGCCATACCACCCCCTTAGCTCCGCCTATTTCTGTGGTACTATAACATTTGTGTGTACAGTTATTTTTAATATTTTCTTCAATTCTTTTTCTTTATTTACTCCACTGTTTCTTCATCTGGAATTAGTGTGTAACGAATCAATTAATTAATGGTTGTTTGTTTTTAATTTTTGTAGATCTTTTTAGGTTCTTGAACAGAATCAAAACTTCCAAGGCGAGACATGATTTCCACAGAGACGTTGGGAAATGATGCTTTTTCACGGTTTCCCAATTTTTTTTTTATTTTTTTTTTGTACTTCCTCTTCGTATCTTTCAGTAATCTTTCCTTTTTTTGAAAAATACATTTAAGGATCAATTTAAAGTGGGGATTTATTCTAACTGCCCCCACATAGGCCAATTCGGGCTTTCATGCAATCAAATGTATTAACTCCCTGACCATGAAATAATAACAGTGTGTTAAAATGTTCGTTTATTTAGTCTATGCTTCGTGTATAAAATAAAAATTGTTAAACTAGAAAAGTTGGTATGGGTACAGTCTTACCTTGTGAACCACTGACGACCAGCCCCATCTCTGCAGACACGGCCAAACAGGTCACCGTCTTTTCATGACCTGTGAGGGTAGCCCGGGGAGTCGGGACTCCCCCTTCTCCCATGATGGACTGACTCCGCGCGTTCCAATGCCAGAGCAGAATGGTGCAGTCTTCAGATCCGGAAGCGATGTAGCAGTCGGACGCGATGTTGCACTCGGAGCGGGCGAGACAGGTGACGACGCCGTGGTGACCGAAAACAATCTGCTGAATTTTAGCTGAAAAAAGGTTTTACTATATATTTCTGTGTGACGGAACTGCCTCAAAGAATTCTGAAAGCATGTTGGAGACCAGGTGGTGAACAGTTCTTTGCTGACATGGGAAAGTTTCGAAGAGCGGATCTTTGGATTCGTCTTCCTGGAAGCGTTGTGAACGCAGACACTAAGAATTAGTTTGATTCAGTTTTGAGTGTCAACACATTCATCTTTTTGAACACAATATCTTTTTGAAAAAGTACAGTAGAGGTATGTTTATTTGAACAGTTACACTGTTCACTGTGTTTATGTGAACAGTGCACTTTGTGCTAAATGGTAGAATGAAGATCCAAAATACCTATTCAGGTGTTTTCAGAGGCCCTTAATTACCTACTTTGGCTAACTTGTAGTTGACTTTAGTCACAGCATGTGCATGAAAATGTCCAATGTCAACAAACGCTCAAATAAGCATACCTCTACTGTAGTTTATAAAGAAGACTAGGAGCGTGTTCCACCCTACTTACCATAGTTACTACGCTAGGCTGGAACGCTTTTTTTTTTCGGTCAAATATCAGGCCGCGGGCTGATCGGACCAACCACGTTGCAGAGATGCGTAGTTACTACACTAACTACGCTCCCGAGCGTGGTAAGCAAATAGTTACTATTCTGAGAAGGTTGGAACGGTCAGCGTAGTAACTTTTCGTGAGGCTGGAACGAAAATTTTAACTAATAGTTACTATTGGTAGAGGGGTGGAACACGCTCTAGATAATGATAAACCCCGCCCATTGCCAGGCCAAGCCCCGCCCATTGCCAGGTCAAGCCCCACCCATTGCCAGGCCTTATGTTAGGCCTTATGGTGGGGTCATAATGAGTTAATGGTGCTTATAATTTTTATGAATAAAACTGAACTGAACTGATGATAAACTCGAACCATGAACAGCTCTGTACTGGAAGGAATTTGAAGTGGCACTTCCATACGAAGTAGTTACCCTTCTATGAGACTATCTCTTTTGCTCAAACGTACCTGTCTCAGTGGAGAACACTCTGAAGCTTTTGTCCCAAAAGCCAGCTGCAACGACGAAGCGACTATCGACGGTACAAACGAAGCAAGAGGGTTTCATCACAACCTTCTGGCTGAACCCATCCCCCAGGTGGCGCCTCGGTACAAAGCCAGTAATACTAGTCGTTGTCACTGAAAAAAATAACAAGAGTAACAGCCTGGAATGGGTACGACCAACTGTTACAGTAGTGGGACAACTTTTGTGTATTTTCTTTTGTAGCAGGCGGGATCACCTTAGTTGCGTTTTTTCAGATACCATGGTATCTGTTACCACGGTAACTGGATCTGCAATTAGTAGTTTTTGCAGTTACCGTGGTGTCTGATATACGGTCCACTGCAAAGACGACTATTGACGAAATTGCACTTTTCGAAGTCATCCCAAAAGAAAAACTGATATCCAGTCACACCACTAAGTGCCAAACTTCTTTCTCACCAATTTGACAAAATTTTATGAAAGTGGGATGACTTTTCAGATAGGCTACAACTACCAGACACTACGGTCGAACCGTGATATCTGAATATCAGTTACCACGGTAACTGGCCAGATACCACGCCTTTTGACCGTGGTATCAGATACCACGATAACTGCAAAAACGACTTTAGATCGTATATCAGATACCATGTATCTGCAAAAACGCAACTCTTGTCTTTAGACTGTGTAGTGTGTACTTATAAAGGACCCGGTGTACCAATAATGCCACTGTAACCTACTTCCGTAATAGTATTCACAAATCCTTAGGCCTAGAGACCCAAATTTTGTATGTTACATTCTAAAGCGGCTAACAACACCTCACTAATCTTTGCACTTGCCTCAATTTTACTATTTTCCGTGCGCATTATGCTCCAAACGAATGTTCGCGTATCATGCTATTGATGCGTCAAACAGTTATATGAATTTTGCCGAGTTTTTGCTAGAATCCAATGGGCGTGTAAAAAAGCTTAAAACAGACAAATCCGTGGATAGCTGGTCAAAAGCAGAGCATAGTTTTACAGTATTCAAATAATTTTGATTACTGGAAAATAAATAAAAATAGCTTGAGGGATGCTTGTTTAATGTGTGGTCATCATTAGGCTAGACATAGCACAAGGGCGAGCACTAGACAACCGTAATATAATAACACTGCACATACCTAACACAGGATCCATCGACAGAGGTAGGTTGGCCAAGGCGTTCTGCCCTGCTTCCGAATAGCCAGTTCCTTGTGGTGGTCCTAGAAATGAAATGCTTCAGTATCAGATTTGAGAAAGGCCGAACATCCAGGAGATCAGCAACTTGAACCCAAAACAACAAATTTTTGATAGTTAAACTTATACTTGTAATCAGAGGCGTTACTAGCCAAAATGTTTGGGGGGAGACAAGGTATTTACCGACTGGCTGGTCATTTTACCGACTGTTTTTTCAGATAAAAACGACCTATTATTGAGAAAAAAACAACTGTGTTGACGAAAAATCGTCTGATTTCAAGAAAAACCGACTATTTTTAAGATAAACCGACTGTTTTTAAGAATAATCGATTGTTTTTAAGAAAAAACGACTATTTGTAAGAAAAAACCCGACTGTTTTTACTAAAAATCGGGGCGCTTCGCGCCGACTCGGCTCTTTTTTACCGACTGGCCGACAACATTGGGGGGGGGGGCGGCCCCCCTCCCCCCTAGTAGTGACGCCTCTGCTTGTAATTACTATATACTCTAACTTATTCGCCAATCCGATTGATTGATTTATTCAAAACATAGGCACAAAGTCAAATATTGTGCTTATTCAGTCAACAAATCATCTATACTATCAAAATAAAAATAATCGTGATCGTCCATTAATGAAATCTGAACAACTCATATAACTGAAAAACAACACTAATAACATTATTATCACCCTGACTTACTGTCTAGTCTTGTTTTGTTAGAGATTTCAACAAATTTTGGGACAAAAATGTTCCGATATCGCTCAACATATGCGACAATTTCGGCGGAAAGGAAAAATATATATGCGATATGTAAACACATAATAATAATAATGTAAAAATAATGCTCTGAGTTTAGGCGCGGATACATGTTGACTAACAAGGCCAAATGCTAAAATTATTTAGGCTGAAATCTGAATAACGAAATTCAAAACCTTCTTTAGAAATTAAAATGAACAAAATTAATAGCTCAGAATGTGGCTGCAACGAAACACCTTCCTTACCGCTATAACCAGGATTCCATCTGTTGACAGCAAACTGGAAATTCGACGTTATGGTCACCACGCTAGGTAGCGGTAGCTGGGGATACGTGTTGGCCGCAATGTGAATAATTGGTGAGTTGGTGAGGAACTTCATGGTCATACACAAGTCTTCGGGTTGAGAGGTAAACATCAGTGGACTCTGAAAAGGGATTCTAATTTAGACATTGGACGAGTTAAAGGTATAGGTTCTAACTGCCCAGATCCCTGTTCCCACTGCCCGGATTTTTGTTTTAGGAAACCAGATAGGCTATGGTTTTGTTTCTGGTCCGGAAAATGCACAATTTCCGTTGAATTGCAGGTCAGGAATGGTTTGCTTGCCAGAGACAAATTTGGCCAGATTTCTGGCAAACCTGGATGTCACCATGAAAGATCAATTCAATCCAAATTTAACTTTATTCAAAAACCGGACAAATTGCCATGTTTTTTGTGTCATAAATATAACAGTATAGACATAAAAGTTATTGTATCTCCAGTCTATCTTCAAAAGTGTGATGTTCACAGTCGGGCTATCGTGGGAAGTACATAATAGATCTCGCTACTATGAAAGTACGCTAGTAAATTTGTCGACAGATGTTGCCTGAGCTTGGAAGTGAAATTAATTCAGTACAATGTATTCTCTGCCAGAAACCAGAACCTTCAGTTCTCATTGGATCGTGGATTAAACTGACGAGTGCGAAAACAGAGTGACAGATTCATCACTAGCCTGGATTCAGCACGCACAACATTAGCAATTAAACCAAGTTAACAGATTGAAAGAACGAAAACAACTTTGAAAGAAAATTTAAGTCTAAGACACTGTTAGTGGTACCGAGTCAAACTAATGGAATAACTGAGCCCTTCACTTATTAATAATATAATTGCAACATAAATGCTTTCGCCTCTACAAATTTCTCTCGACACTTTGTACAGTAAACTGAATTCGGCCAGGTGACGATCTAAACCAGATTTGAAATGATTACCCTTTCGGGACGGCTATTTTTTTAAGCGTCGGATGACTTGCCCCCAACCACGCATTGCACCCCGGCCGAGGGCAGAGAATCAGGAGATCGGCACCTGCGCTACGCGAACCCTAATCGGTTTGCATGCGAAAGTTTGCTTTTGCTTTGTTTGCTATTTTTTTTAGTGGAAAATATATTTTTTTTATTTTGAAAATTCATTCCATATATTATTATGATAATTTAGGCGTAACTAGTTTTCACCTAAATGCTTTATTTCATTCCACAGAGAAATGGGACCTCCAGGTCCCGTCAGTCAGTAAGACATACTGTTTGATATACTGTTCATGCATATGAGAAACCAATAAAAATTACAGATAACATTCGTAACAGACAAGAGACTGGACTACAAAGTTGTACAAGTTTTTATCCTGTCAGGACGGAGACAGAGGACCAATCTCAGTGTTGGGAACGTCAGAGAAGGTTGAGAATGTCCAGAAATCGTCAGTCAAATTTATAAAAAATAATTCACTCTGGTAAAGCAGGCAAAAAATCCTGTAAGTTTCTTTTTGAACCAGTGATCTAACCTGAATAACTTGCATAACTACATAACATCTCAGACGTCCCGTCTCAAGTCTGTCCGGGATCCGACAACTGTGGAGGGAGTTGGAAGGGAGGAACCGTGAAATCTTGTGGCGCACTTAGATTGGAGTGATCGGGACGGGACTTGGTGGAAAGAACAAGCACAAGCCCTTTATGTATCACTTATAGAGCCGGACCGGGCCCGGACACTAGATAAAATTTGAGGGAACGGAGGGGGGGGGCAAAGATCTTGTGACATGCATATGAAATTTGACATAACTCTGGAACGAGGGATCTGATCCAGATGGAAACTGACATGAGGCAAGATGACCCGGACCAGATCTGGTCACTCTGAAGCTGAAGGAGGAAAAAAAAATCTTGTACGCCAGTCGCCAGCCAGTAAGGGTAGGCTACTTGCAGGTTGGCTAGGACGACCAAGCTTGACAGAAAAAAAGGTCCTACCAAATTGACTCGTATATAACCGTTTCCGGATCCGGCCATTCAGGGGGGAGTGGGGGATGGGGAATCTGGAATCATGAGGAGCGAGTTATCTGATCTGGAATAAACTTGGTAAATGACAAGAGCACCGTTCCGTTGTTCATCTCCAGACTGGATCCGAAAACTGTGGGGGGGGATTCGGGGGTGGATATATAGGATTTTTTAGCAGGCTTGGAGTTGAGGAGTCGGGAAAGGGCTTGAGGGGAGAGATGAGTAGAAGCCCTAAATCTGTTCACAAGAGACCACATACACCCTTCCTACTTCAAATGTAAACTATCTGATGTATCTGGGTTATCAGTTGTAACCTAGTTGTTAACGATAGTTCTACTGGAGCCGAAGAAGTGGATGGTTCTTGGTCATCCGCAGTAGGCGAGCCATCCTGATCTTTCTAGCGTATATTAGTACCAGATGGCTAACAAATGGTCGAAAAGCAAGAACAAATATATGTATATATATATATATATATATATATAGAAGAAGTCGTAACCGGATATAAGTTCAATGATAAAAGTTATGGTTTACGTTAGTTCATGAGTTTTTATCTGGCAAAAATCAAAGGTTATTCATGGTTAAAAATAAGTATTTTATTTGATAGTCCATTTACAAGCCTTGTTAGCCACTTATAAGTGACAGGCCTTCCAAAAACTGAAAAGCAAAATGTATAGTATTCAGCACCAGTCCCACCTACTTACTGCCTGACGGGACCTGAGAGTCCCACTGCTTTCCAGTACGGCTTCTCCTACCTGACAACTTTTTTCTTAACGAAGCAATTTTTATTTGTAACAATATGTTTCAGAGAACTTCCAAAAAAAATCTCAACTCAAACACTCCTTTCAATGTCGAGATTTTTATTTTTGAATTTTGGGTTTGGTAGAGTAAAAATGACTTCTCAAAATGTATACTTCAAATTATGGTAGCCCGTCACGTAGCGGCGAGATTAATACCTCTTTCGATGCGTTTCATTAAGGCGAACAAGATGGCAGTGAATTCGTTCTGCTGCGCGCAACCGTTTTGACGTCAGATGCTGTTTCGTCATCCGGACCTGGAGGTCCCGCCAGTCCCGAAAGGGTTAATGTTTTCGGCCTTTACGAGACTTTCAGGGAGATGATTCCAGTATTCAACAATTCTGTTTTTAAAGCTCCATTTCCCGATGTCAATGTCGACTTTATTCTTAAAGTCGATGGTCAAAACTTACCACATGCATAGCTGAACTTCTGGGCGGATGCGGCTCCAGTAGTAACTGTGACGGGGTTTGACCGAAATTCCGGATCTGATTTTCGATTCCATCTCGCAGAACGGGGTCCGCAATAGACTCCACGTCAACAGCACCCTCGTAGGTCAAATGGTAGAAAACATTCGTAGCGCGAACGGCCTCAGTTCCTGTGATGAAACGTTATTAAAAGAGCTTAAAGGAACAGAAAACTTGACCACGCAACTTTCGGCCATCGAATCGCCCGGGGGGCTTAGATAAATATACAGGGACTTATTGTCGACAGGCCCCCCCTTCTTTGTTATCTCGAACCCCCTCCTTAGTTTTCCCAAAGCTAGCTGGCAGGCCCTTGCCCCTTATGCACTGTAATTATGCACTTATGTAGGCCTACTGTGAAAGTTCGCCTTTTTACGTGTAGACTAAAGACAAACGAAAAACCGGCAAGGCGGTGTGCGTTCAATTCCTAGTCGCGGCACACAAACCTTTTGCTTTTGCAAACCTTTTGCTCAAAAGTGGAATTCTCGGAAACTGCCCGGAAACTGCAATGGTCTTAAGGAGAATTTTTCTTACTCTCAATATCGACTCAGGGTACATTCTTGATATGTCAGCTAGCTCCCCGAGTCAAGTTTGAGTCAAGTTTTCTGTTCCTTTAAGATTTTGCGTGACTGAGAGGGGACGACGACTTTTCTATTCCATTTAGTCCGCTTTGGCAGAAAGAGTTGCTAATTTTGCCAGAAGCCGGTACTATCCAGATAACCAACGGAGAGAGGGGGGGGGGGGGGATGATACAAAATATTTATTCTCAAGAAGCAAAGAAAGAAGGCTGCTTTGAGTGACCCTTAACTGCTCTGCGAAGATATAAAAGGCTTGGGAAACTAGCAGGGAAACGATAATTTTGGTTCGTGGACACTTTTAAAGCACTTATCCACACGTGACAGGTTGCATACTGCCATATGTATTCACTTGAGTCAAGAAAACAAAATAAAATAAGTCTAAGCATTTTGCCCCGGTATAGTATAATACTTACGACTTTTCACGGCGTAGACTCCAAGTGACATTATAGTTCCGCAAAGAACGCGTTCGAACTCATTTGACACAAATAACGCTTCGACCGACCATGCTTTGTTTCACCGCATCATTTACACCAAATGATGTTCAGTCGCGCTCTTTGCTGACTTGAAGTAATTTGTTATTTGTTTTAAAGTAAATTGTTATTTGTTTGATGTTGCTACGGTGGTTATAATCTTTGGTTAGGTTCCACATAAGTTGCCGGCCATCGGTTACCTTCGCTTGCGCATTGGGTTTTGTTTTTTGTGGGTTTTCGGGTTGATCTTTACGGAGTGTCGGTTGGTTTGTGGGGCGGGTTCCCGTCTAGTGGTGAGTATGGAATTATTAATATTTATTTATATAATTTGTTATTTGTCAAATAGGTTTGTTATATTATTATACCGGGTTTTTGTCAATCGACTTTGCTTCTCCGGCTTCAACCTCTTTATATTATCATGTTATACATAAGTTTAAATTATAACCTTGAACTATATCACGCGGAGTCTGTACGGAGTGAAAGTCGTAACTACTATACCGGGGCAAAAATTTTCAGATTTCTCTCCACCACGTGATTTTATTTTTCTAGATTCAAGTGAGTGCATACGCAACCTGTCGGGTGTAGATACGGGCTTTAAATCTTAAATCTGCCGAGGATTCTCATTGCTGGCTGTGCTACAGAGAAGACTTAGTTTTGTTCAGTGGGATCCCATGATCAGAAGACAACGCAAATGGACATAAAGGGGAATACGGAAGTCATACGACAAAATGTTGGAAAAAATCATTTTCTTACCTCTCTGCTTGTATCCGAAGATCAGATCTATCCACTGGTGAAGCTGACAAGATACAATTTCCGACTCGAGAGCCATTCGATGGATCCGAACGAACTCTTCCGGCGTTTGAGCCCAAGCTGGAAGCCGTACATGATCTAGCGGATTTCCGGATTCGTCTTTTCCGAGGTTGTAGCGGTTCGAGTTGACGAACATTTCTGGCAGATAAAACAGCTCAGGGATCAGCTCCTGCAAGACAAGTATCTGTTACACTCTACAAATTTACTGAGTCGGTTATACGTTTTATATGTAAACATAAACAGAATACCGGCCTTTGTTAAACATGTTCTTTATATCTATGTACGAAACATCTACACATCAACACCACATATATGTACGTGAGTTTTTTCAAAGGATTCCATATTTCTATGATTTCCAGTTTACACCACGCTACCAGCTGTCTATTCAAATTCAAATATTTTATTGACCTCCAAGATCGGAGAGTATGAAATGAAATAAATACAAACTAATTGGCCCAACATGTAATACTACAAAAAAAACAATCTGGCCAAAATATACTAAATATACAAGAAAATTAAATTATACACACGCGTTAAACTATATTAACTCTTTAACCGCTAAATATAAGTTATGAGTAAGAGAAGACATTTTCGACATAAACTTTTGTTGCTTTTTTCGCCTTTATTACCTATAGCGACACTTACTACCGGACAGGACTACTAGACATGAAAACTGTTATAACTGCCGAATTTCTATCTGATTCCGCGCGTCCGGCAAGAAAAATAAGTTCAGATATGCATTCAACGTGTCCCCTTATAGCTAGCCCCTACATCATACTATCCTGAACAGAATATTTTGTTTGTTGAACTTGTAAGTTGATCCGTAATTTGACCCCAGAAATCTTCACACCAAATTTGGACACAATGCCTGCAAATTTACTAGTTGATCCTCCTATCGGGCGAATGAACACACTTTACAAAGTCATATCAAGTCACAAATTCATTTTATAGCCGCGTTTAGAAACCCTGGAACGTTCTGACGCCAGAAACCTCAGGAACAAACATCATGAATACATTTATCAGGAATACAGAAACCAGGCGTTTGTAGACCCGTTTTAGTGTACATTATTTTACGGGTTTTTGTTTAGTGTTATTTAAATATGTTTTTGTCAGTGTTGTCGTGATTAGGCTATTGTTTGTAACTATTTGTGATAGCGACAAGCTATCAGCTTACCATTTTAACGAAATAATAATTAAATAGGTATCCTCTCATTTACGTTTTGGGATCCGTAAAATCCAGAAAGTCAGTCAGATACTCTTAGGAGACCTTGTACTGTAATTAACTCTGCGCGGGTCTCTCTGTGTGTATGGAGGGGGGGTGGGAGAACTCATAACTAGGAAGAGATAATTATAAGACATCCTTCTAAGCGTGTTCCAAGAGGGAGGCTACATAGAGCGGGCTTACCTTTACATCCGAAGTATCCCGCTGACAGTTCTTCCATGCCGTCTGCATCGAGGAGAACATCCTATTCGGATAGTCAAACTTCCCACTCTGCAGCCCCAAATACAGGGTCGTAAACGGCTCCACCCTAATCATCCAATTCAGTGTGAACGCTCCCGTCGAAAAATGTGTCCCATAATGAAAGGGAGGAATGGAGTCGTGCTCCCAAGAACCATATCGCTCCTCAAAATACTGCTTTCGCGCCGGATTGAGTGCGCCGACTGGTTTACTAAGGTCACGGTAGTTGCTAGCGAGGCTTAGGTCAAGTTCGGTAGCTTCGTAATTGGTGAGAACCCAAGGAAATATAGGGTACTGATTGAGATCGTTGTAGGTTCGTCCTGGAATGGAAGGTCAGGTAGTCAAGGTTTAGAAAAAAGTTTCTTCCCAGAGGTTACCGTTATGGCAGACAGACCATGTGACGCTTGGTTAGAACCGATTTAAAATTAATGGTAAAGTATTACAAAGGCAGGCTACATATAAAAACAATCGCCTACGAGTAAACAAAAGGTGTAACCCACAGACACTGAACATTGGTTACAAACTGATCGGAAAAGGTTGTCTGCTGTAATCTGTGTAGTTAGTTGAGCGGACGTAGCAAACACAAAACAGCAAAACGAACATTCATGTTCCTCTTGACCAAACTTGAGGTAAATACGCGCGGATTTCAACAGACACGGGAAGCTCCTTGTCGGGACTTATAACCGAGAAATCCTGTCTACATTCAGGGAGGCCGCATAACATTCACTTGAACGCCTTCGTCTTTCCAGCCCGTGCGAACGCTTGTGCAAGTTGTAAGGATGTGGTGGCTTTTAGCGCGACAAGTGGTGAGAGGGTGGGACACGTCCTTAATGAGTTAAACTGCCAGTGTTGACAGCCTGTGAACTTGCACAAATGCAGTTTATGTCATGACAAAAAAAAAGACGAAACAAAATCCTCACTTTCAATGACAACGGTCTCAGAGGACAGAACTCGAAACTGAGTGTCAAAAAATTCCGAAAAGACATTGGAAAATGGAGCTTTAGAAACCAAATAGTAGAACATTGGAACAATCTCCCAGAAAGTGTTGTGAATGCCGAAAATATCAACCAATTCAAAGCAGGTGTCGACTACCACATGGCTGAAATTAAATTTAGTGTGTAGAGTGCCCAGATAAATTTATAGAGGCGAAAGCCTTATTATTGCAAGTATATTATTATTATTAAAATAGGGTCTCTTATGGGGAAGATTCGAGAAGCATTTTTAATGTGTTGAGGAGGTCTTCTTACCTGCAATAGTGTTCAGGAACATCAGGTATTCGAAGTTGGAAATCTCTCGCCGCTGCCATTTTTGGATCATGTTTGACGATCGCATCAACTGCCTGGGAGTCATCATTGAAGCTCTCCTGGAAAATAAACACGGATCAAAAAATTCAGGTAAGGCAAATCGCACTTTTCCTTCAAACAATGCATCCTTGTGCCAACTATTCCTGCCACGAACGAGCGCTACCGCTTTACCCGGACTTCTGCATTCTGAAGTCTTTGCAACATCAAATCCACTAGCCCTATGGTACTTGATGGTACGCAACATCTAGGATACAAGCATCCATGCAATGTCTAAGAAAAACGATCACGGACTTTTGCTCGGTGCACTGGCCGGGAGACAGAGGTTATCTATCATATTATCGGTTCTTGATTTTATTCTATTGCTTACCTGGTTTGTGGTATGCCATATTTCACTCCCACTCCAACCCTGGGCAGGGCCTTGATCACCCTCTTCACCATACCGTGGTCCGGTAAGGAGAACATGATGCTTGTACGGCTAGCCAGAAAAACTTCAATGGCTGTGTTCTGCAGTAAATATCGACGACTGAAGATGGCGCGCATCTCCGAGAAATACCATTTTCCATGCAGGTGCTCGCAGTAGTCCAGAGCCTAAGGGAAAAAACATGATTAAAGACCATCTAACAACCTTCTGAAGCCTGAGCTTAAGCACTACACGGCAATTGTCGATATATTAACGTGTCAATGACGTCGCTCTATGCACATAATTGTTGTCACTGTGTTTTCAAAGGGTGCTAAAAGTGTTTGTTGTTTGCTTGGATGGTTCTTTATCTACACGATATGATATTTATTTACATGAACGGCCCAGGGGCTATATATCAAACAAACAAAAGTAAATAAACGTAAATACAGATGGAAACTAACACACTACTACATCACACTAAACAACACTCTTCCCTGTTTATACTAGTCACTTTGAGGAACCTCGCCAGATTTCTCAAACTAAGAAAAGACCTCCTCCGCAAAATTTTCACGAACTCCTCCAATTCTTCAAAACCGCGCAAAAAATGAATAAGACCCTCATCTCCCTCACCGTACATTGGACAAGGACCAGATTTCTCCCTCACCCAAAATATCTTTTATCTGTTATCTTTTTGGCACAAAAGTTCCAACTGGTACTGCCTGCAAAGATTAGTGAACTGGACAAGTGAACTTGACCTCATACCAGTGGTCTCCCTTCTTCGTGTAATTAGTAGTTTTGTTTATGTTTGTGTTCTGTGTAAAATTTTACTTCCTACGCTGTTTTTTTTTATATAATTATCTTGTTGCACTCCGTCACTAGTTTTTTGACGGGTTAGAAATAAACTGAACTGAATCGGATATTTTGCGACTCCGATGTCTTTCTTAACAGGTAGGTTATAAATAAATTATTATTTTTCTGAACAAAACGTTCGAAGGGTAAGTACTCACTCCAGGGTCGTTCTTCAGCATTTCCGGGTCATCCTCGTCCGCCTCAAAATACAGTTCGTTCGAGGTTACAGAGAGCGTTCCAGGGGCAACAATACCAGGTGCTATAAGCTTGGCCTTACAGCTAAGATTCACAGGTCCAGTCAGGTCTGTATCAAGGTCCCGATCGTCAAGCAGAAGTTCAGGGTCTTCCAACATCTCCCCAGTTCCTTGGGGGAGTTTAGAAGTTGGGATGGGATTCGGAAGTTCGCCACGCATCTGAAACATAAGAGGGATGTTCACTGAACAGCAAAGTTTTCTTACTAACGATTACTACATACAATTCTTCGTATTCCAGTCCTGAGCCACCATGCGGTTTAATTCCTACCAGTTCTACCAGTTCCTCCCAAACCAGGATAATGAAAAACAACTGGTTTGAGCTGCCTGCCTTCGCAAGCGCGCAGGATAGTATTCTATCGGATCCTGCACCTTACTACATCATGGCAGCTTATGTGAACTGACCCTCCCGAATCCAACTCGGGTAACTCAAACATCCAAAAACATTCCCCAAACCTTCTTTAATAATATCTCTACCCCCCCCCCCATGACCCAGCCTTATCATACGAGGAAGCTTCTTTCTGTTTATTGATGTATTGGTGTCACTATTGTACTATCTCTCTGTGGTGGATGCTGAAAGTGAGTCCAGCAGGGATGAGACTAATCCGCTTGTAGCACTGAACTGGTATACGGCCTAAGCCGGGTGCGGATTTCCCACCCGAGGGTTTTAACAATTTACGTATACATTTTCAGCAATCCCATTAAACGTTTCGTGCGCGGGGCATAGTACCCACAGAAAAGACAGCTCTATATAGCCTATGGGTTGTTACCAGCGGTAAAAAATCTTCTTGAGCCTCTGGACGACCTGCGAGTTGTCTCTTAAGGCACGTGCACGCACACTCAGGATGCGAATTCCCTCCTTCGCTCGAAATTTCGACCTATCACATGCAGGTTTCCCCATAATAAAGTCAAATTCGCATACACGGACTGTATGTAGCTTTACTGGTTCGCACGTCAAAATGCCTACTCACATTTTCTTCATCTTCCGGTGGCGAATCAGCTCTTATTTCCGGTACCAAGACCGCCTCGGGATGAGTGGTCCCAAGCGGATTGCGCACAAACCGCTTTCGGCGGCGGGAATCATCCTCCCAAGCGTCCAGCTTCCAGTGATCGATCCTAAGAAGAAAAGATTTGTTTAAAAAAAAATCGGAATTCAGAAAGAAGGAAACAGGGTAATTATCGCTGGGGACTTGCAAGCGGATTAGTGGGCTGAAATTTTTGGTAACAAAGTAAATATGCATAAATAGCGTAAAGTACAAATACGAACATCTATCGTAGTGTCCGCAGGCGCTACATAGAGGGAACTATGAAACGAAGCATCAGGAAGTAAGAAAACCACAGGAGGTTTAAGTTTGAGATTACCTATTGCTACAAGAGCGCCGAAATCGAACCACGCACTCTCTGATAATTACCTACAGTAATTATCTTTTCGTATGGTTTAGCTGTAGGGAGTAAGTTGCGCTTAATAGCATTGCTCTCGCCGCGATTCTTAAAGGCACAGTAAACTTGACTAGGCAACTTTCGGCCATCAAACCGACCTGGGGGGCTTAGATAAATGTACAGGGACTTATTGTCGACAGGACCCCCCATCTTTGTTATCTCGAAACCCCTCCTTATTGTTCCCAGAGCTAGCTGGCAGGGCCTTGCCCCTTATGCACTGTAGTTACGCACTCATGCACTGTAAAAGTTCGCGATTGTCTCTGTTATCAACATACAGGGTTGCCACTTCACTAAAATAAATTCACTGGGCAAAAGGAAAAAAGTAATACCAAACAAGAAAAGTACTCAGAACGTGTTGCTAGGTCATAGTCACCTTGGAAATAAAAGCTGACAACTACTCTTTTCTTAAAATCTGCTGCCAAAGTAAAAATAAAGTTCTATTGTGAGCACAATTGTACTACCGGTGGCAACCCTGTTGACATACATTGTATTACTTTGTTTCAAAAGGCCGTTAGGGCAAAGATCGTGGGTTCGAGTTCTACTCCCGGCACACAAACCTTTTGCTTTTTTTTTCTACTAACTCAAAAAATAAACAGAAAACTTGACTCAAACTTCGCTCAGGGAGCTAGCTGACATATCAAGAATGTACCCTGAGTCGATATTGAGAGTTAGAAAAATTCTTGTTACGACCATTGCAGTTTCCGGGCAGTTTCCGAGAGTTCGACTTTTGAGTCAATAAAAAAAAAAAAAAAGCAAAAGGTTTGTGTGCCGGGAGTAGGACTCGAACCCACGATCTTTGCCCCAACGGCCTTTTGAAACAAAGTAATACAATGTATGTCAACAGGGTTGCCACCGGTAGTACAATTGTGCTCACAATAACTATCTTTTTACTTTGGCAGCAGATTTGTTTTATTTCCAAGGTGACCATGACCCAGCAACACGTTCTGAGTACTTTTCTTGTTTGGTATTACTTTTTTTCCTTTGGCCCAGTGAATTTATTTTAGTAAATTGGCAACCCTGTATGTTGATAACACAGACAATCGCGAACTTTTACAGTGCATGAGTGCGTAACTACAGTGCATAATGCTGCTTTCACATTGACGCGTTTATCTTGCGTAATCTGATGCGTACGCGTCGACGCAACGCAAGAATAGAGCCGCTTTCACATTGACGCGTTTATCTTGCGTAATTTGATGCGTACCCGTCGACGCAACGCAAGAATAGCGTTGCATCGACGCGTACGCATCAGATTACGCAAGATAAACGCGTCAATGTGAAAGCGGCTTAAGGGGCAAGGCCCTGCCAGCTAGCTCTGGGAACAATAAGGAGGGGTTTCGAGATAACAAAGATGGGGGGTCCTGTCGACCTGTATATTTATCTAAGCCCCCCAGGCCGGTTTGATGGCCGAAAGTTGCCTAGTCAAGTTTACTGTGCCTTTAACTCGTTGGCGTTACCCCACACTTGTATATCGCACCTTTCTGGTGGTTGCTAACGAGTACAGACACAAAAACAATCCATTATGTATTTTCGTTTTTAAAATACGTACTCCTGGACCCATCGAAAACTTGCGAGACCGATGTTTCTGACCAATGAGTCCCTCGAAAGAAATAAGCCGCAGCCTGAGCTGCCTTGAAAACAGTCAAACACGGAGAATGAAAAATCACCATCGACTGTAGATACTTCAATAACATAGGAAGTTCGAAACCTTGGAAATAAGAATGGATGGGACGATTGGGGACTTCAGCGAAGGAATAATGCAAGTAAGAAGGGTCCTTTAACTGAACCAATGGCTTGCTATTCATTACATTTCCATGTAGTTCCAATTCTTCTTTATTAGAAATGGGGATTCCGTCAGCATGTTTTTCCCACGATAAAGTGGGTCGTTTCCCAGGCCCACTTTTTAGGGATGAAACAATGGCTTAACATTTGTTCGACATCTCCATTATTATCAGCGAAGTTGTTCCTTTTTCCAAGAAATTAAAAGTTCGACACCCTGTTCCGCTCACGATACTTTGGATCCCTTTCCCAAGCCCACTCTTCACTAACGAACATTGTGCAAAACAACGACTTAAATTTCTCACTCGTTCCATTTATCTTGATTATGGCTTGACCGAGCTGTTGTTGCAAACAGTGTGTCTGAATCAACTGTTACCGGCGAAACACCCGAGAGATTCAAAAAGCGACTCGACGAGGACTGGCGCGCGCAACCT
Source organism: Branchinecta lindahli (assembly GCA_023053555.1). Lineage (NCBI taxonomy): Eukaryota > Metazoa > Arthropoda > Branchiopoda > Anostraca > Branchinectidae > Branchinecta > Branchinecta lindahli. Next base: position 11,396,276 of record JAKZAO010000010.1, read on the forward strand.
TGGAGAGAGGATTGGGGCGCCCCCGAAGCGTTAACCAGTAATAAGACACCATCATCAACTGCAAGCTACTCATTGGGGGACAACATTCTTACTGCTTGTTGCAAGTGCAATTTAAGGTAATGTTTTCAATTACAAATGTGAAATTTTAACTATGCTGTGAACTGAGAACCACTTGGGACCTTTTTTCCTACTATTTATATGTATAATAACCAGGAATAAGACACCATCATCAACTGCAAGCTACTGATCGGGGCATAACATTCTTATTGCTTGAAAGTGCAATTTAAGCCAATTTTTTCAATGACAAAGGTGAAAATGCTGTGAACTGAAGAACCACTTGGGTCCTTTGGCTTTTACTACTATTTATAAGTACAGTAACCAGGAACACGGCATCATCATCAACTGCAAGCTATTCATCGCGGCACAACATTCTTATTGCCTTCAAGTGCAATTTAATGCAATTTTTCCAATTACAAATTTATCTTGATTATGGCTTGACCGAGCTGTTGTTGCAAACAGTGTGTCTGAATCAACTGTTACCGGCGAAACACCCGAGAGATTCAAAAAGCGACTCGACGAGGACTGGCGCGCGCAACCTTGGAGAGAGGATTGGGGCGCCCCCGAAGCGTTAACCAGTAATAAGACACCATCATCAACTGCAAGCTACTCATTGGGGGACAACATTCTTACTGCTTGTTGCAAGTGCAATTTAAGGTAATGTTTTCAATTACAAATGTGAAATTTTAACTATGCTGTGAACTGAGAACCACTTGGGACCTTTTTTCCTACTATTTATATGTATAATAACCAGGAATAGAATAGAATAGAATTTTAATGCATAAAAGCCAACAAGGGCCATCGCACCAATACAACAAAAGAAAAAAGAAAAATATATATGTAACAAACATGAACACTATACTAATATTTACTACTACAAGGATATACAATTTTCCCTGTGTGCTAGCCCTATCCGGAGGAACTTTCCAAACAGTCGAATACCCTGGAAACTTTTCTCTTTCATTCTCTGAATTATCCACTCACTCCCACACGCTCTCACTCCAAACAACTCTAATCTCAACCCATTCAGTTCCTCACACTCTCCCACAAAATGACTCATACTTTCTTTCTCGCATCCACACATAGGGCAGGAGTAAGGACCAGTTTTAACCCTAACTTTACCCAAATATTTTCTTCTTTTACCAAGAGGTAAACCATCCCCTCTCATACCCATAAATAACACAAGTTCCTCGTGAGACAGACCACACTTGAGGTAAATCTCTTCACCCCAACTTTCTTTTGCCTTGGCGTAAAAACATAACGATTCTGTCTGATCCTTTTCCTCGTGCCATGACTGGATTTCCTGATCCTGAAGCACTCTTCGAACCATTTCATGGATCCCTGGTTCTGAAGACTGTGGTCCAAGTCCCTCTCTCCAGTATCCGGGTAGGCCGCATTGTTCGAGGATCTTCTTCACTTGGTAAGGCCAAGAATCTTGGCGTCTATCTTTCAGTGACTCCAGGTATGCTGCCTTTAGTGGTCTTACCCGAGGCATATTTATTATTTTTTCCCAAAATTTTATTATTCTTACCCACCTATCAATCCTTAACCTATAAATACCTAAATCACCTTTCAATACTATATTACTGAATCTATCCGATAGACCTAACATCCTCTTAAAATACCTAGACTGAATACTTTCTAACTTTTTAAAATCCCTAAATCCCCATACTTCACTACCGTAATGTAATGTTGGCAATATCTTCGTATTAAAAATCCTTTTCTGGAAACCCACATTCTTTATACGCCTCAAATGACTTTTAATAACTAAATTGCAAACTCTACTACCTTTTCCTACTGCATGCTCAAATTGCTTACTAAACTTACCATTACTCGAAAATTTGACCCCCAAATACACAAACTCTTCCTTCACCACCAACTTTATTCCTTCGTAATACACATCAGCGGAACTCCTCATAGGTCCCCCCTTTTGAAACACCATCACCACCGTTTTCTCCCTGTTTAATATCAACTCCTTCTTTTTCAGATATTCCGCCACCAAATCAATCAAAATCTGTAAATTACCTTCACTGTCCGCCACTAGAACCACATCGTCCGCAAATAATAACATGCACAACTTCACTATATCCATACTAACAATAGGTGCTTCTCTTTCTGCCAGATAACTATTCATATCGTTCAAATATAAAGAAAATAAAGTTGGCGACAGTGTACAACCCTGCTTAAGTCCTAACCTGGACTTAAACACCCTTGACCATTGGCGACCAACCCTCACCACCAGTGACACACAAGTATACATTTTTAGGAGCACCCGTACAGTTAAAACAGGCAATCCTATATTACACAAATATTCCACCAACAGTTTTCTATTAACGGAATCGAAAGCTGCTTTCAAATCTAAGAAAGCCACATACAATCTACCACCTTTTTTTCTACTATACTTACGCGCTAACACATTTAAAATAAAAATCTGGTCTAACGTACTGTAATTTGGCCTAAACCCTGCCTGGAGGGGATCTAAAATTTCCTTATCCTCTAGCCACTTCCTTAATCTAGCGTTTATTATCTTACAAAAAATCTTACTAATTGCGTTTCCTAAGTGTATTAGCCTATAGTTACCATGTGCTAATCTATTCCCTTTCTTGAAAAGGGGGGTAATTATCGATGTACCCCAGCATTCTGGCCACCACGGCTTCTCAACAATAAATGAGAACATGGCGGCTAGCATCGGGATTAAAATCTCCCTACCCCACTTAAATACAATTGTTGGCATACCGTCAGCACCAGGTGCCGATCCACCTCTCATATTTTTCATATTTTTCCTCTCAATTTTTCCAATTACAAATGTGAAACTTTAACTATGCTACTGAACCGACCACACAAATTTTCAAATTCTTCACTAATTTTGATTGATTTGTAAAAATTATTAATAAAATCCAAGCCTAAGACATCGTAAAGAAAAAACAAGCGAACAACTACCAGCGTCGTTTTTATGCCACTGACGCTTGTGTCTGACGTCTGACGCTTTTAAGCAAAATGAGGTTTATTTATATTTGTCAATAAAACTGCACCTTACCTTAAGTTAAGGTAAGGCTTAACTGAAGAAACTGCTATTAATTGCTAAATAACTTGGGCCCTTTGGCTTTTACTACTATTTATATCTAACAACGACCAATTCAAAATGGGTTGTGAGGGCGAAATCTTACCCTTCCTCCTTGGACTTCAGGTTCCCCCAGGCTCCATAACGGCTGACGGCCAAGCAAGTAACGCGGTCAACAAGTCGGCAGGCCAGAGCCGCGTCACGTCGTCGCGCTGCCGTTATGATCTGATCACAAACGGCCTCCTCTTCCCGCCGTTCCGACAAGGTAGTGGCGCAAAGCGATTCGAAGTCGGAATGTTTGACGACGTCGTCAGCCCGCATTCGATTGAGGATGAATTCGGCTTCGTTGGCAACTCGGACGATGTGGTCTTTCATAGCGTGGGAAAGCAGCCTGAAATTGGAGTCTCGATTACTACACTGTCAGAAGTTTCATAACAGATAGCGCATAACACTTTCAAGAATAACACCTTTTTACTTAGAAATAAAGTGTTATGACCAACTAAGTTTACACTATTTCGTGCCTAGATCTCCAACAACACCTTCAATTGGTAAAAATACTAAAGGAAACGAAAGAAACATAACAGATAACATCCCAAAGTGTTATCTGTTGAAACCGGGCATCCTTCTGTTGTCGTTATGTAACTTCTGACAGTGTAGTATTTTTACCAATTGAAGGTGTTATTGGAGATCTAGGCACAAAATAGTGTAAACTTAATTGGTCATAACACTTTATTGCTAAGTGAAAAGGTGTTATTCTTGAAAGTGTTATGCGCAATCTGTTATGAAACTTCTGACAGTGTATCCAAGATAAGGTAAACATTCAAATTAGTTTAGTAGTAGTTTTATTTTTCATTAGTAAATAGATGTGAATTTTGTTTCTCGCCTGTTATTTAACAAGTCCCCCGGGAATTTCCCTGCAGGTGATGCAGACAAATGTTGTGCGTTTGTTTTGTATTAAACATGATCTAATCTAATCTAATCTAATCAATAACAGAAGGTGTTTCTCAGAAAGAAAAAAATTAACACCCCCAAAACAGAGTGGTGGACTGCTGGAACGCCCTCCCGTCTGAACGTAGTTTTGAGTGACTTTGTCAACCCCTTCGAAAATTACCTGGAGAACCTGTACGCTGAAAATTTTTTTGACGAAATGTGTTTCAGACGTACACTATAGAGGCCAATGGCCTATTTTTTGCATTATATTATTATTATTATTCAATGAAGGCCGGGTAAGAATGATAAATAGATCACAAAAAACAAAAGAAGTGTAACGGTGACAAAAAGTACAAGAAATTGGGGTTACCAACACACAACGGACATCTCCCTCCGCAACCGACTCCTCCCCCCCATACACCATTATGAATAAAATGGGATGTGCTATAACGAAGGCTAAACGAGAAGGATTTCTTTACCTTCCTTCGTTGATCAACTCAATAAACGCAAGTCCAGCATGTTTTTGCAGTGAATTCTGCCACTCCTGAGAGCATAGCAGCATGACCAGCTCCACCACGGATGTACTTTGCTTGAAAGTCTGCAATCCCTTCCCCTCACTGAGAAGGTCTTGACCATGGGAACCAACTAGGGTCTTGGATAGGAAAGGGGCGAAGTCGATCATGATTTCACGAAGTAGAGGTGCTGTTAGTCCAAGGGCACGCTCTAGTTGCTGGGTAAGAAGCGCCTGGCGGTCAGAGTTGGAACCTAAAAAAATATGATAACGAAGTTCAAGTCTTATTCAATTCAATTCAGATTTATTCACCATAGTACAAATGCATAGCAGTTATAACGTTGGCACGTCAACACTACAATTCGAGGCGATCAAGAAATACTTGAAATTCAGTGACTCACTCAGTCACTGGCTACGTCTGGTCTCAACTTCATATGTACAATTCAGTTTAAAATTTGGTAGAATGTTGCGGTGTTGATCGGATTCGAGGCATTGGAGACCACATTTCATGGTTAGTGCATGTCTTCTATCGGCAAAGGATGTTAAGCCTAGATTCACCAGTTCCGAGCCGTAGTCCAAGTAGGATACACATTCTACTGAAAATCTTGACTTCTTTAAAACTCAGCTGTGTTTCATTACAAAACCATCCCGGCTGAGTGCAGCCAAGCTCTGACCTTTTGGCTTTCATGAGAAAACGGTATTCCTGATCAACGAGCATATCGGAAGCAATAAGCAGGACGCTAATCTGCTTCGGAAAGAGACAAACACAGCTGATTAGCCTATGTCAAATGCCGGGCAGCCTATATAAGATATACAAAAAAACTTGAATCGTTGTGTGAATTTCACCAAAATCATCAGTATTTTATTAGTTCTGAGCAGGTTAGAGCAGGGTTAGAGTGCCCAGAATCTGGCACAGAGTAATTGAGCGTGTCCGAATTCAGCTTTCGTACGGCAAATGCGACATTAATTCTGCAATTTTCGGAGCATTTCAGTTTCGGACTGCAATTTTCGTGAAATTTTACGCGCAATTAATGCCGCGAAAAATTGCACGAGAAATGCTGCAACGATGCAGCATTTTTATGCGCAATTTTCAAGAAGAAGCGGAAGGCGCGCTGAAGTTACGATGTGTGAAGAACAAAGTATATTTTTTCATTCAAATTGAAAGCAAATCGAGGAGTTGTACAGGTGAAGATGGTGTGAAAGTACTAAAATAAATAGTTTTGCACGGTTAAAAAAAAAACAGATTAAACTAATTTGAATTGATTTCAAATAAAAAGAGAAAAACTACAATCATCAAAACAATAGGGCGCTTTTTCACTGTGGGGTTACTAATTATTAGGCTAGTTTTCCAACGAAGAAAATATAAGGCAAAATAAATCCGAAATATAAATTAGAATGGTTCTACCTTTTCTCAAAATCCTATACAAATCCTGGGAAGGTTAATGTAAAATCATGCTATGTTCACGCTTGTCTAACGACTTTGCACTGAATGACCTGAAACTCATCAACTTCGACCTAATTCCTCAAACAAGAGTTTGTTACTGTCCCCAGAGTCACCGAAGGCCACATTCCAAAGGGTTTATAAAGCCTTGTCGGGCGTCACGAAACGCACCGATTTTCAACCGCTATTTATGCAGGAAAATCATCGAGCGTCGGCCGATTTTTCACTCCCGCAAGGCTTGATCTTTCGTCTCTTGCCGCAAAATCTCTACTTTTCACAGAAGAAATGAAACCATCGAATTCGGACACTTTCGCGGCATTAATTGCACAATTTTGCGCGCAATTTTCTTGGGCGACTGGATTCGGACACGCTCATTGGCATTTGGCATGTATATTCCGAACTAACGGCATTAATACGGGATCGACTAAAAAGAGGCACGGCACGGCACGGCATGGTGCAGGAGGCACGCCTACTAAAAAGAGGCACACGTACTAAAAAGAGGCACGGCATACTAAAAGAAGGCATGCCTGCACCAGGAGGCATGCACCATCTGTGCCTTTTTTTAGGACCCGTTATCTGGCGTGCCTCTTTTTAGTACCCGAACGTCTTTGCAGTAAAAAGGGGTTCTATAACGTGCCTTTTTTTAGGCCCCTAGAACACGGGCCCTGCGACCGTTTTCTGGCGTGCCTCTTTTCAGTATTCGTTTTCTGGCGTGCCTTTTTAGGACCCTTTTCTGGCGTGCCTTTTTAGGAGTATTTTCTGGCGTGCCTTTTTTTAATACTCGATTTCTTTGGGTTATAAAAGGTGATTCTACAACGTGCCTTTTTAGGACCATTTAATACTCGACTTCTTTGGGTTATAAAAGGTGATTCTACAACGTGCCTTTTTAGGACCTTTTTCTGGCACGCCAGAAAAGGGTCCTAAAAAGGCACGCCGGAAAATGGTCCTAAAAAGGCACGTTATAGAATCACCTTTTATAGCCCAAAGAAGTCGAGTATTTATAAAAGGCACGCCAGAAAAGGGTCCTTAAAAGGCACGCCAGAAAGTGGTCCTAAAAAGGCACGTTGTAGAATCACCTTTTATAACCCAAAGAAGTCGAGTATTAAAAAAAGGCACGACAGAAAATTGTCCTAAAAAGGCACGCCAGTAAAGGGGCTTAAAAAGGCACGCCAGAAAACGAGTACTAAAAAGAGGCACACCAGAAAACGGTCGCATGGCCCGTGTTCTAGGGTCCTAAAAAAGGCACGATATAGAACCCCTTTTTTACTGCAAAAACGTTCGGGTCCTAAAAAGGCACGCCAGAAAACGAATACTAAAAAGAGGCACGCCAGAAAACGGTCGCAGGGCCCGTGTTATGGGGTCTTAAAAAAAGGCACGTTATAGAACCCCATTTTTACTGCTAAGACGTTTGGGTACTAAAGGCACAGATTGTGCATGCCTCCTGGTGCAGGCATGCCTTCTTTTAGTATGCCGTGCCTCTTTTTAGTACGTGTGCCTCTTTTTAGTAGGCGTGCCTCCTGCACCATGCCGTGCCGTGCCGTGCCTCTTTTTAGTTGATCCCCATTAATACATACAAAATGTTGATTTAATCCATATTATTTTTAAACATATAAAATTAGCTTTGAATGTGTCCATATTCAAATAAAGACCCTCAAGTGCCCAGAATTTGGCACCGAGTAATTGGCATTTGGCATACATAGCCCATTCAAAACTGTGGGTATAATAAATGTAAAATCTTGATTTATTCCATACTATCTTCAAACGTACAAAAATAGCTTTGGATGTGTCAGTATTTAAATAAAGATACTTAACTCGTATACTTCGATCAGGTCAAAATTATAGCTAAGAACAACTGAAATTATAAACAAATAGCTGTAGGACTATAAATGATGATATACCCATATTTGGCATAGCCTCTCCAAAACCCAGGGATTTGTGGTAGTCTGAGCCTTACCTGTAGGCAGGGGAGCAGGGAAGGGTCGGAGAACCATATCCGGGGCCGTCTGATCTTTGAAGGACGAAACATTCACCCCTTGGATCTGGTTTGCTGCTGCGACACTGCTGGGTGACTGATTCTTAGCACTGGATACTATAGGATAGAAACCGCAATAAGGTCGGGGTTGAATGTAAAGAATAAACCCAAAGGGACAAAATAAGCATGAAACCGTCCTCTGCCAAATTTTGATACGATAAACCTAGCTAACTAAAGCCGAAATATCGGCGGCAGCGGGAGATCTAAAGAATTTTTTAACGCAATCTTCAACACCAGGCTTCAACAAGAGCTGCAAGCTCATATGGCACTTGCAAGCTTTTTAGCTTGTATTCAAGTTATCGTAGTAGGATGTGAATGGATAGTAGGTTTGTCAGTGTGATGGGTTGTTTGGTACTACAGTTACGTTCAAAAGAAATGGTCACTAAGTTATATTTGCTGTTGTATAATATATTTGAAAAATTTGTTTTAAATATTTTGACATCTTATGGAAAAATCAGCGAAATTTTCAAGCACTTCCTTTTCGACGGTGACGCTCGGGAGGTTCTGATCGCTCCATTCTAACCGTGTCACATCATTTTCGGTTCCTCCCTCCGACCCCCCCCCAGATTCATCGGATCCGGTCTCGACTTGAAATTATATCTGAGACATGAGGTCTTTCCAAATACCAAGTTTTATTAAGATTCAATCACCCGTTCGAAAATTATGAATGTCAATAAAATTCCGGATTCCGGCTCCCCTCCCTCCCCCCACTATGGTCGGATCGAGCAAGTGATTATTTCCAACTTAATTTGGCCGAGTCCATTATACACCTGCCAAGTTTCATCGTCCTAGAACATCTGGAAGTAACTTAACTCCGTAACACCGGAATTCCGCAACCCCACTCCAAATCCCCCCGTAGTGCACGAATCCAGTCCGGTTCCATCAATGATGAACCTATTGATTATTTTTGTTCCTCCCACCAAGTTTCCTCCCGATCGCTCCACTGTAAGCGTGTCACATGATTTCCGGTTCCCCCCTCCGACCCCCCCCCACATTCATCGGATTCGGTCCGGACTCGAATCGGGACATCTGAGACATGAGGTAGTTCCAAATATCAAGTTTCATTAAGATCCGATCACCCGTTCGAAAATTATGCATGTCACTAAATTCCGGATTCCGGCTCCCCTCCCTCCCCCCACGATGGTCGGATCGGGCAAGTGATTATTTCCAAGTTATAGAAAATCATCTGTAATCAAAACTCTTGAAGCAAAAAAGATGATCATCAGGAGCACGAAAATGTATGTTTTGCACAAAAGTATTGTTTGTACTTTAAGGAATTTAGTTGTAAGCAAAACCCTTGAGGCAAAAATGATCATGGGCTCATAGGGATCACGAAAATCTATATTTTGTTTAAAAATATTTTTGTACTTTGCGGTTAGCATTAGTACTTTAAGGAATGGCCGGATCTGGGAACTAACTATTTCTAAGCCAATCATGTCAAGTCTTTAATTTTCAAGGCAAGTTTCATCGTCCTAGCATGTGTGGAAGTACCTTAACTTGCGATCACCGTAATTCCGGACCCCTCCCTCCTCTAACTCCCCCACAATGCCCGAATCCGGTCCGGTTCTGTCACTAATCTACATAGGGCTTGTGCTTGTTCTTCCCACCAAGTTTCATTCCGATCGCTCCACTCCAAGCATGTCACACGGTTTCCGGATCCCCCTCCGACCCCCCCCCAGCTTCATCGGATCTGGTCCGTACTTGAAATGGGACATCCGAGGCATGTTGTCTTTCTACATATCAAGTTTCATTATGATCCGATCACCCGTTCGGAAGTTATACATACCTCAAGATTCCGGATTCCCCCTCCCTCCACCCCCCCACGATGGTCGGATCGGGAAGCTGACTATTTCCAGGTTAATCTGGTCGCGTCCCTGATTTACCTGCCGAGTTTCATTGTCCTAGCCCACCTGGAAGTAACTTAACTCCGTATCACCGGAATTCCGGAACCCCACCCCAACTCCCCCCACAGTGAACGAATCCGGTCCGGTTCTGTCAATGATGTATCTAGGGGTTGTGCTTGTTCCTCCCACCAAGTTTCATCCCGATCGCTCCACTCTAAGCGTTTAACATGATTTCCGGTTCCCCCCTCCGACTCCCCCCCACATACATCGGATTCGGTCTGGACTTGATATGGGACACCTGTAGCATGACGTCTTTCCAAATATCAAGTTTCATTAAGATCTGATCATCCGTTGGAAAGTTATGCATGCCACTAAATTCCGGATTCCGGCTCCCCTCCCTCCCCCCACGATGGTCGGATCGGGAAAGTGACTATTTCCAACTTAATCATTTGGGGCCCCTGATATGCCTGCCAAGTTTCATCATCCTAGCTTATGTGGAAGTGCCCGAACTAGCAAAACCCGGACCGACCGACAGACCGACCGACGGACGGACAGAAATTGCGATCGCTATATGGCACTTGGCCGAAGGGCAAGTGCCATAAAAAGACATCGGCCTTTGGGCTTACGTCTGCCCATACGTGGCTGTCTCGTGGAATTCACTACCAGATGCAGTAGAAAGTAAAAGCCGACGCATAGACGATTAACGCGTTTGAAAATTATACAGATGTTTAATGTTTAATGATAAATAAGCGGATACAACATTTCATGCGCGAGCAATTTGGTAGATCTTTGTCACTGTACATACAAAACAAGGACAACCAATACATAAACTTGTAAACAACCGATAACGTATTACATCAGCTGATTGTACTTTTCCAAAAATCGGGGTACGAAACTATTGCGGTACCGCTCGGTTCTACAAGAGATAGGCGCGAGTTTTGGAACTTTCGTAGCCACATCTCGTTCGGGTCGGCTTCTTTCGGGAACATGAGGAGGAGGCAGGAAATGGCGATAAGTGGGATTACCAAGGAGTTTCAGTCCAAAATTTGTACAAAGGTGTTCCCTGCGCGCCGATAGGGTAGGAAGATTAAATTCATTCAGAAGGAATGAGTACGGCATTTTACACCCACCGTAAATAATTTGAAGGGATCGCTTTTGAACCCTCTCGATCTTATCTGATTCGCACTTAGTTAGCCCATAATGCCAGGCTGGACAAGCGTATTCCAGTAGAGGACGAGTAAACATACAGTAGAGTAACATCATCTTTTTTTTTGGCACTTTAAACTTTTTCAGTACTTTGAGCATATAAATCGCCGAATTAGCCTTTTTTATAATATTCGAAGTGTTTCTATGCCAAGTTAGGTCTGAAGAAATAATTAGTCCAAGGAGTGTAATTGAATCAGTAAGAATATGGGGTGGAATGGGAGGGTTGTACTGAGGCTGTGACTTTAGAAAGGAGAAGGGGATAATTGCTGACTTATCGTTATTAACAACCATATTATGAGACCTTGCCTCAGAGGCAATCTCTTGGATTGTGGAGATAGCCTGGCTTTTGAAATTCCTCAAAAGAACTTCTACTAAAGACAGGTCGTCTACGTATTTCCACCTTTCCTCATGATCTTCGGCGATATCATTAATCATAATCAAGAAACACAGTGGACCAAGAACCGTACCTTGCGGAACACCACAAAACACTTGTTGTGGATCAGAAAAACAATTTTTATATTTTACAATTTGTTCTCTATTAGTCAAAAAACTCGCAATAATATTTACAATAAATTCAGGAATATTTTTTTCTTTCATTTTCTTCAGCAGAATTTCGTGGTCAATTAAATCAAAAGCTTTTTTAAAATCAATTGCGAGTAAGTTAACCCACTTACCCGGTTCATCAAGATTTTTTAGTATAAAATCCAGTAAACTGACCAAATAATGGGTTGTTGATGCTTTCGGGATGTTCCCAAACTGCTTATTATCAATTATATGTTTTATATGTTCTTTTAGCCAACAAGCGACGTATCCCTCATAAACCCTGCTAAAAATTGACGTTACGGTTATTGGTCTTACCCCCGAAAAATCATTAGACCCACCCTTTTTAGGTATTGGGGTTATAAATCCCATCTTCCATTTTTTGGGGTATTGTCCAAGGTGAGTCATTTTATTGTAGATATTCGTAAGAGGAACAGACAGCTCTGGAGAGAAAGCTTTAATCAACTGAACAGGGATGTCAAAAGGGGTTACTGACGTTCTTTTAAGTTTAGACAATCGAGTTCTTACATCTGACATAGTTATTAGAGGGATTTCGTAATTACCATCACCGGGACTAGGTGTTTTCTTATCCTGGGTATTTGACACGTGAGATTCATTCACCGGATGGGATAGGGGAGGATAAGTTTGAACTATAGAAGAAAAATGGACATTTAATTCGTTTGCTGTGACTGTGGGTGTTTCATCTCTCATAAATTCAACTGTGGGGGTAAGTTTTCCACTAATTTTTTTAATTCTTTGAAAAAAATGAGCTGGTTTTGATTCTAACAGATGATCAATTTCATTTTCGTAATATTTAGTCTGGGCATCTTTAATCCTTTTTCTCACTTCATTACGCAGCTGAATTGCCTCCTCGCGCTTCCCTTCCTTGAACAACCTCATTCTTTTCTTAATAAGAAGTTTAATTTCTGAATTAATATATGGCTTATCGGAAGAACAAAACTTTCGTTTTCTTTCAGGGAAACACAGCTGCTCGATAGCTGCTCGCTGCTGAGCGAAATGTTTTTCATGTCAGAATTCTACAGACAACATTAGTCTAGTTACATTTTTCATATCAAAAACTGCAAACGCGGAGCGACGGAGCAATATTTTTTTATTTAAATTATCAACAAATCTGCAGCGGACCGATCTCTAACTCTAGATTTTTACAGAAGATTCCCGAGCGAATATATACACATTACCAAAAATAATAATAAAATATTCAATACTATACGGAGAATTTAATATTATTACCTATTTTTGTGTGCACATTTGTTGACTTTTGTTGCCTGCTATTCTGTGGCAATTGTAATTAAACCTTAAAACAAACCTGGTTCCTGCCGGCTGGTAGACGGGCCAGCCTCGTCGTCCAGGTTCACGTCACTCCATTGTTGGTCCGACGAGGCTTGTCGGTGATGCGGGATTGATTCAGGTGTGCTTTCAACCATATCCTCATCCTCCGTCTGGAAACAAAAGTTTTTCCCATTTATTTTCATCCAGATGTAAATGACAGCAATATCATACAGCCGAAAGCGGGCGAGACGGCAGGCCCCTTGTTCTAATTTTCTTCTTCTTCCTTAAAGGACTCCTCTTGCTTTTCACTGATTCCTGTCTTAAGGAAGGAAAAAGAGAAAACCAGAAGAAACCTGGGACTTGCCCTTTCCTCGTTTTCGCGGGCTGGCCTGAGGCCGCCGGGCCAACAAAGATTTCGGGCAGAGTTCGTTCAGAAGGGAAATGCACGGGTTTCTAGGGAATTTTGATACAATCAGTAAAGGTGGTACTGAAAATATACTCTAAATTATTTTATAGTATTTCACAGCATTTTACTGAAAGGATTATAGTTGATTCAGGAATGGTTTTGTTTTATAATTTATATACTGTACTCTCTAGTTTTGAGGGAAATAAATGAATAGATAAATAAATGCTTTCGAGCCGCTGCGACTACTCACGCGTTAGACCAGTGTGCCGGAGCTTCACCGGACTGCAGTATTCAAGGGAAGCGCAAATATAAAGAAAAAGGAGAAGAGAAGATTTATCAAACATTCAGAAATTAAGTAATTTCCAGGTTGGAGACAATTAAAGAAAAAGGATACTGGAGCATAGAGAGGATATTCTGGAAGCTCCATTAAACAACACACACAACAAAAACAGGTCCCAAAATATTCGAGAGAATAGCACTGGAACTTTAAAATACAAAAAAATTGTCCAAGATATTTAAGGTTTTAGCACTTTTCGTTATATTTTTTTGGTGAAAGGGGACAGACCACTTGAGATAGCTCTGGGATGACCGAACCGGGGGGGTTGGCGAGGAAGCTTCTCCTTGCATTTCATCCCAAAAAGTGTTGATGTCCATTCTCGGTGAAAAAAGTGGGGTTTCGGTGTACAATAGCGGGAGATCTTTTTTAAGGATCTTATAATGCCCATACCCGCTCGTTTTCGTACGGACTGGACATACTTATCCCACATAAGGTTTGACGATAGATGGACACTTAAAAGTCGCGCATCCGAGAGTTATTTGAAATCATTCAGTCCATATTTTACCCATCATTTTAACCATTGTTCTTTTATACCGCAAAGAACTCTCGCGAAAAATAAAAAAGATTGAATTAACCCAACTGACATTGTAACACGAGTAAAACCAAAACTGTATTTAAATCGTGCAAAGTATTATGCAAATTAACCAAAGTGCTATGTACTCGCATATCAGTTTATCTCTGTGACTGTTGACATTTCCGATGCTATTTTTCTTAAAGGACACCTGAATGAAGAGTAACAAGTATCATCCCTATCTGTATGACTTCCGTTAAAGCACAACTCTTACTAGAAATAATATTTTCCCTATGAAATGGATCAGAAAAAACATTTTGGAAAATACCATTACTTTCCATCTGAAATTAGCGATTTTCTTGTTAGCGCCTGTCGACTATATCCAGCCTTCCTGCTCTTCGACGCGGCGGCTGGGCGCAAAAAAATTTGAAAACTGATCGCGCCGCGGTTCAGAAGTGTGAAAATTAAGCAAATAAAAGAAGTAATAAACACAAGCTTCTCAGATCCTTATGTGTGAAATAGTTGTCAGCAGACATTGATGATCCCTGCAAACGTTTCGTTGTGTGACGGGCAAAACTCGGCAAGGCCAAAAAAGCGCTAAACTTTCGTAGGCACAAAACAAAACAATGGAGAAAGGTGGGGATTTTAGAAGCTTATAATTCTGTATGGGAGCTAGGTACATTATAAAAAGCAGAATAAGCAAGAGGGGTCCTTTAACATTGCCTGCAGAAAACCTAGTCCAAATACGAAATAGTGTTTCCAAGCTATGATGTTTGCTCCATTTTGCATCTGTCCTTATTTCAGTACCGAACAATTTCAGAAATGAACAAATGTCTCCAATCAACCCTTCTTCTGGAATATTTTTAACCAGTTAAGCCCAAACGTATATCTGAAGAAATTCCAATACGATCCGGCCAGCGCTGTACAAGATTTGAATGAATTGCGCTTTTTGTCTTGGAGTCTGCATGTGCAAACCTCCAGAAACGAACATCCCTATTTTGAAAACGTCACGCTCAGGAGAAGAATGCTCTCCGTAGCCATGTCTGTAAATGCATTCTCCATGGTGTGTTAAAGTATGGTTTCATTGTTCAGGTGTCCTTTAACGAAGAATGTTTGGAAAAATAAAGTAAATTCAACTGAACTGAAAAGTTTGAGCTCCCCACTCTGCTGCAATCTGGTAGGTCACATATAAAAGTACAATAGAAGAGTACGAGACAGAGCACAGAGTAGAAAAAAGAAGAATAAAGAAAAGAGAAAAGAAATATGCAAAATTACCTTAGCACTAGCTTCTACTGCTGTTCTGCTGGGTTTGGAAGCAAGGGGATGGGGTTGCACCAATACCTAAGGGTTAAAGGTAGCTATACAGAAACATTTCACCTGAGTTAATACTAAAGAAAAAGACTAGAAGAGCAAAACACCGAAGCACCAAAAGAGATGAAAGTTGAAAAGTCTAAGCAGACTCAGGCAAACGTGGTTCGGAAGAAAACCCACTACAGAGCAAAATAACATTTAGGGAGTAGCGACAAGACCTATGCTTTCCGTGCTTCGCAAACGGGCCATACTCATAGCGCAGTCAACTACGCTTGCGACATTTGAGGCAAGACAAACTTGCGGGTTTAGAAATTTCTAGTAAATCTAAGATGCGGTCTTCCCACATCAAGAAAGCAGTGGCGGTTTTATCTTTTTTTGCTGTGTTTATAATATGAAGTTATTGAAGCCAGCGCTGGTGCACGACTTATTGAGTTTCAGTAGGGACGTTCACTAGCGCTAGTGGTGCTAGTATCGCTGCTGTTCGAGTGTGTGTCACTTTACCAAAGTCTTGGCGCTACTCCCTAGCGTTATTTTGCTCTGACCCACTACAGTACAAACACAAATTGCGACAATTGAAGTTCAAATGCTGGCAATACGCGTAAACTAACACTGAACAATCACCAAAGGGTATGAAAGTGATATCAGCTGGAATCAGCCGGCCGAAAAACTTACGTTAACTTTTTCTGACGGAACCAGTGTTTTCAATCACATCCATGAAGATATTTCAAGTAAAACAACTAAAAGCTTCCATTTACGGCCAGACTGTAAGAAGGTGGGCTGATGGGGGAGGGTACTCTAGAGTCTAGAGGCAAAAGTCAGAAATAGCTATCTACATAACCCACCTAACTACACACATATATAAATGTTGAGTACGGTCAAGAACAAATAATCAGATATAACCTCCGTCTCCCAATCTTCGTAATACGAATATGCAGAGACGAATATTTCCCCGTACCCTGCCCGATGCAAACGAGCGGAGGTAAGGAGCTACGCGGCACATCACATTTCGTTACCTCTACAAATAGCTATATCGCTGTGAAGCCGCGGAGAAGAAACTTTCGAAGTCAAAGCCGACTGGTTCTCTGGACGCGCTCCAGAGCGGGTCAGCGTGCCTCCTGCACTTATTGTTCTGCGATGAGCAACGGCGAAGACGGGAGTATAGGGGTATCAACTCAAAGCTAAAGCAAGTACCTCTAGCTCCGCTCAGTTTTGTCGGAGTATCCATAGACGCCACATTATGGGACCAAAGACGGAGGTTCATCTGATTATTTGTTCTTGGTGCTGTACAGCTCTCCTAAAGCTGAGGGTTACAAACAAACAGTGAGCACTGTACAGCTCTCCTAAGGTTCGGAGTATCTTCCTTGAGCTGTAGCCTGCCCGACGGTGTAACTTTGCTCAAATGCGACTTAAAAATGAACCATACGCAAAGGGTGAAAGAAAACTGGAGGACCGAACTACTGACTTACAGAGACAGACTTTTCCTCCGAAGTTTCTGAGTCTTGGTCGATTTCATCTTCCTGCTCTAAGCTGAGCTGATTGGCCAATCGCTCTTGAGCTGAAAAACAATTTTTACTGAACGTAAAACAATCGGAATAACTAACAGTTCGATCACGGGCACATGAATTTCAGTCCATATGAATCGAAATTCTTCTTTTATCCAAAACCGCGCAATTTTGTTATCTTGTCAGAGATACATTAAAACAGAACATGATGTTAATCAACAAGATTTTCTGTGTCGATACGTTTTGTTTTTATCTCCCGGGATAACTAATGCCGATTTTTCTGCAAATCTTCTTCCACTTGCATAATGTAACCGACGTCAAAACTGGACCCGATATTCTGACCCGGATCCGGTATTCGGGTCCAGAATGCACTGGAGTAGTCGCACATGATATCAAACTCGGTGAACATGCACGTTTCTGTCAGTCACGGTACACGACCCGCCCTCCCCCACTGGCTTAAGACGAAAGCTACAGCCCGCTTATGAGAATCACGAGCGAATCACAAAATGGCCACAACACGAAAGTGGGCCCTTGGTTATTTAGTCATTTCGCCGAAGCAGTTTTCACTGCTCAGAAATTCTAAGCTTCCTGCTCCATTCCTTTTGGGACAACTTTTACTTAGAGCTCGGAAATAGCGCTGATTTGCCGTTTGTCATCTTTAATAGAAATGGTGATTCTATTTTCTTCCTTAATTGCTTTAATTATTCCCATCTCTGAATTTCGTACGAAGTATCAGGGGGATCCGTGTATCCGAGCCCTCCAGCTAATATTCGACTGAAGTTTCTTCACCAACAGAGTCGTCAACCCCTGGAATGACCTATGCGAAGCAACAATCTCAGCCCCCACCCCCGAAGCATTCAAGAAGGCACTGGACAAAGAGTGGGCCGCGAAAGACTGGAATTATGAGTGGGACATTCCGTCCTGCTCATACCTGCTATGAGATACCACCGATTCAACTAAGGAGCATTCAACAGATCTACCGATCTTAATTTGCTCCGAAGTGCAAATTAAGGTAATTAAGGAATTTTCCTAGCGCCACACGATGTCATCTATTGGCGCGTCAGTTTGCCTCGGTTCTGGCACTGGCACGAACGACATACTGAACGTTAAAACTGCATTTAACGGACGCGTCGTACTTGCTTCAGTCATTGATTCTAATTCTGTGGCATTTCCATCCATTCTCGTTCCCGAGACTGTACATTTCTGAACTGTATCCTACCTCGTTATATTGGCACTACACCAATATCATGCTTGCCATGTTTCTTCTCTGTACGTGACGTATCAGGGCCCCGACCACTCTTTCCGATAATCTTATTGATCCAAAGACCGGTTATGCTAATTTTGCCAAGATTGTCATCCAAGGCAAGGGATATGGACTGAGGCTAAAAACAGCCGAAGCCTTGCGTATTTTTTTAAAGCAGACTTTAAGTTTTAAAATGGTCAGCTATCTTAGAACATCTATGCAATGCTAGGTGCCCTTTAAGGGTCTGTCCCAACATCATTCACGGGAGTACGCTAATGATAATATACATGCCACTATACATATCATGCGTTGACTACTAACATCAAGAACGGATAATAATAAGAACTCCTGTCTCTCCGCCAAGGTGCCCACAAAAAATCCGCGATCTTGTCCGTAAATATTTGGCAAGTGCTTATGCCCAAGACCTTGTTTAACACGTTTAACCGAAAAGGGCTGGGATAGGACAATCTAGTTATCCATCACTTATTCACTTAAATTGGCTTGAAGACCCGCTGAAAATGCGTTACTTCGTTGTTCAGCTTTTCACGAGTAAGCGATTTTCAAATAGTGGAATTTCCTTGTGATTTATGGTACTGAATTTTTGTTGTATGCTTTACGAGAAAGATTTATGATTTTTTTTTTGCTCAGGCACTTAGCAATCTTCACCAATCTCACCATGCATTGCCCACTGAAAAGCTGCGTTTGTATTAAGATTAAAATTTCCCGCGTCATAGTAGAATTTACGTTGTGGGGACGGCCGCAGATATTCTGAACGTCATAGCTAGAGCAGATAGTGGAAAATAGAAAAAATCCCTTTGCAAAATCCAAATAATTCTGTGTATTCAATTAGATGACACAGCATTAAATCGGCTTTTCAGTTAAACTTTAAAACGTTTTTTTTTGCAAAATTCGCCATATAGTTCAGCGCTTCCAAGCGGACTAGTCTCTGAATGTCCTCCCTTGTCTCATTAGCAACATTTGTGACATATGTAGTATCAACAAGTTGACCAGCAGAAAATCTGCAATCTGCTTCCCCAGCAATGGAAGTTTTCCACTTTCTTTGGAGTAAAAAACGTAAAAGCTATTTTTGTGTGCTGATTACCTTGTTGATCCGTCTTTACCATGTCTCTGTTACAGGTGTTGGTCACGAGGCAATGGGGGACTTTCAGAAGCTACGCTGTCAGAAATTTCACAACAAACAAAACAAGGATGTGCGGTTTCAACAGACACTACTTGGGATGTAATCTATTGTCGTGACGAACGTTATGCAAGGAATGTTATGCATAACACGCATTGCCAGGAAGAGCCGAAAAACCGCTAAAAAGCATCTGTTGAATATTTCCGCATGTCATGACGACAAACTAAAAAGTCTGCTGAGTGTGGTCTGTCGAAACCGCGCATCCTTGTGTTACCTGTTACGAAACTTCTGACAGTAGTGGCGTTTTTGATTGCCGATGAGTTCGGCGATAGCGTAGCCGTTAGACTTTTTGGCGTTTTCGACGTTCGCCGGAAGCCGATAGCCGTAGCCGTTTCTTCTAATTTCTGTTTTTGTGCTCATCGGCTAACGGCTATCGCCTAAATTCCTATCCATCGCCTATTGCATTGTTCAAATAGGTGTAGTAAGGTGTAATACGGCGTATAAGCTGTATTACAGATTCCTCTTTTCTTCAGAGCGCGCTGTAATAAGGCGAATAAGGAGAATAGAGCTCGGTCCTATTCTCGCTTATGCAGGGCCAATCAGATCGCTTGGTTGGTTCCGCCAGCGGGCCAAGGAGAGGAGCAGCGTCGTCAGGGTTGCCAAAGGAAGCACGAAAGTTCTACTTTGTTGGAAGCTAAAGAAACAAATTTTCTTCGAAAGAACACGCTTTTGTTCTGTTGCGACTGCTTATTGCTAGTTCGAAGTCCAATGCTGTCCATCCCTTAATTTAGTAGCTTTTTTGCAATATAATGGGCGTCAAATCGGACTCCTGTACTTCAAGTAGTATTAAGAACCTTTTCTGATATTTTTAGAGCTCGAAACATTGTATCAACGTTGCAACACCGAACGGCGCATTAATGAGAACCTCGCGGGTTGCCTATTTGAACGGGCATGTGTATTACGACGTAAACATCGCGTATAGCGCTCTTAAGCTTATTACATCTATTTGAACAATGCTTATCGGCCTCAGACTCGCCGATAGGCGATAGACGTTGCTTCCAACGGCTATCGGCTATCGAAAACGGTAAATAAACACGAATCGGCAAACTTCCTTCGTCTACCGGGGAACTTTCATCGGCAATCAAAAACGCCACTAGTGTATAAGTCAGCTCGGAGCGCTGAACTGGAATAAGGCGAAATGCATGGTCGAAGTTAGGGTGGACCGCAAAAAGTGAGAGACAGACGTTCTTCAACAAAGTATTATAAGTTCTTGCAACCATGCAGGTGACAATACATCTAAAATACCTCTATATAACGCTGTGTTATGTGACGGTATGTGACACCGGCCCCTAGGTGCCGCGCTAGTACTTTTACACTGTCGGGAGTGTAGTTCTTTGGCTCGTGGATGTCCCGGGGGTAACAGGCGGGGATTAACATTGTAGGTCCAGGACGGAAATTGCGGATCACGTGATCTAGGCTCGAATGCTGATTGGTGAGCATGCGTCACGTTCCAAAAAGGGGGCAGCGTGGAAGGGGTGAATGTGCAAGATTAGAAGGGTAAAGTTAAGCACATATTTATTTCGCTGTCTATCTTTCAGTCGAAATAACTAGATATGAACCTCAGAAAATTGTTAATTACAGATTTTGTCCAGAGGCCTTTTAGAAAAAAAAGTATGGTATATTTCAAAGGTTAAAGGGTAAGGGTAAGGTACCCTTACAGGGTAAGGTTGTCTGGTACTAGGATTTT
Organism: Branchinecta lindahli; assembly: GCA_023053555.1. NCBI lineage: Eukaryota > Metazoa > Arthropoda > Branchiopoda > Anostraca > Branchinectidae > Branchinecta > Branchinecta lindahli. Next base: position 11,417,383 of record JAKZAO010000010.1, read on the forward strand.
GCAGAATGGAAAGGCACAGTTTGCGTTGTGTTAACAATAATCATTACTTAAGTTAAGCGTGGTAATGGCTTGGAACCATTTAGTTTCTTCCTCATTTTCCACCATATCATTCAGGAGTATTTCCCAAAATCTGTAATGTAATATTTCCAGAGTGTCCTATCTAGCTTATGAAGGTGAACAGTTAACTAAGTGATACTAAGTCCACACGCATGGTCCGGTATCTCTTCAATCTCCACCATTGAACATTACATTCAGGTCAGAGATTCATACAGCTGAGATTCGTTCCAGCAGTCATATCCGGACTGCGAGTCATATTTGGTGCCGCTATGGTATCCATATAGAGGATTATTATATTATTTTATTCTTACGACGCAAATTCTGATTCACCTGCCTCTAGAGACAGCGCTTCCGGTTGAAGCTATTCTGTCTGATGTCCCATGTGTGCTCGGGTTGTCGGCAAAACTTCGCCATTCGAAACGTCACCGGCGAAACGTCACCGTGACAAAACGTCCCCATGACAAAAAGTCCAAATGGCGAAACGTCCCCACGACAAAACGTCTCCGTGGCGAAACGTCCCCTGGCGAAACTTTCCCATGGCGAAACGTCCCCGGCTAGACAACTAGTTTTCATCGCTGAGGGATAGCTGGGCCTATGAGATTACTGATTGCGTCGTCAGTTCAGTTGCGCGCTAGCATTCATTCGAAGCGGACGTTGAAATTTCGTGAGAGAGTGTTTGTGAGATAAATATCAAACAAGGATAAACGTTCGTGCTTGGGATGTCAGAGTACGGTGGAGAACAAGTCTAGCAGGTCTCACGTTCCACTGGGCCACCACACCTGGTGATCGCCAACGCTATCGTGGGCCTGCCCCACGTCAAGTTAAGTCTCTTCGCTTTACTGAAGGTTTTTAATAATGTCTGAAACTCTTATATTAGAGAAGCTGGCCAACATAGAAACACAGCTTGCAGATATGTCATTGCTGAACTCGAACGTGGCTGCAATCCAACAGGATCTATTCACAATTAAAACTCAGTTGTCGGGCAATTCAACCTTCCAAGAAAACACAACCCGAGAGTTTTCTGCGATTAAGGAAACATTAGACGTTTCCCAAAGAAGATCAGAATGGATAGAGAAGGAACTTAAACAGACTAATGTAATCCTCTACAATTTCCACCCATACAACCCCCCAAGAGGCTCTCTTATTGACGAAGTGTGCGAAGCTATCGAAGAAATCCTTCCACACATTTCCCTAGCCCGTTGGGACATCAAAGACGCTTTTCGCATCAAATCACCCGACCCCATCAGACCTGTGCTCGTTAAATTAAACTCCAAAGTTCTCCGCGATGTTCTACTGAAAAATGCAAAACTTTTCCGTCGCCACAACATCTCATTAGCCCCGGATTATACGCTAGCTGAACGAAAAGCTCGTAGTGCATTGAAACCGCTGCTAAACAAGGCGATCAATGAACAGCGTGACGTCAGACTGCGCGGTACTCGGCTGTATGTAGATGGCAATTTGTTCGTATATGATCCCGCAAAAAACGAAGTGAAGAAATTGGAAGCAGAGGCCAGGGGGAATACCGGGGGTTACGAGCGCCGTGGAAGCGTTACTACGAGATCATATATCAACTCCCCGGAAATTGAGACGGATTCTAGTGATACAGACATGGAGCGTAGTGTCATAAGTGACACCGAAACAGTCATAGATGATCGGGAAAGAAACAGTGAGCCAGCTAATGTCGGAAGAGTTCCCACAGAAGGTGGAAAGAGGAACATAAATGAGATTATAAGCCCGAATGACGCCCATAAACAGGGCAATCGGAGTGTTCGCGGAAACCATGCATGGCAAGTGAATAACAGAAGTGGTAGCTCAAGGGGTTGGTCAAGGGGCGCACGCGGAAACCATGCAGCTAGTAGTTCTAGGGGTTCTCCAGGTGGTTTACGGGGAAACCATGGAAATACCAGTGCCAGCGCGAGGGGAGCCCCAAACGGTGGACGTGGTGATTCCGGATCCGGGCAGAGTTTCCGAAACCCTAGGCCGCGTAGCCCTTTTCAGACTGACGAATAGGAGAATGGCCATATACAGAAAATTCGGTTAAAGTCATGGAACATTCAAGGATTGGCGAGTAAAAGAAATGAGTGCCTTAGTAGTAGCACATTAGAGTGTGAAATTACTGGTTTTGTAGAGACTTGGTTATCAGAAGAAGAAAATATTTCAGTACCAGGGCATAGTGTATTTAGAACAGAAAGGAAAAAGTCAAAGAATAATCGATGTTTCGGAGGAGTTATGGTTCTGGTAAAAAATGATGTGTTCCGTAGTTGTGTAAGAGTACCTAGTTCGTCTGAGAATTTAATTTGGTTGAGAATCCGATGTATGGGAGGTGAAACTTTTCTTGTGGGATGCGTTTATTGCGCCCCCCAAAATAGTTGTTATGTAAAAGAGGATACGTGGACGATATTGGAGGAGGATTTAGGGCGGTTGCGAGGGGAATATACGGGGGATTATTTTGTGTTGATGGGGGATTTTAACGGTTATACTTCGGCAGTACCAGAACTATCGGTTGAATTTTTTTCAGGTGGTGATTTTGCGTATTTGAATATCCCAGATGCGTATAAGATCCAGAGAAGAAGCCAGGACGAGAAAAGAAAAGTCAATGCTTGGGGTAAGAGGCTACTGGCACTGTGCGGTGAGTTTGGCTTGGCAATTGGGAACGGGAGATTTGGGTTGGATGCAGACCGGGGTGAGTTCACTTGCACTTCAGGGGTAAGTTTTAGCGTTATTGACTATATTTTGGTAGACACTAAACTCGCACCTGCATCCCTTAATGTTGAAATTGATCATAGGTCAGAATCAGACCATTTTCCGGTTAGTTTGAGTATTACGTTTTTGAATAAGGCTCCCCCGTGTCCGAGGAAAGTATCCCAGTGGCGGGAACAAAGGCAGAAACCCCCACCGAGAATAAAGAGTGATTGGACAAAAGACGAGGTAAACACAATCCAAGAAATATTAACGACAGAAGAAATGGAAAGTTCTATTTGTAGAATAAAGCAAAGTATAGTTGCTCGACAAGAAACAACTGACGTAATTTCATCAGTATTAACAACTACACTCAGGGAAAACCTAGAAGGGCCGCTTTCTAAACAGACGCTTAAGCCAACAGGGTTTTTCGATGCTGATTGTGAAGCAGAAAGAAAGAACCTTGCAAGAGTCCTGGCAAAGGTGAAAACTGCGGACACGGAAACCCGGAAAATCGAATGGCTTAGTAAATACCGCGAAGAAAGAAAAAGGTATAAGTCTCATATAAAGAAAAAGAAAAAACTGTTTGAGCTAAAACAACAAGCAGAAGTTGCTAAGGCTTTTAAGAGTACGAACAAAAAAGAATTTTGGAAAAAAATTCGCGAACCCGGCACGAAAAATAAAACCGAGAACGAGACCCCAGAACCCGAGGAATGGCCTGCCTACTTCGAGTCATTGCAACATGATTTCGCCCAGAATTCTACTCTACTGGTCCCTGATTACGACGAAATGGCAGTGGAAATAGGAATAATCGCCGAAAGTCACACTGAGTACCCCCTAAACCAAGAAGATTACTTGTTATGTGATCCTGTTCGGGAGGAGGAGTTAGAATTAGCACTAAGGAATTTATCAGGTGGGTCAGCTCCAGGGCCTGACGGCCTTCCTCTACGTTTGTATAAAGTTGCGACATCTATATTACTCCCAGTCCTTCTGGGAATTTTTAATCTAGTCCTTAGCACACAGAAGTGGCCGGAGGCTTGGAAAACGTCCCTTATTTTCCCTCTTTATAAAAAAGGGAACCCGCGTGCGTTTGAAAATTATAGGCCAATTAGTTTAATGGATAGTTTAGGAAAAATTTTGGAAAAGATTATAGATAAGAGATTAAGTCAATGGTTGGACCAAAGAAAAGTTATTAGAGAGGAGCAAGGAGGTTTTCGGAAGGGGTATTCGACGTCGGATAGGTTATTTATTTTAAATGCTTTGATGAATAAATATTGTAAAGGTAAAGGGAAGTTATACATAGCTTTCCTAGACCTTAGCAGAGCATTTGATAATGTGGATCGAGTGATATTGTTTAAGATATTGGTAAAATTAGGCCTTCCCCTATTATTTATAAGGATGATATTATGTATGTATTGCGAAACTAAAAACTTCGTAAAGGTGGCGGGGAAAGGTATATCGAGGATGTTTTTCAATATAAAAGGAGTGAGGCAGGGAAGCGCACTTTTTTTGTTAATGATATAGTTTCTTTTTTGGAAAGTAGGTGGGCACCAACAGTACGGCTTGGTGAGAAAGTTTTCTCGCTGCTCATGTTCGCAGATGACATCGCACTAGTCGGTAAAACAGCAGCTGAATTACAGATATTGCTGGATCTAACAGGAGTATACATGGAGGAAAAGAAATTGCAGCTCAACATCAAGAAGACTGAAGTAATAGTTTTTGGACGCCAGCCAAAAGGGGAACAGCAAGAGAGTTTCTTCTTCAAGGGACAACAGATTAAGATTGTCACGGAAGCTAAATACCTTGGTTTTCATCTTTCTTCGAACGGTAGCTGGAAAAAACACATTTCAGTAGCAGCCTCAAGAGCCAAAGCAGCATTGTTTACTTTGTATAGAAACAACCTACTCACCGGGATTGGCGACCTCAAGATGCACAAACAACTGTTTTGTTCGAAAATTGAATCAATAGTTCATTACGGAGCCGAAATATGGGGGTACGAAAGCGGAAAAAACCTAGAAACGTTACAGCTTCAATATTACAAGAGGATATACGGGTTACATATCACCACGCACAGCCTGGTTATAAGAGGCGATCTTGGATTATTTTCAATGCGAAGTAAGAGGGAAGTCCATATCATCAAATATTGGTTAAAGCTACTGGATTACCCCAACCACAGGCTGGAATCATCTGCATATAATGAACTACTAGAAATTGGGACAAAGAAAGCTTGGCCTTTCCAGGTTAAAAAGTTATTGGATAAAAAAGGATTTTCGTACATATGGAATATGGGTCGTGGACCAGGAAAGGAAGGGAAAAAATTCCTGGGAGAATTTAAAGCGAGGCTAAAAGACCAGGAAATCCAGCAGTGGTGGCTGGACATTAAGTCATCTAAAAGTCTACAATTTTATAGTCAAGTGAAGGAAACGTATGGTGAGGAATATTATTTTAAGTTGGATATCCCCAAAAGGTTTATGAAGGTTTGGTTGCAGGTGCGAGCTAATTGTCTACCTTTCGGGAAAGTTTGGGAAAGAAAGAAGAACCCGGAAATGCATAGGTCTTGCCCGGTTTGTGGGGAAGGTGAGTCTGGGCTTGGCCATATTCTCCTGCGGTGTCGTAGCCTCTCACATTTGAGGGGAAGTATATTTGAAAAGGGGAATGATGGCTTTCTCCCTGGGATTTTGAAATCAACGTCGCCGAGGTATATTATCGCAGTAGGGAATTTTGTTGGAAGGGCTTTAGAGTTTAGTAAGATTGATGAAAGAGATAGAGAAAGTGCGCCGTAGAAACTATAGTAGTGTTGAATGAATGTTGGGTGTATTTATGTATGTTGTTTGTTACTGTATATGGCCATACGGCTTTCAAATACAGATTATCTTATTATCTTTAGACAAAAGATGTTCTAGGATAGCGGGCTTCCCCTTTCTCTGAGAAGCATACTGGTGCTCTTCAGATTGTGCATGTTGCTTCGAACGACCTAGGACTGATCAGTTACGAGTCAATTGCAAGGCATATTACAATACGTATTTTAACTGAAAGCAATACATTTATGAAGCAACCGGTTCTATGCCCGATCTTTCCTGCTTATAAGGAATGTTCCCACATCTGTAATGCACACTCTGAAGTTGTTTTACCTCAATCATGCCCCTGAAGATCGAGGCGAACTTAAAACTCTATGCTGGGGACGTTTCGCCACGGAGACGTTTTGCAGTGGGGACGTTTTGCCATGGGGAAGTTTTGTCATGGGGACGTTTCGTCGGTAAGCCGTGTGCTCCGCGTGTTTAAAGGTCTAGAATGGAGGAGTCTGCACGAGGGGGCGTGAGATGAATTTACTCGCTGAGCGATGACTTTCCTCTTGAAGGTGAATCAAAATTTGCATCGTAAGAATAAAATAACATAATAATCCTCTACGTGGATACCATACCGCTAAAAGGACATGTCAGCTGAATTTTTTTTTCAAACTAGATTATTATATGAATCAGTCATGCTGATAATATGCACGGATAAGTCAGCTGATAATATAAGTCAGATAAGTCAGCTGAGATTTGTTTCTTATGGAATAGTGAGCTGATAAGTCAGATAAATCAGCTGATAATATAATTCAGATACGTCAGCTGAGATTTGTTTCTTTAGGAACAGTCAGCTGATAATATAAGATTGATAAATCAGCTGATAATATAATTCAGATATGTCAGCTGAGGCTTGTTTCTTTTGGAACAGTCAGCTGATAATATAAGTCAGATAAGTCAGCTGAGATTTGTTTCAAAAGAAACAAATCTAAGCTGACTTTTTCGTTTACCATCATCAAACATGATTCGCAGTCAGCTTGGGCAGAAACGTACAGTAGAGGTATGCTTATTTTAAAACTTCTATGAATGTTTCATAACCGTGATGTTGTTTCTTGCTTATAAAACAGTCAAATGGAAAGGGAAAGTAACAAACATGATATCAGTGAGCAGCTAACTTTTTCAGTAATCTTTTTGACACTAAAGTAAACCGAGAAAGTTGAGTTTAAAAAAAAAACCTCGAAAGAATTCTTCTTTTCTATTTCTGGTTTGTATGATCTGGCACCGAGGTGCCAGTTTGAACGTCATCTAACAGTGAAACATAAAATACCGATAAAGTTTTTGTGCGGCGTCAACTATTGACAATATTGTTTCTAATTTCTCACGATTAACTGAACGCCAGAACAACTAAAAGAAGAAACAGAAGACATCAGAGGCATATTATTTAAAGCTGAGGAAAGTGTTTACGAATTAAACAGTTTTGTCAAGTATTTTACAGTATAAATTGCCTGGAATCTTCCTGGTTTAGGTTTTGGCGTTTTCGTCAGCGACCGTTCACTATTAGGCGACGTTTAAATAAGAATACGTCTAATATAAGGTTTGAAGCCCAAGCTAACCATTCATTGCAAAATTTTTTTTAAGAAAACGATATTTTCGGTTTTTTCTTGATCAGCTAATTATCCCCCTAAGATGATGTGCGAGGGATAAATAAAATTAGGATATTTTGGTTGCACTTCCGGCAAACCGTCCTCAGCGAAACAACAAAAACTAGATCATACAATTCACCACAATATCAACAGGAAAACGATGCGGAACCAACAAACAAAAAACGGCATGTAACTAAAAATGAGAAATAAATTAGCTGATAATCAGCTGATCAAGAAAAAAAACCCGAAAATCTCGTTTTCATATTTTTTTTTTTTTAGAATACCTCTACTATACTCCTTCTCTTCACAAACAACTTATTTACGGTAGGATATTTGGGGGGGGGGGGGGTAGTGTAACTAAGTGTGGATTGTGCTTCTAAAAGGTGCTAAAGAGTAAGGTACAGTTCAAACAAAGTTATGATTTATGGTGACAGTGACAAAACTAGTGAAAAAAGACTAGAGGAAAAAAGTCAACATACACCAGGTTTCAAGCTGGACTACCTTACTAATAAGGTAGTCCGATAATAACACCGTTTGACAACTTGTCCGGTTGACGAAACATCTGGGGCGTAATTCATCAGCACTCGGCAAGTCAATGCACATTTTCGTAACAAAAACTAGACAGAAACTCCGTGTTTTAATTCGTTTTAATAACAAGAGCTACGAGCTCATATGGCACTTGTTACGAGTAGTGGTACGAGAAAGTAGGAGAGAACTTCAAAATAAACACCCCGCCATTCAAAAATGCGATTTGGACCTACAATTAGGACATCTAGGTTCATTCAGTCTGAAAGCTCCAGATGACGTACTTAGAACCTATGCTTGTTCTTCCCACCAAGTTTCATCCCGATCCCTCCACTCTACGCGATTTCAAAGATTTCCGGTTCGCCCCTCCAACTCCTCCCAATGTCACCGGATCTGGTCCGGAATTAAATGGGACGTCTGAGGCACGAGACTTTTCTAAATATCAAGTTTCGGTTAAATCCGATAACCCGTTCAATAGCTGAGGTTGCCACTGGATTCCGGATTCCCCTTTCGTACACTCCCCATCGACGGTCGGATCGGGGAAACGACATTCTCAAGTCAATAGTTCGGGTACCTGACAAGCCTGCCAAGTTCATTGTCCTTGCACATCAGGAAGTACCGAACTCGTGGGATTACTACAAACTCGGATCCCCTCCAACTCCCCCACAGTGACCGGATCCATTCCGGTTATGCTATTCACTTGTTCTTCACACCAACTTTCATCCCGAACCCTCCACTCTAAGCGTTTCCCAAGATATCCGGTTCCCCCATCCGACTCCCCCCAATATCACCGGATCCGGTTCGGATTTAAAATGGGGCGTCTGAGACACGAGGTCTTTCTATATATCAAGTTTCATCAAGATCCGATCACCCGTTCGCAAGTTAAAATACCTCACTTTTCGGATTCCCTCTCTCTCCACCCCCACCCTCCAGATGGTCGGATCCGGGAAACGAATATTCTCAAGTCAACCTGTTCGGGTCCCATACACGCCTGCCCAGTTTCATCGTCTTATTAGCGCATCAGGAAGTACCGAACTCGCGGGATCACTAGAAATTCGGACCCCCCCCCACCCCCCCTACTGTGAACGGATCCGGTCCGGTTATGTCAATCACGTATCTAGGGCTTGTGCTTGTTTTTTCCACCAACTTTCCTCCCGATCTCTCTACTCAAAGCGTTTCCAAAGATTTCGGGTTCCCCCTCCAGTTCTCCCAATGTTACCGGATCCGGTCGGATTTAAACTGGGATGTCTGAGACACAAGTTCCTTCTTTATATCAAGTTTCATTAAGATCCGATCACCCGTTCGTTAGTTAAAAATACCTCATTTTTCCGGATTCCTCTCCCTCCAGCCCCCCCCCCCGGATGGTCGGATCTGGGAAACGACTATTATCAAGTCAATCTGTTCCGGTCCCTGACACGCCTGCCAATTTTCATCGTCCTAGCACATCAGGAAGCACCGAATTCGCGGGATTACTAGAAAGCCGAACCCCCCCCCCCCTAGCTCCCCCAAAGTGAGCGGATCCGGTCCGGTTATGTCAATCCCGTATCTAGGACTTGTGCTTGTTCTTTCCACCAACTTTCATCCAGATCTCTCTACTCGAAGCGATTTTCAAGATTTCCTCCCCCCCCCCAACTACCCCCCATGTCCCCGGATCCGGTCTGGATTTAAAATGGGAGGTCTGAGACACAAGGTTAGTACTTCTATATATCAAGTTTCATTAAGATCCGATCACCCGTTCGTAAGTTAAAAATACCTTATTTTTCCGGATTCCCCTCCCTCCAGCCCCCCCCCGGATGGCCAGATCGGGGAAACGACTATTATCAAGTCAATCTGTTCGGGTCCCTGACATGCCTGCCAATTTTCATCGTCCTAGCACATTAGGAAGCACCGAACTCGCGGGATCACTGGAAATCTGGACCCCCCCCCCCAACTCCCACATAGTGACCGGATCCGGTCCGGCTATGTCAATGACTTATCTAGGACTCATGCTCATTCTTCCCACTAAGTTTCATCCCAATCCCTCCACTCCAAGCGTTTCCCAAGATTTCCGCCCCCCCCCCCCTCCAGCTCCCCCCAGAGTCACCGGATCCGGTTCAGATTTTAATCGGACCGTCTGGGGCACGAGCTCTTTCCAAATACCAAGTTTCATTAAGATCCGATCATCCGTTCGAAAGTTATAAATTCCAAAATATTCCGGATTCCCCTCACTCCACTCCCCCCATGATGTTCGGATCGGGAAAGTGACTATTTCCAACTTTTTACCGACTGGCCGACAACATTGGGGGGGGCGTCTCCCCCTCCCCCCCTAGTAGTGACGCCCCTGCAAGGGACTTGTTAAAAGAGTCATTTGAAATCGCCAATCGATAGAGATGATTTGTGTTAAAACAGATGTACCTTTTTGTGGAAATCCTAATACCATTAGCCAACGTTATTCACTAAAACTGAATCAGTCGTTCGGTACAGCCCCCCCCCTTCTTTCTGTGTCATGGGTACTTAGTTTTCGCTGATCATTCCGGACGCGCCTATTTTTATGGCACTTGCCCTTCGGCCAAGTGCCATATAGCGATCGCAATTTCTGTCCGTCCGTCGGTCGGTCTGTCTGTCACGGTTTTGCTAGTTCGGGTACTTCCACATAAGCTAGGACGATGAAACTTGGCAGGCATATCAGGAACCCCAAATGATTGAGTTGGAAATAGTCACTTTCCCGATCCGAACATCATGGGGGGAGTGGAGTGAGGGGGAATCCGGAATATTTTGGAATTTATAACTTTCGAACGGATGATCGGATCTTAATGAAACTTGATATTTGGAAAGAGCTCGTGCCCCAGACGGTCCGATTAAAATCTGAACCGGATCCGGTGACTCTGGGGGGAGCTGGAGGGGGGGGGGGGCGGAAATCTTGGGAAACGCTTGGAGTGGAGGGATTGGGATGAAACTTGGTGGGAAGAATGAGCATGAGTCCTAGATAAGTCATTGACATAGCCGGACCGGATCCGGTCACTATGTGGGAGTTGGGGGGGGGGGGGGTCCAGATTTACTAGTGATCCCGCGAGTTCGGTGCTTCCTGATGTGCTAGGACGATGAAAATTGGCAGGCATGTCAGGGACCCGAACAGATTGACTTGATATTAGTCATTTCCCCGATCCGGTCATCCGGAGGGGGGGGGGGGGGTGGAGGGAGGGAAATTCGGAAAAACAAGGTATTTTTAACTTACGAACGGGTGATCGGATCCTTATGAAACTTGATATATAGAATTAAAATCCAGACCGGATCCGGTGACATGGGGGGTAGTTGGGGAGGGGGGGAACCGGAAATCTTGAAAATCGCTTCGAGTAGAGAGATCTGGATGAAAGTTGGTGGAAAGAACAAACACAAGTCCTAGATACGGGATTGACATAACCGGACCGGATCCGCTCACTTTGGGGGAGTTGGGGGGGGGGGGAATTCGGCATTCTAGTGATCCCGCGAGTTCGGTGCTTCCTGATGTGCTAGGACGATGAAAATTGGCAGGCATGTCAGGGACCGGAACAGATTGACTTGATAATAGTCGTTTCCCCGATCCGACCATCCGGGGGGGGGGGGGGGGCTGGAGGGAGGGGAATCCGGAAAAATGAGGTATTTTTAACTTACGAACGGGTGATCGGATCTTAATGAAACTTGATATATAGAAGGAACTTGTGTCTCAGACATCCCAGTTTAAATCCGGACCGGATCCGGTAACATTTGGAGAACTGGAGGGGGGAACCGGAAATCTTGGGAAACGCTTTGAGTAGAGAGATCGGGAGGAAAATTGGTGGAAAAAACAAGCACAAGCCCTAGATACGTGATTGACATAACCGGACCGTATCCGTTCACAGTAGGGGGGTGGGGGGTGTTGGGGATCCGAATTTCTAGTGATCCCGCGAGTTCGGTACTTCCTGATGCGCTAATAAGACGATGAAACTTGGCAGGTTCCCGGATCCGACCATCTGGGGGGTGGGGGTGGAGAGAGAGGGAATCCGAAAAGTGAGGTATTTTAACTTGCGAACGGGTGATCGGATCTTGATGAAACTTGATATATAGAAAGACCTCGTGTCTCAGACGCCCCATTTTAAATCCGAACCGGATCCGGTGATATTAGGGGGAGTCGGACGGGGGAACCGGATATCTTGGGAAACGCTTAGAGTGGAGGGTTCGGGATGAAAGTTGGTGTGAAGAACAAGTGAATAGCATAACCGGAATGGATCCGATCACTGTGGGGGAGTTGGAGGGGATCCGAGTTTGTAGTAATCTCACGAGTTCGGTACTTCCTGATGTGCAAGGACAATGAACTTGGCAGGCTTGTCAGGTACCCGAACTATTGACTTGAGAATGTCGTTTCCCCGATCCGACCGTCGATGGGGAGTGTACGAAAGGGGAATCCGGAATCCAGTGGCAACCTCAGCTATTGAACGGGTTATCGGATTTAACCGAAACTTGATATTTAGAAAGGTCCCGTGCCTCAGACGTCCCATTTAATTCCGGACCAGATCCGGTGACATTGGGAGGAGTTAGAGGGGCGAACCGGAAATCTTTGAAATCGCTTAGAGTGGAGGGATCGGGATGAAACTTGGTGGGAAGAACAAGCATAGGTTCTAAGTACGTCATCTGGAGCTTTCAGACTGAATGAACCTAGATGTCCTATTTTTGAATGGCGGGGTGTTTATTCTGAAGTTCTCTCTTACTTTCTCGTACCACTACTCGTAACAAGTGCCATATGAGCTCGTAGCTCTTGTTCGTAAAAACAGTCGATTTTTGTCTAGGAAACAGTCGATTTTTCTTATAAACAATTGGTTTTTCGTAAAAATAGTCGATTATTTCTTAAAAATAGTCGTTTTTTCTCAAAATCAGCCGATTTTTCGTCAACACAGTGGTTTTTCTCAAGAATAGTCGTTTTTATCTGCAAAACCAGTCGTTAAAAATGACCAGCCAGTCGGTAAATACCTTGTCCCCCCCCCCCAAACATTTTGGCTAGTAACGCCTCTGGTCCCTTGTACAAATTCCATTTTTACTTTAAACTACAATTTCTCTAAGAGAGCTGGTTTTTAGCTGACCAATTATTCGGCTCAGACGGATCGGTTAAACTGCAAGACAAAGACAGGAGAAGTAGAAGATACTAACCTGGCTGGGCGCTTATAGCACTTCTTCTCCTAGTTGGGAGTGATGGTGGTTCAAGAATATCCCTGTACCGGGATACCATGAGGACGGATACGAAGTAAACAATAGACAAGGATAGGAACTGGGCTTGCTTGGTCTCCTCCTAAAAAGGAAACAAAATCAATGTTGTCTAATGAAGGAAAACAAAATCAGTAGTTGCGTTTTTGCTGATACCATGGTATCTGATATACGGTCTAAAGTCGTTTTTGCAGTTATCGTGTTATCTGATACCACGGTCAAAAGGCGTTTTTGCAGTTGTCGTGGTATCTGGCCAGTTACCATGGTAACAGATATTCAGATATCACGGTCAGGCCATGATGGTATCTGGAAAACGCATCTCGCTTTCCTCAAATTTTGTCAAATTGGTGAGAAAGAACTTCAGCACTTAGTGATGTAAATGGATATCAGTTTTTCTTTTGGGATGACTTTGAAAAGTGCAATTTCGGCAATAGTAATTTTTGCAGTGGACCGTATATCAGATACCACGGTAACTGCAAAAACGACTAATTACAGATCCAGTTACCGTGGTAACAGATACCATGGTATCCGCAAAAACGCAACTAATGTTGTCAATGTTGTCTTGGTATCAATGTTGTTTGACAGCCTACCACTAAGCGGTATGGACTAGTTGCGAAAGCAAAATTTGCATATTTTTAAAGGTTATCCGAATAGGGCTGAGATACGACAATCTGGTTGCCCATCATATTATTACTTAATTAGGCTCGAAGAACCGACAAAAACGCGTTACTTCGTTGCTTTGTTATCCGCGATTGTTGAATTTTAGCTGACGTACATATTCTACGGTTTTTGTTGTACCTCTATACGGACGTACCTCTATGTTTGAAATGTTCGGCAACTACAGCGGCAAACAATTGCGTGAATTGCCGATATAAATAACAGATCATGGCGGATTTGCATTCTTCAAGCCATGAATATGAAAGCAACATGGAAAGTGAAAGTGACCAGGAAGAACTTGGCCAGTTGAAAGCTCGAACTTGCTTATCAACTTGGTGGACTGCTGGCCAAATTCTCTGTTGACTAGGTCCTTCAACAAAGGAAACCTGTTCGGGGTAGCACAGAAGAGAGGGCTTTCTTCAGACGTGGTTTTGCAGTCTGGAATCGAGCATTTCATTATCTTCACTTTATTGGCCATTGGAAAGCACGCTTTTGCAGATATTCAAATTTTCCCGCGCCTTAGCCGTAAAATTATTTGGCGTGCAACCAGCGGAGATTCTCAACGTCACTATTAGACTACGCGACGTAAAAAATAAAAATCCCTCACGGGAGTCAAGATAATTCAGTGTATTCAAATCAAAGGTATAAAAACAAGTTGGCTTTGCAGTTAAACTTTAAAGAATCCCTCACGCCTATACAACTCATTCATTCTACGTTCTTATTGTTCCATAAATTCGCATTTCCAAGATCTCGATTTGTATCTACCCTAACAGCACCACACTAGGGGAGAGGGGGGCCATACCGCACGGGGGCGAAACCGAACCTTCAATTTTTTCACCACCTAGCATGCAGCTTTTTCACTCTAAAAAATAACGCTAGATGGCCTATACCTAGCGCCCATTTGGCGGAAGTTTCAAATCAGTTGGACAAACTGTACAAGTTTTGGGAGCCCTTGAAGTTTTTTTGCTCTCGCTGGAAATCTGGACATAGCAGGCCGGTGAAAGATAATTCAATAACTGTGATAGCTAGAATTCCGTACTTTTGCAGGCGTTTAGACTAGTATTTGTTCTCTATCCTGTGTGATTTTCATTTTGATCGGCCGACGGGTTTGACCACGGCCGCCATTTAATTTTTTTTTGTCTGTCTGGGGCGATTCCGAACGAAAATTTAGGGGCTATTCCGAATGTATTTTTGAACGTTCGGTTTCGCCCCTTCTTGACCAAAGATAACTACGACCTTCAACTTTGCAGATTCTGAGGTTTATATGTCACTACTAATGTTAGGTGATGAGGGTGCCCATTTCTGCTTATATAGTTGAAAATCTGGTCATTTTGCGTTTTTTACGTTGCTTTTCAAATAAATAGCTGAAATTTGTTCCACCCTCATCACCAAACTAATGTTAGGTGATGAGGGTGCCCATTTATGCTTATATAGTTGAAAATCTGGTCATTTCGTGTTTTTTACGTTGCTTTTCAAATAAATAGCTGAAATTTTCAACCCGTCCGGATTGGCCCCTACCCCGTCCGCTTTCGCCCCGTGGTGGGGGCTATCCCGAACGGCTGAGAGACTGTTGGTTTTAAGGCTGCAAAGGGTTTACCTTGACTCCTAAAATTTTCGTAAATTCACCATAGAATGCCCAGTGTCTGCTCTCCCTTGACCGTAAAAACCAAGTATATTGGTTAAAAAATAAGCTTCCAGCAGCAGAAAAAGCAAAAATCGTTCGGTATGGCCCCCCTCTCCCCTAGTTGCTTTTTTGCAGATACCATATCTGTTACCACGGTAACTGGATCTGCAATTAGTCGTTTTTGCAGTTACCGTGGTATCTGATACTACGGTTGCTCTGAAAAAAAAAAACGGCAATTGCCAAAATTGCGCTTTTCGAAGTCATCCCAAAAGAAAAACTGATATCCAGTCACACCACCAAGTGCCAAACTTCTTTCCCACCAATCTGACAAAATCCTAGGCTCTATTATTGGTGACGATGAAAGTTAGATGACTTTTTCAGACACCACGTTCATTTACAACGGTAACTTGCCAAATACCACGATAACTGCAAAAACGCCTTTTAACCGTGGTATCAGGTACCACGGTAACTGCAAAAACGACTTTAGACCGTGGAATGTGCAGGAACGCAACTACTGATTTTTGCAAATGCCATATTTGGCTCGTTACGAGGCGGACGAGGCTCCCGTTTATGGCTTCCAAGAAGATCATTGGTGGAAAATATTGGCTATGCAAGTTTTTCCTTGTTTTCCTTCACAGACGTGAGGCTAAAAGAGCCAAGACGGATCTGTAATCTTCTGAAAAACTCTTATCTTATTGCAGGTTCGTTCCTTCTATCTACAGCCTGACAAGGACCCTTGTCCAGTAGGGACGAAATATCGGCGGGGAAAACTTGGACGACTTGTCCGTTGGGCGTAGTTTTCTACATATGATTCGCAGTCAGCTTGGGCCGAAGGAGTGTTTTCCCCTTCTGTTACTAATCTATAAGTCAAAGACCCTGACTGAGGCCAATAAAAGGTAAAGGGACGAAGATCTACTCACCACATCTCTGTAGATAACAGCGCGCAACCGATTGGCATCCATTTCCTGGAGGAGACTATCTGGATCCCGGACGGGTGACTGAAGTACTAAGGCATCCTGTGACATCTGCTGGAAGAAAAATAAACGATAAAGTTACCCAGAAAACGTATTTATAGGCTCATGACGTCACGTTTCACAATACAGTCCATTCTGGCTGCAAACCATGTTTAGAGGTGTTTGATCGACTGGTCAGCCTAAACTTGTTTCACCATCTTAACTGAAAGAACAAATGATATTTACAAACCTAGTTTCAAGACAAAAGTCAGAAACAGAATTTTGCAGATACCATGGTATCTGCTACCACGGTAACTGGATCTGCAATTAGTCGTTTTTGCAGTTACCATGGTATCTGACACACGGATGCACTGCAAAAACGACTATTGCCGAAATTGCACTTTCCAAGTCATCCCAAAAGAAAAACTGATATCCAGTTACATCACTAAAGCGCTAAACTTTCAAAAACGCCCTTTGACTGTGGTATCAGATACCGCGATAACTGCAAAAACGACCGGATACGCCTTACCTTTAGCTACGACCTACAAAACACTATTGCCAAGAAGGGCAGAAACATAGCAGAACAACGGTTTCAACAAACTAATCTATTTAATTCCTCCCGAATCCTGAAAAAGCACAGATTTATAGGGTATCCTCGGGTACTCTTCGTATTTGTCAGAGGGCAGAGCGGTAATGTTGACAGTCCTATGATATCATGTTGTAATCAATATGATGGTTGAAAGGTTGTAATCTATCCCCCTATATTTTCAACGGTGAGCTTATTTGAGCGTATTCGGTCAATTCTATTACTCCCCGATCTCTGTTCTTCGACATGTTTCGTATCTAGCCTATGCTGACGACATTATTTTACTAAAGGTTAACTTCAGACATCGAGGCTGATATCGGAAAATAACAGCGAGATGGACATTGAAAATAACCTGTCCGAGCCGAAGGCGAGGCAGGTTATGGAAAATATCAGCCGAGCCGAAGGCGAGGTTGATATTTTGAAATGGCCGTCGAGCTTGTGATTCCGATATCAGTCGAGATGGAGGTATGTTAACTATTATAACTTTTTCGAACAGAATTTCCGCTTTTCGGGGCTGAAAATAATCCAGCCAATCACGTTTCAGAATTAGTCATAACAACCTCCGGGGAGGTTGATATGACAAATAACAACCGCTCCAGCAGGTTGTTATGACTAATTCTGAAATGTGATTGGCTGGATTTTCCGTGGCGTTTTCATTGTGAAGTTTATCGTAATATAACTGACCGTGGGTCATAGGAAGATATACATTACACACCTGTTCGAGAAAAGTTATTAAACAATAACTGTCTTTCCGCTTCTCTGCCAGCAAAGGTCTCTGTATTCGTATTAGCATATGTCAGTTCTTTGTTGTAAATAGTGTTATGGGTGATGGTGATATTGTCTAGATTGTGGTAATGGGATTAGTTTTCCAGCACGAGAGGTAATGACGTACTTAGGGATCCCATATGCATTATCTGCCAAGGTTTCCAAGCCCATAATAGTCAATGGTTTTCAAGAGAGAATTCGTAGGGCATATGGTCACCTCATTTGTTTCCGTGGAACATACACGAAAAATATCCTTATAGTCAATGTTCACTGCGTTTGCCCTGCCACATGTCCATCTTGCAGGAACAAACTTCGAGAATTTCCGAATTTGTGATATATCCGCTCTTAAAGTATTGTATTTGTCATTTCCAAATTTCAATATTTACAGTGTTGCTCAGTTTATAAATTGATTGAGGCATATGATTTTTCGTTTCTCTATAATATTAGTCTTCAAAAGGGCAATTTATCAGAAACGCGCTTTACTCGAGAGCTCAATGACGAGAATCCATTCCAATAAGCCCCGACTGACCAGCTGTAAGAGGCACAAGCGGCACAATTTCTTATCCGTACGGAGAAGATCGTTTTTTTTTTTTACCTTTCGGAAAAAAAACGATCAACGCTTCTACCCTGGATGGCTTGGACAAAGGCGTGGCTGAAGACTAGAAACATGCTGGATTTCGGCTGCACTGGGATGCCAGTGAGCCGATGTAACACCAACCAAGGCACAACCAGCGACAGACTCTACAGGAGGATCACCCCGCCCTCTCTCGCTGGAAGTGCGATTTAAGGTAATTAGCTAAGTAAAACGGGAGGGGTGTACTTAGTGCTGTAGAAGAGCAGTTGTCTTTTTGTGTATGAATTTAGTACGGAATTCTCATTAGAACCTGCCTTACGACAGGTTCTGGTTGGTCCGCGCTGGTCAGGTAAATATAATATAACACAAATATAACACTATAGGAAGCAGTCACCAGTAAACCCAAAAACGCATTATAGGAAAACACCAGAGGCCACCTGTGAGTAAACTGGTCACACTGTCGGAATCTGTCGGTCGCGGCGTTCTCACCGCATCACGGTCTTGTCCGTCTCTTTAAAGCACAGAGGACTCTAATACGCTATTTTACACTCCATCCCTCTCCCCAATAGACCTGCTTACTTCCGAAACCCTTTCCAATTAACATTCTTCCATCTCGGATTTAGCTGTCTTCGGCCGCTTTTCAGGCTGAACGTCACATTGCGGGGTTGCCAAGCATTGACACGAATTTCTGCATTGCCGCTACTTATGTTTCGGAGAATTCGTCGTTGGGGCGTCGTAATATTTCAAATTGGCCAAGCGCTGTATCAAGTCGGCTTTGTGTATTTGTAGAAAGAAAGTTGTGTATTTGTAGAAATGTCTAGCAGTAGCAGCCCTAGCAGTAGTGAGACCAGTGCAACTAGTGAGGAGGATTTTCTCCCGGAAGAACAGGGCAGCACTGTGGTGGATATTTGTACCAGCCAGTTGCTCCTCAAGAAGTGTCCTCATCTTCTCAAACTTCAATGAGAGTTGAGCCATTAGGCCCACCACGAAAGAATGATGAAGATCCTTCAAACTGGTATGTACTTGACAGGTTACTGTACCATAGTAGATTAGGCTACCAGTGGCAGTAAAGTATATAAGTTACTGTAGTGTAGAGGTATGGTTCTTTCAACAGAATCCGGAATTATGGTGTACCATGTTTGGGCAGCTTGGAGTGTAGCGACTGTAACAGATGAATTATGGATGTAATTTGAAAAGGATTTGTTAGCATGATATACTCAGAGATTACAGTAGCTACTTAAAATGATACTGTAAAAATTAATGGAAGGAACTAGTTTTTGGGCTGGAAGATAGAAGTGAAACTTTGGCCCAAAACTTTTTATTTGTTTTCTCTGAAATTTGTGAGCATTAAATCAAAGTAAAATTGGCGAAAATTGTTTTTTTCCAAATTTTATAAAAACTAAACTTTTTATGCCAATAAAAAGCTTCTGAAAGGACCTAATAAAGTTGGCTTGAAAACTAAATAACATGCAGGAATTCTAGCTGCCGCCTTCTGGTATGATTATCATTATTTTGCTCTTAGTCAAGTGAGAACAGTAGTTACATTTTTTGCCGACTCTCCATCATCCATTGTTTTTCGGCATCCCATCCAGTTTGCCGGTGACAAAAAACCGCCTTATTTTGCACTCAACATGAACAGTTCGAATTTGCTTGGTTGGAGGGAGCTCGATCCTCAGTCCAAGAAAAATGGTGGCAAAAAAGGGCTTACAAGGATTTATGTCTGCTAACTGAGGGAAGTAAATGGCTTATAGTGGGAAATCCTCCAGATCGGTTAGCTGGATAAAAGTAAAAAATGTAGCTAATAAATTAAGAATTGCTGTGATTTCATGCCTCTAGCCACCAAAATCTGTTACTAGGTTGAAAAGTGCTGCAAAGCTTGTGCTTTGTACAAAGCCTTGGAGGTTGTTTTGGGTTGTTTACCTGGACTATTTTGTGCTGCAAAGCTTGTGCTTTGTACAAAGCCTTGGAGGTTGTTTTGGGTTGTTTACCTGGACTATTTTACGTATTTTTAAAATTGTTGGGAAAAGCTTGAGAACTCTTACATTCTTATTTGTACTAACTAAGGCTATATACAATCCTAAAAAAAAAGAGACCCCAGTTCAAGCTGATTAAATCTGACAGACAGACAGCTAGACGAATTACAGTAAGGTAATCTGTACAAAAAGCTTGAGCACTCCAGTAACATGACACAGTATTGATTGTTTGAGCCAATAAAAAATATCTGCATGCGATAAATATTTTTTAGCTTGTCAGTTGGGACCAGGCAACTTGTCGCAAACTATACCCTTCCTTTAGAATCATTTTTGTGTGCAAGTCCCTGACCAGAAAATTATTGCTGACACAACCGGACATACAGACAACCAAACTGGTCAGCTCATACTTGAGTAACGTGGGATAGACTATGAGAAAAGTTAAATCAGATAATACTACCCTGCCATTAACAATTATTTATACAATCCTCAGAACACTGGTGACTGATGTAGTCTGACAGACCAGCAACCAGTTCAAATAACACAGAGTTGGGTAGACTAAGAGAACCATTTTTTTTTAGCTTGTCAGGGTCTTCAAATGGCAGGCTACACTTCTTTTGAATCCTATTTGTATGCAATCCACAGAACATAGCTTCACGCTGACATAGCTTGACCGACAAACAAGCAGACTGATTAACAGAGAACTTGGGTATGGCCAGCCAAGTGCACTAAGTCTGTGTGGTCTGGCTGCCTTTCTGTCAAGACTGTGTCAGTTCTGTTTTGAAAGTAGCATAAATAGGAATCATCGGACAGCAATGAGGAAGCTTAAAGTTTAACTGAAAAGCCAACATTTTTGTGTCATTTAGTTGAATACACTGAATTATTTGGATTCTGCAAAGGGATTTTTTTGTTTTCCAACATCTGCCCTAGTTATGATGTTCAGAATAACTGCGGCCGTCCCCACAGCGAAAATTCTATTATGACGTGGGAAATTTTTATCTAAACACAAACAAGGCTTTTCAGTGGGCAGTGGCGATATTGGTGAAGATTGCTTAGTGCCTGAACAAAAAGGCATGAGGGTAAAAGGGTAAGGCATACAACAAAGGTACCAAAAATCACACTGAAATTCCACTATTTGAAAATCGATTATTCCTGAATAGCGGAACAACCAAGTAACGCATTTTCAGCGGGTCTTCAAGCCAATTTAAGTGAATAAGTGATGGGTAACTAGATTGTCCTATCTCAGTCCTTTTCGGTTAAACTTTAAGCACTCTGCAATACAAAACAACACTGGAGAGTTGATTGAAATGCTTTAATTTTTACAGATGCGAATACAGAAAACATGATGTCTGGCCGATAGACGCACATAATTCATAATGTGATCTACCAAGTGCAGCCCAGGATTCTGACCTGTAGTGGCCCTATGCATCACAGCATTGTATCAAGATTTGTACACTCACAACAACAGCCATGTTTGCTAAACCCCGCTGACTGGTTCCACAGAGAGCTTTAGTAAATAGGTGAGTGTTTATCCTTGAAATATAGATTGTGATATTTGTTTTTGGGATCCAAAAACGTAAGTGGAGCGATACCTATGACATCGCAAAAGTTGTCCGTCTGTCCCTCTGTCTGTAAGGACGATAAATCTCGAAGGCAGTGAGATATTTTGATGAAACTTGCTGTGAGGATTCTTTGGGTCAAGAGTAAGGCCGAATTCGTAGATGGGCCCTGTAGCTTCACATTTAGGGGTGAGGGAGGGGGTTTAAATTAAGGGGCAAGCAAATTTTTTTTAAACAGCTAATGTGATAGTCGAGTATGGGGTAAGAAGACACGCTGAACAAGAATATGAAAACCATTTTCTCGCCGGACTAGTAGTTCGTCCGGAACCCGGCCAAAATCGGAAAGTTTGTTAAAAGTAAAAGTTTTGTTTGAGGTTGATTAGATGTTTGATTTTGGGGTAAGAAGGCATGCTGAACACGAATATGAAAACCATTTTCTCGCCGGACAAGCAGTTCGCCCGGAATCCGGCCAAAACCGGGAAGTTTGTTAGAAGTTAAAGTTTTATCTGAAGTTGATTAGATGTTTGATGTAGGGGTAAGAAGGCATGTTGAACAAGAATACGAAAACTATTTTATCGCCAGACAAGTAGTTCGCCCGGAATCCGGCCAAAACCGGAAAATTTGTTAGAAGCTAAATTTTTATTTGAAGTACTGATTAGATGTTGGATATAGGGGTAAGGAGATACGCTGAATCCGTTTTTGAGCTTTAGCTTTTCGCCGGACAATTAGTTCTTGAATTTCGTCAAAACCGCAAAATTCACAAAAGTAAGCTAGGATCGTTTCGATCGGCTTATAGAGGTAAATGCACGTGTTGAATCCATATCTGGGCTTGGATTTCTTAATGAGTAGCTGTTTGGCCCGGCGAAGACTGGATCTGGCTAAGACAAAACCTAATTGTCTGGATCAAATATTGAATTTTCGGGATCCCATCGGAACCTTTGGTCTTGTTTAATAATTCTAGGTGATAGGTTTACTGAGACCATGAAAGTACCATTAAAGGACCCCTCTTGATTATTCTGCTTTATAATATATCTAGCTCCCATACAGAATTATAAGCTTCTAAAATCCCCACCTTTCTCCATTGTTTCGTTTTGTGCCTACGAAATTTTAGCGCTTTTTTGGCCTTGCCGAGTTTTGCCCGTGACACAACGAAACGTTTGCCGGGATCATCAACGTCTGCTGACAACTCTTTCACACACACGGATCAGAGAAGCTTTTGTTTGTTACTTCTTTTATTTGCTTAGTTTTCACATTTTTGAACCACGGCGCGATCAGTTTTCAAATGTTTTGCGCCCAATCGCCGCGTCGGAGAGCAGTAAGACTGGACATAGTCGACAGGCGCTAACAAGAAAATCGCTAATTTCAGATGAAAAGTAATGGTATTTTCGAAAATGTTTTTTCTGATCCATTTCATAGGGAAAATATTATTTCTAGTAAGAGTTGTGCTTTAACACTGAAAGTAAACTGCACATACTTTCAATTTCTTTAGGTTTTACTTGCAACTGTCTAGCCCCTCTGCTCACCACCTAGATGCAGTCAAGAATAAATAAGGGAAGAATTGAGAAGTCTTGAATCATGCTAGATACCTTTTTGCCCGGGGGTGGAGCCTTCGCGGTGCCTGTCCTAGAGTAATTATTGGCGATAGTTCTTCTGATCGCCGATAGTCCTTCTGACACGAGAAAATGGTATGAACTAAGTTTTGAGTAGAGAGTACAAATTAGAAACAAAACATGGTAATTCTTTGATTACAGTTTGCCAGCTAATTGCCTTAAATTGTCCAAGCTTAATACCAAGGACAAGAAACGAACAGGCCTAATCAACTTTCTGTCTTTGCTGTGACTTTAGATAGACACTTCGTAGGGTTTTTTTTCTAGGCAGCAGCTGCATTGGCATCACCAGTTTTACCAGCTTCACCACTCCCAGGGAAAAGGAATAGATTTTGTGTTGATTGAAAGATCAAGAATTTTTGAATGATTGTGAAGTACACAGATTTATTTTTACATAGCCTATCGTGAAGAAACTTTGCCTGTGATATTGGAAGTTACTCTGTAGAACTCATTGAGTGTGCTCCACCCTTCGTGAAAGTTACTACGCTGACCGTTTCAACCTTCTCGAAATAAAAACTCATAGAAAGAACAAGTAATCTGACAGAACCTCCGTCTCTCTATCTCTGTAATATGTCTATGCGGAGTTGAATATTTCCCCATACCTTGTCTGCTACGAACGAGCGGAGGTTACTAGCTTCGCGCCACATCACGTTTCGTTACCTCTACAAATAGCTAAATCGCTGTTTAGGTCGCTGGTGATGAAAAGTAGGAGTCAAAGCTGATTGGTTCTATGGACGCGCTCCAGCGCTGGGAGTAGGCTACGCCTCCTGCCAGCCTCCTTCACTATTTCTTGTGCTATAAGCAACGGCGAAGACGGAAGAGGAGAAAACGAGTATTAACATCAGCTCAAAGCTAGAGTAAATACATCTAGGTCCGCTCAGTTTGGTCGGGGTTTTCATAGTCGCTGCATGCGACTAAAGACAGAAGTTCTATCGGATTATTTGTTCTTGCTAATAGTAACAATTTGCTTACCATGCTCGGGAGCGTGGTAACTACGGATCCCTGTAACGTGATTGCCGATTGGCCCGATTAGCGCGTAGCATGGTATTCAGCCGAAAATAGAAAATGTGTTCCAGCCTTGACGCCAAGAAGCCAAAATTCGTGACGTCTTGTGTAGTAACTACGGTAAGTAGGGTCGAACACGCTCATTTCTTTCATCTAGATCGCAAAAACGACATACAAAAAATTAGATTGAGACCTAGTAAATATGGATGATATGGACAATGACACCTTCTCGACTTTGGGACAATCCCTGGATCAATTAGCTCCCTTAGGTAATTCAAATTGTGATGTGAAAGAGTCCCATTCATGCTGAGATGCAATTCATGTAGGAGCAAAGTCCGTGCTGGCCGAGATTAGCTTTGGATTATATTAATTTTATCTCAACAGTGATATTTTTCGAAATGACACCCTGACATTTCCAGTAAAAGCCCCCCACCACATGGTTCCAACATACGAAAGGAGCATGAACTTCTGATAGAATAGAAGGATATACCATAGCCTATATATTAGTGATGCATCTAAAAGTGCACATGGTAAAAAGGTAAATTACAATAAAGCAAGCAATTTCTCTGCTGCACTCCAGCCCTCTACTTCTACTTATGTTACATCTGAAGAAATATTGAAGTTCTGGGAGCTGTTCAAGCATAGAATAGAACTGGAATAGCATTTTTTTTTCATTTGTATAGGGTTAAATCTGAATTCAGGGTTCTGTTCCAAGATAGGATCCTCAAGTTACAGAAACAGAATATGCATGCTGCCTAAAATCAATGGTTTTGAGATATGCTCGCTCAAACATTTGTGTATAGCCTACCCACAGTCTGGAATAACTTGTGTCAAATACAGAGTAATTTGACCAGTCATACACTAGTATACTTTCTTTTGGCACAGTGCTCCAAAATCAGGGTATGCCCCAAGGTATGAGCACTGGTGGTCACACGCTGAGGCACCATGAATTAGAAAAAGAGTGTGCTAATTGCCAAATGCTAGATATACCCAGCATATGGCATGCGATATACAAAATCAAGGTTTGTGGTAGACTTGTAGGCTACTGTGCCCTTACCCTTGCTCCACCATACCATTTATCATATCTTGCGGGTGTGGCATGCCCGAAGCTAACGTTGAAGCACTATCCCCAAAAATTGTGGGTAGGGTATGCTTCTTACAACTCTGAGTCTAGAATGTATTGACAATTTGACTGAAATCCATAGAACAACCATTCAAAATTACTTTTAGTCGACGGGGTTAGCCAGCACAGGGTAACAGGAGTAGGCGGAGGCTATTTGAAGCTGATGGTATACCCCAATTAGCTAAAGATCATGAATTTGTGCGGCAGATGGACCACCTTAGTCCTGACATATAGCTTCATGTCTTCAGGGTTAGCTCCATTATTATCACATCTTGCTGAGGTTGTTGACTTGGAGCTTTAGATGAGAAATATGGCGCTACAGGTGAAAAATTTTAGACATTACCGCCAATTTTGACATTAGGGTGTTTGAGCCTGAGCCTGAGCCATGTTTGGAGATTCTCTGAGAGCTCAACTGTTGGTGTCACGGATAACTATGCCATACCAATATTAAACGTTACGAGAAATTCAATCTTACAATCCAATGTTTATACTCTATGTCTGAGCGCTTGCGCACTTGTTAGAGTGTAGTAAAGCAAAAGGTTGTTGATAACAGCAATGCAATGCGACCAAGCAGGGCCTTCATTTCAGTTTGTTCCTCAGTGATGACCAGCAGCAGCAGCTTGGTGCTAGCAGTGCTCAAGACAGAAGTAACCAGAGCGCCTCAGGCAATTATTTTTTTTGTAACTTCCCATTTTTTGGCAAACTTCCAACTTCCTCCCATACAAGTTCTAGCTTTTAGTATGGCTAAAATGTCGAGCCTAATGCCCAGCATATATGATGCACCCGTCCACCAATAAAAACTGTTACAAAACCCCTCTGGCAAAAAATTTCGAAAGCATCTGTGATAAGAAGGGTGCCAAAATGGCACCATTGGTATCCCAAAAAATTTCCATCAACTAACGAAATACAACTGTTAACCCAACTCAAAGCTGCCATAATGAGATTATTGTCACTGTTATATCGTGAGATCAGAAAAAAATAATGAAACCGGAAAAAAACATGAGATCTCAAGTAAAACCATGAGAAGTGGTAACACTGAAGCCAGTAAGACACCTTACCTCACAAGTGTTATTTCCATAGTTTGATACATACTTCAAGGCTGCAGGGGCCAATAACCTCCTTGACTGCTTGAGATGAAAATTAACCCATCATAATGCAGATGCAAAATACCAGAGGATTCAAAAACAACTCTGACATAATACAGCCACGCAATAAAGGGTGTAATTGGTGTGAAACTGAAGAAACCTCTGGCAACAATCACATAAATCGCACTTTCTTGAAGATTTGGAATTCACGTCTCAGAACACATGCACCCAAGCAATTTTGAATATTTTGGTTTGTCGGGAACGTCGATCTCCATCGTACACCGAGGTACTCAGGTTCTGCAAGAACTCGAAAACCACAAATTCGGCAGCGACGGCGCGTGCCATTTGGAAATTCTTTATTCTTGAGGTATTTACATGAATTAAGTGGTAAATACTGTCCTCTGTGCTTTAAAGTGTAATCTGTTCAGAGTGTAATTTGTATTCTAATTTAAGTTGTGTTTTTTCTTTTCTAAATGTACTCCACTATTTCTATTTTTATAGAAGTGGGTTAATAAAAAGATTCATTCATTCAAAGATGGCATGCTAGCTCATAAAAATTAATTCTGACTGCGATGACTATACTTACACTTTCGGACGGATTACGAAGAGAGGACTGGGCTCCCCTTATCAGGGAGACAATGTGCAATGTCCTGGCGTCATTACTGGGGTGGGTGAGTGGTAGACCCCCTTGACGCTCTCTTGACTCCAGGCAGTTTCGCACAGCGCATGTGCATACGAGTCGCAGACATTGGCGGAGTATCCCACCTGCAATACAAATCAAATATTGTAGTAGATGTGGGATACATAGAGTTGGCATTCTGTTGGAGAAATCCACTGAAACCATTGATTTTTTACTCAGAGCATGGGTCCATAATAATACTTCGTACGTGACTCAGCTTCGACTGGGAAGAAACTATAATGAGCCATCAGTACTCTACTGTCACTTTCATCTATGAATAACTGCACAGCAGAATAATGTAAATGTAACAATAAGCCATGTGCATCTACAAGAGAAGAAATCCATCCGTCAAAGATACATGATAGGAACTATGAAAATATAATGCCGCTGGTTTGGACTGCACCCTTGGTTAGTCCAAAACCATCCAAGCAGGGTGCAGTCCAGAAATTAGTTTAAAGCAAAGCCCCTCCGAAAAACCCTGAGAGGGTTAACAACGGGCAAAAGACTTACAATGAGAGATATTGTAAACTGTATCAACTAAACAAGTTTAAGCTAATGAAATCTCGTTTCCAAAAGGATGTGTGAGAGGTAGAGTTTCAAGAACAACGTTGCTGGGCAGTAAAGATGCAATTCATGCTGAACTGATGAACATCTTCAAGTGCATTTTAACTAAGATTTCCAACTCGGCTCAGTGCTCAGTATATCACCAATTTGATGGCTTTGTGACATGCAGAGGCGACGACATATTTACCAGGTAGTATAGAGAGATTTCACCCTACCCGAAGAAAACGGATATTTCTACACCATCATCGGCGGGATCATAACAAAGAAAATTAACATTACGAGGTATAGGACTTTCAACTTTGAGACTAAATTACCGGCCTTGTATAGCTGTTGTGAGTCAGAGAGTTGTTGTAATTGTTATCTGGCTTCTTCTTGTTAAATTGGAATAGTACAACTTTTGCAAATTAATGTTCTTTTTTATGAGAGTTTGAAGGCTTCAAAGTTTGTCAACAAAGACGAAGCTCAACAAAGTCTCGCGTCCTATTGGTCGGCTGTGACGCGCATTTCAAGGAACGCGTCACAACCGACCAATAGGATGCGACTTCCTCTTTGCTTATACACTTTGAAGCCTTCAAACTCTCATAAAAAAGAACATTAATTTGCAAAAGTTGTATTATTCCAACCAGAAGAAGCCAATTAACAATTACAACAACTCTCTGACTCACAGCACCTACACAAGGCCGGTAATTTAGTTTCAAAGTTGAAAGTCCTATACCTCGTAATGTTAATTTTCTTTGTTTTTCTCCCGTCCGTTTTCTTCAGGTAGGGTGCATTCTCTCTATACCACACTAAGATTTGTGCAGGTAACAGTAGGCTACAGGGTAAAAGGTAAAGGTATCAGCACTAGCCTTGACAGGCAAAGCTGGCGGTGCTGATCTCCGATTCTTGGCCCTCAGCCAGGAAGTGCAATGGGAGGTTGGGGGCCAGCCATCCTGTGCTTTCGCACACCCTTCCTGTCACCTTCCCCGGATTTCTCCAGGTACCCATTTGAAGCTGGGTGGGCTTTGGCTTGTCTTACAGGGTTACGCCATTAACCTCCGCTCTAAACCAAACAGTAGGCAAAACCGAGACCCGAAGGCTACAGGGATAAAGGAAAAAAGCGTCGAAATCTTGACCTACCTGCCGACATGTTCTTCTCAGCTTCAAGTTCAGCAAAGTTCACACTGGACGCAAAAATCAAAACATCTGCCATGTGGACCAGCCGGAGCAGAAAACCCACAGCAACTTCAACAGGCAGACCCTGGTTTGGCTCGACAATATCAAGATCACACTGGAAAGGAAAGAAAATAAGAATCTAATATCTATCAATCACATTTATTTTTTTCCAAATAGCTCCAAATAAAGCTAGAACAGGAATACAAAAAATATTTACAAAATACGCACAAACGGAACAATAAATACACTTACAAGATTTGACCAGAAATAAATGATGGAATGAAACTATGTAAAAATTGGGAACAGAAATTAGCCGGATATGGAGAAAATTGATTGCCAGTGTTCCTCTCGGACAGACGCACGGACGACGGGAGGGGGTAATAGACGGTAAGATACCTGAGGACAGCATGTTATCTTTGCTCCAAATTTTTTTGAAAGAGTATTTCTACGGTCAGTTAATACGTAACCTGTTGGGCCTTTAAAAAGTGCCTTGATCAGGTCGTTTATTTTGATTTCTTTTCTTTTGTATCAGATTGTAGATCTGGTAGGCTAATTAATTTGTCAGCTGTTTATATTTATGTAAGTGTGTTTTAGAGTTATTCGAGTTATTTAGAGACGAAAGCCTTTTTCTTGCTTTGTATTATTATTATTATAATAACAATAAACCTAAAATATAATCCTAGCAAAACATTCCTTCAGCCCAAGCTGAAGGAAACCAAACCTGAGCGGTTTTGAGCCTGAAGAGGACCCTTGCCAAGGAGGGCCGAAATATAGCTCGAATAAAATTTAGCTGACGTATCCATTTTGCACTGTCAAATATAATCCTAGCCTAATTATTCTTTAGTTACGACGTGAAGGTTGATTAAATCTATAGCCCACTTCCCAATGCGTCAGCTCATCCAGTAATTCGAATGTTTTGTGTATTTCTGTACTGTATGTATTTTCTCTTTCTATTGTATGCACTGTTTTATGCCTAATGGATCAATGAATGAATGTATTCCCAAAAAAGCCCTAATAAACTTAGTCAGTCATCCATTCATAAGTTAGTATGAGAAAAACAGGACCAGAATAAACATTTCTGGGGCATTCACTACTGATGCGCCATAGCATAATAAGCTCCTTCATGGTAGGTGATACGAAACGGACTCATCAGATTCGTCGGAATTCGTAGAATCTTTAAAGGACCCATCGAAATTATTCTGCCTTTTGTGTTATCCCTATAGCTTCCCTAGGGAATTATACGCTTCAGAAATCTTCAGCCTTTTGCATTGTTTTGCTTACCAACCAACGACTTTTTAGTACTTTTCGGCCGAGCCGAGTTTGCCCGTCAAGCAGCAGAAACTTCGCCGAAAGGTTCAACGTAGATTCAAAGTCTTTCAAAAATAAAGTCATGAGAGGCTTACAAAATTCGATTCTATATTTATTGCAAAATTCGTTTCTATATTTATTTTGGAAGACTTGGTAAGGCCAGCGAGTCTTGTGTTTCTGACTTTTCTTTCGCTTGGCTTTTCCTATTTATCAACCACGGCGCGTACAGTTTTCAAATATTTTGCGTCGAACGTCCTCTTCGGAAAGCTGGAAGTCAGAGTCGAGAAACTGAAAAAAACGCTAATTTCACGGGGCAAGTACTGCTAGCTGTCAAACGAGACAATGGCGGAGGGCGGAGATTGCTGAAGCTTACAACTCAACAGGGGAGTTAGGGATAACACAAAAGGAAGAATAAGTACGAGTGGTCCTTTAACTACGGAAGAAAACAAAAATAGGGAAGATAATTTTGGTATGCTTACCGTGGGTGACGTCACACAAGCAAGGAGCGGCAGGAGACCTCCACAGGCGATAATCAAATTATCCGCGAGCTGAGATATCAAATGGACGGTATTGATAACGAAAACCGCATTATCCGCCGAATTGACGAACTCGAGCATCGATTTGCTCGAATGATTTCGCCACGCTTGCATATCTACCTCGAGTGAATAGAGCAGATCATTGAGCAGTCGCTGGTGAATGAACGACCATCGGAATTCCGGAATCCGGAAGGGTGGTCTGGACGGTCCGGGACTGAATGTCGGCTCGGCACCGTTTCTGCGCTTTGCTGAAAGAGAAAATGTATTTAAAGCACACATCACAATAAAGAACAGTTTATATTCCAGTATTCTTAACAAGGCTTAAAGTTTACCTTTACATCTGTTATTTTAATACACTGAAATATTTTGACTCATCAAAGGGATTTTGTATTTTTTCTCCCGGGGCTCTAGTAATAATGTTCAGATGTGCACTGCTCGCACGACGACCCAAAATTCTCCCA
Source organism: Branchinecta lindahli (assembly GCA_023053555.1). NCBI lineage: Eukaryota > Metazoa > Arthropoda > Branchiopoda > Anostraca > Branchinectidae > Branchinecta > Branchinecta lindahli. The sequence goes on from JAKZAO010000010.1 coordinate 11,448,477, forward strand.
GACGCGAAGAATCTGAACTTCAATAAAGGCCTGCATTTCCAGGGTTAAAGATACTAAGCTTGGAAAAGTTACGCCTGTAGAAAGTACGAAAATTATGCTAAAATATGTCTTGCATAGAATCTGACATCTTTAGTTTATTTTTCTGCAGTGGGTTATACTGATAAATATTTCAAGCGTAGACGGAAGCACATAGAGGTACCAACGCATTTTTATCAGGTTTTCAGGACCACTTAATTGAATAAGTGGTGCTTAACTAGACTGTCGGATCTCAGCCCTATTGGGCTAAACTTTAATAAAGCTTTCTGAACCAAAGCTTTATGTTGTATATAGTTTGCAAGAAACAGAACTTGAGCTTGAAAAGGTGACTTCTTTGAAATTAATGCTGGGTTTCTCAAAGATTAAAAACGCGTCCTGGCTGTTTTCAGCCGTTTAATGAGCTACTCGGGAACATAGGCGGGAGCCTGATCCGCCTCGAAAAGAACCAAACACGAAAAATGAAAAAAAAGCACAGTACCATAACGACGGATAAAAGATTAAACAAAAAGTTCAAAACCTCACAAACGAAAATCGATGGAACGGTTAGCGGACAGGATGTAGCAGCAATATAGGTAAGATGCGTCCTTTAAAGCTGAACTGAAAAGGGCAACTTATTTGTACATCTGATATCTGAACACACTGAAACATTTTGACCCATCTAAGGGATTTTGCCTTTTTTTTTACACCGGAGGCTCTACTGACGTTCAGAATATGCGCTGCTTGCACGACAACCCAAAATTCATCCAGACGCGGAGATTTTGAATTTGAAAACAAGCCTACATATGCTGGATTAAAGACGATAAGCGGGCGCTTATTTTTCGGCCATGGCTTATCTTTTTTGTTGGTAAATATTTCAAGAATAAAGAACAGGCGCATAGAGTTACCACCAAAAATCCGAAAGATCAAGTTCATTCGACGAAATCCATTGTCTCTGGACAGCGGACATACAAAGTGTCGCATTTTTATCGGGTTTCAGGCTTATTTAAGTGAATAGGCGATGTGTGACTAGAGACTATCGGGTCTTAGACCTTTTCAGTTGAACTTTAAAGCAAGCGTAGGCCTATTCTCAATGTGCGCAGAACAGGTGAAACTCATGCACAAAACACAACTTCTTTTCTTCTCTCCTCCCTTCCCATTTTTTCCATGTTAAATATCGGTCTGTTCTGGTGGCTCCCAGTTCCGAGAGACCGCCAATCAGATAAACGCCATCAGATAAACGCCAAATCTGATAAAAAAGAGCGGACATCTCCACATTTTGAAACGCATCTTTGGACCAATCACAAACGACAGTCACTGACTTTTCTTAGTTTTGTTTTCCCGTGAGTGATAATGGTGATAAGTTTTCTTGACTTTCTTTGTTCCAAGTGTGACCAGGATCAAACGTAAAGAAACCAATTAACAAACCAAATTACGTACAGATGTGATTGAATGTGGCCCGGGCATTCGTCCGAATGGATCACGAGACCCATCTACGTGACAACTGATAGCGATTCTGGCGTTCTCACGGGTTCACTTTCCGGCAAACAGAACTAAATTCCGCCACGCACAAGAACTCATGGAAAGCCATTCCGGCTATACAATGTTTCAAGATCATTTTCCACACCCATCGTGAATTCTCTTTCCAGAACAATCTGCTTCGCTTTCCAAAACCAGCGGAGCGCCAAAACATCTCTGGACATTAAAGCGAGTTTTAGCCGAAGTCGCAAAAACTGCCGTTGCAGAAACCAACGGAGCCCCCCCCCCCGCCATAATCCCACTTTCAATTATTCAGCGAACGATTTTACTATTAGACAGGAACCTAGGCAGAAAACGGAGCCATAAATGTGCTGAGGAGAAAGTATGGTGTTGAGGAACAATAAACAGCGAAAATTTAACAATATGTTTTTTTTCAGCCTATTATGGTTGTCCAGGGAATTCTTGAAAGTGTTGATGGAGTCACGCAAAATACTTCAGATGGAAGCGTTCCAACAGTTCACCACTCTGTTTTGGATGGCCCATTTTTTATTGTATTTTTTATTTTTTTATTAGTATTATTTATATTATTTTTTAGTGTCAGCTGGGCTTCATTAGAGCTATATTTCGGCCTTTTTTTTGGCAAGGGCCCTCTCCAGGCTCTACAAGTTCATTTTCCAGCTTGAGCCTGAAGAGGACCCTTGCCAAGAAGGGCCGAAATATAGCTCTAATAACATTCAGCTGACGTATCCGTTTTGCACTTTCAAATGCAATTCGCAGTCAGCTTGGGCTGAAGGAATATTTACAGATTCAAACATTCAGCTCCAGATTAAGCTGAACCTTTTTTGGACTAAGTGGCGTTTTTGATTGCCGATGAGTTCGGCGATAGCGTAGCCGTTTGACTTTTTGGCGTTTTTGACGTTCGCCGGAAGCCGATAGCTGTTTCTTCTAATTTCTGTTTTTGCGCTGAACGGCTAACGTCTATCGCCTAAATTCCTGTCCATCGCCTATCGGCCTAGGACAAGCTCCCAAACTCCCAACGGCTATCGGCTATCGACATCGGCGATCAAAAACGCCACTCTAGAGAAACCTTCCAACGACAACAAGAATAACAAGAAACCAATAGGTAGGTTACTTACTGCGCCTAGCTTTTCTCGGAGACTTTCGGGGCGACTTCGCCTTTTCCTCCGGAGACTTCGCCTCTTCATAAGGAGTTTCCCCATCAAGGACTGGGAACTGATAACTCTCGGTGGAATGTGCCAACAGATTTTGATCTACGGTTTTATCCTTGATTGAGGCAGTGTCTACGGAACTTAAATCGTCTTGGCTCTCGTTCTCGCCGTCCATGTTACCTATAAAACATTAAACATAAAATTACAAGTGTCAATTGCTGTTGGATTTCCCGAATGAGCTGGGATCTTCTCGGTCGATTACAGAATACGGATTCTCAGGGTGTGTTGCAACCTCGTACCAGCGGTCAAAAAGCTCCCCCGTCGTCCCAGTCAGTAGGCTACATCCTATAGCTACAAAGCAGAGGGCAGTTTGTACTTAGGGGACGTTTTCGCCTTGATGATTACTGAACTCGACGAAAGATTCCATCCCCAAGAAAATGTCAACAAATGATACCATCTTCGCGAAATTTTATTTTGGCTCGACAAGAACTCCACGGACGATGCAGTTTGTTGAACAGTGCTACCCGAGAACTGTATTGTCTGAAGCTGAATTTTGAATTCACCCATTAAGCTATTCACGCGAACGGCACCCACGGCAAAACGCATATCATGATGATGGCTTGTCCCATTGAACAACGCCGCCCTCGCAGATACGACCCCTTAGTTGAAATGAAAGACAAAAATGCTGTGGCATCTGGACCTGCGATCTTTGGCTTTTGCGACCGACGCACTACGGAATGAGCCACCGAATGATTTTTTAGTATAGTCCGCAAACCACCTACAATCGCCAGATTTAAGCAGATTTAAGCGGGCAGGGCCGTATCCAGGGGGGTTAAGGGGTTCAACCCCCCCCCGAAACATACAAAAATAATATTTTTTTTATAGGGTCTAACCTCTGATCTATGTCTTTTTTGTACTTTTTTGTCCAACCCCAGGCACCCCCCCCCCGAAATAAATTCCTGGATACGGACCGGTAAGCGGGCTAAGGATCTAGGGCAGCTTTTCTAAGCAGTTAACTTCCCCATTTCACGGGATTAACCACCACTAATCACAAGATTGAATCAGGCTACAAGATCCCGCTTCAGGCAAGCTTGTCGAAACAGTTCAATTCCCCATGTCAGGGGATTGAACACTTCTTTAAGCAGAGATAGATTTTACACAAAAGACTTGTTAGCCATGATACACAAACCTGACATACTTTTTTATTGCATTTAGAAATCCACTTCCCCATGTCAGTGGTTTGAACACTCCTTAAGGAGAAGTAGAATTTACACAAAAGAATTGTTAACCGTGACAAGAACTGACATAACTTTCTGATTGGATTTAGGACTCCACTGTAGGAGCCATGATATGATATGATATATATTTGCACAAAAAGCCCGAGGGCCATGGCAATACAAAACAAAATAGAAAATCAAATTTTCACTAAATTCCCTAATAAATAATTCCCTCCTAAATAAATCTTTCTCGATGCTTCATCGAAAGCGAAAGCCGGTCCCGGATCCTGACAGAGGCTGACGCTGAAATCCAGACACAGCAGAAGAATGGATTTAAAGGGTGGGGAATTGCGCCCTAGATTGTTGTGTGGTTAACAAGTCCCTTGGATAAATTCCACCCTTTGGCATAGGGTAGCAGGCAGTTATAAGTTGCGTTTTTGCAGATACTATGGTATCTGTTACCACGGTTACTGGATCTGCAATTAGTCGTTTTTGCAGTTACCATGATATCTCATGTACGGTTGCTCTGCAAAAATGACAATTGCCGAAATTGCGCTTTTTGAAATCATACCAAAAGAAAAAATGCCATGCAGTCACATCACTAAGTGCCAAACTCCTTTCCCACCAATCTGACATAAACTGATAAAAGTGACATGACCTTTTGAGATGCCACGATCAGTTACCCCGGTCGGACCGGGGTATCTGAATATCAGATACCACGATAACTGCAAAACGACTTTAGACTGCGGTATCTGCAAAGACACAAATATTGACTGATTGAATATTATTGCCCGTAAAGTGGGTAAACACAAAGTACGGAGTCATACAAATAAAAGAAAAGAAGAAAGGAGAAAATGCTAAACTAAGAAAGAAAACGTAAACTAGTTAACGTCATCGTAGAAGAGTCTAGTGAAAGCTGGACCAGCTTTCCCTGTTGCTACATAACGATAAGACTTCAGCTCAAGCTAGACAAATCACGAGGATGTGCCGTGTTTGTCAAAACTTGGACTTGAAACTTGAATGGAAGACAACCCCAAAATCGGCTTTGGCTGCTGTGAAATAAATGGAACTGAACTGAACTGAGCGTGATGCTTCACCCTTCTGCTGCTATGACATTACAGCAAACCCTCGGGCCTGATTCCGGAAAAACGCAAAATATATATTTTTTTTTGGGGGGGGGGGATTGGCAACATGTGACATGTGTGATCAGTTTGCGGCTTCAGTTTGGTTTTTATTTTACTTAGATTACAATTTGCACTAGAAGCCTAGCCTACTGTGTATAAATATTAGCTAGGCTCGATTTCCATTATATTCTTCAGAGACGTTTTGCGGCGTTCAAAGTAACATACCCCTACTGTACTATTATAGTTGAATTGAAGGATAAAAGCGTCGTTTAGAACAGTGGTTCCCAACCTTTTCCGTACCGCGTACCCCTAATCAAGGTTCGAAAATGTTGCGTACCCCCTTTTCCAGAACGTTAAAAAGACGATATTTATTATCATAAATGATAAGGCATACATGAGTAGAAATTTATACAAAATCAATGAGACATTTAAGGCTGCTTTTTAGCTAAAATTTTATGAAATCTCGGTTCGACGTCATTTACGGCAATATTAGTTTCACAGTCAGCCTGTTTCTGTGTATGGTTTTGATGTCCTCCGTGATTTCATCAAACTGCATCGCAAACGTTTTCGTTAGTTTAATTCGTAACCTGAATGACAATAATTATCACTTGTTTTGTTATGTCTTTGGTTCTTCTTGAAACAATATTGTTAGACACAGGAACAGATTTTACGGCAGTAGGCTAGCTGTATTCAGGGGCGTCACGCACTTGTTGGCAACACCTCTTCCCCAAACAGAAACGAGCCGGCGCGAAGCGCCGCGATTTTTCGTGAAAACAGTTATTTTTTTTTTTTAAACAGTCGATAAAAATACCTTGCCCCTCAAAATATTTAGGCTAGTGATGCCTCTGCTGGTCATATTAGGCTTTCGGCAGTCAAAAGTGAGTTAGGCGAGATTTTGAAGTTACGAATTAAAACGATTTTGGTTCCTTCGCGTACCCCTTGCAAGGGTCTCGCGTACCCCTTGGGGTACGCGTACCCCCGGTTGGGAACCACTGGTTTAGAATGTGGATTCGGATAATACCATGGACGGTGCAGTACCCACCTGCAAATCCTATGCCTTCAAAAAAAAAATAACCCATCCACTCCAGACACGAGAAGGAAGCTATCAGCTTCCCTGGTAACCTCATTTCCTACTATTTCAAAGGGCGGAAACCTAATTACGGCTTTCCAGGAACTTGCAACTGGGAAGGAACCACTTTCTTCCTAGCATCGCTTGATCAGGAGGAAAACACAAAGATGAAAGGATAGCATGGACGACCGCTACGAGCTAATATAGCAATCATTACGGACGCAAACATTGTAAATTTCCCTGAAAAACTCCACTGGTTTGCTCCCTACGCATAAGGAACCCCTCCAGGTCCCCCACCGTTACCAGATGTGATTCAGACTTGTAAAGGCGCATCTAGGCATCTACTTCTATAACCATCAAGTTTCACTCGAATCGGAGATGCTATAGCCTATAGGAAATAGCAGCTTTGGGATAAGTCGGGTACCCCCTCCAAGGTCAATTAGTTTGCCGCAGTGTGTGGGTAAAACACCCCCCCCCCCCCCCTCAATCAATCAATAATTTGTTTTGAAAACCAACACCGGACGTGCCCGATAATTAGTTTTTCCGTTATTGTAAGTATTGTAACAAATACACACAAACATAAAACCACGTGTTTTCACACGTGGTCCAGTGATCTCTGAGATCCTCCTCTTTATAAAACCCTACAAATCACTTTATTTGAATGTTCAGCTTTTCTGCTCTAGCCGAGGTTTTTCCTGGGTTGCCCCAATTACTTTGTTTTCTCTTGAACGACAACGAGCAAGAGGATTTCGGCCCCGGCGACGCCTCTTGGTTCCTATAATTTCTAAGCATTTTAAGCACGACGCGCATTTGCTTTTGCGCGTAGCTTCGCCCGAGTCGGCAAGCGCTAACAAGAGAAACACTAGTCTGACGAGGCCAATGAGTATTTTTGAAAAACACAAATTCCAGACCATTTTACCGTGAAAAGGCTATTTCTAGTAAGAACTATGCTTTATTAATTGAATTACAATCATCAAAACCCCCAGTCGCGATCAGTACGCTATTGCCAGGAGACTTAATAGACGGCACAGAAGGGCAAACCTGCCCCTTGACAAATTTGGAACTGATATTATCAAACATCTGACACTGTAGACTGTCAGGTACCTCCACATCCACTAAACCGCGTTATGCTTAACATCCTGTACCCTTGCTTTAGGTCCACCCTCTCCCGCTCCTTGATTGAACGACCAACTTACCTGCGATAGTTTGAAGGGGACTTCCATCTTCAGCTCCCTCCACCTCGACCCCTTCGTTAACTCCCTGGTCGGCTTCCGCGGACTTTCTGGGGCTTCTTAGCAGAGCTTCGTGAATCGATGCGCTCACCGGCAATTCTGGTCTCAAACTTTCATGGCCTTGCTCACTTTCTGGTTTATCCGAGATGGATTCCGGAGAACCGGGGGTCTCCAGTGGCGAAGATACAATTATCTCTGTAGGTTCAGTACCGCAAGAGGCGATCATGTTATCCTTCACGTCTAATTCTTTCACGGGAGACGGCAAGGCTTCACTAGTCACACGTGCTTCAGCCGCACTGTCCAAAGTCTCACTGGACAAAACGGTTTCTGGCTTGACCGTAGACTCGTCACCAGCAACGGTCACTGCATCGACCGTAACAGTTTCAATACTTTCTTTTTGGTCACTGGTAGTTTCAACTATTTCCGGAACACCGTTGGCTTCAGGGACCACAACCTCTGGATGTTCAATGGTCATAGAGTCGTTGCTATCCATCGAGATCGGCTCGTTATATTCAACGGCTTTTTCCGGTTGAACATTTTCCGAGCTCTCAATTTCCAAGCTTTCTTGTTTCTCAATCGGTTTGTCCTCGTCTTTGCTTTCAACTTCAACGGACTTGCCTAGGCTAGAAGAAGGAGCACATTCCATAACAACTTCAGAGGCAACGGTTTTCAACGGCTCCTCAATCGACGCGGAGGCTTCAGGACGAACCATATCATGCACTGACGACGTAACGATTTCCGAATTCACCGTTGAATCCTTTTTAGCGAAATTTTCAGATGTAGAATTTATCCCTGCTTCCGGTTTTTCTATAACCTCACTAATTTTCATTTCTCCTATTTGGCTCGTCACTTCTTCAGCCTGAGCGTCTTCACTAATACCTTGACTCGCACTGTCCTCGGTTTCCGGTTGTACAGAATTTTCAACGTTCCTAGAATCCGGTAAGGAAGCCTGTCCTGCCAGGATTCTAGCCTGGTTTTCAGTTACCTCTTCAATTCGGACACCGTTTTCATCAGCTGTCATCACTTCTTCGACGAAACCGGTTTGTCCGGATGGCAGACCGGAAATTGTGCTAATTGGTGCTCGTTTCCGGGCAGCCGGATCGGTCACGTGATCAGCGCGGTGTCGCTCGTACTGACCGTACATTTCTGCGCACTGTAGTCGAAATTCTTCATACGAAACCTAGACAAGAATATAAGACATTTATACAATTGTTACTTCTCTTTCTGTCCTACTTACAACTGAGGGGGTAGGTAAAAGAGTTCTTCCGCTGAATCCGGTAAAAAGTTAACAAGAGTTCAAGGAAGGCGACAAATTTCAAGACTACGGCATGTGATATTTCATACTGCTAAGAATGTCGGTTCCCGTTGCAACATTCGGTTTCAGAAAGGGAGGGGGTCACATGTATCGCTCTCATCGTACAAATTATGAAATCTAAAGGTATGTGAAGCAATCCAGTGTTTCACTCCTGAAACATCCTGCGCTACTAGTCTATGACATCTTTGACGAAACTTACAGTGACAAAATTCTAGGTAGGCTACCGTTTAGTGCAAATTTGGCAAATTTTCACGCAACGCAAACTTCACCGAAAGCTTCAAGGTCTACCGACAACTCTTTCACATATACGACTACGAGACGCTTCAAGTGTTGTTTTTCATTTTGGAAGACATGGTAGACCATCAAGATTATCTTCTGTTTCGGACTTCTTTTATTTCGCTTGATTTTCCAACTGTTTAACCACGGCACTTGCTGTGTTCAAATATTTTGCGTCCAGCCGCCGCATCGGAAAGCGGAAAGCCTGGAAGAAGTCGACAAGCGCTAACAAGAAAATCACTAATTTCACGTGGAAAGTAACGGAATTTCCGAAAACAATATTTCTCAGCTCTTTCATCGTTAAAAGATCATTTTCCATCATAATGTACAAGTACAAAAAACATAGTAAGAGAGAAAAGGGTAAACGAAGACAATAAACTAGAACGAAATACTTCTTTCTCCGCGAAATTTAGCTATAAAATTTCGGCACGTTCCGTATGGAGGTTGCGAAAGCAGATGGAACGACTTTCGCATTGTCGTTGAAGATATCAAATGACAACTGAAGGAGGAAATTAAGTTTAGGAGAATAGAGGCGAGGAAATGTAAACAGACAAAAAGCAAATTGTCAGTGCCAACGTAAAGAGCTAAACGACATTTTAGTACCCAAAGGGAAACCAAACTTAATTTCACCATATTTTTGTCTAGACGAAGTACCGAAACAACAATTCATTCAGATATGTTGCACGGCGAAAATGAGACAACCGGCAATACAGGCAAGAGTGAATTTTCGATTTCTTCTTTTCTAATTTCTGTTGATATTCCAAAGTGTTTCTTAGTTCCTTTTTCGAGGAACCTACAAGCGGACAGTGATTCCTACCAGAATTTTTTTCACCGTCATCAGTTCCATTAAGAAAAGTTGAGTCTTTTTCAACTCGATGATAAAACTACAGAAAATCTGACCGGAAAAACCCTGATCGTCTGTTCGCAGCATTACCCTGATCCAGAGCAGAGCAAAATAACACTAGGAAGTAGCGCCAAGACTTGAAAGAAGAGACACACTCTCGTATAGCGACACTAGCACCACCAGCGGTGGTGAACGTCCCTACTGAAACTCATTCAGTCGTTCACTAGCGCTGGCTCCGATAACTCCACACTCTGAACACAGCAAAAAATGATGCAGCCTCAATGGTTTCCTTGGCGTGTGCAGACCGCACCTTTGCTTTATTAGAAATTTTTAAACCCGCAAGTTTTTCTCGCTTTAAATGCCGCAAGCGTATAGTGGGCAGCGCTACGACTGTAGCCCATTTGTAATGCATGGAAAGCATAGGTATTGGCGCTACTCCCTAGGGTTCTTTTGCTCTGCCCTGATCAACACTAAGAGCTTCCTCTCTAACTGTACTGGCTGTTTTTCGAGCCAACGTCACAATTGGTCATTTGGCAAATTTCACTCCGTTTGATTATATTCCCGGTTCAGCAGGATCAGACCACATGCCGCTCGCCCGCCCCGTCCCCATCAAATAAAATCTCCTGTATTTCCAAATTCGTACGCTACGTGTGGCCGATTATTAATTTGTTTGTAAAATGAAATAAATAGTCAATATAGATAAATAGTTAACATAGATAATAAACAATAAGTATATATAGTTAGATGTCTAAGTTGTAAAAAAGAACAAAATTTGTTTCACATCTTGCATGGGACGCAGAAATTGGTTGAAGTTCTAGTATACGCGGGAACTCCACTGGCAATCGGAAGACCGTCGTAACTGGGTCGTAACCGTGTTCGTCTAGACCCGCCGTGCTCTCATTGGTTGAAAATCGCAAAAAAACGTTACGACACGTCATAATGGCTTCCAACAGCTTACGATTGCCAGTAGAGACCCTATACTATGGGTTCAGAAACAGTTATGCGTAATGCCGCCCCCAAGTTCTCCAGCACATAGGCTAGTGGGCTAGGGGTGTTATAGAAAGAAGAAACATACTAACCTTCGAATGGACAATTGCGAGGGTATCCACCCATACCCTCCAGCCACCGTATTCGTGCTTGATAGCATGATGTAGTAGAATCCTGAAGAGAGAGTAAACCATATCGGAGATTCTTTGTTCGTCAACAGTCCGAGGGTTGATGTAAGCCATTGAAATCAACCATTCCTACAATATTATATGACCAATTATTCTACGTAATTATTCTACAAATTTCTGCTAGACAATAACGACTATAGGTTATTGTCTACGAAAATTTAGCCTTTACACTGCCAGAAGTTTGACAACAGATAACACATGTGTTCCCTTTAATGTGATCTGTTTCCAAAACACGCGAGAACATGCATTGTATTAATCTTGTGTTACCTACAAAATATATTTTTTTAAACTCTATTGGTAAATGGTTTCTGCCATTTCTTGCATATTCTTTCTTGTCAGTCTTTAGACAGCTGTACACCAACATCCATGTCTTTAATATATAGCTGGATGAATTCGTATATGTTCTTTGTACCAATGACAACTATGAATAGACAGAGCACGGAGATAGTTTTTGAAGATCGTTATGAAACATTTTATTTAGATTCCATTTTTTTACGCATTGTACTATTACTGGCAGTATGAAAGGACCAGTCGTACCTATATCACTGATTAAATTCTAATTCACGACACTCCGAACTTCTTAAAGAATATTTGTCCACGCTAACGGCTGAGAATGAGTCTTGCATTCCCCATGTTCGTCATTTTTTGAGCCAGATCAGGCTCCCACGTAAAATTCCGCGAAGCTTATTGGTCAGCAAGACCAGTTATACAGGTTTTTCCGTGTTTCTCATCAAAACAAGGAGGCTGCGAGACACTGATAGCAGCCAAGACGGGTTTGTAAAAGTGATTCTTCACCTTCCGGAATCTGAGTTCCCAGATTTTCCGAGATTTTTTTTTTTTCTTCTGCGATACTTAATAATTCCGGAAATCTGGAAGTTCAAAAGCCCTTTTTTCCGGATTAATTTGATTTACTTTTGGACCGGTTCATATTCCAGATGCTGTTCACAGAAGACGTCAAAGAATAATCTGGAAGCCCAGATTCCGGAAGTTCCGGGAGGTGAAGACCAGACTTAATCTTTGGGACATCCAGTAGTTTCAAAGGAGTCACGTATGTTGGAATCCTGGAACAGAAAATGTATCTACTGCGACTAGTGCTTTAAGAAGAAATAAATCGACCACATAGAAACAAGCTTTACCTGCCAAACTGACATCTGCAGAACGGTCCTCCTATTATCTCTATTACTCGTACAAAGAATAGCCAAGTCAGAGAGGAATATTCGCTTCACTTCAAGAAGCTCTTCTGTCGGCTTCGATTGGCGGATCAGCGTTGCCACTACTTTCAAAATCATCGGGTTTTCCATCCGAGTGTGAGCTTCCGGCTCAGCGTGTCTCGTGAAGAGGATTTGCTGGTTTAGCTGCTCGGTCAGGATCTAAAAAATACGGACAGAGTCAGAATACACTCTTGAAGCCGGATACGAAAGCCTTATTTCCACTAGAGGAAAGGTTGCTCTTGCTCATAGTGACTGTTTTCTGGTCCAGTTAATCTTCTCTTTTGAGTGATTTTATGTGATGATTTTTGCCATGACCTCAGGCATATCGTACGCAAAAAAAAAGGTTTCCAGAACATAGTAAAAAAAACCTTCCCTGTAATACACTCTAAGATATTTAATCGACTCGGCCTTGGCCGTATCTTTGGCAAGGCCTTTGTAGGGTACAACCATTCATGATTTTACAAGTCTGAACACGTGTCCACTATGACGACGGTAAACGATAAATTTGATGATGTCACTCACTTCAAAGTTCTCGTAACTTGCGTTGACTTGCTTGACTTAAGTACCATCCGGCCTTGGTGGCCGTCTCGAGGCCTCTCTCCTCGCGAGCGAATGTATATAAGAGACAGAGAGGAGTAGCTTGCCGCTGTCTCGAAGTCTAGCTGAGCATCCTTTCTTCTCAGATACTGCTCTCAAATTATAACTTGCGTTGATTAATTTATATGTCTCAATTAAATCTCTCCTAAAAATCTATACGCGATAGAAGGAGGACAGAACTTGGCTCTCAGTCATTATAGAGCTAGTAAGTTAAAAAAGAAAATCAGTGCTCCGAAAATTGCATCTTCCGCAGAAAGTTCTCCCTCGTACTAGAGAGAAACTGCGTTGCTGTTGCTGTGAGATATTATAATGTGTTTAATGATGTTTAATGATAAATAAGCGGATACAACATTTCATGCGCGAGCAATTTGGTAGATCTTTGTCACTGTACATACAAAACAAGGACAACCAATACATAAACTTGTAAACAACCGATAACGTATTACATCAGCTGATTGTACTTTTCCAAAAATCGGGGTACGAAACTATTGCGGTACCGCTCGGTTCTACAAGAGATAGGCGCGAGTTTTGGAACTTTCGTAGCCACATCTCGTTCGGGTCGGCTTCTTTCGGGAACATGAGGAGGAGGCAGGAAATGGCGATAAGTGGGATTACCAAGGAGTTTCAGTCCAAAATTTGTACAAAGGTGTTCCCTGCGCGCCGATAGGGTAGGAAGATTAAATTCATTCAGAAGGAATGAGTACGGCATTTTACACCCACCGTAAATGATTTGAAGGGATCGCTTTTGAACCCTCTCGATCTTATCTGATTCGCACTTAGTTAGCCCATAATGCCAGGCTGGACAAGCGTATTCCAGTAGAGGACGAGTAAACATACAGTAGAGTAATATCATCTTTTTTTTTGGCACTTTAAACTTTTTCAGTACTTTGAGCATATAAATCGCCGAATTAGCCTTTTTTATAATATTCGAAGTGTTTTTATGCCAAGTTAGGTCTGAAGAAATAATTAGTCCAAGGAGTGTAATTGAATCAGTAAGAATATGGGGTGGAATGGGAGGGTTGTACTGAGGCTGTGACTTTAGAAAGGAGAAGGGGATAATTGCTGACTTATCGTTATTAACAACCATATTATGAGACCTTGCCTCAGAGGCAATCTCTTGGATTGTGGAGATAGCCTGGCTTTTGAAATTCCTCAAAAGAACTTCAACTAAAGACAGGTCGTCTACGTATTTCCACCTTTCCTCATGATCTTCGGCGATATCATTAATCATAATCAAGAAACACAGTGGACCAAGAACCGTACCTTGCGGAACACCACAAAACACTTGTTGTGGATCAGAAAAACAGTTTTTATATTTTACAATTTGTTCTCTATTAGTCAAAAAACTCGCAATAATATTTACAATAAATTCAGGAATATTTTTTTCTTTCATTTTCTTCAGCAGAATTTCGTGGTCAATTAAATCAAAAGCTTTTTTAAAATCAATTGCGAGTAAGTTAACCCACTTACCCGGTTCATCAAGATTTTTTAGTATAAAATCCAGTAAACTGACCAAATAATGGGTTGTTGATGCTTTCGGGATGTTCCCAAACTGCTTATTATCAATTATATGTTTTATATGTTCTTTTAGCCAACAAGCGACGTATCCCTCATAAACCCTGCTAAAAATTGACGTTACGGTTATTGGTCTTACCCCCGAAAAATCATTAGACCCACCCTTTTTAGGTATTGGGGTTATAAATCCCATCTTCCATTTTTTGGGGTATTGTCCAATGTGAGTCATTTTATTGTAGATATTCGTAAGAGGAACAGACAGCTCTGGAGAGAAAGCTTTAACCAACTGAACAGGGATGTCAAAAGGGGTTACTGACGTTCTTTTAAGTTTAGACAATCGAGTTCTTACATCTGACATAGTTATTAGAGGGATTTCGTAATTACCATCACCGGGACTAGGTGTTTTCTTATCCTGGGTATTTGACACGTGAGATTCATTCACCGGATGGGATAGGGGAGGGTAAGTTTGAACTATAGAAGAAAAATGGACATTTAATTCATTTGCTGTGACTGTGGGTGTTTCATCTCTCATAAATTCAACTGTGGGGGTAAGTTTTCCACTAATTTTTTTAATTCTTTGAAAAAAATGAGCTGGTTTTGATTCTAACAGATGATCAATTTCATTTTCGTAATATTTACTCTGGGCATCTTTAATCCTTTTTCTCACTTCATTACGCAGCTGAATTGCCTCCTCGCGCTTCCCTTCCTTGAACAACCTCATTCTTTTCTTAATAAGAAGTTTAATTTCTGAATTAATATATGGCTTATCGGAAGAACAAAACTTTCGTTTTCTTTCAGGGAAACACAGTTCAAAATGTGCCCTCAATTTATCGTGGAACGTTTCAACTTGTGAATCTAAATCCTGAACCGAAAGAACATCCCCCCATTTTTCTGAAGTAATCCAATTACCAAAAGAAACAAGACCAGAATCAGTAATGGGTCTGCTCGTAACTTTAGTCACGGAATAATTAATCTTAATTTTTCTTAAAGGATTCCACTGTAACATAAAGTGATAGCTCCCTCCAAGCGGTGCTAGTTCACTAGGTGTCTGGTAATACTCATCTATACTAGTCAGAATAACGTCAAGTTTTGTTCCGCCTTTTGTAGTAGGGAACTTAACTACATTTTTTAGCTTTACCGATGATGCTAGTGAATCAGTATTTAATTCATTCCCATCCCCAAGTAAATTTACTGCGAAAAACGTCTTAACGTTTATATGTCTTAACGGGATTCTACGTTGAGAACGCAAGGCTTTAACATTGCACTCGAGCAGTCCGTGATTAACGCAGGGGCTGTGTCGGTCATTCCACACAATGAGGGCTCACGCGTTAAGCAAAAAATGATTAGTTCTGATGAGGACATGATTTGATTTCTAATTTCTGTGGGTTGATACATATTTATTTCATATCTGCCTATCCAAACAAAGGATAAAACGTGAGACGTCAAATGAACCTGCAATAATAACTGAAGCTTCTATCTCAAGTTTTCGGTAGAAGCTTAAGTTATTTATTGAAGATTCGGGTCTCCCAGCTACACCCTGAAGAGGAACCTTGCCAAAAAGGGCCGAAATATCGCTAACGAATATCCTAACTGACTTATCTGTTTCGACTCATTTTTTACATATTATTCCTTAGCCACTGATTCCCAGCCAGCTTGGACTAAAGGAGTATTTACCCTTCATCTTTTATTTGGTGTTCAACCAGTAAGCGTACACATATTCCCCTAAGGAATCGCGGCACCCGATGAAAATTTTTCGAGAATTAGTCGTATGGAGTCGTACGAAAAAGTAGCATGCAGTAGTAACTGTTGCCACTGCATGCTACTACTAGCAAACTGGATGCTACTCCAGCAAGAATGGATCCTATCGGATACTACTACTGAAGATTAACCCAGTCGGAGGCATGCTAAATCAAAGTATTCCATATACATATCAATAGTGGCGATTTTGATCGCCGATTAAATTTTCCCGGTAGACGAAGGAAGTTTGCCGACTCGTGCTTATTTACTGTTTTCGATAGCCGATAGCCGTTGGAGGCAACGTCCATCGCCTATCGGCGAGTTCTAGACCGATAGGCGATGGACAGGAATTTAGGCGATAGACGTTAGCCGTTGAGCACAAAAACAGAAATTAGAAGAAACAGCTACGGCTATCGGCTTCCGGCGAACGTCAAAAACGCCAAAAAGTCAAACGCCTACATAAAAAACGCCACTAATATATGCAACTTTTTTCGTACAACTACCAAACAACTACACAGTCAAAGAATTTTTCATCTGGAATGACTGGCTTACCAAGAGTACAGTCACAGACTTACCTCATACAGGACGTTGTACGTTGGGAGCGTCAACGTTTCCTCAGAAATTAATATCTTTTCAGACAAAAGCATATGGAGATTGTGAGGCGTCATCACGTCGTACTTCCTCCTATGCGTTGACCGCGCTAAGAAGAACCCAACCAGTTTCAAAGACAAGAGTCTGATTGTTTGGTTGGGTGAGGCGATGAGTTTGAAGATGGTTCGAATCCCGAGTCGAGAGTCGAACGCTGGTACAAGGAGGGACGGGATCTCGTTCATGAGCGAAGCGAGCATCTGCAGCACGTCCAGAATGTTATCGTCCTGAAATGATAACACAGTTCCAGTTCATTATGACACATTTGTACTAAAGTTGAGATTTATTTTATTTGTTATCTTATTTTATTTACTTATAAAGCTGAGAAGCGACATAATATAGTTTAAAAAAAATAAAAAATACACCTAATCCATTCAATGGCACTATTATTATTGTGGGGGAAGGGAAAAAATCACAAGGTTTGAACAACTAAATTAAGATTGTTAACGTCTTTACAATACTCGCTTATGAAAAAAGTGTCGTTTGGATGGTAATTAAACAGCTGCATTCCTTCCTTATTTTTTTTCTTTGTGTTTATTCTTCTTCTTCTTGTCTTTCAGTGTTTTTTGCTTTTTTGCAAAAGTATTTACTGATTAATCTACATAGAGTATTTATTTTGACTACCATCACAGGCCCATCGGGCTTTCATGTAGTCAAAGGTATTAACTGCATGTCTATGGTATAATGACAGCATGTTGCAATACTTTGGAGTCTATTATTGTCTATGTCATAATATCTTTTTGGAGTAAAGGCTAATAGAACTGATAAAATTATTAAACCTGTAACAATTAAACAAAATCAAGTCCACATTTTCATCTATGGCCTGAAAAGCCTTTTATCAGCATATTATCAATTCAATACCCCGCTAATGATCCAGGCCCCCACTGCAGCTTCTTAAACTCCTCTTTGACTAGAAAAATAGAATCGCGCCTTATTTACTGAGTTTGTCTGATAAACCACCAAGGACTTTCTGCGGAGCTGCATGAATCCTGGAATTCAGGTATACCCCAGTTTGATGTCCCTAGTAGTCCCTCGACGGTCGAGGATCAGAATTCTTGCCAGGATTTACACACCACCACCTCCATATGGAAAAGTTGAGATGTATCTCTACTTCATGATGAAAGTGAAGAAAATCCGGTCGGGAAAACCTGATAGACTGTTCGCAGCATTACTCGGTAGTTTTTTCAGTCAACATTTCAAAAAACGGTTACACACCTCACAAACGGTTGTCAAATAATTCAAAATGCTTTGCAATTCGTCCTCTTTCGAATCCTCTCCGATAACGATCAGCTGCTTGAGGAATAATATGATAAAACCTCGGATGGTGTGGATGTCCTTCACAGCCGGTCGTGGTCCATCTATAAAGAGATAATACTAAAGCCGCGCTGAAAACCTAAAGTGTTCGATCTCGTCATCTCTCAATAAAACTATCCAACCCACAAAGCCTCAGTTAACCAGTCGTTCCTGCGCGATGGCATTGTCAATCAAGTCGGATTCGTTAAAGTCTTACCTATGTTTGGACGTCCACATACCAAGAATAAATAAGGGAGAGAATTGAGAACTCGCATAGCCCTGATGTCAGCAACCTACGTTTACTTCTGGCCGGAAATGTTTTACCGGGGGTGGAGACTGGGTGGAGCTTCGCGTGTTGCCTCTTGCAGTATTAAGCGTTACCTCCTGAGTAAAAGTGATGAAGCAGCAAGAAAAGGCGGGAAGTTTAAACAGTGCTGATTTCTGCGGATTATACAAATGAAAACAACTTTCAATCTCGGGTCAGATTTCCAATAAGATGCTTATTTTATCGCGACCTTTCACAAAGACTATGAAGCCAAGGGAGTGCGGCATTTGATGACTCAGGGAGCAATTAGGAGCAAACGTTGATGCACTTGAGGAGTTGAGGCAAAGACCTAAAACGCGTCTTTCGTCCAGATCAATAGGATTGGTGATGGTCTGATGGATTGGTGTGAACATTAGTAATTTTATTTTAGTCTTCTCAGGACTGTAAAGCATCGCTTCTAGAAAAGGTATGGACAACTTAAGGTATTTAGCTGGCAAAAATGTACTGGATGAGTTATTATGTTTTGTTTTTAAATTGTGCTCTCTAGTCTCGACACAAAATTTAGCTCATATCATTTTCTCGTATAATTGCGAAAAACAGTTGATTTTCAAAAATTTTCAAATTTATATTTGCTGATTATAAGAAATCCAAAACGACCCCATTTGTGATAATAACTTATTATTCTTGGGTCAAAATGTATATGATTATCTCGGGTGGTTTATTTATGCTAATATAATGTCATTATCTATGCTATTATTAGTCTGTTATTCCATCATCGTTTTTTTCAATATCATGTTTTTTCACCATTCAAATTTGAATTTTAGGCATAAATGGCGAAATGTACTCAAAGATTTATTCTGTTTTGTTTTAAGTTGTATTCACTACACAAAATTTAGTTCATACCATTTTCTCGGATAGTTGCGAAAAACTGATTACTGGAAATGATACGTACACGCACACTCAGGATCTGCCAGAGAGATTAAATGATTATTTGTGGATGAAAAAAAAAAGTGAGTTGTTCTTCTCACTTCTCCAGCGACGGATATCCTAACTGACTTTCTAAGCCTAGAGTAAAACATTTGGTAGTACGTCCCTTCTTTTCTTTAATTTGAACTTTCAGTCCAAATTGCTGTCGGTCCTTTTCTGCCTTTATTTTTGTCTTCTAAATTCTCCCCTTCTTTATTCTTGGTATAATCCTTCCTTCAAATGTCTGGCACTTGGGTTCCACTCTGGATCCCTTTCGGCCTTCGGATCCCTCCTCGGAAATCAGCAGTGTTTGAAAATTCCCGCCTTTTCTGACTGCTTCATCACTTTTGCTCTGGAGGTAACACCTAATGCTGCAAGAGGCAACACGCGAAGCCCCACCCAGGCTCCACCCCCATTTTTGAGACCGGCTAGAAAGGAATCTAGCTTGAGTCAACTCTTCTCAATTCTCTCCCTTATTTATTCTTGCACATAAGTAACACAGTTTATCTTTCTTTATTTTTTGTAACTCTTCCTAACTATCAAGAAAGACACCTCTGAATGACCTAAGGTAAATTTGTACAGAAGTTTACTTGTAGTATTTTCAGACCAAGTTCGAGGGTGGATACCCCTCGTACTGACTATTGCAACACTTCTTAAATAATATATTTTAGAACACGGTATAATAAGTCAAGCCCCTTTCTTTCTGTTTCCTTTTTCTCTTTAATTCTTTCTTGTTTTCAAGTAATTTGTCTTTGCTGATGTTTTTAGGGTTATTCAGTCCCTTTCTTGGTCCCTTACAGGTTTGCCTCTGCGTATTTGGCAAATTTGTCCGTGTTGCAATGTCCTATAGAGAACTATTTATGTAGTGACTTGTTTTTTCTCTTTTTTGTTGCCATGGTCCACGGATGTTTTGTGCAATATATTCTATATCCTATTCTATTCACCGAAAATTTTTTTTTTGCTTAGAATAGAACCCATTTATTCATCACCTAACTGATTCAGTTACATACCTAATCATGTCATTCATAATCATTCCTGAGACTTCAAACCTCTAATGTCATTTTTATGGCACTTGCAGCCTCTGGCTCAAGTGCCATGTACCGATCGCAATTCCGTCCGTCGGTCGGTCGGTCCGAATTTTTTTGTCCCACATGTTCGAGTTAGGGTACTTCCAGATGTGTTAGGACGATGAAACTTGGCAGGAAAATCAGGGACCCGACCAAACTAACCTGGAAATAATCAGTTTCCCGATCCGACCATCTGGGGGGGAGTGGTGGGCCGGGGAATTCTGAGAATTAAGTAGTTTTTTTTACACTTTTTCGAGTTGGGGTACTTCCAGATGTGCTAGGACGATGAAACTTGGCAGGAGCATCAGGGACCCGACCGGGCTAACCTGGAAATAATCAGTTTCCAAATCCGGCCACCTGGGGGGGAGTGGAGGGCTGGGGAATCCGGAAAACTGGAGTAGTGTGTAACTTTCGAACGGGTGATCGGATTGGAATGAAACTTAATAACTGAATAAATGGTATACCTCTGATGTCCCATTTGAAGTCCGGACCGGATTCGACAGCTATGGGGGAGTTGGGGAGGGGGAGACCGGAAATCTCGAGAAACGGTAAGAATGGAGGGATCGGAGTGAAACTTGCTGGGAAGAACAAGCATCTGCTCCAGATAAATCATTTATACATTTGGACTGGATCCGGACACTAGGGGGGGGGTGGAGGGGAGTTTCCCGGAATTCCGGTAATGGCGGTTTTGGGGATTTTCACGACGAAACTTGGGAGGCGAATCAGGGACCCGATCAAAATGACTTATAAATACAAATTTACATGATCCGATAGTCTTGGGGGGAGTAGCGGGAGGGGGAATCCGGAATATTGAGTCATGCGTAACTTTGGAACGGTTGATCGGATTTGAGTGAAATTTGATAATTGATCAGAGGACATGTCTCTGGTGATCTTTGTCATGTCCGGACCGGATTCGACAACAATGGGGGGGGGGGGAATACGTGACCGGCTCAGACTGGGGAGATCGGGATGGAACTTTGTGGGAATAATAAAGAGATGCTCTGGATAAATCACTTACAGATCCGGATTGGCTCCGGCGACTGTGGGGGAGTTTGAGGGGGGGGGGGGTCCGGAATTCCGGTGATCGCGATTTAAGGTACTTCCAGATGTGCTAGGACGATGGAACTGGGCTGAAATATTAGAGATTCGATAAGATTGGCTCAGAAATCGCCACTTTCCAAATCCGACATTCCTTAAAGTACCAATCTTGACCGTAGCCTAAATTTTGAAAAAAAATTTTAAGCAAATCATACATTTTCATTATCCCCATGAGCCCATTATCATTTTTGCCTCAAGGGTTTTGCTTACAAATGAAGTTCTAGCTCCCTTAAAGTGTGAATCTGAACCGCAAGGTCGAAAACTACTTTTTTATCAAACGATACATCTCAACCCATGATCATTTGTGCCACAAGGGTTTTGCTTAAAAATTTATGTTATCACCCTTAAAGTGCACATTTTAACCGAAAAGTGAAAAAAAAACTTTTTACCAAACGGTATATATCAATGATCCCTAAGGGCCTGTGATCGTTTTGTCTCAATAATTTTTCTTACAGATGAATTTCTAGCGCCTATAAAGTGCGTATCATAACAGCCAAGTTCTAAAACAAAATACGTTTTCTCTAGCTCCCTTAAAGTGCGCATCTGAACCGCAAAGGTAACCTTAAAAGTACTTTTGATCAAACACTACATCTCAACCCATGCAAGTGCCATATGAGCTTACAGCTCTTGTTCTTACCCTAACCGCACTGCGCAGATTTTTGCATTTGTCGTATTCAGCTCCTTTCGAGGAGGATCAGGCTCCCGCTTATTGCTTCCAAGGAGCTCACTGGTCAAAACTGCCGGTCGTGCATGTTTCTCTTCAAAAACCAAGGGGGCTGAAAGATGCTGAGAACAGCCGCAATGGGTATAAAGTTTTTTAAGGAACCCCTAACGATTTAAATTACATATTTTAGCCTAGAATATTAGATCTGAAACTGTATCCACTGCGAATTATACTTTAGGCGAATTATACTCGAGGAGGGTCAGGCTCCCGCTTGTTGCTTCCATGGCGCTCATTCGTCAAAACTGCTAAAAACCTAAGGGGGCTGAAGGATGCTGAGAACAGCCGCAATGAGTATGAAGTTTTTTAAGGAACCCCTCACGATTTAAGTTACGTATGTTAGCCTAGAATATTAGATCTGAAACTGTATCCACTGCGAATAATGTCTTAACTACTGGAACAACAGAAGGTCGTGTTAGCGCGATGTCCTCAACAGACATTTGTTTATACAGCGGAAAGTAAGGAACTGCAGTCATGTATCCATTCTTCTTCCATAACTGCTCGAACCTTTTTTGTCGTCAAAACTTCGCCTTCATGGCCATATACAGGAAAACGGGTTTTGCGAAAAGTTACTTGGTTTTCGCATTGCAGCGAGAGGAATCCAATTTCCATTCGAGGGCCCTTAATGCCAATTACACCAGAAAAGGGCTCCTGTCTCTCAACTCTTAAGGAAGAAAAAATATTATAACAAGGTTCCTGCCCCTCCTTTTTCGCGCCGGTTCTGGATTCTCCATTCTCCACCAATACCGGATGATTAAACTGAGCGAATGACGATTATTAGTACATATAGTCAGGTCCTATACGCCTGCCAACGATATTCCTGATCGAACCTATAAATTCAACTGCTTGAATTTTAAGGGTAGAGAAGTTATGCTTTTTGGTTTACTAGGTGTCAATCTACCCTTTTATGGATAAGTTAATGGCAATGGAGAAAAGTTACCTAACATTATTAAACATTGATATATAGGTTAAAGTAAATATTATTAGAATAATATTTTTTTTAAATTTAGTAAATAATATTTTTAGAAATATTATTATAGTGTAGATGACATTACTAAGAAAGATTAGGATAAGCTAGGATTTAATGTCATCGAGCGGGGAGGCATAAAACTGGTGTCAAATCTAGTTTGAAAAAATGTGGAAAAAATTGCCCGGATATATTTAAAAAAAAAGAAAACTCGTGATCACTGGACGGACCTATAGAAAAGCAAGGTATACACATTTCTATCTGAAGACCCAACGGACCATATACAACACTTCCAATTCCACTCCTACAAACTATCCAAATAGCAGGGTTACATATAATAAATTTGCCTTATCTTTTACTGTCGCTATTTTAAGCCAGGGAAGTGTCTATTCGGGAAAATACAGTTCTTCTTCGGATTGTTTTATTTTCCGAGATACCAAGGATCCCCTAGCAACTCCTCCGTCCATAATCGGGAATCAAGAATAATCCCTCCAAAAACAAGAGCTGTAAGCTCATATGGCACTTGCAAGGGTTGAGATGTATTATTTGATCAAAAGTAATTTTCGACTGTGCGGTTCAGATGCGCACTTTAAGGGAGCTAGAGAAAAAGTATATTATCGTTGAACTTGGCTGTAATGATGCGCACTTTAAAGGCACTAGAAATTCATCTGTAAGGAAGACCCTTGAGGCAAAAACGATAGCAGGCTCTTAGGGATCATTGATAGATAGATAGATAGATAGATTTATTTGCGCTAAAAAGCCACAAGGGCCATGGCAAAGACAAAGAAAAATAACAAATATACGTATGATCAGAAGTATTTTTTCCCCCACTAATTTGCGCACTTTAAGGGTGCAAGAAATTATTTTTTTTTGCAAAACCCTTGTGGGACAACTGATCATGGGTTGAGATGTATCGTTTGACAAAAAGTACTTTTCGACCTTGCGGTTAAGATGCACACTTTAAGGGAGCTAGAACTTCATTTGTAAGCAAAACCCTTGAGGCATATTTTGCTTAAAAGTATTTTTCTTACTTATTTATTTATTTATTTTCACTGAACTAAGGACCAACTAGGGCCACTCAAAAACATACAAAAAAACAACAACAACAACATATTAAACAATAACAAAATAAGAGAGAAAAACACAAACAACAAAAAAGGTGCTTGAGCATCAAGTTCGTTGTGTATAGATCTCACCAGACCAAGTCCGCCAAAGTGGCAGAGATAGCCGAAAAAGCGGCCCCGAAAGCACCCGAAGGAGCGGATTGTCCAAAGCAAGAATCCTTGTCTATTAGCGGTCATGATTGGTACTTTAGGGAATGGTCGGATTTGAAAAGTGGCGATTTCTAAGCCAATCTTGTCGAATTTCTAATATTCCAGCCAAATTTCATGGTCCTAGCACATCTGGAAGTACCTTAACTCGCGATCACCGGAATTCCGGACCCGCCCCTCAAACCCCCCCCACAGTCACCGGAGCCAATCTGGTTCAGTTTGGACTTGTTTGTTATTCCCACAAAGTTCCATCCCGATCTCTCCAGTCCAATCCGGTCACGTATCCCCCCCCCCAATCGTTGTCGGATCCGGTCCGGAAATGAAAAAGATCACCACAGGCATGCCCTCTGTTCAGTTATAAAATTTCACTCGAATCCGATCACCCTTTCCAAAGTTACGCATGGCTAAATATTCCGGATTCCCCCTCCCTCCGATCCACCCACGACTATCGGATCGAGTGAATTTTTATTTACAAGTCAGTTTGATCGGGTCCCTGATACGCCTCCCAAGTTTCGTCGTGAAAATCCCAAAAACTGTCATCACCAGAATTCCGTGAAACTCCTCTCCACCTCCCCCCCAAGTGTCCGGGTCCAGTCCAAACGTGTAAACAAATTATCTGGAGCAGATTCTTGTTCTTCCCAGCAAGTTTTACTCCGATCCCTCCATTATAACCGTTTCTCGAGATTTCCGGTCTTCCCCCACCCCAATTCCCCCATAGCTGTCGAATCCGGTTCGGACTTCAAATGGAACATCAGAGATATGTCATTCATTCAGGTATTAAGTTTCGTCCCAATCCGATCACCCGTTCGAAAGTTACACAACACTCAATTTTCCATATTCCCCCGCACTGCACCACAGATACAAACCCCTTTGACCCTCGAATGCACTAGCTCTTTCCAATGTTAACAGAGTGATCCAGAGCAGACCTACTAGTGTAAAGAAAGGGGTAGGGGTTTTACAAAAACTACTAAATTTTCCGGATTCCCCCGCCCTCTACTCCCTCCCCGGTGGTCGGATCGGGGAAGTGATTATTTGCAAGTTAGTTTGGTCGGGTCCCTGATATGCCTGCCAAGTTTCATCGTCCTAGCACATCTGCAAGTACCCTAACTCGCGATCACCGGACCGACCGACCGACAGACCGACCGACCGACCGACAGACGGAAAAGTGATCGGTATATGGCACTTGAGCGAAGCTGCAAGTGCCATAAAAAGCAGTAGTAGACATTTTGGACTCGCCAAATTCTCAGAGGGAACACTTGAGCGGGGGGCTGGAAGTGTCGTACCGATCCGCAGGTGCGGATCTCCTGATACTCAGCACTCGGCCGATGCGTGGTTGGGGCCAAATCATCCTACGCTTCCCGTGCTTTTCCCTATATTTCTCTCGGTATCCATTCGAAGCAGGGTGAACTTTTTGTCATGCCTTGCAGGAAACGCCACTAACCCTCGCCCCAAACTGAACGGTAGGCGATAATAGTTGCGTTTTTGCTGATACCATGATATCTGATATACGGTCTAAAGTCGTTTTTGCAGTTATCGTGGTATCTGATACCACGGTCAAAAGGCGTTTTTGCAGTTGTCGTGGTATCTGGCCAGTTACCGTGGTAACAGATATTCAGATATCACGGTCCGACCGTAGTATCTGGTCGTGGTATCTGGAAAACGCATCTCACTTTCATAAAATTTTGTCAAATTGGTGAGGAAGAAGTTCAGCACTTAGTGATGTAACTGGATATCAGTTTTTATTTTGGGATAACTTCGAAAAGTGGAATTTCGGCAATAGTCGTTTTTGCAGTGGACCGTATATCAGATACCACGGTAACTGCAAAAACGACTAATTCCAGATCCAGTTACCGTGGTAACAGATACCACGGTATCCGCAAAAACGCAACTAATGATACTCGAAGCAGCGACAGTTCGCTTGCGAGTCCAGCGTGCTAACCATTCGGCCAGGACGGACACGGGGAGCTGCAAGTGCCATTAACGGAAAAGAAAATATCAATTTGCTCAAATTACCGACTCCTTTGGGCTGTATCCCACTCAGTTCCTTGGGATTCACCACCCAATAGTAGAACTTTAACGTATGAACGGTTTGAAGGACCGTCGACACTCGACGCACTGATGAGTAGAGATGCGTGTCGTTTACAAAATCAGTGGCGAGGTGTGAGTAGAGCTTAAGCTGAACGGTGACTGGCGCGTGGATCCAAAGTCCAGGGTTGAAAAGTATGTGGTCCAGTAGCTGGAAAGAAGAAAAATGATTAGCAATTCAACTCGACAAAAAACGTGCAAAGCAGAAAAAAGTTGTTACGGATGCCCCAACCGAAACCAAAAACATATCATGCAGTGGCATCATGACAACAAACCCAGGTTAATTACACATACTCAAAATTCAATAACTCTATCTGGGCTAATAAACTAATGAGCAAATCGGGCAGTGGCGTATTTCAGTAAACCTTGGGGGGGGGGGGGGGCTAAGAACAATTTGGTCCCCAGGCTTATTACACAGAAAATTTGAGTGTTTTGTTTCAGTTTAACAAAAAAGCAAGATTACTTATGTGTCTTGTACCCTACAAGAATACACGGAATTATTTTGACTCTCTTGAGGGATTTTTTTTTCCGCGTCCCAACAACATCAAACTAACAGTTCGATCGCCAATTTGAATTTCAATGAGGACGTTGTTTTTCCTTCTATAAAATCGCGAGCGGCAGATACAAAGAAGA
The DNA here is from genome assembly GCA_023053555.1 of Branchinecta lindahli. Taxonomy (NCBI): domain Eukaryota; kingdom Metazoa; phylum Arthropoda; class Branchiopoda; order Anostraca; family Branchinectidae; genus Branchinecta; species Branchinecta lindahli. The sequence goes on from JAKZAO010000010.1 coordinate 11,475,463, forward strand.
TGCTAAACGCCTGGTGGTAAAATATATTCCGAAGGGTCCCGGAACTAGCAGCCCAGCAAGCTTGTTTATTGACAGAATGCAATTTGGTGACGCTGTTGATAAAATAGAGACTTATTATTTCAAATTGCAAATTTCTCTTGTACCTTCCTCGACATTATTGGAATTCCCGTACAACCATAAATTTTTGCCCTCTGACCCTTGTTCTTCAATTGCCCATGATCTTCACGTTTCTGCCCTTGGCCATTTCTCCGCAGTCCATATAGGAAAACGATTTTTTAGACCCGATTAATCCCCTTTTTTATTTATTTTGATCTTGTGAATTTTCAAAATTATTCAAAGCTCAGTGTATTTTTGTTTCCTTTTCTTTCTCTGTACTGCGCTATTTCCCTCTTCCTAGTGCGTAAATAAAAATGTCATCATCACCGTCAATATGATATGATATATTTGCTTAAAGCCCAAGGGCCATCACATTATAAATAAACAACAACAAACAAACAAACAAAAATCTCTTCTCATAAATCCTAATTACAAAAACTCTTCCCTGTGTTTCCAATCTATCCTCAAAAACCTTCCAAGTTGCCTAACCCCAAATAAACTTTTCTCCTTAAACTTTTCAACCAACCAACCTTCCCCAAAAATTTGCTCACCAAATATTTCAATTCTAAAATCATTCAACTCCACACATTCGCACATGTAATAAATATGCAACGGCTACAACAAGTTTTATTAGCAATATTAGCAACAAATCAGTACATCTAATCTATACACTTTCTCAAAATGAAGTTCACATCTCAAAGGTGACGCGTCAAAAAAAAAGACTTACCTGTTTCAGTAGCAGGTCAGCATGTTGACTGGGTGACGTCATCAAAAACTTTGAAAAATTCAGGAATGCTTGCAAGACTTCCATTGTTAAATGATTCTTCTCTGACTTGTAAAGAAGATTTGAAATGACAAGTAGACCTCGGGACTGAATCATCTGTTGCTGGAATGTGACCGAGCTTTGGAGCAACTCAGCAATGAAGGCGAGCAACTTACCGCTGGAAAAATAGAGGCCGTCACTGAATGCTTTAAAGATTGAAACATCCAAATCTTTTTTTTACATTCATATTCAGCCTATTCCTTCAGCCCAAGCTGACTTACGCGAATCACATTTGTCAATGCAAAACGGATACGTCAGCTACATTTTATTAGAGCTATACTTCGGCCCTTCTTGGCAAGGGTTCTCTTCAGGCTCAAGCGGCTCAAGCCGGAAAATGAACTTGTGGAAAAAAGACTTATCTTATCCTTAAATATCTGATTTTGTGAACTTCTTCCCTGAAAACTGCTTGGAGTTAAAGCTGGTTGCCGTGATTTCATTTTGGACAGAGGTGCTGTTTTTGCTGCTTGATTGGGTCGTCGAAAGATTAAAGATAGTTCTGCATTTTGGTTTGGAGTTGAATGTCTCTTCTTCTTCTTTCCAGCTAAGATCGATACTTGTCGGTGATATGTCTGGTCGATTTGAAGTTCTGTACTTCGGTGACAGATTTTCCTTCAGCCTAAGGTGACTGCAAATCTTATTTGACAATGCAAAACGGATACGCCAGCTACATTTTTTAGAGCTATATTTCGGCCGTTCTTGGCAAGGGTCCTTTTGTTGAATCAACTTCAAATAAAAATTTTGCTTTTAACAAACCTTTCGGTTTTGGCCAGATTCTGGACGAACTACTTGTCCGGCGAGAAAACGGTTTTCATCATCGTCTTCAGCATGTCTTCTTACCCCTTAATGGATTATCTCATTAGCAGTTTAAAATTATTTTGTTTGCCCCTTATTTTGAACCCCCTCCCCGACACCTAAATCTAGGGCTACAGAGCCCATTTACGAACTCGACCTTTCCCTTGAACCAAAGATTCCTCGCATAAAGTTTCATCAAAACATCTCATTCCCTTCAAGAGATATCGTCCACACAGACGGACGGACGGACAACTTTTGCGATGTCATTGGTATCCCTCTAGCCTACTTACGTTTTGGGATCCCAAAAATAAATACTCGCAATGTACGAAAATATAATGCGTTGCTGGAGTCCTAATTGTAACTGAGGATAAATGGTACTTTTACATGTTACGAAACATTAATGTAACTAGATAGAGGAGGAACTGCAGCACAAACGTTGGAAAGTCCAGAGAAAAAAAAACAGATGTCGGAATTATAGAAAAATAGACATCTTACCAAACAGTGTAGTCTGGCTTTTTACTATCTTCTTCGCTGACCATATCCAACTGCGCAAAAAGGGGATACAAGACTTGGACGCCACCAACCGAGTTGAGACTCGCCTGAACGGAGAATGTGACCACGGAGTGCACATCCTGAAAAAAATGGTGCATATAACATTATATGCATATATATATTCTTTTCTTTTACACATTCCAACGAGGGGCTGCCCCCTCTCCGGCACTTGGTATACACCATGTTGCGCGCGCCCCCCCATCCGCCACCCTCGATCAGCCACGCGCGCCACTCATCCGCCACCCATCCACCACTATTCCACCACTCATCCCCCACGCGCGCCATTCATCCGCCACCCTTCCGCCACGCGCGCCATTCATCCGCCACGTCCACCACCCTTCCGCCACCCATCTGCCAAGCGCGCCACACTTCCGCCACGCACGCCACCCGCCACCCGGTGTACACCGATTTTGAGAGTGGGAAACCCCTCGCGTTCCGCTTTTGAAAATGACGGGTCATAGTTAAATTACTTACTTATAACTGTGAAGAAGGATATTATGAAATGATATTTCTTAAGCCACAAATAGGCCAGGACACACAACTAACACGATCTGTCGCACTAACCAGATGGACCTTGCAAAGATACACGTAAGCCTGTAACTTGCGTGGGAGGATCTCCTGGCAGGCAGCCACCAGAAACAAGACCAAAAGTTCCGATGGGATCCCAAAGATTCAATATCTGATCCAGACAATTAGGTTTTGTCTTCGCCAGATCCAGTCTTCGCCAGGCCAAACAGCTAATCATTAAGAAATCCAAGCTCAGATATGGATTCAGCATGTGCATTACTTCTGTGAATTTTGCGGTTTTGGCGAACTTCAAGAACTACTTGTCCGGCGAAAAACTAAAGCTCAAAAACGGATTCAGCGTATCTCCTTACCCCTATATCCAACATCTAATCAACTTCAAATAAAAATTTAACTTCTAACAAATTTTCCGGTTTCAGCCGGATTCCGGACGAACTATATGTCCGGCTAAAGAGTGATTGTCATATACGGATTCTGCATCTCTTCTTACCCCTAAATCTATCATCTAATCAACTTCAAATAAAAATTTAACTTCTAACAAATTTTCCGGTTTCAGCCGGATTCCGGACGAACTATATGTCCGGCTAAAGAGTGATTGTCATATACGGATTCTGCATCTCTTCTTACCCCTAAATCTATCATCTAATCAACTTCAAATAAAACTTTTACTTCTAACAAATTTTCCGGTTTTGGCCGGATTCCGGGCAAACTAGTTGTCCGGCGATAAAATGGTTCTCGTATTCTTGTTCAGCATGTCTTCTTACCCCTACATCAAACATCTAATCAACTTCAGATAAAACTTTAACTTCTAACAAACTTTCCGGTTTTGGCCGGATTCCGGGCGAACTACTTGTCCGGCGAGAAAATGGTTTTCATATTCGTGTTCAGCACGGCTTCTTACCCCAAAATCAAACATCTAATCAACTTCAAATAAAACTTTTACTTTTAACAAACTTTCCGGTTTTGGCCGGATTCCGGGCGAACTACTTGTCCGGCGCGAAGATGGTTGTCATATTCTTGTTCAGCATGTCTTCTTACCCCATAATCTACTATCACATTGACTGTTTCAAAATATTTTGCTTGTGCCTTAATTTGACCCCCCTCCCCCGCCCCTAAAAGTAGGGCTACAGGGCCCATCTACGAACTCGACCTTACTCTTGACCCAAAGAATGCTCACACCAAGTTTCATCAAAATATCTCATTCCCTTCGAGAGTTATCGTGCTCACAGACAGACGGACGGACGGACGGACGGACGGACAGACAGACAGACAACTTTTGCGATGTCATAGGTATCCGTCACTAACGTTTTGGGATCCCAAAAAAGACTGGCGCCTATTCGTGATTGCCCTAGGAATCTCGTTAAAACTAGGCGGAATTCCATACAAGCCTTACAGACAACTATATTATATTTTAACCTCCGAACACTAAATTTCTTAATTAATTACACTCATTGAATATACATAACATACAGAATATATTAAAGGTTAACTTCAGACATCGAGGCTGATATCGGAAAATAACAGCGAGATGGACATTGAAAATAACCTGTCCGAGCCGAAGGCGAGGCAGGTTATGGAAAATATCAGCCGAGCCGAAGGCGAGGTTGATATTTTGAAATGGCCGTCGAGCTTGTGATTCCGATATCAGTCGAGATGGAGGTATGTTAACTATTATAACTTTTTCGAACAGAATTTCCGCTTTTCGGGGCTGAAAATAATCCAGCCAATCACGTTTCAGAATTAGTCATAACAACCTCCGGGGAGGTTGATATGACAAATAACAACCTCTCCAGCAGGTTGTTATGACTAATTCTGAAATGTGATTGGCTGGATTTTCCGTGGCGTTTTCATTGTGAAGTTTATCGTAATATAACTGACCGTGGGTCATAGGAAGATATACATTACACACCTGTTCGAGAAAAGTTATATATATATATATATATGTGTATATATTTGAATATACTTTATATGTAAATTGAACATATATATTTGAATATATTATATTTGACAACGCAAAACGGATAAGTCAGCTACATTTTATTAGAGCTATATTTCGGCCCTTCTTGTGACAAGTTCATTTTCCAGCTTGAGCGGCTTGAGCCTGAAGATGACCCTTGTCAAGAAGGTCCGAAATATAGCTCCAATAAAATGTGGCTGACTTATCCGTTTTGCGTTGTCAAATATGATTCACAGTCAGCTTGGGCTGTAGGAATATCTACTGAATATATTATTTGAACATTATATTATTTATAATGTATAATATATTATACGTTAATTATAGCTTTCAGCAAACGTACCTTCCTCAAGAAGATGGCGGATCAAATCAACAGACACCTCAAAAAGACGAAGAACATTTATAAATCCAAAATAAAATTTCCCAAACTTCAATTCAAAGTTTGTGCTAAGACAACCCTTCAATAGTTTGCTATTGTAGTTTGTTATTATTCCTTTAATTTTACTGTTTTATAAGCAAGTAACAAAGCCAACATAATGAAACGATTAGAGAAATGTTCAAACAAGCATACCACTACTGTATGGTCGTCTGGTTGAATAAATACTATCACCATACAAAAATAAAAATAGAAACTCTTTCGCCTTAGGTTGAACGGGTAGGCTATTCATAACTCCGACAAAATTTCCAACGTCCATTTCAACATGAGGCAAATTTCCGTGCTAACCAATCAATATGAAACATACATCAAAGGATTATACGGAACAAGAAATAATGTAATTTGCGCAAAATCGGTTGCTTACTCGATTTGTCTTTGAAAGCGCTGCCGCTTTGACTGCCGGGACAATTCAATCATCTGGACAACGCAATGATAATATCGATAATTTTAGCACTTCGACCTGTTAGGTCGGTGTCACAACAGTTCTATAAATCCCTTTCAAACAGAAGAAACCATCGAGTATAATGTCGAAATCACTGTCTGCTAGTCTATATCAATTTCCATATCTCAGATAATCAAAGACGTGGATGGCCTATAAACGATCCAATTTCGGGAAGTTCCTGAAATTCCAGAAAGCAATTTGTACGAGCTATTCCGAGAGCCGACCACGGAGTCAAAGGTAGACCGAGCGAAGACTCAGAAGGTGGAACTATTTAATTTGTTTCTAGGTCATCCAAATTTAAATAATAAGGACCCCTGACCACAGAATAGAAGATAAGCGAGGACTCAGAATTTTTCTCCTGGCTGATTGACAAAATCTTGCTGGAGGGTTACATAAATCCTTTTCTCTGACCCCCTACTCGGCTTTGGAGTAGAGACTACTGATATATAACACCAGTACACCGTGCAGTCCCATGATATCAGTCCTATCCTACCCAGTGCCAAAATTTTCTGGTATTCCCCTGATGTTAAAAGAAAAAAGTTCCAACCGTGCGATAACAACTATTATCGCCCTTGGAAAAACAGTTTTTAACTTTCCCATGTGTTGCCGTCCAAAAAAGACGGTGTTTTGAAAGCCTGATTTCAGCCACTTCACACCATAATTCAGTCCAGAGGAATTACATCACCATTAGCCTAGGTAAACAGCCATGCCTCACCTAGCTCTTAGATCTTGGAAATTCTCATCTTGGAACAGAAGTGGCTTAGCTCACAGCTCATGTGATAAAATCCAACTGGAATTTGGCAAAACCAAACAAAAGCAAAGCACCTTTTCTCTAAACAAAAGCCCATCATGGTTTCTGTGGAATCCAAAACGGCATGCCGGCAGTGCTTTTCAAATATCACGCCAGGCATTACAATGTTGTCGCTTGCGCTTATTGCGCTGCACAGTGTACTAGTGTTATAATCATTATCGCCCTTGCTTTTCTTCGGGCGATAGACCATCGACCTCAGCAAGGGCGATAATATATAATATGAATGAATGAATGAATGATTTATTTGCACATTAAAGCCCTCAGGCCATCATGCAACAAAACAATACAAAAAATCAACAATCTGGCATACGTATAATTACACTAAATACTTTATAAACACTATAAACACAACTTTCTCATCAAAAGAAATCTTTCCGGTGTTTCAAAGCTAACTTGAGGAACTTCCCTACATTTCTTATTTCTTTAAAATCTTTACTTCCCATCATTTTAATAATCCATTTCTTATCATTTCCCCCCACCCCGAAAATCTCCTCCCTTAGTTCCCGCAACTCTATACAATCACACAAAAGGTGGCATACATCCTCATTCATTTCTCCACACATTGGGCAGAAGTAGTAAGGACCCGATCTTTCCTCTTTTTTACCCATATATTTTCTTCTTGCACCGAGCGGTAACCCATCAGCCCTCAAACTTATTAACAAACCCAACTCTTCCCTGCTTAACCCTGCCTTAAAATAAATTTCCTCCCCCCATGTCTCTTTTGACCCAGCGTACAACCTCAGAGATTCAGACTTACTCACCTCACATAACCACGTCTGTATCTCTTGGTCTTGAAGTGTCTGTCTAACTACTCTAGTCACTCTTCCTAACTCCCATCCTGGACCTTCCCCTTCGTTCCACAAATTACTTAAACCTGTATTATCTAAAATACACTTAATCTGGTGTGCCCAAGACTGCTTCCTTCCATCACACAATGATTCTAGGTATGCCTCCTTTAATAGTCTTGATTGAGGCATAATCAAAATCCTTTCCCAAAAATTTACCATGCTTGCCAACCTCCTACTCCTTAATGACAATAGACCTAAATCACCCTTCACCACTAGACCATTAATTCTATTATTTACACCTAGGATCCTTTTAAAATAATTTAATTGCAACTTATCTAATTTCCCAGCTACTGCATATCCCCATATCTCTGCTCCATAATGGATTATCGGCACTACTTTCGAAAAAAATACTTCTTTAACCATTCTTACATTACTACTATTTCTCAAACTACTAGCATGCAACATACTTACACACCTTTTACCTTTCGTAACACAATATTCTATATGTTGACTTGGTCCCCCACGTGCACTCATCTTACATCCCAAATACATCCATTCTTCCTTAATCTCAATTTTTCTCCCCTTAAACACGAATTCCGGATTCTCTAGTCTTTTCCCTCCCTTTCTAAATATCATTACTACTGTCTTATCTACATTCAACTCAAGTCGTTTTTTATCCAAATACTCACCCAGAAACTGTAGTAGCTTTTGCAGTTTCTGTTCGGATTCTGCAATCAGAACAATATCGTCTGCAAACAGTAGCAAGCATAGCATTGTAGCACGAAGCGTTATCGTTGGTGCCGCTCGCTCTTCCATAAATTTCTCAATATCATTCAAAAACAAACTAAACAGCTTTGGTGATAGCGTACAACCTTGCTTCACGCCTACGTATGATCTTACACTCCTAGAAATTTTACCCATCACCCGTACAACAACTTTTACCAATGTATACATTTCACACACAATCAAAATAAATCCAGTGGGTAATCCCAGCTGCAACAAAGCCTCCACCAGTAACTTACGACTTACGTTATCGAACGCACCTTTAAGGTCTACGAACGCTACAAACAAACGACCCGTTCTCTTTCTTGTATATTTCTTTACTAACACATCTAACACAAAAATCTGGTCTAGTGTACTGTAACCCTCTCGAAATCCTGCCTGTAATCCACTTATATTCCCTTTCTTTTCTAACCATCTTTTTAATCTATTGTCTATTGCCCTACAGAATAATTTACTCACCGTATTTCCCAACTGGATCCCTCTATAATTACCATGTTGACTTTTGTCCCCTTTCTTAAATATCGGGACCAAAACCGATATACACCACTGGGTTGGCCATACTACGTTCTTCTGGATCGAAGAGAATACCAAAGCCAGAAGCGGCACCAAAAAAACGCGACCCCACTTCCAAAGCGCAGTGGGAATACCATCAGTCCCTGGCGCCGACCCACCTTTCATAGTTTTCATTGCTGTCCAAACTTCCTCTTCTTTAAACGGCTGTAGTAGCTGAAGGTCCTCGTCGTCCAATGGTATCTTATCTGCACTTCTAAGCTTCTCTTTTATTTCTTCAAGCTCTATCTGTTCCCTCATATTGACCATATTGACAAATAATGTAGAAACATTTCTGATTTATCTTCGGTATCGACTCTTACCGTTTGTCTAAAATGCGTTTCCGCGTGTATGGCTGTTGAGGTCGACAGAAGATGCCATCACTTGAAAACGTTACTGGATTACCATCTTTACGAAAATCTATTGAGCTCGATAAGAGCTCCACGGCAGAGACACTTTTATTCAACAGTGCTACCCGAGCACCGTTGAACAAAAGTCTTGTCTTGAGCTCAACTCTGGCGTCGCCCATTAAGGTATTCACGCGAAAATGGCTTAAGAGGAGGATGGCATCCACGATACAACACATATCATGAGAATAGCGAAATATGGATTCGAATTTCAGTTGTCCAAAGCCGTACACTCGAAAATGTCTCCTAGGTCAGATCCGGAAAATTCACCATCTGGTGGAGTTCGGGTGATTACCCATTTTTTGTCTAGATTTACTTTTTGACAGTTAGTTTTGTTGGATCGAAATACAAATCAATACTCTGCAAGTCTTTGATACACCAAACATGTGTGCAACACACACGACAACGAAAAACTATTTTTGAGCAACAAAATCTTTGTGGGATCGCGGAAAAACGCCTTAAGTATAAGCTGCTATGCAGCGAAACCGCGAACGGCTCAACTCATTACCTGTAGCATCAAGGCGTGAGGAGTATGAACGAAGTAGGAAACATTTCCTCTAGGTGCTGACTGCAGACACAGCTGACTGTCCGTAGCCACGGGGTTGTACGTGAATATGAGAGCGCTGGCCAGCTTTCCATCATACAACACCTAAAAGAAAGAAAGCTCTTAGTCGAGAACTCCGGCAGAAACGGCTGCAATGAATTTATGAGCAATGCATCTTTCTGCTCCGGAAATACGGTTCCGGACCGGAATCTCTTCCAAGATTTTCGGCACCAAAATGTTCCATTCCGAAAAGTTTATACTTTTTCAACTCCATCTCCATTACAGTAACTCCTCTCTAACTTATAAAAAGCAAACTTATAGCTTTAAGTATTTCATTTACCTCCTTCCGTCTTCATTCCAAAATATGTTCTAAGTAAATCAAGACCTGCATTCTTATGACACCCGAAATTCTTGTGACATCATCCAAGAAGAGCACTCAACAAAAAAAGCTTTTTTTTTATTAGATTTTTTGCGAAGACTATTTGGAATCTATTACCGTTAGATATCCGGAATTCGGATAGCCTTATTTTCATCCAAGCGAGCAGCGAAAGATCATTATAGGAAAACTGTTTAGTGTTAGCCTATCCACTTTTAGCCCCCCCCCCTTTCTTCTGTTTTCTTTCTTTCTTGTTCCTTGTTTCCCTTATTTTTCTATCTTTTTCATCTAAAGTTGAAACAGTAGGTTATTTTTTCCTCTCCTCCCTTTTTCTTTATATAGAGTATTCAGTTAGTTGATTTCGTTTTGTTGTTTAATTAATATCGGTTGTTTCCCTGCCCTAGCCAAAAGCACTCTTTTTGTGCTTTCCTGGCAGGAATGTAGATTGTGTATATGTTGTCTTTAAATTTAGTCCAATAAAAGAAACCAATGAAACAATGAAAAATCCTTTTGAGGTTTTGATTAGCTAAGATACAAAAATAATTCCACAAAAATAATTATAATATTTTTATACACCACAACCTGTCCCTTACCTTGCACTGATAAGATATAATACCAATTGATGATATATTACCGAAGATGCGGTTAATGCCGAAGCGATCAATAGTTTCAAGTGCATTGTTGATAGGATTTTTTAATCTGATCAGTTCGACTACACCGTTCAGTTGTAGCGCCTATGTGAATCCTTTTAGTGTATATTTGTTGCGACAGTGTCTAGTGCAGTGTTGTCAAACAATTAATGTGTTTTGTAGGGAGAGAAGCCTCGGCTTAACCTCTTTTTCTATTAAAGTTTAACTGAAAAGCCAACTCATTTGTGGGTCATTCAATTGGATACACTGAATTATTTGGATTCTGCAAAGGGATTTTTGATTTTCCACTATCTGCTCTAGTTATGAGGTACAGAATATCTCCAGCCGTCCCCACAGAGTAAATTCTACTATGACGCGGGAAATTTTAATCTCAACACAAATGCTGCTTTTCAGTGGGCAGTTGTGAGATCGGTGAAGATTGCTTAGTACCTGAACAAAAAAAATTTGATAAATCTTCCTCGTAAGGCATACAGTAAAAATACAAGCGCATAGAGGCACCACTAATTTCCACTATTTGAAAATCGATTATTCGTGAATAGCGGAACAACGAAGTAGCTCATTTTCAGCGGGTCTTCAAGCCAATTTAAGTGAATAAGTGATGGGTAACTAGATTGTCCTATCCTAGCCCTTTTCGGTTAAACTTTAATAAATAATCAAATATATTTGTTTATTTATTATTACATTTGACGTTAAGCTTGCAGTTTATCAATTATTTACTCTCCAGTCTTGAAGGATTCAAATAAGTGACAGCCTAGCTGAAACTCAGTTTAGTGCGCAATACGTAAAGGCGAAAGCCTGTTTTCTGCACTTATGTTTATCACTGGTAGGCTACAATTGACAATATTTTCTCTTCATGAACCTTTCACATTCATGAACTGCAACTTGTGACACTTCTGTGTCGCTCCAGGGAATTGAGGAAATTAGGTTCTGTTCCCCAATTGCCCATTTTAAGGGCAGGAGGTGGGAAAGTTAGCAGCTGACGGATGGTCATTTCAGTGAGAGAGTAAGAACGCTAATCAAGCTTCCTGTAGGCAAGGGAAGTATTCCCACGACGGGATGCTGGGCTGCCAGACCTTGTAAAACATGCTCCCAGGTAAAGAACGACACACATACGTAATTTCTCTTTCGGAGTGTTGACTAGATAGGACACTCTCAAACTATGACACAACAGATTTGTTAAAATGGGCCTTTGCACAAACAAACGGGTAGAAAGATAAGCGATTCCGCGATGATCAACCTGGAACAGTTGAGCGGTGCACACTTGCGTTTCCGCAAATCAAGAGCGGCGCACGCATATGCCGCGGAAAAACGCTTTTAGCCTGGAAGTTTTATTAGTCGAGTTACAGAATAGAATAGTGATTTATTCGCTCACACTTTCACGGTAACAATACCAAAACTGGTGAGTACTGTCATGCACAAATTCGTCAACATAACATAAACATTTAAAAATACGTATAATGGTCAAAGGCTATTAAAATTTCCACAATCATTGGTATAAAACTATTTTGGTAACGGCTGTGTTTGACCGCTACTGGTTGGAATATTGGGACCTTCGTAGAGACCGCTCGCTCTCGCCTTTCCCTAACATTGTTGTATGGGGGAGGGAGAAACTCGATGTAGATCGGGTGTGAAATAAGTTTTTTACCGATCTCGAGGCATAGGTTTCTCCAAGGTATCAATTTTGTACGTGCTTAGAAGAAGGGAGGAGGGTACTTCGGGTACTATTTATCGGTCCTTCGTTGCAAGGTTCCTTTTCAGGCCGTAGGCCTATAGGTGTGAAGTTTCGCTGTTTTGACATGGAGGTGTAATGAGGGTAAGCCAAATTTCTGGCGGAATACCTACACTACGAATCAGACGATTTGTAGCTGAATTTGAATTTCCCGTCAAATTCGAGCCACAAAATCGTGACTGGTTGCGGAAACACACATGTGGGCCACACATACGACCGCCGAAACACTTAGTGCCAGCCACAACCGACCCACAAACGCTTTGTGGGGTCGCGAAAGAGCACCTTAAAGCATAACTCGCACTATTTACTTTTTACGTTCCAATATCCAAAACTACTTAAATACCGTAAAAATAGACTCTGCTTTTAACAAATTTTCCACGGCTTTGTCTGTTTTAAGCCTCTTCCCAGGCCCATTTACTTTTAGCAAAAACTTTGAAAAAAAATTTGATAGCCGGTTTTACGCATTAATACCATGGTACGCGAACACTCGTCGAGCCGTGTATCGTGCATGGAAACTATGGAATCGTGGCAAGTGCAAAGGTGTCGCTAACGGGTTTAGAATGTAACATAAATATGAAATTTGGGTCTCCAGAGTTTAAAATCAATTGATGCATTTATGGAAGTAGGTTGCATAGGCATTCTAGGTACGACGGGTCCTTTAGGCAGTTTGGCTTAAGGAGCTTTGAATGAAAGAGTACTGAACTCAGTCCCTCATCCCCCATCTTTCTCCCTGGCAACAGATTTACCCCAAGCTTTACGGAGGAGTAACTAGGCCCAAATAAGACATGGGCAGAAATACCAAATCCAGTGACCTAATCCTAGAAGAAGCTTCTCTCTCAGAGGAGAAAACTATAAAAACGCCCTCCTTTGGCGGCTTAAACTAATTGCTTTCCCCTATCCCCCCACCCGTAATGCTACAGAAGGGACAATCGACTTTGAGCTCAAGAGGGAGACATAAGGTACGATGTCTTATCATCTGATTGATGCAACGACAGAGCCTGCAAAGTGTGACCACCTTCTAATTTACCACCTGTTGATTTTCTGAGAAATTCCCTTGAAACATCATCGACCACAGTGTGCTGGTCAATATCAAGAACAAATAACGAGACAGAACTGCCGTCTCACGATCTCGGTCATACAAACATGCTGAGTCGAGTAAAATACGACCGACTCCCGATGGAAACGAGCGGCTTCGCGCCACATCACGTTTCGTTACCTTACAAATAGCTAGATCGCCGGTAAGTTACTAAAGAGGAAATCTAGAAGTCAACGCTGATTGGTTCTATCACAGCGGATCAGCGCGCGGAGTACGCCTCCTGCTCGCCTCTTTCGATATTTCTTGTGCGATAGGCAACGGTGAAGACGGAAGAGAAGTAAACGGGTGCCAACATCAGCTCAAAGCTAGAGTAAATACTTCCAGGTCCGCTCCGATTTGTCGGGGTTTTCATAGTCGCTGCATTCGACTAAGACAGAAGTTCTTACTGATCATCTGTTCTTGATATTCGAATTCTGACTAAGTACTGTAGTAGTTTTCCACATTTATATTTCCAGGCAGATTTCCTTTAATCACAAGTCACGGTATTCCTGGTTCGATGTTCCTGGTTCGATGTTCCAACGCGTACCTGACTCATTTCAAACTATACAGTTCTAAATACATCACAGAACAACAATTCGGTTCGTTATACCGTACGAAATATTTTTGAACAATCTATGTATTGATTGACTGATTGAGACCTATACCTAAAAATACATACGTCTGACCAATGAGATATTCGGAAGCAGAAAGCGGGAGTCTGATCTGATTCGAAAAGATCCAGACATAGCGCATGCAAAAATCGGTGTAGTGCCGTTAATACAGATGAAAATGACATAGGAAGTTCGAAAACTCAAAAACGACAATGTATGACCGATTAGGCCGGACGTATAGTGAATCAGTTATATAGGTGCGACAGACCCTTTAAATCGTCGTCGGCTTTGGTCAAAGTCTGAATAGTTTCTCTACATCTCCATTTTCCAAGAAATGACTTAAGTTTCATCGGCCACAGTTTCACTCCCTCAAACTGAGAAAAACAGAGCTCAGGTCTCACTAAAAATAACTGGGACAAACAGACCAAGAGATCGTACTTCCTAAAAGGAGGAAAGCAGACATACGGATAGCTCTTTTCACAGGGCACCTACTCCCACTATTCAATTATACCTCTGTGACTGCACTCTAAACCGTCTGCGTCTAGTAGGACACTTTTTCTGGCGGTAAACTCCCTCTTCGCTCTAAAGCAGAAAAGCTCTACGGACCGAGAAAGCACTTGCCTCAGAGCCGCCCCAGGACATTTTATTCGAAAGATGCCCTAGGGCAAATGAGACTCGGGAAAGAAGGCGGGCCTAAATGACCTCGTTTAACGAGTCCATTGAAACTGCGAGACAAGAACAACACTACAGAGGCAGAACTTAATCATTTATTTACTTCCTCGAAGGAAGGGAAGCGAAAGTTTTTCTTTATGGGTCGGAGGGTGAGGGGGCGGGGGTCGTTAACACGAGAAGACTCTTGGAGCCGTAGAATAAAGGCCGAAGTGAAAATAGGCCAGGCGAAGCAACCAGGGATTCCTAGCTAAAAACTTCAGCGTTCACACTATCAGAAGTTTCATAACAGGTAACAAAAGGATGCGCGGTTTCAATAGACAAAACTTGGGATTGTATCAATTGGGATTTTACAAACGTTATGCGTTGAGCGTTAGTATTCCCAGGAAGAGTAAAAAAAAAATGCCGAATAAGGCATCTGTTGACTTTTCTGAGATCATGACGACAAAAAAAGGGTCAGCAGATGTTTTTCCGTCGGTGTTCCGGCTCTTCTTGTATGCATAACGTTTCAACGGGTAACATTAGAAAGACAACAGCTAACATCTTAATTGTTCTCTGTTGAAACTGCGCATCCTGGGGTTATCTGTTATAAAACTTCTGACAGTGCAACCAAGCTCCGAAACATCGAAACAGGTGGCGCCTTTTTTGGTGAAGGGAAAGAGAATTAAATAAATTTAAATTTTAGGGGGGTCAATAATTCCGAAGCTTTTTGTTTTTCTGATAAAACACAGTTACTAAAATCGTGAACTTATAAGGAGCACAGTTCGAGCGTACTGTAATCTGGTTAACTTTGTACCACGACTGGAAATCTCAGCCATGGCGAGAAGACTGGTCCGCTCCTGGGTCGACGACCCGAAAGTAACCATCATCACCAACAAATCGGGATTCTACACCCTTATTGCTTGCAAGTGCAATTTAAATCGTGAATTTCGCCCTACGGAGTCGAACGTAATGTAATCTGGTTAGCTTTATACCTCGGCTGGAATTCTTAACCGTGGGGGGAATACTGGTCCGCTCCTGAGTTGACGACCCGAAATTAACCATCATCACGGACGAAGCTTCTCATCGGGATTCTACATCCTTTTTGCTTGCAAGCGCAATTTGCAGGCAGGTCATTTGTAGTGTTGTAAAATTACCGTAAAATAAAAACTCGGTAAGTAAAATAGGTAAAATTGGTAAGATAAGGTAAAATTGGTAAAATAGGGTAAAATAAGGTATTCCATGGAAAATATAGGGTAAAATTGACGTTTTAGAGTAGCTCACATGATTCAGACCTGGATTGAGACAAGGTCGACGTATTTAGTGTCATGTCGGCGCTACGAGTTAGATCAGTAAAAATATCTATCTATTAAATATTTATTTGCATCTAGTGCAATTGGGATGATTGTGCAATTGCATTATTTGCAGGTGGCAAAATTGATTTTGAGGAACTTCAGAGAATTTACTTTTCCGTTCAGTTCCAAATACAAATAGAAAAAGTGACATTAACACTTTGATCACAGTAATAAAGTAATAAAATAGCTCAAGGTGACTTGAGGAGTAACTCGAAGAAATCCCTAATTGTTCCGTTCTCTTCTTATTACCCCCTATCGAGCTAAAAAAAAAAGACTTGCTGTCGGTAACCAAATCGACCAGTTGATCCTCTAATACTGTGTGTCCAGGACTTTCAGTAGTAGTCTAAGGCATATTGGCCTAATCTCTGTGCATTATTTCCTTTTCTTTGGACATGGGCTTCATGTCAATGCCTGCATACTGCAGGTAGCAACACAATAACACATGACAATACTAATTAGGCGATACTAAGTTAAAATAAAACATAGCACTTGCCCATAAAACATGGCATAGCAGACCTGCACAATTGGTAGGCTACTACTGTCACTTTCTTCCAAATTCCGCCCTTCTATTCACGGTGTTTTCCCTTTAAAAACCAGATGTCATACTCATGTTTTACTTTCTGATGCCGCCCTGGTCCCTGGAGTCCCTGGGTAGTTTTGCTGTGACACCAGATGTAAAGATGTCAATGGAATACGGGTAAATTCGTAAAATGATGTTTGAAAACCGGTTTCCTAGTACTCCTTGCAGTCCCTGGGTGGTTTTTTCCGTCAACATGTGTAAAAATGGCAGTAAAATATGGGTAAATTACGTAAAATACCGGTAAAATACGTAAAATACCGGTAAAATACGTAAATGACGTAAATTACGTAAAATAGTAAAATTGGTAAAATACCAATTTTACGGGGGTCCGTAAAATTACGGTAAAATACCGAATTTTCCCGTGACCTATTTTACCATTTACAACACTAGTCATTTGAAATAACAAAACAGGCTGATTTTCAAAATTGTTGATTGCGACGCATAGTTTCAATATAGCCTAACACTGTTTTGAGCGAAAATCTAAAAATTTTGGCGAAAAAGAGTTTTTTTTAATATTTCGAAGCTGTATTGATTCAAGATCATATCTGTGTGGTGTACTTACCCTCCGGTGATTTTCAGGTAACTGTTGATGACTTTCCGTGTCAAATTTGAACTGACTTTTGTAAGAAGGGCCGAGTCGATGGATGGCACAAACTTGGTGAGTGGTGAGGGCCTCGCTGAATAGGTATACTGCTGCCATCTGTCCGCAAAAAACGCGTTCCTCGTCCACCTCTGGAGTAGCACCAATGTAGCATTTGTCGAAGGGCTAGAAAGAAGTAGGTTTAGTGAGAACTAAGAAAAATGAACAAAAAGTAATAAAATAAATAAACATGATTACGTTCTTCAAGTACACTTATTTAAAAACAAACTTAATAACCTTTAAAAATTTTGGCGTACTGACCATTTTCAAAGACAGTCCGAGCATATTCCTAATGAATTCCGTATTCGTTATTTGAAATTTATCTGGGTTTTGAAATAAACTGATTTCGGCATTTGAGTTTCGTATCTATTTTTGGGATCCCAAAACGTTAGTGACGGATACCTATGACATCGCAAAAGTTGTCCGCCTGTCCGTCTGTCCGTCTGTTAGCACGATAACTCTCGAAGGGATTGAGATATTTTGATGAAACTTGGTGGGAGGATCCTTCGGGTCAAAGTACAAGTCAAGTTCGAAGATGGGCTCTGTAGCTCTATATTTGAAGGTGGGGGAGGGGTTTCAAATTAAGGGGCAAAAAAAATATTTGTTGAAAGGTGTTTAAATAGTTGATTTAGGGGTAAGGAGACACGCTGAATCCGAATATGAAAGTTATCTTCTCGCCGGACAAGTAGTTCGCCCGGAATCCGGCCAAAACCGGAAAGTTTGTTAAAAGTAAAAGTTTTATTTGAAGTTGATTAGATGTAAGAAGACATGCTGAATACGATGGTGAAAACCATTTTCTTCCCTGACAAGTAGTTCGCCCGGAATCCGGTGCAAACCGGAAAATTTGATAAGAGCAAAATTTGTATTTGAAGTTGATTAGATATTCGATTTAGGGGTAAGAAAACGTGCTGAACACGATGGTGAAAATCATTTTCTTGCCGGACAACTAGTTCGTCCGGAATCCAGCCAAAACCGGAAAATTTGTTAAAAGCAAAATTTGTATTTGAAGTTGATTAGATGATAGATTTAAGGGTAAGAAAAAACGCTGAATCTATATATGACAATCATTTTTTAACCGGACACATAGTTCGTCCAGAATCCGATTGAAACCGGATTTTTTTTTTAGAAGTTAAAGTTTTATTTGAAGTTGATTAGATGTTCTTTATAGGGATAAGGAGATACGCTGAACTCGTTTCTGAACTATCTTTTGTTTTTGCTGGGCAAGTAGTTTGCTCGGAATTCGGCCAAAACCGGAAATTTGGCAGAAGTACACCAGGAAGTTTCGATCAGTATCGTCAAAATAGATATGGCTTTATACAGACATATCTCAGATGATTAGCCTGGCGAAGACTGGATTTGGCGAAGACAAGACGTAGTTAATATAAAATTTTTGGGATCCCATCGAAAACTTTGGTCTTGTTTCTTCTACCTTCGCCACTTTTCTTGTGTAGATTCATCAGTCAGGCCAATCAGACTTTAAAGTTCGTTTCAGTGTTGTATTCGTTTTCCGTATTGGTTCTTAATTTATGCTACTATCATCAATTTTGGTGGAAAATAAAACATTTATTCACTTCCCTTGTCCATAACAAATCTCAGAGGTGCCCGACTCCTCCAAAAGAATTGCCCCGAAGGAGATATGGCAGAAAATGGTCCACATCTAAAGCTGAATGCATGAATAAGAACGAGACTAATATTTGAACTTAATTTTCATAATGTTTGCAGAGAATCTTTCCGGCCAAAAGGAAAGTCAATAGGGAAAAGAACAAGAGACGTTGGAATAGAGACGGGGGGGGGGGTACAAAGAAGCCTACAAGTTCTGGACATCAAAATGTGAGGAAAACGAAAATATAATTACTACAGACGTGATGTGCAATGAAAGGGTAATGTTTTTGGGATGGCAAACAGGACGTTTCTATGTTAAGACCGAATCTCTAGTCCTAAATTTTAAGAATACCACATTCAATCAATCTATCACATTAAAATCACATTAAATATTCAAATGTCTATTAAGATATGATGGTACCCAACAGATACGGCAGCTGAGATATCGATCCAATCACCATCAACGAACCTTAAACAGCATCTCGCCCATAGTGTTTCTGCTCAGATGTTCTGAAATAGTTGACCATATTTGACAGTGCAAAAACGGATAAGTCAGCTGAAATTTATTGGAGCTATATTTTAATAGTTGACCACTTTACAACTAGACTATGCTTACAGAAAATTACACGCGGCTTCGGCTGTTTTTAGCCTCTTTCCATGTCCCTTGCCTTGGATGACAATCTTGGCAAAATTTGCATAACTGGTCTCCGGACGAATATGATCCTCGCAAATAACAATCGGGAGCATGATACGTCACGTAAAGAGAACAAACGCGGCAAGCGTGATAATTAGTGCATTGCCAAATATTACTTCCCCAAGCTGACTGCGAATCATATTTGACAGTGTAAAACGGATACGTCAGCTGAATTTTATTCGAGCTATATTTCGGACATTCTTGGCAAGGGCCATCGCCAGGCTCAAACCGCTCAAGCTGGAGAACACGATTTTCAAGATTTTTCCACAAGTTCATTTTCCACCTTGAGCGGCCTGCGCGTACTTGAAGGGTTCAAGGATTAACGAAGAGGGCGATCTAGGGATTCGTTATCAAACACAGCCGTTACCTAAACAGTTTTATACCAAAGACTGGGGAAAAATTAATAGCCTTTGACCATTGTGCGTATTTTTAAATGTATATGTTATGTTGACGAATTTGTGCATGACAGTCCTCACCGATTTTGGTTTTGTTACCGTGAAAGTGTGAGCGAATAAATCACTATTAAATTCTTCTATTCTATCCAATTCACTATAAAAACTTGGCAGTCGGAATAAGGCTTTATGGGAATTTCCTAGTAAATCCCCCTTAACTTTTCAGTATCCTTTGTACACAGAATTCGTAGTTGCAACTTGGTCTTATACTTCAGCGAAATAAGCTAACAGTTCGACGTAGGTTGTCTGATAACTGCTCCGGGCTAGACAATAATGATGTCAAGCTATTCATTTATACTTCCAAAATTTGGGAACTGGAAATCGGGCAAAACGGCCCTTTCATTTCACGAATCGCTTGGGCACATAAATCAAATTTGCCAACTTGGTCCGCTTTATGCTTCGGATTTCCCCCAGGTCAATGCCTCTTAACGCTTACGCCGCTGATTTCGAAGGCAGCTGACATCGCTGGAACTTTCCAGTAAATGATGGTAATTAATGGTTCCAGCACGTTCGACGCCAATTCCCGAGGTCAAGAAAAGTTATGTCTAACTTCATATCCCACCGGAAGGACTTCCTGGAAATTTGAAAAGGGGGTGGCCAGAATCTTGTCGTACCTCGATTGAGTTCTACGTGTTCTGGGTTCTCGGTCTTGCACCGATGTATACGGAGTTGGAATGGTCCGTGGGGGGGGGGGTAATCCAGGTTGAGGAGGAGTTGGGTAACTTTAAAGATTTGTTAAAAACCGATGCAGCTATTCTTAAAGTACCATGTTTATTTATTCATTTTTCATCCTATCGTTCTTTGATGTCATTTGTATGTTGTGTGTGATGACAAAGAAGTACAGAGGATTAAATTATGACTCTTTACTGTGGGGTCACTCCCGTTAGGACAGAGAACAAACGAGACACAGGCGAGACACGGGACGAAGTACTCACTAGCAGAAACATGGAACGGCATCATCAGTGCAAAGAAATTAAGACCCCAAGCTCTCCTCTACAACAAAATCGAAGTCGACCCAAATGCGGAAAAATCTCTATCCTACCAACGATCCCATCCAGCAGCATAACAGCAGCCGTGTCCAAAACGAAACCACGGTACCAAACAACTCTCACAAAGGAGTTCCCAAATCAGATACTTAAGGCGCTAGAAACCTTTAGTTTGTTCTTCCACAAATTCATTTTCCAACATGAGCGGCTTGAGCCTGAAGAGGACCCTTGCCAAGAAGGGCCTAAATACAACTCTAATAAAAATTCAGCTGACATATCCGCTTTGCACTGTCAAATATGTCCACTCTGCTTTATCAGTAAAATTATATTTGAACGAAATCCGGTGGCATGAGCTCTAATGAGATCCACACCGACTCATTCGTTTGTTTTGTTGATTTTTGTTTTGTTTTTTATTTCTCATATTAATGTTTTTCAAGGCATTTACTTTTCTTTCTTTTTTTCTCTCTTTTACTTCACTATCTTCAAATATGCAGTGAGCAAGGGTACTTGTTTTAATTACTTTTTGTTATTTTTTTTTTGTTTCTTCCGAACATTTCATTTTTTCATTTTTTACTCTTCTATCGACTTTATTTCTACCACCTCGACTTTTATGAGACTTTGTCCCATGTGTATAATATGCAGAGTGCGTCACAAATTCAACTCAACTTGAAAATTCGGTTAAATATTGGCATAAGTAGGCTACCGGTCAAATTTCAGCCTCATAGTAGGCTATATAACTGAACAAACTTCTGATCGATAAGTAAAACTGAAAACAAAAATAGTCATTGGGCAAACTGGGCTCACTTGCCCCTGAACTGAGTGGGTTGTGGACCGGACCCTCAAAAGGCACAACTAGACCCGAGTATCGACAAGCACACCGAGTTTCAACTTTCAACTTTACAGGTTTGTTCCTTCCCTTACGTTGATCCTGAAGATTGACAGCCTGACGAGGACCCTTGCCAAGACTTGGCTTGCTTTATTTACTACTGAAAATAAACTATATATACACACAACCGCCCGGGGAAGGCTCAAACAGCCTAATGACGGACGGCTGCAATCCTCTGATTATCAACCTATAAAAAATGAAGGGCCGAAATATCGCTGACAAAGCATCGTAGCTTCAACTCGATACCTGATATGGTTCACCAAGTTACGAATGACACGAAAAACGACGAAAACCGGCTACAACGGCCGCTGGAGTGGGGTTGGTCATAAATGAAATACTGATCCCGAAGAAATAAACAAAATGAGAGTAGCCTTATCTTTGTAAAACATTTAATAAGTAGGCCTATAGTATTATTTAATGGCTTTTTATTAGTATACAAGGGTAGAATTATTTTCTGTATTATTTTAATTTTTCCAGCATTTCCCTTTTTTTCACCAGCGACGTCAACAGGCTACATAGCCTTGTCGATAGCAAGTGCGATTTAAGGTAACTTATCTTTTCCTTCATTCTATCCCATTTCGTTTTTTCTTTTTTCCTTGTCCGTAATCGGAGCTTTTCCCCAATCAGCACAATTGCAATCAAATGCAGTGACAACTACTGTTCTCCAGGCAGGTTTATGTTTTTGGTTGTATCTTACTGATACATCGAGTGGGTGATGAGACTTCAGGGACAAGACAGGAAGAGTGAGAAGGCAGACCAGCTGACAAGAAACCGAATTTCTAATACAGTAGACGACTCCAGGGAAAGCTAAGAACTAACAAAAGGTTAAACGGGTAAACAATTTCCAACACCGACTGAATTTTCGAAATTTGCATTTGTATCCTCGAAAACTGAGAAAACGGGTTTAAACAGAAAGTAAACTATAACCAGTCATTTCCGAAATTTAATAATAAGAAAAAAACTAAAACCATTTTCTGAAAAGAAAAAATGGTTTGTAGGATCTTGTTTGTAAACAAAAAATCATATTATTTTAGTATGAACATGACAGAATACCGTACGGAATGACGATCCCGTTCACCGCTACTCCAAGATCTGTTTAACCGAGGCAACATGATCGTCCTTAAAAATGTATTCTGTTCTGGTTCAGTGAAAACGTGTGTAGTACCATTGATATCAGCGTTCGGGGATTTCTCTACAATATTATGACGTGGGTAACATGGCTCGGACGTTTGGAGATGGAGATCAGCCCATGTGTGAATGGTTCTGCCAAAATTTCCAAAACTGACCTTCATTATTCTTTTCAGACTTGTCTCTTTCTCACCTTTTTTTGCCCACCGCTTTACTCGCTTGAGCTTGAACATTTGTCCGATAATAATGAAACAACTCGCAAGCCTTCACTTTGTTCTCCTCCCGTCACTGTGTTCCGTTGTTTTGCAACGTCAGGATTCCCAAATTCCTGCCACTGGCATAATGAATCATCAGTGAAAAAAACTGTAATGGTAGCCTATATTATATTGATGAGTGTCAGATATGGATTTACTCGACTTTTCTCGCATTAAAGCCATCTTTGTTACAATACAACTTCATCCATTTTTGCAATCTTCCACGTACAAATCTGTAACTATTCCTTTTTCAACGGCTGAAACACATCTAGATCCCGTGCCGGACATGTGATTGAAGTTAGGATGGATGGGGGGGATCCTTTCTACTCTGCAGACGTAACGACTTTTGCTTTTAATCCCTTTGGGACGAACCACTTTTGCAGCGACTCTGCCTTCAAAGAGAATTGCACTTATGAAGTTTGAAAGTTTAAAATGGGGGAAATCCTTTTTAGCAAGAACGCAGTTCCACGTTCAGAATGCTGAATCTCCATCCCTCAGGAATAGAGAATACCATTAAGCCTGAATCCAACTACCCAGAATTCCTCAAAACTCTGGCCGGAATTATGGCACTCGCAGCCTTCGACCCATGTAGGTACGCCAAATACCGATTTATTTTCTGTCAGTTCTTCCTTTCCGTCTTTTCCGTCATCACTCCGGTGATACCGAGTTAGGGTACTTCTATACGGGCTAGGACGATGAAACATGTCAGGCTAATTAAGGACCTTACCAGATTGACTTGAATTTGTCACTTCTCGGATCCGACAATCCAGGGGGGGTGGGGAGAAGGGGCATGCGCAACCTTCGAACGAATTATCCGCTCCGGATGGAACCTGATAATTGGCACGCTCCAGATGCTACACTCAGGTTCGGATCGAACGTGGCAACTGCGGGGGGAGTTGGAGAGCGGGAAGGGAGCAAGAAATATCGCTGCACGCGAGTAGGGGTACACGAAGATGGTCTAGGACGATACCAATTTTCCGGGCATATTGGGTACCTGGCGAGATTGCTTCCCGGATCCGAACATCCAGGTGAGATCCAGAAATCTCGTGGTAGGTAGGATACGCTTAGAGGCGAGGAATCGGGAGGTGATTTTTTTCACCAAATTTGTGGTTCCTCCTTGTTTCCTTGTTTCAATCTCTTCTAAAGACATTTCGAGCGGTGATACATAGGATCTACTGATCGGTATTTTTTTCTTCCAGGGAATTTAACTAGAATGCAGCAACTATTTGCCTTTCGTGGGAAACTGGAAAGATAAGCTCTTTAGTGTTTTTATCGTAGTTAAAATCCGTTGATTTTTTTTGTTATTTCCTTTATTGGTGCTGCTGCCCCACATTCCCTCATCTTCGAGTTTTCAGTAAATTAAATTTAAAGTTATTCCTAATTTACACAGACTGCGTTTCTCGACAAACCAGATTCTCTGGATCCATATTTCGACCCTTCCTGGCAACGTTCTTCTTCACACTTAAACTAGAAAAAGAAACATGTGCTGATTTTTCTCTAGCTTGAGTCTCAAGAGGACCCTTGCCAAGAAGGGCCGAAATATCGCTCAAATAAAATCATTCTGACGTATCCGCTTAACGCATGTCAACTACGATTCGCAGTCAGCTTAGGCTGAAGGAATCTTTATGTATTTTTGACGTATTGTAAATACTGTTTCATATGTATTAATACGTATGTGGATCCAGATTCTCTACGAGGTCGGTTGCGCTAACGCTAATGCAAACGCAAAAGCGTAATTTAATTGAACTTCTTCCGCTGCGGCTTTCTGTACGTAAAGCTTGAATTGCGTCTTCCCAAGTGTGAAAAGCTTTTCAATGCGAATACATTCCGAGTTTCCATGGAATCCAATGGAATGGGATCGGAATGAAAGGAGGTCATGTTCTTTAAATAGGAATTTTTCAATGCAAATCCAGCATTAGACTTCTAATTTCTCCAAAAACACATGGCCTAACGTCACAATTGGCCTATCCCGCCGATCCTATGCCGGAAATTCCTATCTAAAGGACACGACCTCCTTTCTCCCCGATCCCATTTCAATCACCTGTTACAGCGCGTGATACATGTTTAATTCAAGGCATGAAAACTCGGAATGTACTTTTCCGGGAGCATATTATTTTCCCCGGACTCCTAAAGAGAGGAAACACGAAAAGGAAATAGGAACTGAGAATGTTGGGTTTGTCATTCCAACATGGTGGTGTACACTGGCTGAAGTGCTAGGCTTCACGCGTTTCCCTCACTACATTGTCAGAAGTTTCAAGAATAACATCTTTTCACTTAGAAATAAAGTCTTATGACCAATTAAGTTTACACTATTTGGTGCCTAGATCTCCAACAACACCTTCAATTGGTAAAAATACTACACTGTCAGAAGTTACATAACGACAACAGAAGGATGCCCGGTTTCAACAGATAACACTTTGGGATGTTATCTGTTATGTTTCTTTCGTTCCCGTTAGTATTTTTACCGATTGAAGGTGTTGTTGGAGATCTAGGCACGAAATAGTGTAAACTTAATTGGTCATAACATTTTATTTCTAAGTGAAAAGGTGTTATTCTTGGAAGTGTTATGCGCTATCTGTTATGAAACTTCTGACAGTGTATAGAATAATGACGTCACTGCAGCCGCACAGCTACGTGACGAATGGAGAGGCTTCATCAACGCCCTGGGCACCAATGAATTAGAAGAATTTAATGCACAAAAAGCCTGAGGCCATGGCAAAAATGGTAACAAAAAAGAAAACACTTATACGAAATAATAAAACTAAACTAAAGGAAATTCTCTCTGTGGGCTAGAGCTACCTTTAGGAACCTTGCCAGCCTCTTCAAATCTTGAAAACATTTACTTCCAATAACGTTCGACATCCACACTTCATTATTTATTGTAATTACATTCCCAAAAACCTCAACCCGCAGGTCATCTAGCTCACGGCATTCACACATCAGATGTAACAAACTCTCATTTTCACTACCACACATCGGGCAAAAATAGGGACCAGTACGTCCTAGTTTATTTCCCAAATATTTCCTCCGCTTTCCCAATGGCAAACAATCAGCCCGGCAACTAATTATAATTCTAAGATCCACCCACTTAATCCCAGCCTTAAAATATACCTCTTCCCCCCATGTCTCTTTGGCTGTAGTGTAAAACCTTAAAGAAGGTGTCAAACTTTTTGCCAGCTGCCAAGCTTGAATTTCCTGGTCCAAAAGTCTCCCTGCCACCGCACGCGCAACCTCTCCAACAGGTAGTCCTGGTCCATCACCCCCGTTCCACCAAATTGAAAAACCACAATTGTCTAGTATATCCCTAATATTATTCGCCCAAGAGTCTGACGACTCATCCCTTATACATTCCTTATAAGCAGCTTTAACTATTCTAATACGAGGTAATTGCAATAACTTCTCCCAAAGTCCTATCATACTTATCCATCGTTTACGCCGTAGGCTTGATAGTCCTAGATCTCCTGTTATGACTAATGTACTTGTTGCATTATTAACACCTAAAATTCTCTTAAAATATCTTAACTGTAACTGCTCTATCTTCTCACTTCTACCAAAACCCCATACTTCAGAACCGTAATGCA
Source organism: Branchinecta lindahli (assembly GCA_023053555.1). Taxonomy (NCBI): domain Eukaryota; kingdom Metazoa; phylum Arthropoda; class Branchiopoda; order Anostraca; family Branchinectidae; genus Branchinecta; species Branchinecta lindahli. Next base: position 11,502,212 of record JAKZAO010000010.1, read on the forward strand.
CCGCAGGGATAATCTTTGTATTAAACACATGCTTCTGTAGCTTCAGATCTTCAATCCTACTTAACTTGCTCCTAAGAATCATATTTATACTACGTATTCCCTTTTTCCAACTAAAATCAAACTGACTAGAAAATTTTCCGTTAGACTTCAACTTACAACCTAAGTATGTAAATTCATCACTATATTCTAGATCTTGACCTTTAAATTTTAGCCGAGGTTCCTGATCTACCTTACCCCCTTTCCGAAATACCACCACCACCGTTTTCTTAGCGTTCAGTTCTAACTCCTTAATTTGAAGGTATCGTTCTAACATATCAAATAGTTTTTGAAGAGACTGTCGGGAATCTGCAATCAGGGCAATGTCATCTGCAAACAGTAACGTACAAAGTGTTATAATGTCTAGGTTTACCGTAGGGGCTCCATTATTCATCATAAAATTTTCCAAATCATTAATATATAAAGAAAATAATTTCGGCGACAATGTGCAACCCTGCTTAACACCCTTCCGGGAACGAATTATACAAGACAAATCCCTGCCTACTCGAACTATAAAATAGATGCTAGAATAAATCTCTATTATGAGCCTGACCAGCTTACCAGGCAATCCTATATCCATAAGGGTCTTAACTAAGAGTCCTCGCTTTACATTATCAAACGCTCCTTTCAAATCCACGAAGCCTACGTATAACCTTCCCTTTCTTACAGATAAGTGTTTCCTGACTAAAATATTCAACGTGTAAATCTGGTCAACCGTACTATACCCCTCCCTGAAACCTGCCTGCACTCTACTCAACTTTTCATTCTTTCCTAGCCAATCCTGCAATCTAACATCTAATACTTTACAAAACAGCTTACTTAGCGTAGTCCCTAAGTGAATTCCCCGGTAATTTTCATGCTTACTTTTATCTCCTTTTTTAAATATGGGCGTTACTAGTGAAATATGCCACAGCTTAGGCCAACACACTTTATCTACGATACAAGAGAAAATTTGGGCCAACAATGGGATTACGTAAACTTTACCCCACTTCCAAATCATCGCCGGAATTCCATCAATACCTGGAGCTGACTTTCCTTTCATCTTTTTTAAAGCCTTCCAGACCTCCTCTTCGCCAATTTCTCCCAACAATTCATAATCTTCCTCTTTCGCTGGGAAATACATCTGGTTACTTAATTCCTTTTCAATATTAGACAAAACAGGATCTTCTTCCATACAATCTTCCTCTTGATGCTCAATGAATTCTGGCCAAGAAGCTGCTGATGGCGTCTGGCTATTGGACTGATGCCCTTCAGTCATATTTTTTACCCCCTTCCAAAACGCTGAACTATCCTTACTTTTAAAATTTTCAACTAACTGGCTCCTCTCCTCCTGCTCTTTTAACCGTTTTTTCTTCTTCAACAAATCTTTATATACTTTCCTGGTATTCTTATAGCTAAATACTAAATCATCACTACTACTAGATCGATCCTTCTTCATCAACAAATAACAACGAACTACCTCTTCTCTAGCCTTGGAACATTCATGATCAAAGAAATCCTTACCCCTGCCCTTAATTATCCGTTTCCAATTACTTTGGGATTTACTTAGTCCTGATCCTACTTCATAAATCTTATCAACTAGGAGAGCTATGCCTTGTTCTATTTCTTCTTTCGTTGCATCTACACCTAACTTATCCCAAACTTGTAATTCCGATAGCTGAAGTTCCACCTCTTTTTGGCTAACTCCTTCTAGTGTCAGAGGTCTTCGCACTAAAATATCCATATCTTGCCCAATCTGAAGTCTACCTATTTCATTACCTTTCCTCGCAATTTGCACACCACAAAAACTGAAATACGCCTCCACCGGAACATGATCTGAACCACAAACATTCAATACTCTAAGGTTAACACATCGCGGCCAAAGAGACACACTTACCAAAATGTAGTCAATTACACTGGGTTTATTCCCCGAGAAACAAGTGAACTCCCCACCATCCAATTTGTCATTACCTACCCTTCCATTCAAAATCAAAAGACTTTCATTGCCCGCAAAATTCAGTAGATTATTGCCCCAGGTGTTTTTTCTTCGTGCCTGGTCCCTACTTTTCCTAAGACCATATTCTTCCACGTAATCAACACGCTCGGGCTCGTTCACACTACGAGACTGGCAAGGATCCTCAATATCTAACTTCAACTCAAAATTCTCAAGACAAACACTCGTATATGCATTAAAATCTCCGCACATCACAATACCGTGGCTGTGATATTTTTGTCGCAGTAATCTGGTCTCTTCCTCGAGTATCCGCCACGTATCTTCATTTGCATAAGAGCTCGTCTGGGGCGGCACATAAATACAACAAACAAGCAGTTTTACATTCCTAGACTCAGCTCTTATCCAAATAATATTTTCGGATTTACTCCGATCCTGCTTAACCGAAAAATAATCATTTTTTCTAAATAATACAGACACTCCCCCATACATCCTCCCGTTTCTGCTTACTTTCCTGCACTTTTCGAAAACTAGATAATCTTTCACTAATACCTTCGTAGATACTTCGCCCCAAGTTTCTGTTAGGCATATTATGTCATAGTAACCGGGGTTATTCTTTATTAATTCCTCCCACTTTGTGACTGTGAATCCCTGAACGTTCCACACTACCGCTTTCAAACCCACAACACCTTGCTCATGGCCTGCGTTTTCCTATTCTGCTCGTGGATACGCACGCGAAGAGCCTGCCTCGTTCGTGGGATCCTGGTACTGGGGAGGGCCAAAGGTGAGCTCACTCGACGTGGTTCCCCCCAACCTGAAGTAGTCGTGACTACGGCTGTTGTACCTGTCATAACTCGCGTTTTGGTCACGTATAATATCACTGTATGCCTTTTTATGGGCGGGCCCTCTCCTCTGCAGATCGTTCCGGGAGACGGTATTGTTACTGTCGATTGGGCTTATAATGTCGGACAACTTCCTTCTCCTTTCACTTTGCTCATTTGCTGTGGAGGCTGTTCCCTTGGGAGTCGTGTTCGGGATCTGCTTAGATAACTCCACAACCGTATCTGAATCGCTATCCATGTCAGATTCATCGTTGGACCCATGTGGGCCGAACTCATTAATGACCTGGCCTCCAACTCTCCTCGACTTGATCTCCTTGCTATTTCTGTCGTATTCAAATTCTTCTCCTCTCACTAGTAGCCTAGTTCCCCGCCACTTGGGGTTCAAATTGTTTTCTTTAGCATCCTGATACATTGACTTAAGCTGCACCTTATTTTCTCTCTCTTCAGGAGTAAGGTCTGGAACAACGTAAATCTTAGCTTTTCCGAACTCGCGTGCATTCCTCAAAACTGTGTCCCTGGACATAGTGCTAGCAAACTTTACTAGTACTGGGCGCGGATTTTGCTTCGATGGAATCCTGATAACTTGGTCTATCTCGTGACTGGTAATACGGGAGCTAGGCAGGAAACTTGAGATTACGCTCGCAACCTCATCCTTAAAATTTCCTTGGTTAGGCCTACTCTCACGCATACCATAAAAGATCAAATTCCGACGTCTAGATTCTCGATCCAAAGCGGCAATACGCGCTTCGTGCTTATCCTGAACCTGTGTCACTGTTTGTAGCTTTTTCTTTACATCCATAACATCCGCCTTCACCAAAGTGAGCTCTGCTTTCAAGTCTTTTGATATAGCCGACAGCTTTGACTCTACTGATATCGATGACTGTCTTATTCCATCCATTTTTTCATCCATCACTGATAACCTTTCAAGGACCTTGCTTAGCGATTCCATAACATTTGAATCGTCACTCATGTTTTTGGCCTCTGACCACCTTTCAAACGCAACAAACAAAATCGATCGATTCGACAACTTTCGATCAATGCGTTACACAAACAAATCCGATCGATTCGATTCCACACGATAATCTTATATCAGTCTATTCAGAGCACCCGAGTTGTTGACAGTTCAAGTGCTGAATGAAAACTGATTCAGCACTTGGAGGATCCAAGGTCTAAGGTAAGGTCATTGTGCTTGCAGGGTCACAAGGGAGCACCGGATCGAAAAGAGCAGTGCAACAGCGGGGATAGTGAGAGACATAGCAGCTTCGAAGGGAAATGATGTTCGAGTCATCACGGCACGAACAGAGAAAGTAAAGCTCGCCTTTTTAAGGGTACAAAAAACGGATGTTAAGATTATGAAGCAAGTCCAATTAGTCGGAGCAATGGTCGTCATTAGGCTCAAGTTGCTTAAAAATAAGACTCCGAACGTCGAGATTTGTCAAGGAAAAAGGAGAATCAGATCAGGGCACCTGACTCTCAACTCTTAAAGTAGATAACAACAGGGGTCGTGCCCCTCATTTTTCGTTTTCACTTACCTCGTTAATGGAAACAGGCCAGTTCATATCCGTACAAGATGCAAGTTGTCCGTTCACGAAACACCGAACTTCGCTCTTTCCCCATCGAGAATACACGTGGACAATTGAAAGAGCATACCTGAAAGAACAAAAATACTTTCAGTACATGAGTTGCATAAAACTTCCAAACTTTACGCCTTCCAGTGGAACTACATGCTGCTGTAGCCTAGAGCTCGTTAACACGAGAAATGGTAAATAGAATTATCCTACACTCTTTCGGAAACGGATCGCAAGCATCGCGGTTGGGATACTAAATGCCTCCTCTGTGACTTTAAAACCCATATCCGTGCCCATTTAGAATATGCTTCACCGGTTTGGTATTCGTCTTTTTCTGCAGAGCTCTCTGATCGCCTGGAAAATGTCCAAAAGAGGATATCCAAAATCATTTATGATGAATATAAAATTTCATGTGAAGAGGCTCTCATTAAACTGGGGGTTTCAAGATTAAATGACCGAAGAAATACCCTTTTAAAAAATTTCGGAGCAAAGATGGTGTGTTGTCCCCAGATGGGCCGTCTATTTCCCCCTCCCTTCCCGTCGTCCTTACGTCGGTCCGAGTGGAATAATGGCCATCTGTTTTCATTTAATTAACATTTAACACATGGATGCGCATCTGATTGCCGAGAACATTTATGTTTGAACACTTTTAAGTGTTATAGTTTGTATTTTATGTTTATGTTTATCTTTCACTTATAATATTCGCGTAAACATGATGCTGAAAAGGGCCATAAAATAAAAATTATCAGCAACCGTAGGGTGCGTGTTCATGTGGTAAAAATGTTATCGTAAACATGATGCTGAAAAGGGCCATAAAATAAAAATTATCAGCAACCGTCATACCGTTTAACACAAGGGTGCGTGTTCATGTGGTAAAAATGTTATCGTAAACATGATGCTGAAAAGGGCCATAAAATAAAAATTATCAGCAACCGTCATACCGTTTAACACAAGGGTGCGTGTTCATTTGGTAAAAATGTTATCGTAAACATGATGCTGAAAAGGGCCATAAAATAAAAATTATCAGCAACCGTCATACCGTTTAACACAAGGGTGCGAGTTCCTGTGGTAGATGTTATCCATCTTCTGACAGTATTTAGATAGACTACCACTATTTCACTTAGAAGATTTTCTTAGGCGAAAACATGATACTAAAATGGGTCATAAAACAAAAATTAAACCATCATATCGTTCAAGACAAGGATGCGCATTCATTTGGTAAATGTTATCCATCTTCTGATAGCCTACCACTATTTCCAGACGAGGAAAACGTATCACGGAAAGCAAAAGATATACTTCTTAGAAAACTCATTAGAAAAACTAACGATTTTTCTAGGAAGAGATGGAGTCAAAGGTGAAACGGAACCTCCCCATTGCCTTTGTTCTTTAATTGAGCATGAACTTCAGTCTGATATTTTCCACCACTGCCGGATAAATAAACTAAAACAAAATTTCGTAGACACAGAATATTTCTCTCGTCAAAAAAAAAATATTTATCTCGTCGAAAATCGCCTAAAAGAAATTTCGGCGTAGATACCTTTGCATTTGTGTTGGAAAAATAAAAGAAGCTGATTTTGAATTTAAAAGAATGCAAAGAAAGAGGTTCGCATATCCAAACCATGTGTATTATTATAGCATTTATAGTGTCACTGACTGGATCAGCTGATTTAGGCATAAAGTTTCATATATAATTTTGTACTCAGTTTTGAGGGAAATAAATGACAAAATTATTATAAAAAGCCCTTGAGCGCAGATCAAAGTGGTAAGCTCCTACTCCACGTTGCCTAGCAACGTGAATCTAGTTTAACTTTAAACCTTCCAATTGCCTTAGTTACTTAACTAAGCATGAATTTCGAACTGATTTTTTTTCCACTGCAGAGAACTTTAAACTCGCTGCAGTTTACACAGCTTGCAAGCAAACAGTAGCTGAGCATAGCCAAATTGGTAAGCTCAAAAAAACGCTAAACGCTAAACGCTAAAAAGGCTATTCATCTTTAAAGGAACGTGCACAGACTGTTCAACTTCTGCAATCGGATGCGAATTCCCTCATTCGGTCCAAATGTTGACGCATCACATGAAGATCTCCCCATACTGACACGAAATCTTAGCCGCCTGTATGTGCATGTATGTGCTCCACATTTTCTTTGTTACTTTAACCAGGGATCCATAAATTTCCTTACAGGGGGCCTGTTATTTCCTATGCTTCTATACTGATATGATAACCGAACCATCCAGTTTCCAAAAATCCCCGCTTGAGTCGATCGGCATTCTTGTTTGCCTCATTGGACGTGCCGCCAAAGATACTCCTCCCTCAAGGCGCCAGCAGCCAATCCCAAATTTTGTCTATCTGGTCTTGAACGTCATTGGACCGGGGGTATTTCTCGAACTACATTCCGTGCGCTCAAGATAGCATCAGAAATCTCTATTACAGGCCCCCTGTAAAGGAAATTTATGGGTCCCTGCTTTAACTGAGCATTAACTCTAAACTGATGTACAACATCCTCAAAACTCCAACTCTTGCTGCAGTTGAATCCCTTCCGAGGAAGAGGTTTGCCTAAACAGCCGTTGGGCGCAAAGCAAAGTGGTAAGCCTGCACTGTACCAACAAAGCCTGTAAGTTTGATATGCAAGTAAGTAAGTAAGTAAGTAATTTATTTTTTACCCGCCATTATGGAAAGCGGAGTATAAAGAGATACGAAAGAAATAAATAAAAACAAATACAAAACACATAACATATATAACACAAAATTTAATCTTCGGCCAGGAGACAGGATAAAATGTCATGCGCTGGTTGGGTCCAAAGGTCGATGATGTTCAGCAAAGAAGAGGATACTTCGGAAAGGGTAATGGTATGCTATGAGTATCGTGCCTGAACTCTTTTGATTGAAGATCTTTCTTGGGTATTACGGATCTGGCTTGTAAATTATGCTATTCACTGAAAATTTAAATTTGAACCGATATTATTTGCAAATATGTTTTTTTAACTACGACAAACAGATAGGCTAATCTGTCTATCAATTGTACTTACATCAGGACCGGGACTAACCAAGCCGCACCAAGCAGTGTTTTTACTAAGGTATTGTATGATATGCTAACTGATTACTTTAAACTCAGCTCTGCTCACAGCAAATTACACAAGTTATTTTCATTTAACAAGAAAGTTTGGATTTAAGTTTTTAAATTCCATAGGCTTTCTTGCCTCCCTGCAAACCTATTGCGTCGAATGATAAACGCGGCAATAGCATACCCGGTCTTTGACCAATAATCTTCCCGAAAGTAATTATCGGGAGCCTGATCCATCCGGGTAAAGAACCAAGAAAGAATCGGTATAACGACAACAGGGAACGGACGAACCTACGAAATGCAGTTGTTTGGGAACAAGAATGGATCGGATGATCAACTCGGCAAAATTTGCATAACCGGTCTTTTGACCAATAAAATTATCGGTAGCCTCATACATCGTAAAAACAGCCAAACACGGAAGGCGTAGGAACCGGTGTAATGCCAATAGGGTGATGGAACGAACCAATGAAATGAAGGTATTCGGGAAGAAGAATGGCGATGGGATGGTTATGGAAGTACAATGAATTAATTTCATAGTGAGACGAGTCCTTTAAACTTACCATTTCCTGGGTGTGAATTCGAATTTGACGCAGTGCTGGAAACCCCGGCCCTTGATCTTCATGCATGTTAACACTAGACAAGACCCGACAAAGTGAGCTGCGTATCCCACTCCTTTAGACGTTTTGAAGCTGAAAGAGAAAGAAAGGTTAAATTCAGTATCCAGACCTCGACAGCCTGGACTTATTAGTCCCAATCGTAATTTTAGTCCCAATCGTAATTTTCCAAAGTAATTTTAGGTGCAATTTCGTTTATAATGTCTATTTATTTTTACATTTAAATGTCTATTAAAAAAGATAAAAGTGCAAAAAAGACAATTTCGCCCTCTGCTATAGCACTGTAGATTTTGGATATGTTGTAGAGAATTTTTTTCTGATCAGGACAGTGTCAAAAACATTTGTATTGCAATTTGTTCCAGGTTAGGCTATAAAATCCCGTAGATTGACTGTACTATGTACAGTCAAAATATAGAGTTTGACCTGGAACAAGTTGCAAAACAAATGTTTTTGACACTGTCCCGATCAGAAAAAAACTCTCTACAACATATCCAAAATCTACAGATATGATAGACACAGACCAGCCATCTCGTGTGGTTAAATATCAGCCAAGATTCCAGACATGAGACAATCTTACTCTACATAGCAACCAATCTCGACTGAACAGACATTAAATGAAAGGAGACAGACACTGATATTCAGGAGACATTGATATTCGCAAGGATCAAAGATATTGCATTGTTTACTATCCAGTGGTGATTGCATTCTGTTCAAGGAAGGAAATTATGAGTCCCTGCGTTGCCGAACTGAATGCAGGCCGGAGCCAAGAGTATAGCCACTTACCAGTAGCAACTTGAAAGAAACGAATGTATTTGCGTTTTCATCAATATTTATGGCACTGCAAGGAAACGGTTTACTCGTACCCGAACTTTTACTCGTACCCGAATCTTAACAAGCCACGCTGTATCCACGATATATAGAGAGAAGTTTTCTTTGCCGCGAAATACCTTTTTCCTTCATCCACGACAAATATGATTTGGCCAGGTGACAACCCTTCCACTGACGTTTGTCTGCAAGAAGTTTTGAAAACCGGTTAGGTACATTTTTCCCTGTTTTCGCTATAAGTCAATGGGTCTCGAAAAAGGCTTAACGCAGCTAAAGCCGTGGATAATTTGAAGAAAGCAGAGCCTAGTTTTAAAGTATTCAACTATTTTAAATTAGATTAGATTAGATTATTTTATTGCTAAATTACATAATAACCCATCATGATAGGTAACCGCCCATGAGAAGACATAAATGCACTGGCACTGGGCGGTTATCACAAACTACTTCAACTTAACTTGAACAATAACTTAATTTCATTTCAACACTAATTAATCAAATTTATTTTTTCACATAACACACAAAAGAAAAAAAGAAGAAACAAAGAAGAAGAAAGAAAAAATAAATAAATAAAGGTAATAAAAAAAAGAAATAATAGCTTATACCTTCATTCTCTATCTTCTCTTCTCTAGTTTAAAATACTAGCTAGAAGAGTAAATAGTGCGAAGAGTCCTTTAACGGCGAAGAAGATCGCCGAGGAATCAGACTCCTGTATAGCCTTTGCGAATAACTGTAAACAAGGCATCAAACGCCCTTCCTCGTACACTAACCTGCATAATACTTTGTTTTCCCCGCCCCTTTCAAATCCCCAGTTCAATTTTCCAAGAACTGACCCTGATTAAGAACCAGGGAAGTCGTGTCTAATTAGGGTTTAATTAGTATTCCAGGACCTCCAATTAACTTGACTCTGCCAGAAAACAAGTGACTCTTTCACGCTTCAGAGGCCACGAGGAAGCTGGAACTTTGAATACACTTGGCTCAAGTGCGAGCAGATGAGTAATGGAGCTTATAGCCTCTTACTAGAAATGATCTTTTCACGACGAAATGGCTCGGATTTTTCAAATATACCGCTACTTTCCCTGTGGAATTAGCAATTTTTTGTTAGCGCTCGTCGGCTTTAACCAACCTTCCGGCTCTCCGGCACGGCGGCTGGACGTAAAATAATTGAAAACAGAACGCGCTCTGGTCAAAAAGTAGAGAAACCAAGCAAACAAAAGAACTCCGAAACAGAAGATGGAGCTCATGGCCTGCCATGTCTTCCAAAATGAAAAAAAAAGCTTTAAAGATTTTCATGCCCTTATGTGTGAAAGAGTTGTCGGCGGGCTTGAAGTTGTCCCTGAAGTTTGCGTTGCGTGACTGGCAAAACACGGCTCGGCCGAAAAAGTGCTGTGGGGTCGTAGGTACAAATCGCAACAACGGGGAAAGGCGGGGATTTCAAAAGCTTATAGTTCCATCAGGGGAGCTAGGGATAAAATAAAAAGCAAGATATACGAGAGGGGTCCTTCAAGCATTTCGTGTTGGCTATTCTGGTTACTAAAAAAAAATCAATGCGGTAATTAATCTTATAAACAAAGTGAAAAGCTACACTGATTATCCGATGCAAGGTCTATCGCCAGCTTAAGAAGCGTCGAACCTTTTGACTTCGGTTATCCGTTCTCCTTCGATCCGCAAAGCGAGTCCGCCGAACGCATCCGGTAGCCTAATAGAATTAAAAGTAAGTAAGTAAATTTATAACCGACAAAATCTTTTACAACAAAAGATAGTGAAGCAGAAATATCAGAAACAAAGAAAAAGACTTGCAAAAGGTATGGTCAGGGTATGGTATATAAACAGTCAATAAGAGATGTCTAATCAGCTACTGATACGGCGACGGATGTAAACTAGAATCCTGACAAAAATCAACGTGTTACTCACAAAGCCGTGACAAGTATCAATACCTCGATAAGAAAAGGCTTCGGAACCGCCCTAGGTCCTGGTTGCTACGCAACTGAAACATCGTCATGTTCGAGAAGTAACCGGAGGAGCGGATGATTTTCTATTCTTTAGCCTGGTTTCAACCGTTTCCGGTGATATTCGGACTCCCTGCCCTTCCAGAAAAATTTGACTTTTCACTTTGTTAAGTTATATTACTCACGATGCATGACGACGCAACGTTAGATTGCTCTGCATTCATATTCTGGTAGACGAATCTGAACTGACTTGAATAAGTACGTGCGTACGTAGAAAGCTTTCTGTTCAACAGAGAATATTGACGTTATGTTTCTTATTTCCAGTATCGTAAATCAGACTTTGACTTTCTGCTCCAGAGACAGACTCTTTTGCACTAGAGCGAAAAGTTTTGTGTATGGGTTGCTCGGTTTTGTTACATAATACCCCGAAATCCCATTACCTAAACAATACTGTTAAAACTAACAATTTGATATTGTTGTCAATTTTCAAATGTACAGGGTCGAGTGAAACCGCTTGCTGTTCTTTTGTATCGGAATCTGCAGCTGTTATTCTCGCTGTTATTCCATGCCTCAAAATAAATCTGTAACCTCTCAGAGAAAAAATTCAGCCTAGTAAGAGATTTTTTTCTAAAATGTCGAAAGGACGGAAATCAGAACGACACAGCTCGTAATGAATGGGTTTATTAGGGTCCCTGGCTAAATTATGCACCTATATATGATTCATAAGGTGCATGAAATGAATATCATAATAGAAGTTACGGTACAGTAGGCTACTAACTACTGCCAGGCGATGCGCAAAGGAGTTAAAGACTCTGCAGACAAAACCTAGCTTCCGATGTAAAATCGTTGGCGGGTTTGCAAAGCTGCCTACGGAGCCTAGTAGTCAGGAAATATAAAATCCTGCGAAAATGTATAAAAGCCTAGCTGTCCCCTACCTCTTTTCTATATACTCATTGAGCCCAAGCTGACTGGAAAACATATATTGTTCGTATTCCTATTCGAAACAGATATTTGTATTGTCAATACCTTAACTTTTACTTATCCTCTTTGCCATGTTGATGGGGATGGTCTGGATCATTTTCTTTTTAGGTGCCAGGAGCTTTAGCATTTGAGGGGTTGATTGTTTTGTAGGAACGGTGGGCAGCTTTTTGGTATCTCACGATCCACGTCACCAAAAGTAATTGTTTCCTTTAGTAACTTTTTGCGACGACAAGCACTCGAGTTGAGAAGTGTTGTTTCTTAATTTGCTATTTATTCTTAGAATAGAATAGAATAGAATAGAATAATGATTTATTCGCTCACACTTTCACGGTAACAAAACCAAAATTGGTGAGTACTGTCATGCACAAATTCGTCAACATAACATATACATTTAAAAATACGTACAATGGTCAAAGGCTATTTAAAATATCCACAATCTTTGGTATAAAACTATTTTGGTAACGGCTGTGTTTGGCCGCTACTGGTTGGAATATTGGGACCTTCGTAGAGACCGCTCGCTCTCGCCTTTCCCTAACATTGTTGTATGGGGGAGGGAGAAACTCATTGTAGATGGGGTGCGAAATAAGTTTATTACCGATCTCGAGGCATAGGTTCAGTCTCCGTTTCTCCAAGGTATCAATTTTGTACGTGCTTAGAAGAAGGGAGTAGGGTACTTTTGGGCCTTTATGGATAATATGGAGAGCACGTTTTTGTATTCTTTCAATACGAGAGTTTTGATCTGCAGTTAGGCTAAAATGCCACACCGCGCATGCATACTCCATTAATGGTCTTATGAAAGAAGTATAAATCCTGAGGATGTGAAGACTTGGGACGTTATGCTTTGATAAAAGCTTCAACATGTACAGGCTTGAGTTTGCCTTACGGAGTATTTCTGCTGTATTATCTTCCCAGTCTAAAGTTTCAGTGATAACTACTCCAAGAAGTTTTAGTTTTTTTACAGCCAAATTCTCAATGAGCTTTGGCTCAAATTGCGGGGGTGATTTTAAAAAAGAAATAGTTAAAACAGCGCTTTTTTCTTGGTTAACTTGCATATCGGACAAAGACGCTTCATTTTGTATGTCTTCAATGATTGCTGCTGCGGAACTTTTAATATGACGGTAGCATACTTCAGTAATACTCAAATCGTCAACATACTTGCACCGATCCGGCATATCCTTTGCAATTTCATTAATCATAACCAAGAATAGCAGAGGTCCTAAAAGAGTACCTTGAGGTACGCCACAAAAAATGGGAACCGGGTCAGAAAAAACACTTTTGTATTTAGTCATTTGTTGTCTTTCGTAAAGAAAACTTGCAATTATTCTAATTATATGAGGGCTTACATTGAATTGACTAGAAAGTTTACCAATTAAAATCTTATGGTTAATGAGATCGAAACCTTTACGAAAATCAATTGCTATCAAATTTATCCATTTTCCTGGTTCTTCAAGATTTTTCAGAATAAAGTCAATTAGTTGTATTAGGTAATGGGAGGTAGAGGATTTAGGTATGTTACCGAATTGACGTGGATCTATTTTTGACAAAATCTCATTTTTCAGCCACGTTGCAACGAAACTTTCGTATATTTTGCTAAACACGGGTGTTAAGGTGATTGGTCGAACCCCGTTGAAGTCGATTTTGCAATCTTTCTTGGGGATTGGAGTAATATATCCAACTTTCCAAATTTTTGGGTACGAACCAGATTTAGTAATAAGGTTAAGAACCTCTGTTAGCGGCGCTGTAAGTTTATCAGGAAAAGCTCTTATCAAATCAATTGGAATGTCTATTGGGGTTATACTAGTATTTTTCAGGTGTTTAAGTTTAAGGTATACATCCCTCTCTGAGATGAGCGGAATTCGGTTTTCAAGGGTTTCTGTGATCACTAAATTCTCTTTTTTTAGAGGTGGAAAGGACTGAGTTATTTTTGCAAAATGGTTATTTAATTCATTCGCTGTTACTGACTCATTTTCATCCAGCCCAAAATCCACTGACGCACATTTTTTCCCACATAGTTTCTTAATACTATTGTACCACTGTTTGGGCTTAGTTACGAATAACTGAGTCACCTTTTCGGAATAAAATTTTGAAGCAGCTTTTCTTGTCATTTTCCGGATTTTGTTTTTTAACTTCGAAGCTTCTTCTCTTTTCCCTTGTTTGAATAGTTTGAGTTTAAGGCGGATCATCGTCTTTATTTCTTGCGTTATATACGGTCTGTCAGTGGAACAACGCTTCATTGTTTTAATTGGAAAACATTTTTCATATTCGTTTCTCAGTTTTTTCTGGAGAATTTCTGCTTTTTCATCTGAAGTTGGAGCTGCATATAAATCTTCCCACTTTTCTTCGGTTATCCAAGAACCGAACGCTACGAGGCCGTTATCCGTGATGGGGCGGTATTGTATCTCTTGGACTGTGTACATTATTTTGTGTGAATTTAAGGGGTCGAGGCTCAACATAAAATGGTAACTACCTCCCAACGGAGGCAACACAGCTGGGGTATTGTAGAAATCTGACATATTAGTGCAAATTACATCTAAGTTAGAATTGCCTTTTGTCGTTGGTTGATTGACGATTTGTTTCAGACCATGATGGCTTAAAAGATGTTTAATATTCAGTTCGTTTTTATCACCCAGTAAACAGATTCCAATTTGTGGGTATTTCGTCGTAATATAGTCGAGACTTAGCTGGAGCTTTTCGATGAATTTGCTTTTTTCTGCCGCTGACTGTCCGGGAGAATAATAAAAAGTCCCAACTGCAATATTAGCGAAATTTCTCGGGAGCCGCTTCGGTCGAACCATGATCCAAATTATTTCATCATTTTCATCCAGACTTGGTACCTGAATTTCCGAAGACGCAAGTTGGTCATTACACAGTAACATCACTCCACCACCTTTTTTACCGAGATGGTGACTATCGGGTCGTAACTTAATTATTTCTTTATAGCCGTTTATTTTTAACTGGTCTTTTGACTGGCGATGTACTTCGGTTACTGCGATGATTTCCGCTTTTAAAATGGATGATGTCGTTTCAAGTTCAGCCATCTTGTCCGAGTTTAAGCTTTCCGTATTAGTATACAAAAAAGAAGGGAATTGATACCGATTACTTGGGAGTTCTTTTATTACCGTTTTGATTTTAGTCTTTGGTAGTCCATGGTTAATAACAAAATTGCTATTTGAAAGTCCAGGAACTGGGGGGAGATTTTTCGAAGTTTGGGAAAACATTTCCTTATCATGGGTATTACATATAGGGGAAGGAGTATCAGTTGGTTGAACTATATTATTATTTACTTGGGGACAAAGGACTGAAAATCTATTTGAAAGTGGGACACTGCGCGACCTTAGAGAAACGGGAACCGAAACCGTCCTCGAGGCCATTAAGCTACCATCGAAAGAAATCTGGGGGGAAGGGGCGGAGGGGGTACTGTCGAAAAGAAATCGAGGGCTACTGGATGAAGGGGAGATGGGCGAACTGGTGCTTCTTGTGACAGCGCAAGTTTCCACCGTGACGTCGTTTCTTGTACATTCAATAAAAAACGGTCGTTAAATTGACGTCGCGAAATAACCTGACGGGCGCTTAGGGAGGGAGCGAAGAACGAAGTACGAGTGGTTTTGAGTGAACCCGCTAGACTGATCTTTGGAGCATGAGCAAATTTACAACTACTTTTAAAACACGCCAGGTCTACACATAACTGTACATGGTCAAAATTACACTTTTCATTTTTACAATTTCCAACGATAGACTGTTGGCAAATGTGCAAGAAACGGCACTTCTTCCCGAATTTGCAACATCCCTCGGCGAAGAATTTGCAAATTATATTTGTCTCTGTCAACAATGGTGTTCTTGAGGTTGGACACCTCGACTCTTGTTTGGCTGGTGATGTCATTAAGTTTTGTTGACAGGACCAGGATTTCACTCTTCTGGACCGAGATTTCATGTAGTAGGTACTGGATTTCTACGTCTTTGACACAAGCAGGAGTATTTGAGGGGGATTCGGGTAGCGTTTCCTCGGTTTGGCAACTACAGTCTTTTCCTGTGGGCCTTATTTGACAGGCCTTGTCGTTTGGGACACTACTACACTGGGTACTCGCTTCTGATTGGCAGAAGGCAAAATCCGTTTGGCACTCCGCGTCAGATGGTAGGGCAAGCTTACGGTGCAAAACAGGAGTGAAAGTGCAGTTCAGCCTGGCTTGCGCCAGTCTCGTGGGTGACGCAAGGTTCAGTTCAGTGTCTAGGCTCACGGCTGCTTGAGTAGGGAAAAAGGCCCTTACCGGCGAGGGTCGATTGGGAGGGCATAATAGTTTATTCACAACTTTTGGCACAGTCCGTTTTGGTGATGTATTGGCGGGGGAGGTTGGGGAATAGGGCACTTTGGAGTTTGCGATGCTGCAGCTGACGCAGATCCAGTTTGGGGATTTTGCTCCTATCTCCCTTGCTCCTATCCATGTGGAGTTTGCCACAAAAATTGCGGATCAGGTTCCTTCCAGTGCACAGCTTGCCCCATTTGGTACCATCCAGCTTGCGCTGGTATCTCGAATCATGAACGTTCAAAAGACGCCAAATGGCTCTGCCACAGCTGCAGTAAAAGCAGCGAGCCCAAACTGCCTATCCAGAATGCCATACGCTGTAACGAATGCCACAGAAAACGGGATGCTGGTTCCTTCCAATGCTCGGCTTGCAACGCTTGGGTCCATGCGGCCTGTGCTGGAATCTCTAAGTGTGAACGAGAAAAATCCCCAAACTGCAGGTTCTGTATGTGTTGTTTGTTTATACTCTATATGTATTTCCTTTGTGTTTTTCAATACAGAAAAGCCTATTTATAGCTTATTATACAGTGCGAAAACGGATAAGTCAGCTGAAATTTCAGCTGACTTATCCGTTTTCGCACTGTCAAATATGATTCGCAGTCAGCTTGGGCTGAAGGAATATTTAGCTTATTATACTTTTTCTTTTTCTTGTCTCGTCATTTTGGCGGAAGCCTTTCAGACAGCGGCTAAAAACGGATAGATCAGCTTCAATACTTCGGCAGCAGTATTTCGGCCCTTCTTGGCAGGCTCTTTAAGCGTCAGAGCCAACGATTGCAGATTCCTTTCTTCCAGTCCCCAAAGTTGTCCTGTCGTTCAACAGCCTGACGAGGACCCTTGCCAAGAATGGCCGAAAGATTACTGCAAAAGAACTGAAGATGACCTATCCGATTTTAGCCATTGTTGGAATATACATCCTTTATCTTAGTCATGCCCCGTAGTTCTTTACTGAATCTCAAATGTATCTATTCTTAGAGCATAATTCTGCTTTGCTAAACTTCCTCCTTAGTTACCCTTCACGGACCAGAAATAGTTAAGTTATTAAGTTATTTGATTTGATGAGGAATTTCGTCTATATCTTCTACCTCTGTGATTGATAAACGGCTCCATGATTTTCATTCCTCTTAGCTGTATCAGCGTAATCTCACAGTCGGTCAGCATTATTTATTAAATGTGTGTCTGTTCAATTATGTCAAGTTTGTGGTGTTTTATTTTTGATACCCCATCTTTACATGGCGTCTCGACCTTCTTTTACGGGGGCGGTATAAATAAACTGAATGAATGAATGAATCTTTGATTAAAGTAGATAATAACGAAAACTATGACAAAAGAATGAGAGCAAAAATAATAAAAATCGTACACCATTCTTCCTAACCAGGGCTACTGACAGATGCCAATAGCCTAACTCAACAACAAACAAAAGAGGTCTTCAAAATCACAAAAAGGCTAAAATTTTCCAACTAAAAAAAAACAGGGCCCAACCCTCGACCTGATTCTTTATTTATTTACAAACAGAAAAATGTTTTTTGTCAGGTTTTTTACAACAAAATACGTTGCTTCCCGGCTAGGAAAAAAATCCGAAACATTGTTGTACTTGGAGAAAAAATATTCCTCTATTGTCCTAGTGCCAACTACTTTTCCTTCACAATATCTCCTCCCTTCCCTAATTTCCCCTCGTGCATTATTATTCACATTAGTACTAGGACAGAAGACAATCTGAAGATCGGTGGGAGGCCAATTTCCATAACGCTGACGGAGACAGTACGATCATCCCAGCTCATCGTCCTCAGCAATTCATAGTCACGAGGAAAAAGATCCCAAATTCAACAAAAGAAAAAAAGAAACGATACGAAACGGGGATGTGTTTGGTTCTCTTACTGTGTGTTAGTGTTAGGCGATATTCGCTATCGATACATCGAAAATGAAATAGCGATATCGAAAACTATTTTTTTGTGCATTTCCTAATGATTGCAAATAATTATAATAAAAATAACTCATATTTTCGAATGCTTTTCGGAAATCAGTTTTTATATTTTTGAAGTTTTTAACGAAAAATGATGCAAAATGCTACTTGACGACAAATTGCTTTCAAAATTTTTGCAAAACCAGACGTGTACGAGACAGAGGTGGGCAAATCCGAATCCGAATTCAGATTCAGAATCGGATTCCAAATCCTCAATCTTACGAATCCGCTCAAATTTCTAGTCTTGCTCCTTCAAGGTTCCGTTTCCCAATTTTTACACTCTCGTCTTCGGCAATCGAACGTTTTTATCTCCACCACTAACCATCCTCAGTAATCTATCACGTTATCTGATTAACATAGATATCAGTGTTTTTTGTCACTTCGGATTTTTAAACTATAACCTATGTATACAAATTAACTTTTGTTAAGGCCGGATTCAAATCCTCAGCATCAAATGCTGGGGATTTCTAGAATGGACCGTCGTTTCTAGAATGGGAAAAAAACTTTCTAGCCAGGAAGAAGAAACGGTCATCTTTTGGTCAGCTGCTTATATACCGCACAACGCAAATAGTGTTACCGAATACCGACCGATCCAATCCAAAACTGTATAGCCACTGGGTCCAACGTCGGTGTTGGTCCCTTTCGGCCTTTTCTCTTCTATCTCTTCCTAAACCAAGCATATCTGAATGGTCCGCCACAGGCAGAGGCGTTACAAGCCAAAATGTTTGGGGGGGCAAGGTATTTACCAACTAGCTGGTAATTTTTACCGACTATTTTTGCATAAAAAATGACTGTTTCCAAGAAAAAAATGAGAGTTTTGAAAAAATTGACTGATTTTCAGAGAATCGACTGATTTTCAGAAAAAACGACTGTTTTAATGAAAAATCCAACTGCTTTGACGAAAAATCGCGGCGCTTTGGGCCGACTCGGTTATTTTTTACCGACTGGCCGACAAGATTAGGCGGGGCGTCCCAACCTCCCCCCCCCCCACATTCGTGACGCCCCTGCTGGCCACATGAGAACCACACAGTTTTCATAGCGATCGGTAGCCCTACTCGTATGTGCGTTTTTGTATACGAACTATAGGCTTATATATGTAGTGCGAGAAAGTGCAAGATATATTCGCTGAAAAATAAACCATGCTTGCTGTAACTTTTCGTACGAGATCCATCGGATAGTCCAGACATCCTGGCAGGAATTCGAGTCCGCCGCCACCGCATCCTGATCGTCTATTCAAACCATCAAGCACTAGCTTTATGTTTCCTTCGCCCTTATTTCCGTTTGTTCGGATTCCCCAGCACTTTCTCGAATCTTTACCTACACACCACACTTGTATCTTCTCATAACACTCAAGCTTCCTATACTGATTTAGTGAGTTAACTTCCCATTACTTGCAATAACAACACTTCCTCCTCAATGAGCAAGCTAAGAGACTTCCATGTAGGCGAAGTCGACAAGCTGGGAAAGACTCGAAGTACACTAGAAGGTGCCACATTTTTGTTTTATTTTCAATTCTTCAAGCTTGTTTTCAATTCTTAAACTTGTTGCCAGACGCCCACTTGGTCTTTTTTTTTAAGTCAGACACTCGTAATAAAGCAAAAGGAAAATGTGAGTGTTTATGCAACGCGAGCTTTAACTGCTATGAAATATATAAAGCATTAACCAATTAATCAATTCAATAATGATCTAACGCCCCTAACACTGTTGAGCAACTGGGTAGAAACGGAGAAATTCCATTGTTAGGTTTGTGTCCCTTAATTTGCCAAGAGTGGTTACAAATCATTCCGATAGATAAATCATTCCGATGGATAAATCATTCCGATTAGATTCGAAATCCGCCCTCCGGCCAAGCTGTCTGCGAATGATGTGAGGTGGTTCTAGCAGACTTTTGTGGCTAAAATTCTGTTATGGCGATATTTCGGCCCATCTTGGCAAAGTCTCTCTTGAGGCAGTAGCTAAAAATCTAAATTTGCAATAGAAATTAAGGGCGTTTTGAGCAACTGAGAATCCACAAAGAATCAATTGTAGGAGTAGCTGCAGGCAAACTAGGCTCTGTTTTTAACAGAATAACCAAGGCTTTACTGTTCTAAGCCTTCATCCAGGCCCGCGACTCCTAGTAACCACACGAAAAAAAAATAGATAACAAGTTTAGGGCTCCAAAATTCGCAGTTC
Source organism: Branchinecta lindahli (assembly GCA_023053555.1). Lineage (NCBI taxonomy): Eukaryota > Metazoa > Arthropoda > Branchiopoda > Anostraca > Branchinectidae > Branchinecta > Branchinecta lindahli. The sequence continues at coordinate 11,522,449 of JAKZAO010000010.1, forward strand.
AATCAGATTCATGAAATTTCCAACAGGTAGGGAGGAAATGGTGTTTTTAATTCTGTCTAACTAAGTGGTCACGGTGACGGAAGGGGTTTAAATTATTCACGGCTTTGGCTGTTTTAAGCTTTTTTCCAGGCCCATAGACTTCTGCAAAAACACGGCAAAATTCAGATAACCGGTTTTACGCATGATACGCGAAAACTCGTCGGGAGCATATTGCGCATGGAAAATAGTGAATCTTGGCGAGTGCAAAGATTATAGTGAGGTATCGTTAGCGGGCTTTCAATGTAACATGTGAAATTTGGGTATCCGGGCTTAAGGATTAACGAACGCGATTACGGAAGTAGATTGTATTGGCATTATAGACACGACGGTTCCTTTAATCTGGCAGTGAGGCATTGCGAAAAATCCATGTAAGATTTTTGGATAATATGTTTCGATGTGATGGGGTATACTAATTGGTTTGGTCTTTGCTGTATACGTGTGCTGCCATACCCCTCGGGCTTTTCTTGCAATATATCATAATCACATGGATTTGGGAAATCACGACCTAGCTTCCGGCCGCAAACAAAAGTTGTCCGAAAACAATGTGGGCGACTCCATGAACACACCAAGTCCTCCGCTGGTCGAATAATCTGGAAGTCTTATAAGTGAAAGCAAAAGAAATGAAAAAGGACAGCCAGCCCCCCCCCCCCGTCGTTACTCATACGGTCCTTTGGAAACAAACAGCTTAACTTACTGGAAGTTCTAGCGAACAAAACACCAAGTTAATAGTCGCAGATTTGGATTTCAGAACACAAGAGCTCATTTCCAGCAGCAAACAGAATTTGTCCAAGTAGAAGTTGAGATTACAGACCTTAGTCTTGAGAAGTTTAGAAGACAAGCGACAGAAGACGTGGGAAAAACAAACGGGTCGATAGATACAGACGAGCAAACAAAATCATGGAGTTAACACAGTTTAGCTGACGTAATACAGGTTTTAAAAAAGTTGCGAACAGTTTTGCGTTCAGGATTGCCACCCTGAAATCAGATTCCATAGCTGTTTCTATTTCCCGACGTCTCTCACGTTTCAGCCAAATACGGTGTGCGTATGGCTTAGTTCTGTTTTCCTTCTGGGGTAGGGGCGGGTTTTGGTATTTGGCAGGGATTCTATTATGCTGACGGAATGCTAAGGCTGATATAAAAATATGCCATGTCTGCTTAAAACCAACCATAGTCTCTATTTTCTGAGCACTGTCTTCCAATAAAATGTCATAAACTATTATAATGCTGCATATAAACTGGATCCGAGGAAGAAATTAACCTGAAATCGTGTCGAAACCTGTTTCACTTTGCCTAGGTCGATTTCAGGCGGGAAATTTCCGTACGGGACGAGATTAGATAGATAATTAAAGCTTCAGCGACCTTTTACGCTATTTCTGCCCTCTGACAGCCCCCCTAGAATACGCACTTCCACCCGAAATCTCAATTCATTGAAATTCTTTTGGTTTGAGTTATAGCTCTTTGGCCAATTTTCACGCGTCTCGGAAACTGGGCAGTGTTTCCACTGTTTCGCAAGACTTTGGCTTTGTTGCCACTTCGGAGTGCTCCGTCGGACTGTCGTCGAATTTCAAATTGCTGAAACGCTCGAAAATTCAGTCATAAATTGGAGGAATTGCTTCGTTAGGAGCAGGGTGCAACTGACGGATATTAATCCCAGCCTATAGCTTCCCTAGAGGACAGAGCTGTCCTCCTCAGCTTTTTTGAAAACCAGGGCCTTACATCACAAGGCCCACCACAGAAAGATACAGAAGATGCATTAGTTGAATATTTGTTTGGACCCTTCTCTCAATTTTGGCAGTAACATGTTAATTTATTTGTATTGTTATTTTATTTTATGATTATCTATTTGATATGCTGTTGTTTGTACTGTGATCAAGAGACTGTGTGGACAGCCAAACTGTGGCTAAGTATCTCTATGTTATTTTACATTATTCTCGAAGAATGAGCCATACATGTCTAGGTACAATTCGCTGTGCGTCGACACCGGGAACGACTCGATAAATCATTTACGGTTACTTAGATCGTACTATTCTACTTGAATGATTGTGATAATTCTAGAGCAAATGGCCCCGACCTTACGGAAGGGGTCTTTTTATTAGATCAGGACCAGTCCGGTGTACATTTAACGGTCACGTTGCCAAGACACGGTTTAATGGTATCGTGAGGGAACATTGCAGGTCCAGTATCTATAGTGCCTTTTTTTCCATTCCCATTTCTGATTCGTCACAATAAGAAATGTAAAACGCGCTGATTGGTTCACTCTATTCCCATTACCATAAAAAACCCGGTACCAGCATTTTGTCCCCGGAGCCGACTGAGGTGAGGGCAAGCAAGTCTGTACAAGCTGGCTGGGTACTAGAACCCTAAGCGGGTAAGACTATAAGCTACTGAGCAGAAAAGCGCAAGCCCTAGAAAGTGTCTGTTTGCAAATTCAAGTGAATATCTGAATGGTACTTAAATTTAGTGTTTTACTATATTATTATTATTATTATTATTATGTTTTATTGATCCACCAAAGTTGATGATAACAAAATAAATGTATAAATACACAAGAACAGACCAATACTAAGGCAAACTCCAATCCATCGGAACAACAAAAAAAAAAAAAAAAAAAAAAAAAAAAACACACACACATGAAAATGGCGAAGGCAGAACAAAAACCACAAACAAATTATCTGTGTGTAAACACCTTTTTATGTAACAATGCTTATGGCGTTACACAAATAACGTATTTAAATCCTTTCTTGTGTTATTTATCGATTGCAGTCTCAAGTTCAGTGTTACGGTAGGTCAAAATATTTTGCAGTGAGAGAAGCTTTACTTAACGTGGTAAATCGTGACAAAATCATGTTTTCGAAGGATGAGTGCAAGTGGAGTTTCGGAAACAGCAGCCTAATGTTGGTCTTTGGAACAGCTTTACCGAAGATGCGGCTCATGCTGAATCGATTAATAGTTCCAAGTGCAGTAAAGATAGATTTGTAACTCCGCTCTGTACGACCACTTCCAACTGATGTGGCAGCGAAAGACTTCGACGATGCAATTTATTATTAAACCAAATTTTCTAACAAAAAGTAAATAAGAATAGAATTATGCGATGGACTACTCACCCGCTCTGTACAAAATAAAACTCATGCTAAACAAGACCAAAGGTTTCGATGGGATCCCAAAAATGTAATGTCTGACCCAGACAACTAGGTCTTGTCTTCGAAGGATCCAGTCTTCGCCAGGCTAGTCATCTGAGAAAATCAAGTTCAGATATACCTGTATAAACCATATCTATTTTGACAATACTTATCGAAACTTCCTGCTTTACTTCTGCCAAATTTCCGGTTTCGGCCGAAATCCGAGCGAACTACTTGTCCAGCCAAAAAAAGATAGTTCAGAAACGACTTCAGCGTATCTCCTTATCCCTATAAAGAACATCTAATCAACTTCAAATAAAACTTTAACTTATACAAAAAATCCGGTTTCAACCGGATTCCGGACGAACTATATGTCCGGGTAAACAGTGATTGTCATATACAGATTCAGCGTCTCTTCTTACCGTTAAATCTGCCATCTAATCAACTTCAAATAAAAATTTTGCTTTTAAAAAATTTTCTGGTTTCGGTCTGGTTTCGGCCGGATTCCGGGCGAACTACTTGTCCGGCGAGAAAATGGTTTTCAACATCGTGTTCAGCATGTCTTCTCACCCCTAAACCGAATATCTAATCAACTTCAAATTAAACTTTTGCTTTTAACAAATTTTCCGGTTTTGGCCGGATTCCGGGTTAACTACTTGTCCGGCGGGAAAATGGTTTTCACCATCGTGTTCAGCATGTCTTCTTACCCCTAAATCGAACATCTATTCAACTTCAAATCAAACTTTTACTTTTAACAAACTTTCCGGTTTTGGCCGGATTCCGGGCGAACTACTTGTCCGGCGACAAAATGGTTTTCACCATCGTGTTCGGCATGTCTTCTTACCCCATAATCGACTATCACATTGGCTGTTTCAAAATATTTTGTTTGCCCCTTAATTTAAACCCCCTCCCCCACCCCTAAACGTAGGGCTACAGAGCCCATCTACGAACTCGACCTTACTCTTGACCCAAAGAATCCTCACACCAAGTTTCATCAAAATATCTCATTCCCTTCGAGAGTTATCGTGCTGACAGACGGACAGACGGACGGACAGACGGACGGACGGACGGACGGACGGACAGACGGACAACTTTTGCGATGTCATAGGTATCCGTCACTAACGTTTTGGGATCCCAAAAACTTGTTCTGCCCTTTTCTATTTGTATTGGTTCTACTGGACTGTGCAAAACAAGTTATCCATTCATATTTGTTTTCAGTCCGTGTAACAGGCCTCATCAGTCCGCTGAATGTTCGAAGATGCGAGTTCCGAAAGCCAATGCCATGCGGAAGTTCCCACCCCGATGAAAAATTCTTTGACTGTATAGTTGTACGAAAAAGTTGCATATATAGATATGTAGTAGTATGGAATACTTTGATTTAACATGCCTCCGACTGGGTTAATCTTGAGCAGTAGCATTCGATAGCATCCAATCTTGCTGCAGTAGCATCCAGTTTGCTAGTAGTAGCCAGAGGCGTCACTACTAGGGGGGAGGGGGGACGCCCCCCAATTTTGTCGGCCAGTCGCTAAAAATAGAAGAATCGGCGCGAAGCGCAGCAATTTTTAGTAAAAACAGTCGAATTGTTTCTTAGAAACAGTCATTTTTCTTAAAACCAATCGATTTTTCTTAAAAACAGTCGGTTTTTCGTAAAAATAGTCGATTTTTTCTTTAAAATAGTCGTTTTTTCTTGAAATCAGCCGATTTTTCGTCAACAGTCACAGTTTTCTCAAGAATGATCGTTTTTATCCGCAAAAACAGTCGGTAAAAATGACCAGCCAGTCGGTAAATACCTTGTCCCCCCAAAAAAAAACATTTTGGGTACTAACACCTCTGGTACTAGTATGCAGTGGCAACAGCTACACTGCATGCTACTTTTTCGTACAAAGTCATGTTACTAATTCTCTAAGATTTTTCATCGGGACAGTCGTCGTGTCAAGAAAACAGACAAAGAAGCGCTCGCTGCGTTGTAACTCGCATGAGAAAAGACAAGAAGTGGTCCTAGCCTACATTTTGCTCAAGGGGCTCAGAAACAGAATATGACAGTCATATTTGAGAATGCCCTTCAGATGACGGTTTACAGACTTACCAATAAAGGTAGGGTTTCTCTCTTTCAATGTGAACCGAGTTTGCTGGATCAAGTCTGAACCAAGTCGAAAAGGTGAAGCCATTCTCCTGCGGCCATCTGGCAAGGGGTGGAAGAACCAACGCCTGAAAATAGAAACGGTTATAGAATATACACGTCTATGGTATACACGAGTGGTCATAGCGAGGGGGGGGGGCACCTTCTGCATATATCCCATGTCTTCTCGTTTTGCCTGGTTACTGCGCGAAATGAACAAGACCAAAGGTTTCGATGGGATCCCAAAAATTTAATATTTGACACAGACAACTACGTCTTCTCTACGCCAGATCCAGTCTTCGCCAGGCTAATCATCTGAGAAGATTAAGTTCAGATATACCTGTATAAGCCATATTTATTTTGACGATACTGATCGAAACTTCCTGCTTTACTTCTGCCGAATTTCCCTTTTCGGCCGAATTCCGAGCGAACTACTTGTCCAGCCAAAAAAAGATAGTTCAGAAACGAATTCAGCGCATCTCCTTATCCCTATAAAGAACGTCTAATCAACTTCAAATAAAACTTTAACTTATAAAAAAAAATCCGGTTTCAACCGGATTCCGGACGAACTATATGTCCGGGTAAAAAATGATTGTCATATACAGATTCAGCGTATCTTCTTACTCTTAAATCTATCATCTAATCAACTTCAAATACAAATTTTACTTTTAACAAATTTTCCGGTTTCGGACGGATTCCGGGCGAACTACTTGTCCGGCGAGAAAATGGTTTTCACCATCGTGTTCAGCATGTCTTCTTACCCCTAAATCGAACATCTAATCAACTTCAAATAAAAGTTTTACTTTTAACAAACTTTCCGGTTTTGGCCGGATTCCGGGCTAACTACTTGTCCGGCGAGAAAATGGTTTTCACCATCGTGTTCAGCACGTCTTCTTACCCCTAAATCGAACATCTAATCAACTTCAAATAAAACTTTTGCTTTGAACAAATTTTCCGGTTTTGGCCGGATTCCGGGCTAACTACTTGTCCGGCGAGAAAATGGTTTTCACCATCGTGTTCAGCATGTCTTCTTACCCCTAAATCGAACATCTAATCAACTTCAAATAAAACTTTTGCTTTGAACAAATTTTCCGGTTTTGGCCGGATTCCGGGCGAACTATTGGTCCAGCGAGAAAATGGTTTTCACCATCGTGTTCAGCATGTCTTCTTACCCCATAATCGACTATCACATTAGCTGTTTCAAAATATTTTGTTTGCCCCTTAATTTGAAACCCCTCCCCCACCCTTAAATATAGAGCTACAGAGCCCATCTTCGAACTTGACTTGTACTTTGACCCAAAGGATCCTCCCACCAAGTTTCATCAAAATATCTCAATCCCTTCGAGAGTTATCGTGCGTACAGACGGACAGACGGACGGACGGACGGACAACTTTTGCGATGTCATAGGTATCCGTCACTAACGTTTTGGGATCCCAAAAAAGTACTTGGAATGCAGCATCTTCCAGGCGATGCCTTTTTGGGAACTTCTCATTCTTCCGGGGAAGTCCTCGACTTCTTCTAGTGGAATGATGTACAGATCCTTGTCTCGAAATTCTTCGGTCGAGGGCCGCAGACGACAGAGAAGAATGTCACCATAAAACAGATTCTGGCAAATTATTACAATGGCGTTTTGATTGCCTGCTGTATTTCGCTGTACCCTGTGGAAGTTTGACTTGTCCTTAATCAGCGTTGTGCTGTGACATCCACTGGTATTTGAAAATACTACTCTATACACAGTAAAAAAAAAATCTTGCGGTATTTGCTACTGGGATTAATAGTGTCTCTACTGAGATAAGATTATTTCTAATTCAGATTAATCTTATCCCAGTAGAGATTATTAATCCCCAGTAGCAAATACTGCAGTTAACTTTAATCCTTACTCGGAGAAACTTTTTACAGTGTATGAGTAAGTCCCAAACAGGCCAGTGAACCTCGCGCAGACAGAGAAACGTCACCCACTCGAATCCTCAAACTTGATTCAAGTCATATGTCAACCAATCAACAACCTTTGCTGCGTTTCGCGCCAATGACGTTTCTGGCTCTTCGCTAAGCACACGGCGATTCTTCATCGACATGACGAGTTAGTCGAAACCGAATCCATGGCTTTGACCCACGACTGGAGAGTCCAAGAGGCAGACTCCGCACAAGATATGGCATACACGCACGGCCGCTCGAGAGCGGCATCTACCTCTCGAGGCTTCAGCATTGGCGGAAGCCTGAAGCCTAATGGAGTCAGATGACGAAACCTCACCCTCGCCCTCCCTAAGCTGGAGATGTGTGGAGCAGGGGGTAAAAGAAAGACTTAAGGAGGAAAAAGATCGCCACATCGGACACTTTTCTCGCCACTCTACTCCATCTATCATCAGAAAAACAGTAAGTACATTGGCCAAGGCAGGACCAATCCCTTTAAGCCCTCTTATGAAGAAAACACGTACCGGTTGGGATTAGCGAACTATCTTAGAGACCAAGAGCCCGAGAACAAAGCTCAAGGCAACGCAAGGCAGACACAATTTGTTGGGATTAACAAGCGGCAGCCTTGGAGGGGGATAAGAAGTAGTTTTATGAGATCAGTTCGTAAGCTAGCTGAAAGCGCTCCGAAAATTACTAACCAAATTGCGACGAGGAGAAGTAGTGGAACGTCTTTATATTATCCTTCATATTTGACAACACATATTTATTACTGATACGGTGCTGCGCTCCCATCAGAGCACCCACGAATTGGATATGGATACTGACCTTGCTAGTCACGGATCCTCTCGTCTCTAAGCTAATGACCCCAAAATCTGTTTTCGTTCGAGGGCACTTTCAGAACTTTCATAACAGATAACACAAGGACGCGCAGTTTCAATGAATAACACTTAAAATGTTAGCTGTTATGGTCTTGCAAACGCTATGCATTAAACGTTACGCATACAAGCCGAAATACCACCGGAAAAAACGTCTGCTAACTTTTCTCATTCTGAGCATGATACCGGAAAAGTCTGCAGATGCCTTTTCTGCGGTTTTTCAGGTCTTCTTGGCAATGACTGTTCTGCACCAACATTCAAAGGAAAACGTTTGTATAGTCACCTGTTGAGACTGCGCATCCTTCGGTTACCTGTTATGAAACTTCCGACAGTGTGCACCACATATACACTACATCGGAAACAGGTTTTCTCTTCTTCAACATACAATCCCGTACATCCGTCACCTCCTACTTTTCTACTGGCTGCTATAAGGTATTTTATGGGATCTTTAAAAAATTTAAAAATCTTTTCTGGGAATTAAAAATCTTGGAACGTATCTGTCTGGGAATGTCACATAGGAGGCACTTTCTATTGTCTTGACCGGATTCGATTTTTTTTATAACATTTTAATTTGCCTTGGCTAGTGTAAGAGAACTAATACTATTACTACATTACTGGATGCCTAACAGTTTATACAGCTGGAAGAACTTTCATCTAACCAGAGACCTCGCATTGCTCGGGAAGCAGTTTGCAGACCTTGAACCCACCAACGTGTGGATCTATTTACTATATCTGTCACAAGTGCTGGTAATGAGACAACGGAGGACTTTCGGAACTAATTCGCTTAGAAGCGCTAAACGAGAATGTGGCAAATTGCTCCAGATTTCTTTTCTCGTTCAGCACTCACTTTTTTCTGAATTTTCAAATTCTGCAGAATGATCTGTAGCCTAACCAGCATCAATATTAACGCCCCCCCCCACCCCACCCCTCGCCTACTCTGATGTCCAACAATAACCATAATAGACTTTCCCAGATTGTCGCGGGCGGCGACCCTGAAATCCTGAATGTGAAATCAGGAATCAATTCTGTAGACCTTTGCCGTCAGGAATCGGACATAACCAGTTATTTGCCTTTGTATAAAAGGACAATTATGCAAATTCCTCAAACTGCAAAGGGAACCCTGATTTCCAAGTTTGAATGAATTTCCGTCAAAACCTCGGCTCTTACAATGGAAGAGGCTGTTGCAACGGTTCGCTACGAAACGACAAGAGATCCGAAAATCCTGGTTCGGTGACAAAACGGACTCGTAAAAATTTAACGAAAACAAATGAGATATCAGCGTTTTTTAGCACCCCGGAAACCATACCTTCGTTATTGGCAACAACCTCGGGAGGACGAGCACCTTCAAAGGATCAGGACCGTTTTTCCTTTAAGCCCCGTTCGCAAGCATGCCTAGCCAAGCACTGATGTCTAGGCAAGTGCCTAGAGCATCACCGTTCATATCCATGCCTAGGCACAGATTTTGGGCCAGGCACGGAGTTTTCGGCTCTGGAACCCGGTGCCTGACTACGCCTGAGCACGTGCCTAGGCATCTGTGCTTGTCTAGGCACGCTTGTGAACGCGGCTTTAAAGGACCAGTCGTACACTACTTATAAAGCCAATGCAACCTACTTCCGAGATCGCTCCATCCATTCTCAAACCCGGAGCCCCAAACGGTACATTCTATACCCCCCCCCCTAACTACGCCTCACTGGTTTGCATGCTCCCAACAACTGTTTGCGAGAATCTCACTCGTCAGAATAAAACTGTTTCCTAAATTCATCTTTCTTTTTGCTAAAAGGTCCGCGGGCTTGGAGAAAGGCTTAAAACAGCCAATGCTCAGGATCAGTTATTAAAGGATCAGCAGGATCAGCTCGAGAACCTGCGAAAGATTACCAAGATCAGTCAAACTGAAGGTAAGGTCTAATGCTGCTGGCGTATGCGACATCAGGCGCTCTTCTACCCCCATCTTTTGTGCGGGATAGATCTCCTATTTTAATAGTGTATGTTTCTTTAAGTCGTTGTTGTTGTGGTCTTTTTGAATGAAACAAATACCGAAAAAATAATGATAATAACTAAAGTCTAAGAAAGTAAGTAAGTACTTACCGATCCTTTCTTCCCCGGAAAACTGAAAAACGCATCGGGTCCGTTTCTGTTTGTTGTGTGAGCGAGAACGTCAAGAAGTTTCACGGAGTGGCGAGGCTAGAAGAAGAAGAAGAATATAATTAGTGACAGGTGAACTCGAGGATGAAATCAAGAGAAGGAAAATACCAATAGAATGTGACAAACATGACTGCAGGTCAGATGGTCGCTGGTAGACAAAGCAATCCTGTTTGTTCCGCAATTACAGAGAAACCCAAGAAGCTCCATTATAATTAGTAGACTAGATCCGCGCCGACTTTCCCTTTCACATAGGCTTTCAGAAACACTGTCATTTCTACGATACGGAAACTCGTTTGTGTTTTGGGGATCCCAAAACGTAAGTGGAGGGATACTTATATGACTTCGTAAGAGTTGTCCGTCTGTCTATCTGTAAGCACGATGACTCTCGAAGGGAATGAGATATTTTGATGAAAGTAGGTGTAAGGACTCTTTGGGTCAAGGGAGAGGTCGAGTTTGTCGATGGCCACTGTAGCTCAACATTTAGGGGCGGGGGAGGGGTTTCAAATAAAGAGGCGATTTTTTTTATTTTTTTTTTAACAGCTAATGAGATAGTCGATTTAGGGGTAAGAAGACATGCTGAACAGAGAATTTGAAAATTATTTTATCGCCGGACAAACAGTTCGCCCGGAATCCGGCCAAAACCGTTTTTTTTTTTTTTTTCGGATCAATGTTTAAGATGAAGTCGTAGTGTTTGTGTTTGGAAGTAAGAAACTGAAATTAGTTATTTTATTATTCTACGATGGATTCTAATATACTGATATCTCTCTGTCTGTACTTTCGGATCCGTGCCCCGTTAGCTCATCGCTTTTCTGAATATTCATTAGATAGATCCAAGTTTATTTTCTCGTTCCCAGCCCACGAATTCTGGAACCTGATCCCCAATATTTTGATTTCGTCTGCTTGCTTTATTGCTAATACTCACTCCAATTTCTTTCCCGAAGAATAGAGTTTCACATTTGATCCAGTTCAGCTCAAGGATGCATATCTCACAATATTCTTCGATAAATCTGACTGTTCTCTTTGTGATCTTCGTCACTGCTTTTAAAAGTATTAAGATCGTCGACAAATGCTTTCAACTGCAGCGCTAAACCCTCCAATTTGACTCCCTTTATCTCGAATTTCCAATCTTTCAGTAAATGATCAAAGTATACGCCACAAAAAAACTGGGGGGAGGGCGAGGGGGCCTTGCCTTACCGCAAATCGTGCTTCAAATTCTTTGGTTACTTGACTTCAATTGTTTGTAATCATTCTTCATATATTTTCCCATTCCCCATATACCTCCACAACTACACACACTCAACAACTCTCAATAACGCCAACCAAGAACAAATTGGGTAGCCGAGTCACAGCTTGAGGATGAAGCCCACCAGAAGGAGATGTATGAGGAGTTATTTGGGAAGAGGAGGAGTAAGGACCAGGGACGAAAGAAAAATAAGTGGGGAAATATGCTTTTGGATTATGGAGGTACCGAAAATTTGGTTATTTTAAATGGTAGGCTGGGAAATGATAAGAATGTGGGAAATTACACGTGTTATTCATCGGGAGCTCCGAGCGTGGTTGATTATATTTTGGTTAGCATGTCTCTTTGGCCTCTGTGTGAGGGGTTTGAGGTGTTGGATGTTGTTGGGTCGGACCATGTCCCAATTTCGTTAGATTTAAAGATGGTGTTAGGACCTAGGATAAGTAATGGTAGGGATCTTTTAGAAGAGGAGTTGGATAGTGTTCAAGTAGGAATAAATAGACCTTTAAAGGTAGATGGTATGTCAGAAGAAGTAATAGTAAGTAGCCTAGGGGTAGGAAAGATAGAAGAACATATAGATAGTTGGCACGAGAAGGTAAGGAACGGAGAAATAGAAGAGGTTGTGTCTCAGGTTAGTTCGGTTATGTATAGGATAGCTGAGAGTAGTGTGAAAAAAGTGAAGAAAGATAAAAGATTTAGGAAGGATTTTTTCGATGAAGAATGTGTGCGGAAAAGAGAACAGGTGGTTGAGTCATTGATGAAGTTAAAAGAGATAGGAGGAGATGGTAGTTTAAGTGAATATCGTAAACTTAGGAAGGAATATAAATATATGTTGAAGGATAAGAAACATAAGCTAGAAGTTGAACGTAATAATGAAATAGTAAAGTGTTATAAAGCTAAGGATAGCAAAGAATTTTGGAAAGGGATCAGGGCTGCTACGGAAGCGAAACAAGAAGACCTTACCCCGCGGGCTGAGTCATGGCCCGATTACCTTGAACGAAATGAACCTGATGTGGAAACTTTAAGAGGTGAGATCTCGACTTCTTTAAGGAAACCGGTACCGTACCCGCTGAAGGAGATGGATTATCAATTAATAAGTAAAATAGAGGAGGAAGAGATATGGAAGTCCATGAAGAAAATGAAAGGTAGGTCAGCCCCTGGAGTAGATGGAATCCCTGCAGTGATTTGGAAATGGGGAAGAGCGTATCTTCTCCCAGTTTTGGCGTTAATTTTTTCGTTTATATTAGAGAATGCTCGTTGGCCACAAGCGTGGAGTACTTCAATTATGATACCAATATTTAAGAAAGGAGACAGAAGCGACCATAAAAACTACCGAGGAATACATTTAGGAAATGTGGTAAGTAAGATTTTTTGTAAAGTGATAGATTTTAGGTTAAAAAATTGGCTAGAAAAAAGTGAAATTTTAAATCCAGCGCAGGCTGGTTTTAGGGAAGGGTTCAGTACGCTTGACCAGATTTTTATATTAAATGTATTAATTAGAAAGTACACGAGAAGCAAGGGTGGTAAGCTGTATGTAGCTTTTGTAGACTTGAAGGGAGCATTTGATAATGTGAACAGGAAGTTGTTGATTGAAGTATTGTTAGAACTGGGCCTTCCAAATTTGTTCGTAGTTTTGATTGTAGAAATGTACATGAGTATTAAGGTGGTGGTGCGAGTGGCGAAGAAGTTTTCAAGAAGTGTGAAATCTAAGATCGGTGTGAAACAAGGTTGCACTCTTTCTCCGAAGTTATTCGCATTGTTTATAAATGATGTAGTACAGTTCATGATTGATAATTCGGCCCCAACGGTGACGGTAGATATCATGTCCCTGTGTACCTTGTTATTTGCTGACGATTTAACACTGGTGGCGGATTCTAGTAGCAACCTTCAGAAACTTTTAAATTTACTAGAGATTTATTTAAAAAAGAAAGAGCTAACATTGAATGTTAGTAAAACAGCTGTGATGGTGTTTAGAAAAGGTGGTAGATTGAAAGAAGGTGATAAGTTTGAATACGGGGGGGAGTACTTAGAAGTAAAGGAAGAATGGGTTTATTTGGGGTGCAAATTGCGAGCAAAAGGAGGGGTATTTGGAAAGCATGTGGAACAGGCGGAGATAAAGGGGAAAAGATGTGTTAATCTAGTCCTAAGAAGCCATTTGAAAGATATTAATAATATTAAGATTCATAAAGAGGTATTTAATACGAAGGTATTGCCGGTTATGCATTACGCCTCCGAAGTGTGGGGGTTCCATAAGGCAGGTAAGTTGGAGCAGATACAGTTGAATTATTTTAAAAGATCATTAGGACTGAGTAGTACGACAAATAGTTTAGTAGTTAGGGGGGACATAGGCTTAGGAAGTTTAAGATGTAGGCGTTTAGTGAGTATGGTTAGTTTTTGGGAAAAGATAATTAGTCTTCCACGTGTTAGAATGTTGAAAGCGGCGTATCTGGAGTCCCTTAGAGATATAAGTAAGGAGTCATGGGCTTACCAAGTGAAGAAAATCTTAGATGAGTGTGGTGTTGGTGATAAGTGGAATGAGGGTATGGGTAATGAGTTGGAGTTAGGGACAGTAGCTAAAGAAGTAAAAAATATACTTAGGGACCAGGAAATCCAGAGGTGGCAGGTTGACAGAGATAGTTCTAAATCTCTGAGGTTTTATACAGAGGCGAAAGAGACATGGGGTGAATGTGTTTATTTTAAAGCGGGTTTAGATAGGGAGGAACTGAAATTAATAATTAGTATGCGTGCTGATACTTTACCTTTGGGGGATAGGAGGAGGTACACGGGTAAGCCGATTGGGAGGATTGGTCCTTACTTCTGCCCCATGTGTGGAGATATGAATGAGTGCGTGCGACATCTTATGTGCGAATGTAGGGAATTGAATGATTTAAGAAGAGAAATATTTGGAGTAAATGAGTGTGATCAGGAATGGATGGAGCGAATGCTGAAGAGTGAATGTTTCGTCACTATAAGGAAAGTGGGCAGATTCCTCAAGTTGGCTATGAATCACAGAGAATTTTTCTTGTAGATTTAAGTGTTTGTTATAGTTATGTTGTAGATTATGTATTTTTCTTTTGTATTGCCATGGCCCTTGGGCTTTTAGTGTAATAAATATCATATCATATCATATCATATTCTGATAGAATGTCTTTAGTCCCATGCAGCGACTATTGAATACCCCGACAAAACTGAGCGGACTTGGAGCTTGGAGGTATTTACTCTAGTTGATACAGCTGATGTTGATATCCATTTACTCATCTTCCGTCTTCGCTGTTGCTTATCGCAGAAAAAATAGTGCAGCAGGCGTACTCCGCGCGCTGACCCGCTCTGGAGCGCGTACATAGAACCAATCAGCTTTGACTTCTACTATTCCTCACCGGCGGCTTTACATCGATTTAGCTATTTGCAGAGGTAAAGAAACGTGATGAGGCGCGAAGCTACTAACCTCCGCTCGTTCGTAGCGGACAGGGTATGGGGAAATATTCGACTCCGCATAGTCATATTACAGAAATAGGGAGACGGAGGTTCTGTCAGATTATTTGTTCTTGTGCTAACCAAAAGTGGAAAAAAGTTGTCCGGAATGAGGGGTCCGGTTTTCGCGAGAACCCAAATATTATCATCAAGCCCCGGAGACTTGTCTTCCATCTTCTCTACGACTTTCTTCACCTCTTCTGCCATGAAGTCCTATTCAGGTATTACCATCTGGCGTAAGAGAACCCCCACCTCCGCTACTCCAATATTTCAGATTAATCCGATTAATAGAGCTAATAACTTCCATACTCCTTTGTCAACAAATGAAAGATCCGTCAAGCGGGTGGGGAGGGGGGAGAGGATGTGACAGCGTAGAGCTATCACGGTCATCGAAAACCCATCATAATCATTTGGCAAATACGCTTCGTGAGAGCATCTTTTCCCATCTACTTCTCTAAGGGTCCAGCGCGATGACAGACGGACAAAGGATAAGGTTAGGCTTGCCTGAGAAGCTACGGACATTGATGGAAGAGGCAGTGAACGAGTATGAAGATCATGTTACAGGGACCGAATTTCTTCATCTTGAATTACAACGAAGATCCTTCCGCCATCGCAGAATGATAAGTGAGCAAAAGTAACTGCTACGAGCAGGAACATTTAGAACAGAGAGGAGTTATGCCATCGCCTACCTTCACAAACAGCTTTTCGTTCGAGATTTGGCTTTTGCGCTAGCAGTCCTCAATTTAAATGTCAGGGGTCTTTTACCGATACGAGCTCGTCCCTCCGTTGTGACCCGCTTCAGAAAGTTTTATTTTTGTATCGTTTTTATGTTGTTGTATACAATAATATAACGTTTTTTGTACTGTGTTGTGTTTTATAAGTGAACTGAACTGACATAAGTGGGGTCTCCACAGGCAATCGTAAGCTGTAGACAGGGACGTCATTTGGGCGGGGGGGGGGAGCTGCTACCCTGGTTTCCTTAGGGGGCCAAGAGCCAACCACGGGAAACCACTGTGAAACCTAGTTGATAAGGCGCAAAACCGAATATGTATATGCTTTTTCATACGACATATTTTTTGTTTAATCATTCTTCCTGAACATATTGTTTACTTTTCATTCATATGTTGTGAATCATTTAAGTTATTTTCGGTCATGTCTATGTAGGATTACGAATGCAAAGGGGGTCGAGAAGACCCCCCCCCCCCCCCGCTTAGGTTTCCGCGAATTGCCAATAAGAGCACATCGGGTCCGGAGGAGCACGGCTATACGACGGCCGATTGCCAGTAGAGTTCCCGATAACGATTAACGGAAAGGTTCACGAGGTCTCTGGAATTCCTCCTTTTTTGCGACCCCGAGGTAAGAGTGGTGGCGATGTACGTGTTTTCTACGCACCATGGTCTTGTCTGTTTGTTGGAAGTGTGATTTTTCGTACAATCTGTGTCCTTTATTTTTGCTACATAGAGAGATTTCACACTACCCGAAGAAAACGGATATTTCTACACCGTCATCGTCGGGATCAAAACAAAGAAAATTAACATTACGAGGTATAGGACTTTCAACTTTGAGACTAAATTACCGGCCTTGAATAGCTGCTGTGAGTCAGAGAGTTGTTGGAATCGTTATCTGGCTTCTTCTTGTTGGAATAATACAACTTTTGCAAATTAATGTTCTTTTTTATGAGAGTTTGAAGGCTTCAAAGTTTGTAAACAAAAACGGAGGCTCGGGTCCTATTGGTCGGTTGTGACGCGCAGTTCAAGGAACGCGTCATAGCTGACCAATAGGACGCGAGACTTCCTCTTTTCGAAAGTCCTATGCTTCCTAATGTAAATTTTTTTTTGCTATTCTCCCGTCCGTTTTTGTCGGGTAGGGTGCATCTCTCTATACTCAACTATTTTTATTTTATAGAAGTGGGTAAATAAATACAATCATTCAGATATAGCACTAGCCATGTTAAAGCAGAATTTTCCAGCACGGATTTGCGACCAAAGGCCTTCACCGGTCGAAGTCTAGTGACGCTACGATCGACTCCGCTCCAGCGACTGCTTGACTGATATTCCGTCACATTCGGGCCTTTGTTCTGGGCTAAGAGCACTTTGGGTAGTGCAGTACTTTCTGTCATCTAAAAGTTCCATTCTCGTTTCTTATTTGCAATACACAGAACCCCCCGAGTCCGTTCACGTCACGTATCTTACGGTATTTCCTCTTATATTATTTTCTTTTGTGTCTTCCTCCACGAACAAATGTGAAGAGATGAGTAGTAATGCTATTAGTAGCCATTTCGCAAGAAATAAAGATACGTTTGACGCTCCGCCAATGGCAGACGAGATAGTGGGTTGTCTCTGGCCCTTCCTTGTGCAACACTTGACATAGAGCGGAAAGGACGACGAAGTTTGAAAGCAGAGCTGAAACCTTCAAGATGCCTTGAGAAGACATAAACAATACTCCAAGTAGGACAACTGAGGGAAAAGTTGTAGGGTAATTTCGCTGCAAGTCAGTTCAGTAAGTAGTCTGATCCAGTGGAGTTTTAAAGCAGAACTGAAACCTTTAAAAACCTTTTTTAAAGCAGAACTGAAACCTTCAGTTCTGCCTCTATGTGCCTTGAGGACAGAGCTGCTGCGAGTCCAGCAAATCCGAGTCCGAGTCCCTGAAAAAGGCGTCTCGAGACCGTCTTGAGACGAGTCCAGAGTCCGAGTTCACAGCTGTGGCGGACGGACAGCTCCGTGAAAGACGAGTCCGAGTCCTTGAAAAAGGTGTCTCGAGACCGTCTCGAGACAAGTCCAGAGTCCAAGTCCACCAGCTCTGCTTGAGGAGGACCTGAGCGAATAATCCCAAGTATAACGATCGCCGGAGAAACTATAATGTGCTTTACATTTCAATACGTGAATAACCACGAAGATTGAAAGCAGAACTGAAACCTCCACAATCCCTCGGATATCAGCGTCACTAACTGCCTTCCTGCCGCATTCCAGGAAGACACTCCAGTGAGGCATTCGAGAAAAACCACGGAGATATACTTGGTACAGTTTCAAGTGTATCTAAGGAATCCTAGCCAACAACAACAACGAATGTTAACGGTCATTTCGGTCGGATTCCAGCAACTCGGTTCACTTCAGGGAATCTTGCAAATGCATACATTTTCACATGCATTTAGCTGAGTATTTCGCATGTCGCAGAGAAATTGTCAGTATGGAAAACGGAGAATTTTTCGAGTAGGTAAACTTTCGCGGGTATATGACAGTCTAACGTGCAACAGAGTTACGGCTCGATATCGATAAAGCGATCAAGCGAGGCATTCGATAGCACTTAGAGCGTGTTCCACCCTACTTACCGTGGTTACTACGCTAGTCGCCGTAGTTACTACGCTAGGCTGGAACGCTTTTTTATTTTTTCGGTCAACTATCTGGCCGCGGAGTGATCCGACCAATCACGTTACAGAGATGCGTAGTTACTACGCTAACTACGCTCCCGAGCGTGGTAAGCAAATAGTTACTATTACTTACTATTTTGAGAAGGTTGGAACGGTAAATAGTAACTAATAGTTACTATTGGTAGAGGGGTGGAACACGCTCTTAGTAAAATAACAAAAATGTTATTTCGTGATTCCTACCGGATTCCGACAGATCAAACAAACCATCAACGGTTATCCTCTTTTTCCTAATAGTCGGGTGATCATTTTCCGATCGGAAATAGCTATCACTTTCTCTCAATCCCCTTGCATATCAAGGTTGCTAAGTCGCAAGGAGCCAAGCGAAAACCGTCTCTTGACTTCCAGTGTTTCCCGGAAATTATTCTTCGGCTGGACAATAGGATTTCCACTGGCCCTATACGATTATCCTTGATTAAATGGCTGGAGGAAGAGTAATAGAAATGACTTAGGAGCTTGCTATCCGAGAGATATACCTCGACGTTACGTTCAGGTAAAAATGGAAAATCCGGAAAATAGCCGAAGATCGTCTTCTTTACTGTTCGGTGAGCTGCAGTCGACGCTGGACCGTCAACCTTTGCTACGATGCTTATTGTTGTCGTGACTTAATTTGAAAGACTCCACTGTGTATCCATTGTGTAATAACGAAGAGACAAATACACACTTCACCAAGATTGCCCAGCCTAGACAAGGCAACCACTGGAAGCATTCCACTGTCAGAGTGTCGATTTCCATGAGATAGTAAGAAAAGCTCGCCTAAAAGAACTGTCCAGGTACCTTAAGTTGACAGGAAGGTCAAACAGGTTTTAAGGTAAGAACGAGATACAAAGTGGTGGAATGAGTGATGTTTTCATCAACTGTATTTTAGAGTGATGTTTTACCATCAATTGTGAATTGGGGGATTGAGACAACGGGCCACTTGAGGCCTGAGTTTCGGCTAGATTTTCTGGCCTACCCCTCAGAATAAATAAATAAATATTTGAAAAGCAAACATGGAAAGAAAAACATAGGTATTCCAATTCACCCCACGGTGACTACAAATCATGGCTGATAGCTGGCTGATAGCTAGATGTGATGATGGACATGTACAAGGAACTTTACCGTGACAAAGAAACCAGAAAGCATTTTTTCTAGGACTTTCTAGGACTTCAATCCACTACGGCGATGTTGACGCTTGTCATGTTTGGCTCTTTCTCAAACGTCTCAATTACTACCGACAATTATTCTCCGGGAGCTTATTGGTTAGAAAAGCCGGTTGTGCAATTTTGCTGCGTTTGTCGTCAAGGCCAAGGGGCCTGAAGAGAGGCTAAAAACAGCCGATTTCTGTATGATTTCTCGATAGCAGAACTGAGTTTTAAAGTAGTCAATTTTCTTCTAATACCGGAGCGGAAACACTACCTGATGCGATGCGTCCTTCAAAGGATATTCCGCACTACTTAGTACTTCTGGTAAAATCTTACAGGACAGTTGACCACTTCGAAATTCAGCTGCACTTGCAGCCAACTACAGAAGGCTTGTGCTGTTTTCAGTCCCTCTCCTTGCCCCTTGATTTGAACGACAAATGCAGGAATATTTGAAGAACCAGCCCTCTGACCAATAAGCTTCGCAACATCTCCAAACACCCCCCTCCCCAACATCAGTGTAGTACCTAGAGGGGAGGTAGAATATACCTTTGAAATGCAGAATATGTGGTAACAGAAAATTACTGAAAGAGAAATGAGCCATTCATGGTTATCCTGTGTCTTGCATGTTTGGTAAACTACGGTCGACTCTACATGATAAACCTCTGGTGCATTGTGCATAAGGACCAAATACACCACGAGCGTCGAAGAGACAGACGCGTTTATCACACTCCTAGTGGTTTCTTGTTTTTACTCGCAAGTGTCTGGTATCTCCTCATCAAGGAGTTTTCTGGCCTCAACATTTCTCAGTGCCTTCCCACCAGAACCTGCCTCCCGACTAGGTTTTGGGGGACATTTTCGCGTTGATGGCTCCGTTGGATGTTACGTCCCATCACAATGTTGGGTATTTTCGCGTCGATGCCATCTAGATCAACGACCATTTTTGTGTGAAAAACTCGACAGGTCACGGACGCGTCGTCCTTGGTGACGGCATCTTCTGTCATGCTCAACAGACATTCACGCGAAAATGTCTCACTGGTTATGGGGTGGGTTTACACACTGCGTAAAATCCAAGCGTATTTTGAAATCCGAACGTATTTTACGCACGTATTTGGGCTTGAAAAGATATCTAGCAATACGGACGTATTTGTATGCAAAACGATTCCCAAATAAATCGGTATTGCTAGAGATTTTTTCAAGCCCAAATACGTGCGTAAAATATGCTCGGGTTTCAGAATACCCTCGGATTTACGCAGTGTGTAAACGTACTATTAGTCCGCATTGGTAAGTTATAACCCGATCGATCATATCAGCATGCTTGTGGAAAGCCACGCCTCCCTCTGCATTCCTAAGGAGCGAGCTGGGCCATATTGCAACATTCTAAGGTACAGAAAACAAAAGAGAAGCCTAGAGTTCTGAGGAATATTCCCTAAGGTCTACGATCCTCCTGAATTCGAAAGGAATTAGGACACGGCTAAAACAGCGTCAGGTCCAGAGGGAACCCTCTTGAAACAGCCCGAGGGAAATGCCGCAGATCTTTCCTTGGAAACTTTTTGCCCCGAAAAGCTTCGGGTGAAGATATAAAGCAAAGCTACATCGACCAAGGCTTAACCGTGAGGTTAAGCAGAGTTTGTAAAAGGATAGCCCCCCCCCCCCCCCCTTTCCCTCCACATTATTTCAAGGCGCGCTAGCCTATATCGGAAGATTCCCGGGGTTAAAAAAACAGAGAGAAGCCTAGACTGTCAAGGAAACAGCGAATATTCTCCAAGGGCTAAGCCTCCTGAATTAGAGAGGAATTGGGACACAGCTAAAACAGCAGCAGGTCCTGAGAGACCCCTCTTGAAACAGTCGAAGGGAAACTGCCAGAAATGCTTCCTCGGAGATTGTTTCGTCTTGAAACGCTTCCGACGAAACACCTGAAGCGAAGCTTGTTATGCAATGAAGTGCTACAGTAATGGTATCCAGTTCAGCCAATGGAGACGGCACTAGTGGATTTGAGGCCATCTAGGTAATAAATAGTACTAAGAGCTGATTGGCTGTTGGTATATTTCCAGCAGGTCGCAAATTTAACAAGAGCTACGAGCACTTATGGCACTTGTTCTTTTCGCGACTATTTTAAGTTGGGACTGAGACGGGACAGAACCGAAGTGGACAGTGATTGTTAGGGCAGAGTAGTAGATAGGTCTTCCGGTGGGGGTGCGGATTATGTATACTTGTAAAGGTAGGCAAGGTACTGGTAATGTGTGGTATTACCAAGGCCGTATCCAGGGGGGGTGTTAGGGGGTTCGAACACCCCCCGAAACCCACGAAAGTAATATTTTTTTGCAGGTTTTAACATCTGATCTATGTATTTTTTGTACTTTTTGGTCCGACCCGTGGACAAAACACCCCCCGAAATAAATTCCTGGATATGGCCCTGGGTATTACCTTACCGTAAATACCGATGAGTAGCTTCCGTTGGTATGGTGGTTACTTTAAAGGGGAAAATGCGGTACAACTTAATCGAATTTTTATTTCTATTTGTATTTTATATCCAAGAAACGGATAGCTAGAAGCTTACCGCTATACACTATACTGTTAGTTGACACAGCTGAGAACGAGAGTGTTTGGTCAAAGGATTGGGAAAAAATGGATTTGGTTCCAAGTAGACTACGGAGCATCGTGAGAGTGGGGTTAAGGGTATTCTACTAGTAAACTATTCCTAGACGAATAAATAAATAGGCTATACATAAAGCTAAAACAAGACTGTTAAGCCTCTTACTTCAAAAGAAACACAGAAGAACTGGCCTACAACAGAGCTGGTGGACTCGGACTCTGGACTCATCTCGAGACGGTCTCGAGACGCCTTTTTCAAGGACTCGGACTCGTCTCGGACTTCACGGAGATGTCCGTTCGCCAGAGCTGTCGACTCGGACTCTGGACTCGTCTCGAGACGGTCCAGAGACGCCTTTTTCAAGGACTCAGACTTGTCTCGGACTTGCTGGACTCGCAGCAGTTCTGGACCACAATATCCTACTAATACTCTAACTACATATTTAGAGACCAAGACTTCAAATGCAAAAGTAGAACAGAAAGAGACCCGTGCACCATTGTCGACTTCGATGAGTTCCGGTGGTCAAAGAAATCGTCTCCCCAATCACTCCACCTTCTCACACCTGCCTCGACCACCATACCACTTACATTACCGATACCCACCTATAAGATGCGCTTAAACTCTACACCTCTATCCCCACTTCAACGAAAAAAAAAAAATGATGTCGATCCGCAAACGAAGAAACAAAAACACTGATTAGGTCAAGACGACAAACTAACTGGCCACAACAGCCGGTGACTGAAAGAAATTAGGTTATCCTTCCCCAAGCTGTCCCTCGTCCTTCTGCACGAATATTCCAGCTGCCTGGCAAGATCCCCTCCCCGCACGTTCTCCCCTAAAAGACGGGCTACGACGACAAAAGAGACTGATCAAATAACCAATGCCAAGCCAGTTCATTCACGAACGAATAACAACAATGGCCGTTTCATCAAACGGACGGACAATAAACCGAATTCCGAATGGACCACGTTCGATACTGTACGGCTTTACCTGATCCTTCGCTAGAGGCGCACCCAGATCTTCCAAAACGTCGAAATGGAGGGCGAGATAAATGCTGTCACGTCATTTTAACGTTCACATTCGTATTTTACGCACGTATTTGAGCTTGAAAAGATTTCTAGCAATACGGACGTATTTGAGAAATCGGGTCCGTATTGCTAAAGATCTTTTCAAGCCCAAATACGCGCGTCAAATAAGCTCGTATTTCAAAATACGCTCGGATTTACGCAGCGTGTAAACGTAGCACAAGGAAGGATCCGGGGGCGAGAAATGATGTCCACGTCATTTTAACGTTCACATACTAAGGGGGTCCAGTTTTGTGAAACAAATGCACCATGATATCGGAAATGTCAGCAGATATTTTTCGATGCTTTTTCGGCTTTTTTGCCAATGCTAGTTATGCATGACGTTCAATGGGTAACATTTGAAAATCATAACAGATAACATCCCAAGTGTTATCTGTTGAAACTGTGCATTCTTGTGTTATATGTTATAAAATTTCTGACAGTGCAGGGAACTAGACCGCGACAAGGAATCCCTGCATAAATACCAAACAGTCACGATCGGCGGGCTAAAAATGCGGTAGCTGTCATGAGCCGAGATTTTTCGATTCCTGCATGAATGAACGACAGTACTCCGGTAGCACTTGGCGGCGTTTCGGTGTTTGGCCAATTCGTTGTTATCGCCGCCGGATTATCTACTGAAAACTTTTAGTATCCTATCTATCCGATTGAAGGGAAACGCGACAGCAACTTAAAGAAGAAGAAAATCTCCAAATCTTCTCTACTATCTTCTCGTCGATTTCACAAAATGGGCTGAAATCAACCTGCCGCAATTTCCTGTACCGCCGGACAAATGGTACACCCGGGATTCTGAAACCTCTCTGGCTCAGATTCAGGTTCAGGTTCTTTTTAATAATAATTTAAATAACAATATGTCCAGAGCCCGGCTGAGAAGACAAATTCGTAATGCACGGGATGGAATAATAGCAATGACATTACAATGAAATGGATGGGATTGTAATGGCAATGACATTACAATGAAAGGGACAAGTCCTCCTATACGGGAAATATCGAATTACTTCCAAGGGGAAAGTCTTTGTCTCGCACCGACACCATGAAAATCCGGAGTAGCTCAGAAGCCCTTTTATCCCCAACTTAACGGGACAAAAAATGTGTCCTAATCCCATCTCGGAGCAGTTTTTCTGTCGGGCCTGTTTCACCCAATTTTCTAATTTCTCTGGTCCTGACAATGCGAAAGGGACAAGACCTCCGTTTTAGAAAATATCGGATTATTTCCTAGGGGAATGTCTTCATCCCAGACCGACATCAAGGAAATCCGGAGTAACTCTGAAGCATTGTTAAAGACAGGAGCCCTTTCAGACCTAGCCTAACGGGAAACATTTTTTTTCTGTCTGACCTGTTTCACCAAATTTTGAAACCTCTCTGGTCTTGACATAGTACAATGAAAGGGACAAGACCTCCGTTTCAGGAAATATCGGATTATTTCCGAGGAGAATATCTTCATCTCGGACCGACACCAAGAAAATTCGGAACACAGCTGAAACATTGCTAAAGACAGGAGTCCTTTTAGACGTAGCCTAACGGGAAAAAAATCGACATAATCTGTCAGTTGCATCTCGCCTACCTTAGCCATACTTTGAAATAAGCATTAGGGCATAGGAGGAAACTCTTTCTCAACAGCCAACGCTGACTTAGACAATAAACTGCGTTAAAACGTCGCTAAAAGAAAACCTTTCGCACCCAGAGAGCCCTTTCCCGACAAAATCTGCCAATATCTCACCTATCCTACCTGAACCCTGAAAGAAGTAGGCTAGCCTACTAGAGCAATACTCCTATTGACTAACTTTTCGCGCCGATGAAGAATCGCCGTGTGTCTAACGAAGAGCCAGAAATTTCACCACTACCTCACCATAACAAACGTTGTTAATTGGTTTGAATAGAATTTGAATCAATTTTGAGGATTCGTTTGGATGACATTTCTCGTTCTTCCCAACTTGAGACTCCAACCATTTCTTGGGACGAGTCGAGCCTTGCTGAATTGCCAGGAGCAGTTAACCCTCCTATTCTTTAGCAAATATTTCTTAGCAAGTAGAAAAACCCTGTCAACCTTATCTCATACCATCTCATATCTGACTATTGTAGTGACTTGCGAACTTTTTTCTCAAGCCCCTCTGTAGCTAATCGGTATAAGAGCAGTGGCCTTGTAAGCAAAAGGGTTCAAATCCCGCCTTGGGAGCACTTTTGCCTTTCAGTTCACTACACTGGTCGGAAGTTTCATAACAGATAACCCAAGGATGCACAGTTTAAACAGACAACACTTCGGATGTTGTCTGTTGTGATTTGGAAAACGTTATGTATCAAATTTTATGCATAACAAGCATTGCTAGGAAGAGCCGAAAAGGCATCTGCTAATTTTTGTGTTGTCGTCATGATATTTAAAGGTCAACAGATGCTTTTTCGGCGATTTTCCCGCTCTTCCTGGCAATGCTAGTTATGCATAACGTTTTCAGAACCACGACATATTACATCCCAAATGTTGTTTGTTGAAACCGCGCACCCTTCTGTTATCTGTTATGAAACTTCTGACAGTGTACTTATAACATCTCGTATCATATACTTAATTTCCCTTGATCCCCCCTTACAATGAAGACAAATCTCAGCACTAGTTTTCCCTTTCAGCAGGTTCTAGGATAATTCCCCAAAACAGGATACTTATACTTGCTACAAGCTTAATTGAATATTGACTATACAAGCTACAAGCTTAATTGAATGTTAAATAATTCACTGATACTGCCGGTTCCTTTCTTCCAGTCACAGCCTGAAGAGGATCCTTGCCAAGAAGGACCGAAAAGATCGCTGATCAATATCCTAGCTGACTTATCCGTTTTGATTAATTTCTTATAAGCAAATGTTCACTTACCCATTTGTTATTCTCTGCTTTCATCACTCCAAATATTGCTTTCAGTTCTTTAACACTGATACTGTAGGAAACAAGAACTCCCAGCAGCTCGACCAGCAAATCTGAAAGAAGAAGATAATCAACACTGTATAAAGGACCTCTCGTACTTATTCTGCATTTTTTTTACACAGTCCACTGTCCCTGGCTCCCATACAGAATTAAATTCTTCAAAAAGCCCTAAACTTCGTCATAGTATCGTTTTATGCCTACAACTTTTAAGCTCTTTTTGTGCCGAGTCGAGTTGGCGGTGAAGCAGCGCAAACTTTGACGAAATGCCGACAACTCATGTCAATAAGAAGGGCAAGACAAAAGCAAGCCTCAATTTTATGTTGTGTTGCCTTTTGGCAGACATGTAGGCCAACAGATCTATCTTCTTTGTCATGTAATGCAATTCCAAACAAGACCAAAGATTTCGACGGGATCCTAAGGGGGAGCAGCTTTTCCGCTTCCTGATAAACGCCACTGATCCTCAGGAAGAACGAGAAAACGTCTCACTAACGACTCAAACTCTACACTCAAATCCTGTATCAACCAATCACGGCGATCGTTGGGCACATCTGTATGGTGCCGCTTCCGGCTCTTCCGCTAGGTACCCGGCGATTTTGGATCGGCAAGGAGAGTTAGTCATCAAGAGTATTCAGACAATCATGGCTAACAGATTTCCAGAATCCGCAAAACCTGCAATATAATCCATACCGGCCTAGTAACTGAAGGTCCATTAGGTATTATATTTTCATCGAAAAGAAAATATAATTAGATCAGTCAAAACTTCCAGTTTTGGTAAGATTCCGACCAGACTGTCTATCAGAGGCGAGAACAATTTAGTCTATCCAGACTTACCGGGTCTTTTTCCATATACTAACTTTCCAGCCAAATTAACTGGGGTAACCAAGGTGTAGTCTAACCAAGGAGCCGGCTACACCTTGGTCCACTGGTCTCGGTCCAGCGAACATTCAGATTCATGGCATTGGCTAATTTCAGCCATTTGGGTTTGAGACGGGAGAATCCAAGAAGTGAATTCGGTGTGTTTTGGGTCAGACCTGACGCAGGTCGGTGCAGATATATTATAAAAGTTAGCTGCTGCTGTATATGCATTTTTGACATTTGCTGTAGAGTATAAATACATATCTATGTTTTCCAAAACTTTTTAACGGGGTAGAATTCAGTTTGGAGTTCAAGCAAAAAGTTGTTACTACGGACGTTACTTTAGACAGTTAAGTCTAGTTCACGCCGCTCGGGAACTATGTACAGAGTAGCACTGCATCACCTTTACATTAGGCCTTAAATCCAGAGGCCTTAGAAACCAGCGACAACCACAGGCGGACCATCCACCTTTGCCGCTGGACAATGCGATTTAAGGTAATTTAAGGTAATACTCCTGGCGCATAGGGCGTCGACAGCACTGCATAACACTGGATAACTTTTATGTGCCTACACTCTTAAGCATTTTTTAGCTCAACGATTACCCAAAACGACTCATCCGCTGGCAAAAAGTACGAACAGATACAGATCCCGCATGCACTGGTAGCCCCAAATCCTAGCTGTAATAGACTTCGGAAATAAATTTGATTTCATCTAGATTCCTGTTGATTGCCGGATTCCGGAAAAGCTGCTTGTCCGGAATTCGGTCCGGAAATAGGATAGATTTCAGATATGGATTCAGTCGATATTTCCCCCTGTTTGGCCCTTCTTGACAAGGGTCCACTTCAGGCCTCTTCAAACCTGCGGCAAGGTTCTATCAACATAAGTATCTTATTTGAGGAAAGCTGGTACAAACTAAGATATTTACGATACGATACGATACGAATTTATTAGGTCAAATAACATAATAGTTAAATAAGACCCTATCAATAATTTATAAAACATACATGTCAGCTTACTCATTAAAATGCTTAACAAAATATTTACGAAAAGAAGATCTATAGGCCTACCGGTTAGAAGCTGATGGTTTGCAGGGCTCTAATTTATTTTGATGCCTCGTGTTATAGCCGGTTCGCGTTGATATTTACAGTTTACAGAATCTTCATTTAGTCTGTTTTAAATTCGTTTTTCTAGTTCAAGCCTGAAAAGGACCCTTGACAAGAAAGGCCAAAACATCGCTAGAATAAGCTTCAGCCAACTTATCTATTTGGCGCAACATTTCATTCGCAGTCAGCTTGGCCCAGTCATCCACAAATCCTCAATTTTTGGCCATGGTACTCATAGGCTGGGGCACCATGCCCTGTAGCAAGGGTAGGTCACCACCATATAAATCTGCTCGAAAAGCTATTATTCCATTTCAGATTCTCAATTCAACAGATTTTCATGGGGGTAACATGCCCTTCCTGCAGGGAATGGTGCCCCAACGTATGAGCACCATGCCTATACGTTGGAGCATGACCAAACGTTGGGGCACAATGCCCAAAAAATGAGGATTGGACTGAGGAATACCTTACCTATACATCTTACATTAAGACTTCCTACTATTTTATTTCAACAACTCACCGGCAACTATGGGCTCAGATCTTGTAAGTCTCTCAAGGATATGCTCCGTTAAGCTAACGGAAACACAAGACTCCAAACTCCTTAGACTTTTCCTCAAAACGGCAATAAAGACGCTGAGCATTTCCGCCTGTAAAGAATAACAAGGTTAGGCCTCATATCGTCTCCTAATTGGTGGGATGCATGGGGGTGGGGGGAGAGTTTGTGCGTCACGAAGGAGACTATAAGGACCAAAAGTAAGAGCCCTATAAGGATCCATCGTACTTAATACATCCGCTCTCGATCCCCCGAGTATTCCATACGCATGACCGACGATCAGGTTTTCCCGGTCCGATTTTCAGCCCTTTTCATGAAGTTGAAAACAAGAACAAAATTTTCGATCGGATCGCAAGGGGATTCCCCCTCGCGGGCAACACAGAGAAAACGTCAGCCGACACTACTATGCACATCACGTTATACTGGTCATTGAGTCCATGTTTTTCGTGAAATTTTAGGCCCAACTGGAAATAACATAAGAAAATTTTGTGTGTTCATACTATTTTTTTTTTCTTGTGTGTTTTTTCTTTGTTCTTTTTAGTCCGCTATCGCCTTGTGCATTTGGCGGGTTATAAATAAAATATAAATATATATTTTATTAGGCACAATTAGAAATTATGTCCAAATTTTGTGTGTTCATTCCGTTTTTTTCTTGTCTTGTTTTTCTTTGTTCTTTTTACTTCACTATTGCGCTATGCATTTGGCGGGTTGTAAACAAAATATTCATAATGCGGAATTTATATATATATATATATATATATGTGTATATGTTTGCTTGGTTTCCTGATATAGTGCTGTCTTGCAGATTTTCGGTATCGCAATCAGGTTCGTTCACACTCTTTGTTCTGAACACCTGGAATCAGATTCGTTCATTCAACTGCAGCCTGACAAGAACCTTTACCAAGAAGGGCCGTAATATCGCTGGAATAATCTCAGCTGACGCATCCGTTTAGCGCCGTTGACCATGAATGTGTCCAGTCTGCTTTCTGATACAGACTACACAGATAAATATATGAAACGAGAAAATCGTCTTCCCCTCGTCCGTTCCCTTCCCAGGAAACGCAAAACCGCGAAGCACCTCTAATTCCAACTTCATCTCCCTGCACTCGGACGCTAAATTCCACCCAGTCACTTCCCAGTTTCAAAGAGACCCTTTGAAAGCAATTCATTCTTTTAAAAGCCCTGCAAACGACATCCTAAAGAAAAGATCCCTTTCGATTTGATAACCTCTTTCTAAGTGCAGAGACAATAGGCCCTTTTCCTTCACTTCGAAAGGGAATCGTTTTCAGAGAGAGAGCAAGCTGGGAAGGAAGAGGACTACTGAGGTAGATAATAAGGCCTAGCTCGAAACAGAAAGAAAAGGTATTCTAGAATACAAGACATCTAAGCGCCAAAACCACACATGTAGACGTGAAAGAACACGTAGCGCAATAACAGGACATCCATAAACCGATACATTAGTGAACACCTGAGCTGTTTTCGAATCCAGAATTGCCAAATCAAGAAACTGTCGAATCAAGAAACTGCCTGCCCGATGAAAAATTATTTGACTGTGTAGTAGTATGGTAGTTCTACGAAAAATTTGCATGGAATGGTATGTAGTAGTATGGAGTAGTTTGATTAGTGATATGTAGCAGTATGGAATACTTTGATAAACATGCCTCCGACTGGGTTAATCTTATGTAGTAGTATCCGATAGCACCCAGTTTGCTGGTAGTAGCATGTAGTAGCAACAGTTACTACTGTCTAGTGCCTACTACTTTTTCGCACTACTCTATAGCCTACGACTAATTTTCGGAAATTTTCATCGGGTGAATACGCTCATTTACCAGTTAACCACACTAGTGGTTTTATGGCGTCAATATTCCTTCAGCACAAGCTGACAGCAAATCATATTTGACAGTGCAAAACGGATACATCAGCTGGACTTTCTTAGAGCTATCTTTCGGCCCTTCTTGGCAAGGGTCTTCTTCAGGCTGAAGCCGCTCAAGCTGGAACATTAACTTGTGAGCAAACTTATCCACAAGTTTATCCAAAAGTTCAATTTTGAGAGCTGAGAGGCTTGAGCCTGAAGCGGACCCCTGCCAAGAAGGGTCGAAATATATTAACAAAATTCAGCTGACTTATTCGTTTTCCCCTATCAAAAATGTGTTTATGGCGATGTATTCCAACAGCCACCTCGGCACCGATTTCCGAAATTTGCCGATGCTGACTTGACGTTCCAATTTGTTGGTACTTTTTACGTTACAAATGCGAACTATGTCAACATGATAGCGACTTCTTTCTCATCTGAACTACATCCAAGAGCTTGGATGAATCGAAACTCATACATTTGCTTCATGGTACCTCTGAATTATTTTTCATTTTTATTTTTCAATTAAAATTAACATTATCATTCCTCCGAAGACTTACGCTCCAGTCCGAGCAATTTTCTTTAAAACAGTAATTCTTCTTCTCCAACTGCGGTCCCGCTCAACTTGTCAGTTCTCTAGCAACTTTCTTGTCCGACTTTCTGGAAGTTTTCGGAAGTTCCGGACATTTTTCTACTCTCACTCCACGTCTTTTCTTGTTTCCATCAACTGTATGCAAGGGCGCCTCGAGGAGTTGGAGTAGCAACACAAACTGACAACTCTTTCCTTCATCCGGAAGTTTTTCCAGACATTTCCTTGGACTTTCTGAATGTCCAGATTCAAACCAATCCAGGAAGATTGCTTTTCCAGTAGACTCGCTTCGCACTGATATGAAAGCGGAGTTTTACACGGCAAATCCCATCACTCCCATTCGCTTTCTCGTGACTTTTCAATGACTTCCGAATCAGAGTCAATCAGGCGTGTCACTTTCAACGTAAGGTACAATAGTTGCGTTTTTGCAGATACCATAGTATCTGTTACCACGGTAACTGGACCTGCAATTAGTCGTTTTTGCAGTTGCCGCGGTATCTGATACTACGGGTGCTCTGCAAACGACAATTGCCGGGTTTGCGCTGATAGAAATCATCAAAAAAGAAATACTGATATCCACTGACATATGGAGAGA
Organism: Branchinecta lindahli; assembly: GCA_023053555.1. Lineage (NCBI taxonomy): Eukaryota > Metazoa > Arthropoda > Branchiopoda > Anostraca > Branchinectidae > Branchinecta > Branchinecta lindahli. Next base: position 11,554,038 of record JAKZAO010000010.1, read on the forward strand.
TATATCCCACCAATTTGACAAAAACTAGACTCTTGTGTTAGTGATGATGAGATGAATTTGACGAATGAAAGTGAGGTGAATTTTTTAGATTCCACGATTAGTTACCACCATACCTTGCCAGATACAACGGTAACTGCAAAAACGCCTTTTGACAGAGGTATCAGATACCATGGTAACTGCACGTTTTGATGCAGTTGATGTAAGAACTTCTTTTGTGGGGGACTTCTATAAGAACACGAATCCCGCGACTGTCGTTACTGCAAAACACCTGTAGTAACAGATACCACTGTAACTATTAAAACGACAAAATGCGGATCCAGTTACCGTCGTACCACATAACATGCTATATCCAAAAACGCAACTAGTAACTTAACAAATATTTCGTATCCGTCAAAGCTATCAAAGATCATCTCGTGGAAGGGCAGTAAAACTGGTGATTCATCTTCTTCGTCCCTACATACGGCGGTCCTAATCAACTTGTAATTTCTGTTGTAAATTCCTTTGCAGACCTTCTCAACTTTCGAAAGTTCCGGACTACTTCCTGCTGTAGCCCGACGTCTTTTCTTATATTCATCAGTTCTTATTCAAGACCGTCTAGTGGAACTGGTGTAGCAACGCGAACTGACAACTCTTCCTTTCTTCCGGAAGCTTTTTCCAGATCTTTCTAAATATCCAGCTTCAAGCCAATCTGGGAAAATAGATTTTTTCCAACAGACTTCATTCGTGCTGATTTGAAAGCAGACTTTTACCATGCGAATGGAGTCCTCTCATCCCCTTACGCTTTTCCATAACCCTTTCTATAGCTTCCAAAACAGAGTAAGCCAGGCGTGACACCTTCAAACGTCAAGTACAATGACTTCAATAACTTGTTGAATCTGTCAAAGCTATCCAAGACTATCTCGTGGATGGGTTGTAGCAACACTAAGCTACAATTGTTTCTCCAGCTTCAGACCAATCCGGGGAAATTGCTTTTCCCAACAGACTTCTTTCGTACTGATTTGAAAGCAGAGTTTTACCCAATGAATCCATCCCACTCTCCTTTCACTTTTCCATCCCTTTTTTATAACTTCCGAAACAGAGTGACTCAGTCGTATCACTTTCAACGTCAAGTACAAAACTTCACGAATGTGCTGAGTCCGGAAGAGCTATGCAAGACCAACTCTTGGAAAGGAAGTAGCAACACGAAGTTCTCTTACTTCTGTATCCTCATCTTCACACCTGTTCATGAACATCTCTTTTTCCGATAGACTTGTTTCGTACTGATTTGAAATCACGAGTTAAACGCAGAAAACCCCATCCCGCTTTCTCATAACTTTTCTATAACTTCTGAACCATGAGTGGATCTTTACTTCAACTGCAAATTATCTTCTGGCGCTTTTTGACAGGAACGCAGTAGCTGAGTAACTTTGGAAAGTTACCCATCTATGTACGGTCCATAGGAGTCCGTAGACGGCTTTCATGGTGTAGTGTGCGCACTTGATATTTTTATTATAAAACATCTTTTACCCTATTTTAGAAAGTGGTAATGCGTAAGTTATCAGGGTACATTTTCCCTACAGTTCCCTTTAAAAGCCTTTCTAACTTTCCAAGTTCAAGGGCATTCTACTGTCTTTATAACTTACAGCGACCATAGATACCGCACCTACTTTAGGTTTTTCTTCTAAACTGATTAAAACTTTGACCCTCTTTTAGACTGTGATCACGCGAAGGATCCCAGGGTCCATGTTTCCAGCCATTCCAAACCTACGTAACTTTGCAAGTTCCAAGCATCTTTTCTGTTGTCCTGGCGTCTTTCTGCTACGGAAAACGGACCAGTACTGCGTCATCTTTTCCTACTACGCCCCTGTATAGCCTGCTATAGTCCCGCGACAACTGCCAGGGTCCGTGAATCCACCAACTTCCTTTACAGAATTTTCGAACTTTAAAAACTTCCTGATCTTTTTTTTTTAATTTAACTGCAATGACGGCCATCTTGTGAAACTGGAGTAACAAATCTGACAACTCTTTCCTCATCGAATCTTGTACTTCAGGCCAATTCTTTCGTAGGCCTGCTGATTCGAAAGCAGAGTTTCACGCGGAAACTCCTTCCCCCCTTTCGCTTTCCCACAACTAATGAAAAAGTGTGAATCAATTTAGTGAGTCCCTTTTCACCCATACAATCTCTACTGACGCTCTTGCTACCAACGCTCTTTAACAACAGGGGTTTACAACTGAAAAGGCAAATATGTCATTTCTATTCTCGTCCAGCGACGACCTGATCTTTTTCTTCTCGATCTACTCAGTGCCAAGGAAGGTGCGCTGTTCTCCGAGAGGCTTATAACTACCTTCCCACATCCGTAGACTATCCCAGGAAGTTGAAGAGGCTAAGCCCCGAAGAGCTGAAGATTGTAGGTGTTGAAGCGTAATTCCGAGCGGTCTAACTTCTTCCAAGTTTATTCAGATACTAACTAACAAAACGGAATAAATGAAACGACTTCCAAATCAGTACACTCCCTCAAGCGATGCTATCGGCTGAGGGGTTTGACACTCCAACAGTAGGCCATCAGAGTCTAGGCTACCAGTCTCGGCTCAAGGTAAGACTTTGGTCGCTCAGAAGGAACGAGACGGGAGAAGAACTTCATTGTCGCTCTTGGCCTAAAGGCTAAACGGCGAGCGGTATAAGAGGAAGCCCTGAAGAGCTGAGGGGTCTAGGCCATCAGAGTCTAGGCCGCCAGTCTTCGCTCAGAAGGAACGAGATGGAGAAGAACTAATATTGTCGCTCTTGGACTAAAAACTACAACAAACGGCGCGCTGTATAAGTACCTTCTCACATCCGTCGACTATCTCAGGAAGCAAGAGGAAGCCCCGACGAGCTGAAGAGTCTAGGCCATCAGAGTCTAGGCCGCCAGTCTTCGTTCAGAAGGAACGAGATGGGAGAAGAGCTTATATTGTCGGCTCTTGGACTAAAAACTACAACAAACGGCGCGCAGTATAAGTACCTTCTCACATCCGTCGACTATCCGAGGAAGCCCCGAAGAGCTGAAGAGTCTAGGCCATCAGAGTCTAGGCCGCCAGTCTTCGCTCAGAAGGAACGAGATGGGAGAAGAGCTTATATTGTTGCTCTTGGCCTAAAAACTATAACAAACGGCGAGCAGTATCAGTACCTTCTCACATCCGTCGACTATCCCAGGAAGCAAGAGGCTAATTAGCCCCCCTAGGGGCTGAAGAGTCTAGGCCATCAGAGTCTAGGCCACCAGTCTTCGCTCAGAAGGAACGAGACTGGAGAAGAACTTATATTGACGGACGAATAACGAAGACGAAGAACTTATACAAACGGTGAGCAGTTGATTATCCCCGGTCCTTTCTCGTAGTAAGTAGGCTATAACTCTGTGCTCAACATCCGACAAGGCTAAATCCAGCAATATCCTAGTGTTACGGCTGAGACAAGAATTTCTCGGCTCAAGGTCGTTTACTTCTAACAGACGTCCCGGAAGAGAAGGAAGAGGAGCTCAGAATTTGCTCATTCGAAAAAAGCCTAAACATTAGTTGCGTTTTTTATCTCAGTTCTCCTCGCGATTCTCCTTACAATTCTCCCATTTCGCGATTTTGAGTATTGAGCCAATTCCCCTTATTCCAGTAAAGCGCTCCACGTGGACTAGTGGACTACTGAGACATACGCTAAAACCTCCGTTACCAAAGAAGCAGATTGCAGATTTTCTAAACATTGACCTGTGGCTCTATACTTACTATGTCTGCCCCATTGCTGACGTGCGGCATAGGGGGATCAACAGATACTACTCCGCTCGGAAGCGATGAACTGGCGAATTCTCCTTTTCTTGCGATTCTGTCGACAACGATAACGGGGAACGCATCGCGATTCTGCAGGATCGTGAAGTTGCTTCGATAGTCACTTCTCGATTGATCAAAGAAGAGCGGGTGTTCAGTACGTCTTAACAGGTACTGACGTATTGCTGAATAAAATTGTCGTGTTTGTCAAATACAAAGTTTGAAGCCAAGCTGACAATTTACTGCAAAAAGACGGTCTGCAGAAACTGCCGAAAGAGCAACCGAAATCAAAAACACTAATTTCGTACGAGAATTTAGAACGCGAAGCAAAAACTGATAATTAAGATCAAAAACGCAACTATTAAAAAAACAGCGAGGAGTACTTGTCCCTCAATCTTTCCTCCTAGCAAGTAGGATAGGCAACCGGTAGCAGCTGAAAAGGCTAATCCACCAAGATCCAAGGGTAGCTGCTAAGACAAGAATTCCAAGGCTACAGAAATAACTCGAACAGAAGGAACCGAACACGAGAGGAGCTCAGAGTTTTATTCACTCGATTACGTCCTAAGCATAAAACAATTAGCGAGGAGTTACTTATCACTCAATCATTCCTCCTAGCAGGGAACCATAAATTTCCTTTACAGGGGGCCTGTCAATAAGAGATTTCTGATGCGCTCCTGACCGACCGTCCGGTATTTCGAGAAATACCCATGGTGGTAGAATACGCGACTATCAAGATAGACAAAATTTGGGATTGGCTGCTGGCGCCTTGAGGGAGGAGTCTCTTTGGCGCGCACGCCCAACGAGGCAAACAAGAATGCCGATCCACTCGATCGGGGATTTTTGGGAACTGGATTTGGTTCGGTCATCATATCAATATAGAAGCATAGGAAATGACAGGCCCCCTGTAAAGAAAATTTATGGGTCCCTGCTCCTAGTAAGTAGGCTATAACCCCGTAGTCAGCACCTGAAGAAGCTAATGTACAAAGATCCTAGTGTAGCAGCTAAGACAAGAATTCCCCCACTGAAAAAAGGCAAAGGCAAAAGCCGAGCAAAAATGTAACTATTGTTAATCAGATTTTGGGGGAAGAAAAAATTGACACGCATCAGGAAGGCTAAGGTATAGTACAGGCAAATGGAGGTTTGACCCCAAACAAATTGCAACAGAAATGATTTTTACACCATCTTGTAGAGAAAAAAAAGCTGAACAACATATCCATTTTCGCATATTCTCGCTCGACGCAAAATAAGCGTTTTTTGGCTTTTAATGCCTTTTTTTTGCGTATTTCGAAAAAAATACAAAACTTTCGTGGTTGTCCGCTAGTCTTGAACTGAAGTATGATTCCATTGCAAAATGACAAGCTGAAACCGAAAATGAAATCAGATTTGGCGTATAAAGCACCAGAAAAAAGTTATTGCCATTTTTTCAACCTATTTCGCGAAAAAGAGCAATTTTTTATTTGGCCCGATTTTCCTGAATGAAAGTGCGATCCGGACATATAATCACGAGCTTAGACCGAAAATGGAATCAAGAAAGTTTCGTAACCATAGATATGTGATCTTTTCGAATTTTTAGTAAAAACAGGAAAATGATTAAGAAAAGTGAAGAACGAATACAAACTGCTTTTCAATGCTCAGTTTTCGTGGTTGTCCTTTAGTCTTGAACTGAAGTACGATTCTAATGCAAATGACAAGGTGAAATCGAAAATGAAGTCAGATTTGACGCATAAAGTACCAGAAAAAGTTAACGTCATTTTTTCAACCAACTATTGACAAAGTACAAAATTCCACACTGGTCCGATTTTCTTGAACGAAAGTGCTAGCCTGACATATAATCTCGAGCTGAGGCCAAAAATGGAATCAACCTGGGTGTCTAGTGTACCAGAAAGAAGTTTCATCATCATCAACATAAGATCTCCACGAATTTTGGGATCTTAGTATATTTTAAGAGCATCGTCGATTTTAAGTCGATTCTAAGAGCATGCGCAGAGCTTGTTGAAGGTCATTTGCTAACGGGTTTAAGAAGTCATCTTGGTTCTTATATCCCATTTCCTCGATTTTCAGTTGAGGATCAAGCTCCCCAGTTCATTCCTAAACTTAAAAAAAGAAAAAAAAACTCGGTACTTGTGTTATTTTGCTACATCAACCATTGATGGTGACTGTTTTGGGTGAACAAACGAACTTGTCGTTGTCACTTTTTCGAAATCTTCCCTTTGGAGCTTATTCAGGTCTCCTCCTATCGACGCCACAGATCAGGAGAAGGGTGTCTTCACCAGACTTCCCATGATCCAGATCCTTCAATTTTTATGAAGTTTCGCAGTACCGAAGCATCTCCCAATACTGGAACCACAGCTTTGACATCCGATACTGTAGCAGTCCTGATCAGTTCCAGTATTTATTCTAAGGAATGACTACATGCTACATCCTCAACATTTACTTCCTTGTTCATCAGCTTCGTGAAAAAGTTCCATGATCTGTTCAGATGGTCGTGGAAAGCAGAATAGCGTGTAGCGCCGCGTCAATCATTACCTGGCGACGTAGGCTATGCTTCTGGCGATCACTTATCCGCTGAAAGGACATCTCCGAGTCCTGACTCCCAGTCCGGACATCTTCCGCGTCCTGACTCCCAGTCCGGACATCTTCCGAGTCCTGACTCCCAGTCCGGACATCTTCCGAATCCTGACTCCCAGTCCGGACATCTTCCGAGTCCTGACTCCCAGTCCAGACATCTTTCGAGTCCGGACTCCCAGTCCAGACTCCTCCAGGATGTAGCATCATAAGCTCATCGTGGCGTGGAATCCTCCGAGTTTCAGGTCGAACACTGAATGTCCGCTTCCTGGTGAAGCTGTTTGGACCAGTTCATGAATTTCCACCACAGGGGTTGGTCAAAGGTTACATCGAGAGTAAATACACGTGTCTTCAAAAGCTGGAAGATCAGTCACCGAGGGGAAAAGAGCAAACTATTTTAATGGGTGATTCTCGACCATAAGTGATTGCTGTGTTCCATTCGAACCCAGGATTTTGGATCCGATTTTGGCTTGCTGGTAGGCTAAGTCGAATCATCTGATTTGTGGTGCACAGTGCGTAAAAACTGTTGTAAACAATAATATGTCATATGCATTTTATTAATCCTAGGAATACGTTTTCTCGCAAAACTTTACTAGATTCCGATATGGCAGAAATATCGAATAAAGTTCAGAGTAGGGTAGGTCTCAGGATAAACCGCGAAGGAAAAAATATTATTACTTTGATTGATTATAACTAATTTTCTATCCGACTGCATTTTTGTTTTACTTTGGGCGTTCTTCCAAGGATAAGTTATTTGGTCTTCAAGAAGGTTCTGCTACTAATGGCCAGCTCATGTGTATGTTTTGTTGTTTCTACAATCGATCATTTTGATGGATAGTAAGTGCTGAGTAAATGTCTTTACAAAAATAATAACGGCGAATATTATTGATAGTGAATCTTTTTTCAGGTGGAAGATACACCACAAATATGACCTCAGCTTGTCATTCTGCATCCGGGTCATACTTCAGTCCCGAAAAAAAGACAACCATGAAAATCGTAATTTTTGTTCTTAAAACCGACTCAGTATGTAGAACTTTGGATGTGTTGTATTGTTTCGTAAATATTGAGCATTGAAAAGCAGTTTGACTCCTACTTTACTTTTCTTAACAATTTTCTTATTTTTACTAAAAACAAGAGCTGAAAGCTCATATGGCACTTGCAAGGCTGGGTCAGAGGATGAAAGTAGGAATTCGTCAATTTGTGGGTTTGTTTTGATCATTTGTAATCAAAACTGTTGAAGTAAAAAACATGACGAACTCATCGGGAGCACGAAAATGTATATTTTGCTCAAAAGTATTGTTTGTACTTTAAGGAAATCACTTGTGAGGGATCATAGGGATCACGAAAATGTGTATTTTGCTAAAAAGTATTTTTTGTACGTTGTGGTTGCGATTAGTACTTTATAAGGAATTATTAAGGAATTCAGTTGTAAGCAAAACCCTTGAGGCAAAAATGATCATGGGCTCATAGGGATCACGAAAATGTATATTTTGCTTTAAAATATTTTTTGTACTTTGCGGTTAGCATTAGTACTTTAAGGGATGGTCGGATCAGGGAACTGACTATTTCTAAGCCAATCATGTCAAGTCTCTAATTTTCAAGCCAAGTTTTATCGTCATAGCACGTCTGGAAGTACCTTAACTTGCGATCATCGGAATTCCGGACCCCCTCCCTCTAACTCTCCCACAGTGCCCGAATCTTGTCCGGTTCTGTCACTTACGTACATAGGGCTTGTGCTTGTTCTTTCCACCAAGTTTCATTCCGATCGCTTCACTCAAAGCGTGTCACAAGTTTTCCGGTTCCCACCTCCGACCCCCCCTCACCTTCATCAGATCTGGTCCGGACTTGAAACTGGGCATCCGAGACATGTGATCTTTCTACGTATCAAGTTTCATTATGATCCGATCACCCGTTCGGAAGTTATACATACCTCAAGATTCCGGATTACCCCTCCCGTCACTCCCCCCACGATGGTCGGATCGGGAAGTTGACTATTTCCAGGTTAATCTGGTCGAGTCCCTGATTTGCCTGCCAAATTTCATTGTCCTAGCACACCTGGAAGTAACTTAACTCCGTATCACCGGAATTCCGGAACCCCCCTCCAACTCCCCCCACAGTGCACGAATCCGGTCCGGGTCTGTCAATGACGTACCTAGGGTATGTGCTTGTTCCTCCCACCAAGTTTCATCCCGATCGCTCCAGTCTAAGCGTGTCACATGATTTCCGGTTCCCTCCTCCGACTCCCCCCCCCCCACATTAATCGGATTCGATCCGGACCTGAATTGGGACATCTGAGAAATGACGTCTTCCCAAATATTAAGTTTCATTAAGATCCGATCACCCGTTTGAAAGTTATGCATGCCCCTAAATTCCGGATTCCGGCTCCCCTCCCTCCCCCCATGATGGTCGGATCGGGGAAGTGACTATTCCTAAATTAGTTTGGTCGGGTCCCTGATATGCCTGCCAAGTTTCATCGTCCTAGCACATCTGGAAGTACCCTAACTCGCGATCACCGGACTGACCGACCGACAGACCGACAGACCGACCGACCGACCGACCGACCGACGGAAAAGTGATCGGTATATGGCACTTGGCCGGAAGGCAAGTGCCATAAAAACGTAAAGATGACACATTTGTGGTTACGAAACTTCTTTCAGGCACGGCAGACACCTAACATGACTCCATTTTCGGTCTCAGCTCGTGATTCTATGTCAGGAAAGCACTTTAATTCAAGAAAATCGGGCCACACTGAAAATTGTCATTTTTTGCGAAATAGGCTGAAAAAATTAGATTAACTTTTTTCTGGTGCTTTATGCGCCAAATCTGACTTCATTTTCGGTTTCAGCTTGTCATTTTGCATTTGAATCGTACTTCAGTTCAAGATTAGCGGACAACCACGGAAATTTTACATTTTTTTTCAAAATATGTGAAAAAAATGTATTAAAAGCCAAAAAACACTTATTTTGCGTCGAGCGAGGATATGCGAAAATGGATATGTTGTTCAGCTTTTTTTTCTCTACAAGATGGTGTAAAAATCATTTCTGTTGCAATTTGTTTGGGGTCGACCTCTTTTTGGAGCTCATTTTCCTGTACTAGTAAGTGTCAGCAGGCGCAGCGTATTTCTAGCCCGCCTTTGGAACCGAGCCAATCCTCGTAAAAAACGGTTTTCCTACGCTGTGGCTACGTAAATAAACGTGTAACGGGAGAAAATGATCCGACGAAAAGAGGCCTTATGTCCAACGCTCGAAACGGATTAGTATCTGTTTTTCCCTCCGCCCCCTCCAAAGCACAACAGATCCATAAGTTAATGAACAGAAAATAGAAGCTTTGTCGCTAGGGACGGATAGGATATATGGTAAACAAATTTCAACTTCCTGGGAGAGAAAAAATCGCGAAATTTGGAAGAGAAGTGAATTACTAAAAGTGGCCTACTCATTTCCTTTAACTGCTACAAAGACCGCAAACTAGGAAAATAACAAACCGCTTTCGAGCAAGCGAAAGGAAATATTCAGTCAGAAAATGATCAGGTGATTAATTTAATACGGGATGTGTAATATCACGAAGTACACAAATTGAGTCAGAAAATATTATTTAATACGGGATGTGTAATATCACGAAGTACATAAATTGAATGATGCGCAAGTTGGTCATGCCCGATGGGTTAAAATCAATTCTTATACCCTGGTTACACTCCACTGTCAGAAGTTTGATAACAAATAACAAATGTTGCCACATTTCTGTGTTAAATGCTATAAAAAAATATATCTTTTGTGATGTTATCTTTTTGCAAACTGTAACATGTAAAGGGGTCATAAATGAGTTTGGTGTCGAACATTAGCCTACACTTCAAAGGGTTATAAAGGACGTACTCTTACAACGTTTAAAACAAGACTGCGCAAACATGTGTTACCTGCTATCAAGCTTCTGATATATGTGCTCAAAACGGCGCAGATTTGAGAAACAACACAGCTTCTGCGTGGATTTCAAGAGTCTACTTCTAAACCTGCGCCGTTTTGAGCTTGAGGATACTCCAACAAAACTGAGCTGAGCTAGAGGTATTTGCTGAGCTTTGAGTTGCTGCCCGTCTATTTCCCTCTTCGCCGTTGCTCATATCAGAGGAATTAGTGCAGGAGGCGCGCCGACCCGCTCTGAAGCGCGTCCAGGCGACCAATCGGCTTTTACTTCGGACATTTCTTCCTTTGGGGCTTTACAGCGATATAGCTGTTTGTAAAGGTAACGAATTGTGAAGTTCCGCGTAGCTCATACCCTCCGCTCGTTTGCATCGGGCAGGGTACAGGTCGACTCCGCATAGTTGTATTACAGGGATAGGAAGACGGAGGTTCTGGAGCTTATTTGTTCTTGCTGCGAATCATGGTCGATGGCGTTATACCGACAACTCCGCTGAGACTCGCAGACTGTTCTTCTACCTACAGCCTGACAAAGACCACTGCCAAGAAGAAGGCCAAAACATCGCTGGGATGAATCTCAGTTGGAACAACCTCTGCCGACTCATCCGTTTAGCAGTACCATCATTATGTGCTGATAAATCACGTCTTCTAACCAGTGTACTCTCTTGCCTGTAACCACCAATTTTCTTCTCTGCCATAACATGTGACCACAAAATTTTCCGCCGGACACTTTCTTTACGTGGGACACCAACTAGTTACTACCTCTATGTCCGTAGGTGGTGGCTGTTGACGCGCTAGCTCGTATAAGCAGAAAATCTGATAAACTAAAAGACCGGGAAATGAGTTTGCCTCGGGAAAGTGAGGAAATTGCCGGGGTGCCGAGCGCCAAGCTTCCAGCTGGAAGTATTGCAATAAGCGATCTCAGCTGGAAGGTTCTGCAATAAACGAGTTTTGGGCGGAAGTGAAATAAGTTGGGCGATCGCCTCTATTTATGTTTGAGCGCCCTTTCATGAAATTTTAATCAATGCAATGCCTGGTCTGTCTAACCCAGCCTTCCATAAGCGAAGCTTTAGATTATTTGTTTCTAACCCATCAAACTTTCCAGCTCTCAGAAACAAGCCCAGACCAGATACACAGCTTTTCTTCACATTTTACGTTCTCAGGCAAAATTAGCCAATACGATCCGAGGAAACTTTTGGGCTGTCCAATTGAACTCGGCCTAATTAGCGAGAGCTTGCGTTAAATTACATCAAGAACAAATAATCAAGAACCTCCGTCTCCTTATCTCTGTAATACGACCATGCGTAGTCGAATATTTCCTCATACCCTGACCGATGGAAACGAGCGGAAATTAGGAGCTACGGGTTGCATCACAATTCGTTACCTCTACAAATAGCTATATCGCTGTGAAGCCGCGTAGAAGAAACTTTAAAGCCGATAGGTTCTCTGGACGCACTCCAGAGCGGGTCAGCGGGCCTCCTGCACTAATACCTCTGATATGAGCAACGGCGAAGACGGAAGTAGACGGGTATCAATTCAATGCTAGCGCAAGTTCCTCCACGTCAGTTTTGTCGGGGTATCCATAGTCGCCGCATGGGACCCTATTAGATTATTAGTTCTTGGTTACATGTAGATGAAGAGTATGTTGGTTATTGTACATCGGTATATCTACTATAATTCTAATATGAATCAAATCCAATATTCTAAGATTTCCAGCTCTTGAAAAATAACCAAATACACATTTTTGTATCGTTCTTAAACAAATAAATATCCAACATAACGCGACCTTATGCGCACGCGTCAAGCAACCAGTCCAATCAGCAAGATCTTGCGCAATACCAGGGACCCATAAATTTCCTGTAATGCCTCGCCATTCAGGGGTTCGCTTGTCAATAAGAGATTTCAGATGCGCTCTTGACCGACCGTCCGGTAGTTCGAGAAATACCCACGGGGATAGAGTACGCGACTATCCAGATAGACAAAATTTGGGATTGGCTGCTGGTGCCTTGAGGGAGGAGTCTCTTTGGCGCTCACGTCCAATGAGGCAAACAAGAATGCCGATTCGACCCAAGTGGGATTTTTGGAAAGTAGGCAAGGGTCGGGCAACATAGCAACATAGAAGCATAGGAAATGACAAGCCCCTGTAAAGGAAATTTATGGGTCCCTGGTTAGCCTTAACAACGCATTTTCCTCAGGGATTGGGCCTTAAGAATAATTCACCGAAAGCCTGTTCTTGGGAAAAAGTCGGGATATTAAGAAGATCACAAGCAGGAAAACGATATCCCTTTCTTGGATTCTTTAACGGTTGCTTGTACAGTCAATCTCTAACATCACCAACATTGAAGTCATATGGGTGGTCGCGAAGAGCAGCTCTCAAGTCCGTTATGACAGGGACCCACACATTTCCTGTAATGCCTCGCCATTCAGGGGGCTTGTCATTTCCTATGCTTCTATGTTGCTATGTTGCCCGATCCTCTCCTACTTTCCAAAAATTCCGCCTGGGTCGAATCCGCGTTCTTGTTTGCCTCATTGGACGTGAGCGCCAAAGAGACTCATCCCTCAAGACCACAGCAGCCAATCCCAAATTCTGTCTATCTGGATAGTCGCGTATTTTATCCCCGTGGGTATTTCTTGAACTATCTGACGCTCGGTCAAGAGCGCATCAGAAATCTCTTATTGACAAGCCTCCTGAATGGTGACTCATTACACGAAATTTATGGGTCCCTGGTTACAGGGACGAGAAGATCAGGATTGTAACATACGTATTTGGTGGCCAAGGCGAAATTGTCAATTAGAAGGTGGTCGCCGTGCTTGGCTTAGCTACAACTTGAAGACGATAATTATCGAAAACGGCAGCAAACTGACTTTCTCTGACATAGTTTTTTTCTGTCTTTTTTTTTTATTTTTTCTGACGTCAGCTTTCAGCAAACGAACATCCCGCCCCGCCAAGAAATTCATACCCTCCCCCTCTGCTTTCCAAAGTAGGATGTCAGAAAAGTTCCTTTCACATTTCAATCTGTTTAAAGAATCACTTTGTCTGAGAGATGGGGGGGATCTCATCATTACTCAAAAGCATCAAACATTAGTCGAACATTCAATAGCATAAATCTCATCGAAAAGTAACTTTAGGCGTTTAGAGATTGACGTCAGAAATGCAGACTCACAGCTGGAGCAAAACGAATGGTTTTACAGGATGAACTTCGCAGTAACTTTTACGATTGAAACAAAACCAGAAACGATCCAGCTACCTAGCTCCGCCAGACTGAACTGCGCATACATTTGCCATCATCCCTACCAGAGATGGGCGAATCCGAATCCGGATTCGGATTCGGAATCCAGGATTCGGATTCGGAATCCAGGATTCATCCTTTTGGCCGGATTCGAATCCAAGATTCGTCCTTTTGGCCGGATTCGAATCTTCTGCTTGTCAGGCTGGATTCGGATTCGGACTCGGATTCCAAACCCTTAATTTTACGAATCCTCTCAAATTCTAGTGTACATCCTTCCAGTTTCCGTTTCCCAATTTTTACACAGTGGGCTTAAACAATCCAACTTTTTTGTATCTCTACCACCAACCATCCTCAGTAATCTAGCCTATCACGTTATCTGATCACCTTAGATATTAGTGATTTTTAACCTATAACCTATGTACATGATTTACTTTTTGCTATGGTCGGATTAGAATCCGGATTCGAATCCGGATTCGAATCCTCAGCATGGAATGCTGGATTCGGAATCGGATTCGTACCTAGCCCTGGATTCGGATTCGAATCCTTTCATGGTCGGATTCGCCCATCTCTAATCCCTACCTGCGGATATAAACAGTCCTAATACGTCGTTCATGAAATTCCTTCCAGACTAGTTCTTTTTTGGCCGCTAAATGCGCTAGAATAAAGTAGGCTAAACTATGAAACATTTCTTCTTGGTGTACGTTCATCCAGGTTTGTTTGGCTATTTTCAATTCCTCTTAAGGCGTATTCTCGCCAATCCCCGAGGACTCCTCGGGGAATCGAAGGGAACGGCGAGAATAGAGGGAATCCCTCCACGCGGACTCCGTGTACAGAAAAAAGCGAGAACTGCTTCCAAAACGGACTTTGTTCGAAAAAAAATATGAAGTTGACGAATTTAGTCTGGATCCACATCATTTTTGGTTTTGTTTATTCTGATAACAAATTTTCCGGTTTCGGCCGGATTCCGGGCGAACTACTTGTCCGGTGAGAAAATGGTTTAGACCATCGTGTTCAGCATGTCTTCTTACCCCAAAATCGAACATCTAATTAACTTCACGTAAAACTTTTGCTTTTAACGAATTTCCGGTTTCGGCCGGATTCCGGGCTAACTACTTGTCCGCCAAGAAAATAGTTTTCACCATCGTGTTCAGCATGTCTTCTTACCCCTAAATCGAACATCTAATCAACTTCAAGTACAAATTTTGCTTTTAACAAATTTTCCGGTTTTCACCGGATTCCGGGCGAACTACTTGTCCGGCGAGAAAATAACTTGCATATTCGGATTCAGCGTGTCTTCTTACCCCTAAATCAACTATCTAAATAGCTTCAAAAAAATATTTTTTTGCCCCTTAATTTGAAACCCCTCCCCCACCCTCAAATATAGGGCTACAGAGCCCATCTTCGAACTTGACCTGTACTTTGACCCAACCAATCCTCCCGCCAAGTTTCATCAAAACATCTCAATCCCTTCGAGAGTTATCGTGCTTACAGACAGACGGACAGACGGACAACTTTTGCGATGTCATAGGTATCCCGCCACTTACGTTTTGGGATCCCAAAAACATGCTCTAAACACACTACAGAACAAGACAAAGGGTTTCGGTCGGGTCCCTGACCGGAGGACTCAAGGACCAGCCTCCACTTGTTATTGTGCTTTAGTGTTTTGCTGCTTTGCTACCGTTTTGATCCATCACTGACATTGTACGTAATGATTGGACAAATTCATTAATCAAAATGCCTAAATTTAAGCATGCCTACTAGCCAGGCTAATCTCAGTCATTAAATAATAAATTTGTTGGCATACATCACAATAATCAATTAAAAGCTCCCTAGGAGACGGGGTCTACAATCAAAGCAAAGAAGCAAATTGTTTTGTTTACTCAGTTTGGCTTTTGTTACGTTGCTCTGACGACTCCCAGCAGAACTGCCTGATCTATCGTTCGAGCAAATTTTCTTCTCCTAAGACACCCAGCACCCAACTGCTCCCAACCGCTTTAAGAACAAGACCAAAGTTTTCGGTTGGATCCCAGATGGGAGGATTTATGAACCCGCCTTCAAGAAGTGGTTATAATCCTGCTTGGGCAGTCTCCTGTCTGCTGTTTTTATTTTTCTCATTACTGATCATTTATGTAAAGATTGGGGATAAACAAATTTCTTCATGAAAAAATCAACGAAAGAACAAATTATTATTATCAACATTTGGATTTTTTTTTTCATTCTTCTTTAAGACTTTTAAGACAAGGTGAACAGCATATGCTATTTTATCTACATTGCCGACCAACTACCTTCACACCAGACGTGCCCCCCGCCACCAGGGAACCGGTTATCACATCGGCTTGCGATCCTAACAAGAGAAATTCCTAAAACCATCAAGATTCCGAAAGGGGATACTTGGGAGTTGCCGTGGTCACAGACTGAGGGTCAGACCTATGATATCATAGCTAGCCTCTCCTTTAATTTTAGATATGAAAAAGACGCTCTGATCTTTAATGTTTCATCATGTTTTCGCCTGCGGCGCCTTTTCTAGTATCCTACGTAAGCCAAAATTTCGACGGGAAGTAGTTGAATTTTGAAATAAGGTGAATCTATTAAATTTTGCCGGTGGCGCTCAGGTTGATTTTGTCTTTGGCAAAGTCGTTAGTGCTGCCGCGGGATAACTCCCTCCAGCGGTGCCGCTGTTATCACGAATGCCCTCTTACTGTTTACTTACATTATATTTATTGTCCATTGTCCCCAGATTAGTACATCTTAGAAGCCTTTCCGGGCAATAGCCAGTCGTGTTTTAAGGTCGTCCCTTACCGCAAGCATTTCGAGCCGCCCCTGCCAGCGGAACTGTCTATGCTATTTTATCTACCTTTCCGGACAATTGCCTTCACCTCAGCCCCCACCCCCCCCCCCCCCCCCGCCACCTGGGAACCGGTTATCGGATCGGTTTCCGATCCTAGCATGGGAAATTCGGAAAACCATCAAGATTCCGAAACTGACTAGGTGTTCATAATTCAGAAATTGGGTTTTGATTCCAGTTGGAAAGTCATCCGCACGTTACAGCGCCAGAGGGGAGAAAAAGAGGGGCGGGGGTGACGCTTTTCCCGAATGGGGAACGGCAAATAATCGATGGACTGACAGGGAGAGTTTCTGCAAGTTAAAGAACCCCTCTTCTGCCTTCTATAATATACCTAGCTCCCTTATGGAATTATATGCTCCAAAAATTCCCACCTTTCTCCACTGTTTCGTTTTGTCGTTTTGCGAATTATTAGCGCTTTCTTGGCCGTGCCGAGTTTTGCCGGAATCTTCAACGTCCACTGACAACTCTTTCACACATAAGGAAATGAACCACGGCGCGTTCATTTTTCAAATGTTGTGGACCCAGTCGCCACGTCGAGGAGCAGGGAGGCTGGATAGAGTCGACAGTCGCTAACAAGAAACTCGCTAAATCCAAGTGGAAAGCAATGGCATTTTCGAAAAACGTTTTTTCTGATCCATTTCATGGCGAAAAGATCATTTCTAGTAAGAGCTGTGCTTTAAGGAGTTCAACATCACCCCCATCCATGTCGCTAGTTCAAACTAGGGCTTGGTACGACCGTAGGATCATCTAGTTGCGCGACTCGGAAGCATCCGAGCCCGTAGGGATAAAAGGTATCCGGATTCCTGTAAAGGTGTCCGGAATTTTGGAACAACATTCCGGGCACGGAAAATGTAACGGAAATCCCGCCTGGGAAGTCTTGTTTCATGGAATTCCGCAGTTTAACGCGGAATTCCTGTCAAACCGCGGAATTCCGGGAAATAAACCCCCCCCAGCCGGGATTTCCGTTACGTTTTCCGTGCCCGGAATGTTGTTCCAAAATTCCGGACACCTCTACGGGAATCCGGGTACCTTTTTTCCCTACGGGAGGGGCACTACTGTGCAACTGTACAGCACCTCGTGGGCGCGGGCTGGTCACAGGCTGGCTACAACAATTTTGGGAGTGGGTAACCCCTCGGAAGCATTCCTATTGCACTGTCGGAAGTTTCATAACAGATAATACAAGGATGCGCGGTTTCAACAAACAACAGTTGGGATGTTGTCTGTTGTGACTTTGAAAACATTTTGCGTTAAATGTTACGCACAGCAAGCATTGTCAGGACGAGCCGAAAAACCGCCAAAAAAGCATCTGCTGAATTTTCCGACATCATGACGACAAACAAAACAGTCAGCATATGCTTTTTCGGCATTGTTCGGTTCTTCGATAATGCTTGTTATGCATACATTTTATGCATAACGTTTTTAAGGTCACAACAGACAACATTCCAAGTGTTGCCTGTTGAGTGTTGTCTGTTGAAACTGCGCATCCTAGTATTACTGTTGTGAAACTTCTGACAGTGTGGGCCAGCTCAAAACAGATCTTAACAAGAGAATCAGAAAAAAAGAAGAGCATCTAGCAGGTATGCTAAAAAAAAATACAGCTAAATATTTTGAAGTGTCTATTTATTCTACGAATTGATTTGATGTTTTCACACCATTTTTGCTCAACAATCAGTAGTTTTTCGAAGAAAAAAAGTTGTGACCGTTGACTTTTTCAACGCTTTCCGACTTTCTTCATAGTTAATGAGCCGATCAGGCTAAGAATGTCTCCAAAGAAAGGAGCAGCATGTTTACGGAATGATAACGTGTGTCAGACATCGATAAAAGAAAATTGTCCACAGTTTCATTCATTACTCCACTACCCACCCCTTTACTTCCAGGTCATTGAAGACAACACGGAGGGTGAGAAGCGTACTGTTATTTGAATTGTTACAGTCCTGGCTGCAACTTTAAAGGAACCGCAGTATCTATCATACAGATCCAACCAACTTCTACCCCCCCCCCCCACCATAACGACATTACTCACTGATTTTTCCACTTGCCTTGTTTCGCTATGTTCTCTCTTTTTTATATTTAAAATTGAAACCATATGTTATTTTTTCTTTTCCTCTCTTTGTTTTATTCTTCTCTTTATCTAGCTTATTCAGTTAGTTGATTCTTTTTTCTTTTCTTTGGAACTGAAACTAAACTGAGACTGACGCGTATCAGTTTGTCATTTTTTTTTGTCATGGGTGGGTTCGGGCTCCCTTGGAGAGCTAGGAATGGGCAACTGACCAGCCCTGGCCCTCCTCAAAATGACGCCCCTGCCTCCACAACTCATTTTTTATGTCATCTGAACTGGCAATGCCAGAGTTTCTACATGGAAGCCCCTATAGTTTCATCACTGAAAGATTCCAGGTACGGAAACTGGAATTTACGAGGACTGGCGATGCTGCCAGTCCTTGGGGGGGGGGGGGTCGGAAAAAACTAACCTGTAGACTGGCCGGACAGTGGTCAAGTAATGCCAGCATGTGAAGAATACTGTGACTATCCTGGATGACGAAATTGAGTTCCATGTCGAATTCGCCACCAACCAACTAGAAAAAAAGAAATGGGTGAGAAAAGGAACTTGCTTGCCGGCATTGAATGAATGATTTAAACTTTATTATGCGCTGGACAGGAAGGAAAAAATGCAGTAGAAAGTAAGAAAAGGGTAAATCACACCAAGATTTCAATAACGAAGTTAGTGAAGAGAAAAATAAATTAAAAATATTTTAGAAACGTGACGTCTTTGCGGAGTACACAAGAAAGGATTGTCTCAATTCTTGAGGAGCTTTCGCAGGAAAAGAAAGCTTTTAAATGGTGAGAGAGAGAGAGAGAGAGAGAGAGAGAGACTGGTTTAACCGAAAACTTTTGTAGCATGTTGCTAATTACGGCTACAAAATAATAATGAGACCTAACAGATATTATGTCGAAAGTAATCTTGGAAAGTTTCGTGAATCCTTGCGCGAGGTGAAATTTTTTTTATTTTTCGGAGACTGAATCCGTGAGAGAGCAAACATCGCCATTAACATTGAACTGGAAATCCAACTTTTATTTATTTAGGCTATTCATTTATTTCTCTCAAAACTGAGGAGTACAAAAAAATAATATATATACAATAAAACTATTTCTTACACCCGAATATGCATGAGATCACCTGAGAAGTTTTTGAATAGGGTATAGTTATGCCAGTTAGGGATATTGCATTTCTGGACCATCTAAGTAAGATAATGAAAAGTATGTGATGACAGTTTGACGATGAAGGAAGCTTTTAAAAGTTCGCCCGTATACTGAACGTAAATTCTATATTGTTTTTGTTCATGGCCCAAGAGCTTCAGTAAACCTCTATCTATCCACACTGGATTATTCTGACAGTAGGCTATTGAGGGATTGTTAATTTTTCACAATGAGAGCCTGGTAGGTAGGTACTTTATTTGTGATTAAACCGATACACGGCATTTCACAGCTACAAAACTAAAACTAGAATACGCCACTAACTACACATTCGCAACAAAACAGAATATCACGTTTAAAGAAGAAGAAAACTAAAACAAATCCAATGGTGAATTTCTATCAGCCTTTGAACCAAACAATTTCAAAACGCTTTGTATTCGTAATAAACTTAAGTACTATCTCTCTAATTATTTTACTATTACTCAGTATGCTCAGACAAAACGGAAATTCTACTTGATATGTCATTTATAACACGGGCGGCTTCCGGACATGACCAAACGCACAGGCAGCACGCGCAATTTGAAGTTCATCAGAGTTCATCATTGTCATGTAAATTGCAATTTAGTCATTTTCGATTTGTCTAGGGAACTCTTTGTTTAGTAATTAGGTGTTGTTGTTGCTAACTATTTCTATCTTCATTGAGGAACTACGAGTATGAAAGAGTTTTCAAATCGAAAAAAATATGCTCATTCTGGATTAGCGTACGTTTTCAAACCTACATGATTATATTTGTGATTAGAAAGCGAATTTTAAACGCCTAATCTTTAACAGAAAGCTTGCACTGTAAAAAAAAAAAATCTTGCAGTTTTGCTACTGGGATTAATTTTGTCTCTACTCAGATAAGATTATCTCAAATTTGGATTAATCATATCCCAGTCGCAAATACTGCAGTTAACCTTAATCCTTACTCGGAGAAACTTTTTACAGTGTGGTTTGATTCATGCTACTCACTTTCAGAGCCTTATGCAACACCAAAGCCTGGACAACTGCATCAATAACCTGTTGCATGATATGAAACTGATATGCATCCAAAACCCAGCAACTACACCAGCAACACTTTACAAATTCACAATCTTTAACTGAACATCATTATTTTTCTCTTACTCTTATGACTCTACATAGTAGGAGCGAGGATGCGGCCCTTTTAAGAGTTAGGACTCGAGAGAGCATAAGAGGGCGTCTCGATCTTTCGCGAAAAACTGAAGGCTTTGCCAGTCTTATCGCCTATAAACTTCCGAAAAAGAATGTCTAGGCACAATATTTCTTCAAGGTATCTCATCAGCAGCCGATTCCCAAAGTTACTTCCGTTACTCGTCCAAGTGATTAGGAATTAACTGCTGATACACGTCGGTTTCCGAATAACTAAATGAGAGTCTTTCAGACTAGGCGTCAAACTTAGGGGGAGTTACTCAAGTCCTTGACCGAAAATTACGACACGGTTTACATCAAAGCATAAATATGTCCGTTTTCTAGTAAGAAAGCACTTGGCACAAAAATCCACGGGGAGCAGTCGGACAGCATTTGAGTTTCCTCCAAATCAAAGGTTCGTCCGAATCGAATTTCACAGCGTTGCCAACAAACACTACTGAAACCTTGTATCTTTATAAAAAGAAAGTCCTGGTGCTCGCAGGCTAGGTTTCAACGAGTTCACCTTCTTCACCGGATTTCCGCAAAATTAACACGGGGTTTCCGGAAAATGCTACTGTAGTCCTTGCAAAAAAAAAACCGTTGATAAGAAAGGGAGAAAGCATATGGTTTTCACTCGGAAGAAGTACCACGGGGTCACCAGCACTTATCAAAACGTGTCGCCAAAACGTGTCACTTTAAAAAAAAAAGTCTCAAGAGTCTCAAGAGTCGCAATCTGGGGAGGATTTCAAGTTTTTTGCCGGATTCCGGAAAAATAACACAGGGTTTCCAACGTCCACGAAGTTACGTCTGCTTTTTAACACTAAAACACATGCACAAAATTCCCGAAAGAAGTCGGAAAGGTTGACGATAACCACTATCGAAAACTTGTCGCTTTACTTCCTTGCGGTCTGGTCACAAACTCCTCAATTAGTTGGAAGAAATTGTCGAATTTCATCTTTCGCACTTAACCATCACAGAGTTGCCAACAAACAATAATCACAAGCTTGCCACCTTGGGAAAAAAGAAAGTTCCGATACACTGCTTTCCGAGAAAGCGCTAGAAAGCCTTCTAATCTTTATGCGAATTCCGCCAACACAGCACACTGTTGTCAACAAAAGACTGATGATAATCGTAAGGCTTTCTAAAGGAAAGCCGGACACCGTGTTTCCTTGAGAGGCAACTAATCTACTGAGAAAGTTGTCGGAAACTGTGGGAATCACTCAAAGAAAGCTGTGCGCAGGAAACAAAAGACCGACAAACAGGACCTTTCTATTTCCACAAGATTTATCTGCCGTCAAACCTGTTGGTCAAAAGCTTTGCATAAATCGGAAAGCAAAGGGGCGGACTGATTCAACAACAAGAATGGAATGAAAAGAGGAGATAGTCATTGACTTTCTAAAACGCCATAACAACTTAAGCTGACAGGCATGGACATGGCCGATAAAAGATTCAAGGGTTGGACGAAAAGAAAATGAACCGGATAAATAACTGAGAGCCGATACGATATTAAAGGATGAACCACTGGAAAATGAACCGAAAAATGAAGCTGATAGCCGACACACGCAGCCGCTATAGGCAATAAAAGACTAAATGGTTGAACCAATAGAAAACGAACCGGAAAAATAACTGAGAGCCGATAACAGCCGCCACAGCCACTAAAAGACTAAAGGGTTGAACAAAAAGAAAATGAACCGAATAGATAACTGAGGGCTGATACATATACCCGCCATAGCCGCCAAACAATTAAAGACTGAACGAACAGAAAATGAACAGGTGTAAATAACTGCGAGTCGATACATACAACCAGCATAGCCGATAATATTAAAGGGTTGTTGAAACCAATAGAAAATGAATTTTGATAAATAAATGAGACTAGTTCTAAGACGCTGTACCTAAAGAAATGGTCTGACTACTTGAATTTCACGAAACCCGCACAAAGCTAAACATTCATGTTTAGCAAATAACGAGGTTAGTCATTAATCCGAACGCCCAAGTTGGAAGAAAGGGCTCGCAGTCTAAAAGAAAGTGACCATCGAGCTTAGGATGTGTTCCAACTTGCAGGCAATAGTTAGAGTATATCATAATACATTACTTCGAATGTTGCCTAACTCTGAACGACACCGAAGAATATTTATGCACATTAATGAGCGCAAACAATATTTTACGTAAAATAAAGTCGAACTAAAGCCACACAGTGTAGTGTACAACAGGCAGATTCGTAACAATGATGTGATACCTAGAGTAGTGTGGATAAACTAATTTTTTGTTGGTTTCTTGGTTTGGATTTTTTATAAACGGCCCTCGGTCTTTAAAAATACAATCATTAGTATTATTATCACGTGTTGCGTGGCGCCAAAAAGCTGGTGTATTTAAGGGCGATTCTGGCGATCTCTTGGATTCGCTTTCCGAAAAGTAAAGCGAGAATCCGCCGAGCGCAAGAACAAGCAAAAATTCGTTGCGCCTCAGTTGCACCTTTATAACTTCTCGCTCACTTGCCGAAACCACTTTTCACTCGCGAAGTGGATTGTGGATTTGCTTTACGAGTGCTTGCGGAAACTAGCGGAGCGCGAGAACAGCTCTGGAAAGCGAAGCGACTTCTAGCCGAAGTCGCAAGAACAGCCGTCGCTTAAGCTCGCGGAGCTTTCCAGACCGCCAGAATTGCCCTTTAAACGTCGAGAGTGAGATGCGACAATGCAGAGGTTCCAAAAATAAAGCAAGTAGCGCTCACGTGGGTCGGGAAAGAAAGAGCCGGATGTTCAACTACAAGTGACCACAGTGACCACCAACGGAGCGCTGCTTCTTACCAGAGGCAATTTGCGCAAACAATTTGGTCCCAAAGAACCATCAGAAACAGGACCACAAATCGTAATCTTCTCGGACCCTCACTCGAACTCCTTGGAAAACGAGATTTCTCCACAGACAATGATCTATTCAACACTTGAAGACTGATAGAAAGGAAGTAACAAAATGTCACTATGTACATCCCAGGCACTTCATGGCTCTAACGGCAGATTCCCATGGAGGGACCCAAACTAAGTCGAAGACTTAATTTGAACATGCGGAACGGCACCCTCGAAATGGAAATATTGCAAGTTTTCCACATGGTCCGCTGATTGTTTTAAAATACGAGCGCTTCAGAACGGCGTTTCGTGCGTCTGCTGATAACGGCTTGCGATGGCTTGCGGCATGTCAAAGAATGGAACACGACCGTCTACCAAAAATTTCGCTAGAAGGCAAGATAGATGGATCCCGACCACGAGGAAGACCACGCAAGAGCTGGATCGAAAATTTTGACCGAAAACGTATCAAAAATGAATAAGAGGGACCAAAAACCCTTATTTATTCTTCCCTTATTTATTCTTGAACGTATCATAGAGTTGCACAACTCTATGATTTGCACACGATACAACAACGTACCGAGCCCTGGTTCATGCCCTGTCTAAAGGAGTGGCCCCAAAACGTCCCGTGAGTATGGACGGGACTTAAGTAAGTAAGTAAGCTGATGATGGACGATCAGGTTTTCATCGCCAGATTTTCAGCATAATCATCATAAACTTGAAGACTTTTCTTGAACATTTTTTCCGTATGGAACATATGCCGATAATCCTGACAGAAATTCCGGAACACGAGCACCCGACCCTCTGTCCGCATTATTACGGTAAGGTTTTTCCTACCGGATTTTTCAAATTTTCATCATAAACTTGAACAAATCTTACTTTTTCCGTATGGAACTGACGACGGCGCCGAAAATCATGATACAAATTCCAGACCGTGAGCACCCGATCCTGATCGTCTCACCGCAGCATTCCCACCTCCCACCGCGAATATTTAATAAGAATCTCGTCTTGTTTGTGGAAAACTAGCTTAATTATAAATATTGCTCTAAATAAGCTCAAGCTGACTGTGAATCATATCTGACAGTGCAAAACGGATACGTCAGTTAAATTTTATTAGAGCTATATTTCGGCCCTTCTTGGCAAGGGTCCTCTTCAGGCTCAAAACCGCTCAAGGTTTTTCCAAGTTCGTTTTTCCAACTTGAGCGGTTTTGAGCCCCAAGAGGACCCTTGCAAGAAGGGCCGAAATATATCTCTAATAAAATTTAGCTGACGTATCCGTTTAGCACTGTCAAATATAACTAGCCTAAGCTTTGCGCCCACAGAATGCGGATTCTCATTCGCCTAGGAAACTCGCCGTCGCTTGCGGTAAAACATCCAATCCGCGCCCTTTCAACTCCAAGTCGCATTTTTTTTTCGCGCGGGTACCGACGTTTTCCCCATTCCGGGGGAAAGTCGAAAGCGGAGTCTCCCACCGGATACAAGCAGGGACAATACAGTCATACACAATGGTGCCCCAGCGTCTGGGCATACCCGGCATACCCCAACGTCTAGGCATGGTGCTCGTATGTTGGGGCACCATGCCCTGCAGCAAGGGCACGGTACCCCCACAAAAATCTGTCTGAAAAGTTAATTTCCATTTCAGAAACTCAATCCAACAGATTTTCATCAATTTTCACAGGGGTGCCATACCCTTCTTGCACGGGATGCCCAGACGTTGGGCATCCCGCAGACGTTTTCCCCATTCCGGGGGAAAGTTGAAAGCGGGGTCTCCCACCGGATACAAGCAGGGACAATACAGTCATACACAATGGTGCCCCAGCGGCGGTGGCTAACTAACTCACATGTGCCTAAAAAATTAGGATTTGTATATGACTGGGACAATAGGGTTGAATCACCCAGCATACTCGTACTTCCAACACCTGATGGCCAACCCCCCGCCTCTGCAGATTCTGCAAAACCCCTAACGAGACACTCGACCACATCCTATTCCAGTGCGGCAATTGCCAAATCATCATGAACGAAACAGAACCCAGGCACCATCTCAACCTCTCGACTGGATCCCTTGCGGAGCCAACTCTCCCCCCTGCGGCTGAAGCGTCCATCATCAAAACCATCATTAACTTTCTGAGGAAAATAGACCTGCTTCAGCCGATTTAAGTAACCGAGGCGACGTCGCAGAGCCGCGAAGAGGAGAAACGGACAAGCCTGGTCCGAAGCCATACCAGAATGGAGAGAGGGTACCAAACTTTAAAGGACCCCTCTTGCTCATTTTGCATTTTATATTATCCCTAGCTCCTGAAATCCCCGCCTTTCGCTATTGTTTCGTTTTGTACCTACGACTTTATAGCGCTTTTTTGCCAAGCCGAGTTCTGGCCCTCACACAACGAACATTTCGTTGAAAGCTTCAAGGTCCGCCCACAACACATTCACAGAAATTCATTTTAGAAGCATTCCCCGTGTTCTCTCTGTTTTCCGTACGCGGAGTCCGCGTGGAGTGACTCCCTCTATTCTCGCCGTTCCCTTCGATTCCCCGAGGAGTCCTCGGGGAACGGCGAGGATACGCCTTTGGTATTTTAAACCACGGCACATCTAGTTTTCAAATATTTTGCGTTCAGCCGCCGCGTCGGACAGCGGGATGTCCAGAAAGAGCCGACAAGCGCTAACAACAAAATCGCTAATTTCACTTGGAATGTAATGGTCATTTTCGAAAAACGATGTTTCCGCGCCATTTCACCGTGAGAAGATTATTTGTAGTAAGAGTTGCGCTTTAAACTAAAAAAAAAAATGCACTATCGAGGCTGGTGCTTGGACAAAAAAAAATCTTTCATGAAGAGTCTGCGCCACACCCCTTTTGTGCAGGAACTGGAACGCTTCCCGCAAAAAAAGTTGTCACCCCGCCAACAGAAAGAAGAGTGGCCCGCTTAATCCTTCAAAGGGACGCGGTTATTCCCCGCAGATAAATCACTGATGAGAGGAAAAAACACGGCCAGAATCCAGCCCGCCCATTTACATGGATATCTGGCCAGAGGGACAGCAAGCGAAGTGGGTCGTAAAATACTTCGCGGTATTTGGTCTCTTAGCAGCTCTGACATCGATGAAGGCATAAAAGTTAGAAATGGTAAGTCACCCCAATGCTTTCTGGGATCCATATGGAGATATCAAGCTTAGACTTTCATTAACAGCATCCTTCGGCAAAAAAGCGGTGTAAACTTAACGTAGTGGTGTAAATGTAACGTAGTGGTGCAAACGTAACGTAGTGGTGTGATGTAAGTGATTCGTTTCCGGAGGACATTAGTCTTGGAAAACCATAGCCTATATATTTAAACGAAAATATAAAATAAAAATTTGTATGGAAAGCCCAACGCTTTTTGGGGTCCATCTAGAGATGTCAAGCTTCGACTTTCATTAACAGCATCCTTCGGCAAAAAAGCGGTATAAACTTGTAGTGGTGTAAATGTAACGTAGTGGTGCAAACGTAACGTAGTGGTGTGATGTAAGTGATTCGTTTCCGGAGGACATTAGTCTTGGAAAACCATAGCCTATATACTTAAACGAAAGTATAAAATAAAAAAATTTATGGGAAGCCCAATGCTTTTTGGGGTTCATCTAGAGATATCAAGATTCGATTTTCATTAACCGCATCCTTCATCAAAAAAGCAATTTAAACTTAACATAGTGGTTCAAACGTAAGCGATTCGTTTCTGGAGGTCATTAGTCTTGAAAAACATATTTAAAGTTTAACCGAAAAGGACTGGGATAGTACAATCTAGTTACCCATCACTTGTTCACTTAAATTGGCTTGAAGACCCGCTGAAAATGCGTTACTTGGTTGTTCCGCTATTCAGGAATAATCGATTTTAAAATCGTGGAATTTCCGTGTGATTTGTGGTACCTCTTATTTGTTGTATGCCTTACAACAAAGATTTATGACTTCTTTTTTGTTCAGGCACTAAGCAATCTTCACCAATATCGCCACTGCCCACTGAAAAGCCTTGTTTGTGTTTAGATAAAAATTTCCCGCGTCATAGTAGAATTTTCGCTGTGGGGACGGCCGCAGATCCAGGATGTGAACTGCTTAGACGAATCTGCGTTTGGCAGAATCACTTTTCCTATAGCCCGCTCTTATCTGACTATTGTAGTGGTTTGCGAACTATGAATACGCCTAGAGCCCAAGCTGACTGGGAAACATATATTCGAACAATGCATAAAACGGATACGTCAGCTACGATGCTTTGGCAGCGATATTTCGACCCTTCTTGGCAAGGGTCCTTGTCAGGGTGTCGAACGTCAGGGACAACGTTGGGGAAGAAACGAGCCTGCAATCGTTTCGTTTTTTGGCAGGATCGTTTCTTCCCCAACGTTGTCTCTAAAACATCGTAGCTGACGTATCCGTTTTATACATTGTTTAAATATTTGCGAACTATGTTTAAGGGCCCTTCTGTAGCTCAATGGTACAGCACTGATCTTGTGAGCCAAAGATATTTGGTTCAAATCTCGCCTGAGGAGCAATTTTCGGTTCAATACTTTTAACAACAGCAACGATGGAAACTCCACTTACCAAGTACAACACAGAGTCAACCATGGATTTATTAGTCGCTTTCCCGCTTTCTAGAGCTGCTCTGAGACAGGCAAACTTGAGTGAAGTATCAGCTGACATTTTGACAACATCTTCAGGTTTCTGGACCGTCGTCTCTGTTGCGTCAGGCGGCTCCATGATGAGCCAAATCTAAGAAAAATGTGTTTATTTAAGCGTCAGTATTTTCGAAACTGACAATTAAAAGGGGACCAGCCGAATGCTGCAGGTACCTAAACATACTGTAGAAAAAAGTGGGCATGGACTGGGGCATGGGGCACATACTAATGTCCATATTACCTTGGGCCTTCGTGTCCATTATGCCCCTTGCTCAGCCATAGTCGAGGGAATGGTGTTAGTCTTGAAAAATGTCCAAACCAACATGTGTCACCCCAGATTACAATTATCCAAATCCTTGCTTAAGCATCAATTTCTAATACCTCGCTGAAACTCTACCTCAAACTGAACATTAGTTGGTGATAATTTTACCTAACCGAGTAGCGGTAAATTTACTTTTGACTGCAAAATTCATTTATTTCACTCCTACAAATAAATCCATAAATGAACGGGAGGCGGTCATTAATCAAATGTTCTTACCACTAACGCCACCTACTTTGGCTATCAGACGTATCTACAGTGAACGAACGAGGGGTGTTCGGATTACCCAGTTGTCAAAAATGACAACCGGACTTTGAAAGCACGATCATTTTTGATAAATGAGAGACAGATGGACGAAAAACTTTACGTGGTCACAGGTATGAATGAATGAATGATTTTATTACGTGCGGCCCAGTATTAGACATTTATACACAAAAGAGAAAACACATAACAAGAAAAAACGGCAAAACACGAAAAAACACTGAATTTTTCAGTCAGAACTGAAAAGTGAAAACTCCTGCTTCAGAACAAGGCTCCTGCTTCAGAACAGAGCTCCTGCTTCAGAACTGAGGTCTTGCCTTAATCAGATGTAGCTTATTCGTCAAAGAAGCCAAGTTTCAGAATCCCAATAACAAAAGCATAATCTTCAGTCCATTTTTCTGTTTCTTGTTTTTTTTTCTTCTTTTTTCCAACTATCTAGTCCATCTGTGTGCCCTGGGCTTACTGATGGTCAAAAAAAATCTTCATCTCACCTCATTTCACTAATCTTATTCATAACCCGTCAAAAAGTGCACGATATAGCAGAGGAGAAAGAAACGAAACAAAAGAAGATGGAATTCCTACTTCAAAAAAAGAAACCTAATAAAGTTAGAGGTGATAACAAATCCAGCATCTAGACTACAGATTAAACTTAAGAAATTACGGGCTATGGGAAAAAACATGGCTACAATTGGTTAAGGATATGTCTTTTTTCTTTTCTTTTTTCTCAACATTAGGTATCTGCAAAATGATATCTCGAGCGAGTCCGATCTCGGTAGTGTGCCGGAAAAGGATGGTTTGCAAGATTATTATGATAATTACATCAATCAACATAGAAGTTGAAAGTTTAACCGAACAGGGCTGAGATCCGGCAGATTTACACATCACTTATTCACATAAATAGGCCATAATAACCGATAAAAATGCGTTACTTCGTCTGTCCGCTACCCAGAGATAAACGATTTCATCGAATGAACTTATTCTTTTGGATCTGTAGTAGCCTACCTCTGTTGTACCACGCTTGAAATATATACTAACTACAAATGTAAGCCAATGCAGAAAAGTAAAATAGAAATGTCCACGACATATCTGAACAATATTTTTCTACTTTCAATAGGCACAATTTTCCCAGTGTAACCCTGGAAACACAGGCGGTGGAATTCAAATTCTCCGCGTATGGGTGAATGTTGGGCTGTCGTGCAAGCAACGCACACTCTGAACGTTATTACTAGAGCACCGGGTGCAAAAATACAAAATCCCATAGATGAGTCAAAATATTTCAGTGCCTTAAAATATCAAATGTAACAATAAGATGCCTCCTCAGTTAAACCTTAAAGTTTAACCGAAAAGGGCTAGGATAGGACAATCTAGTTACCCGTTACTTGTTCACTTAAATTGGCTTGAAGACCCGCTGAAAATGAGTTACTTCGTTGTTCCGCTATTCAACGAATAATCGATTTTCAAATAGTGGAATTTCCGTGTGATTTGTGGTGCCTCTATGCGCTTGTATTTTTGCTGTATGCCTTATGAGAAAGATTTCAATATTTTTTTTTCAGGCACTAAGCAATCTTCACCGATCTCACCACTGCCCACTGAAAAGCCGCATTTGTGTTGAGATTAAAATTTCCCGCGTCATAGTAGAATTTACGCTGTGGGGACTGCTGGAGATATTCTGAGCCTCATAACTAGAACAGATAGTGGAAAATCAAAAAATCCCTTTGCAGAATCCAAATAATTCAGTGTATCCGATTAAATGACACAGAAATGAGTTGGCTTTTCAGTTAAACTTTAAGAACTGAAGCCTGAATATGTACAATTTGGTATTCCTAAAATTTAGAAATGAACCTTAGTTTTTAATGGAGTGATCATTTACGAACAGTCCACTCTTGTGTCCGCTATAGCCGGTTTTCGGTTTTCACCGTTTTTTTTCTGGAGTCCATACGTCGGGATCTATGACAGGTATCAAGTTGAAACTTGGTATACGCATTGGCTTTGGGTGTAGTTGTCCCTTTTGGGGGTCCCAACAACCCGGACCCACCCGGTTCGGGGCCAATCGGGCCCAGATTGCCCACTGATTAATGTTTATAACTTGACCAGAGCTGAATATAGGACGATGAAATTCCTTGTACTTGTAAGTTGTAGATACTAGGGCTGGGAAAATACTTTTAAAGTTGCACCTCCCCCGCCTATCCCGTTCATTGCCCAAGAGTAAAGTTGGTGACCCGTGACAGGAGTCTACAGGTATCAGGTTGAACCTAGGTAGGCTTGCGGGCATTGGGTTCTCTTTTTGCTTTTTGGGGGTCCCAAACCCCACTCCAACTTGGTTCAGGGGCAATTGAGCCCAGATTGCCCAGTTTTAATATTTTGTAACTTGACAGTAACTGAAGATGGGACGATGAAAGTTCTTGTGCTTTTAGACCTTAGGGTTGCGAATATATTTTGGAGTTAAAGAACCCTCCACGTTCATGGGCAAGTGGGCCAAAATTGCCCGTGAGTTAAGTTTTTGACCCGTGACTGGAATCAATTCTAAGTTGGTATACCTGAGGATATACAGATCTAGATATACATTCTGATGGGTCCCGACCCCCCCCCCCTCCACACCTTTCCGTTCATGGGCAACTGGGCCCAGATTTCTCAAGAGTTAAGTTCGTGAATGACAGTCTCGAATTCAACTCTTGTATACTTGTGGTTATATACATGTACAGATGTGGATTTTGCTGTAAGAACAACAAATAAGACCACCCGACGTGCTTCACTCTTTAATGAAAAGTTGGAAACTGGACGGTTTTGTCAAATGATCGATGACATGCCGTTCTAAACCATGTTGTGACGAAGGGGGTATTAGATTGCTACGATTTGGTTTATTCCACTTGTTATTACCTTGTTAATTGATAAGAGGTTTAAAGTGGTCCGACTGGCTGGCAAGACGTTCAGTATTGAAATTGAAACAGTTCTTGCTAGGTGATCTTTAGCTTTTTAGCACCGACAAAAGCTATGACGAACACTTTCTACATTCCGTCTCTGATACTGACAAAAGCTCTTTCGGTAAATCATGAAACTTGTTGTTGGGAAATCGGCGGCGTTTGTCGGAGTGCGGATTCCGTTTTCAATACTGACAAGAGCTATGACAAACACTTCTCTCATTCCGTTTCTGATACCGACATCAGCTCTGTCAGTAAATCAGGAAATTTCTTGTCTGGATAGGCCTATTCGGAATATTTTGTCAGTGTGGAGATGATACCGACATGAGCCTTATCGGGAATTCAAGCCGATGATCGGATCGAGTTGTGATTTCGCTTGTTTTTTATTTTTAAATACGGTGACCGGGAAAAGTCTTGTCGGTAAAATGAGAACTATCTTATCCGTTCAGTTTACATCCGGAATGGATAAAAATCGTGTCGTTAAATTCAGTAATTGTGAATTGTTCATCACTGCAAAGAATTTTTGATGTGGTGACTGGAAAATTCTTGTCCGTAAATCAGAAAATATTTTGGGTAAAAGCACAAACAAACATTTTTTTTTTTTTTTTTTTTTTTCCGCGTAGCTTCTTTATCTTTTCCATTCTTGCTTGCTTTAGATTTACCTAAAGCAAGTGGCTACGTCTCCACCTCCAAACTCAGTGACGTTAATAACAAAAAAATACCTAATAGTTTACCCTACTTTAACGTCACTTGCACTTTCACATTTACCTTTATTCATCTTTTTTTAAATCTTAAAAACTCCAAAATCAAAAAATCCACACTAATATTTTTTCCATTTCCGTTTTTTTTTACCCCCATTCCTTTCCCAATTTTTCCACGACAAACATTTTTTGGTTCCTTTCTGTTCCTTGACGGTAAACTGACCACACTGGCAAACCTTTTCCTTCTTGGCAAACCTGTTCCCTTCTTGGCAAAACAGTTTCCTTGTTTTTTTCTTGAGAGATTTCTCTGTTCTCACCTGCAAACTTCCCTTTTGGGCTGATCTGACTGTTGGCTACGTGGTTCAATCAATCTCGGAAATGGTCCACTTTATTCGGTGAATTATGACTTTCAAATTCACATCAGTGACATCCCCACCAACTCTGCCCACTAAGGTTGGATTTTTGGAAATCAAGTTCTTTTATTGTTTGAAAATACATATTGTAGGATACATACATAACGTCCCCAGCAGGGAGACTGGCTCGAAAGCCGGGCGACAAACAGGATAAACGAACAAACCCAGAAGAAACGGACTTCTCACACTTCTCACTCTATCTCATAGCCCCAAAAAAATATTTACAAAAAAAAAAATATTTAAACAATCAGGCCAGGATCTCTGTATAGCACACCTAGGCCAGATGACTGCAGTATCGCCAAGTTTCATCTTAATCGTTCAACCCATTTGGTCCCTAATCGCTTCAGAAAATTTTCGGGGACCACCTCTAATCCCCCCACAACACTCGCACCATGGCAATAAGAGGTTTGGACGCATAAATGGCACACATTTGGCATCTGCGCTTACCACCCACCAAGTATCCCTCGAATCGGAGCATTTCCGAAAAATTTCCAGTGGGCCTGCCGTCCAGGTACCCCCCAACCCCACCTTCACCCGACGTACGTCAGATCCGGCTCGGGCCTCAAACTACATGTCTAGGTACCATGAATCAGTAGCTTTCAAGTTTTATCCCAATCACTCCATTCGTTTGGCCCCTATGCGTATTACAAAATTTCCGAGACCTCCCTGCAACACCGTTATCGGATGCGGATAAATGGAATATCTTGGTCAAGTTTCATCCAAATCCGAGCACTTTCTAGGACCCATGAACCCCACTGGTTTGTGAGGCGTATCACGAAATTACCTTGACCCCCACCTTTCACTAACAGTTGTCGGACTACTTCTGACACAGAAGTAGCAAATTTAGGGCATCTGCTCCTATCAGCCAACAAGTTGCCATAAAACAGGATTGCCCACTCACTTCGTCTGTACTCTGATCGAACACATCATCATACCATATTTGACAGTGCAAAAACGGAAACGTCAGCTAAATTTTATTCGAGCTATATTTCGGCCCTTCTTGGCAAGGATCCTCTTCAGGCTCAAAACCGCTCAAACTGGAAAAACGAACTTGTGGAAAAACTTGCAACGAACTTGTGGTTTTTCCACAAGTTCGTTAAATCCTGTCGGTACAATCTGGGCTTGCCCCCCCCCCCCCCCACGAAAATGGGCTAATTTCGCCACTGACTATGCCTAGTGCTGGATACCATATGTCAAAATGCTGGATACCTGTTTGTTGATAACCTAACCCTGACCTACCGTACTCCAATAAAAAGGAATCCTGATTGGTTTATTTCTGATCTTCACCCAAAATCACCAATATTTTACTGGGTTACCCTGGCCCAGGGAGTCCAATAAAATACTGACGATTCATTTGAAGCATTTTCAAAAATGTGTGTTTAAAAAAATATTAACTTGTAAATTGTTTTCCTTTCAGGAAACCTGACACTGCAGCAACATAATTAAATCACTGGCATTCGCATTACCACAGCAAAAGAGATCCAACATTGATACCTAAAAACTAAAAGCTCAAAGAGCTTCTCTTTTAACGACGATTAATTTTATTTCGTTTGTTTTATAGTCAATGCTTTTTTGTTTTAAGCAACTACAAAATTCATTTTAATTCAATAACAGGTAAACAATGATGCTGAGATCGAAAACAGAATTAGGGTGACAGACAGATTTTGCAGCAAAGTGTTTGGGTCATCATAGAAATGTATGTTCTGGCAACAGGGTTCAGACATTAATGTCTCTGGAGAAAACATACAATATTTACAACAACACTTTATATACCCGTACATTTCCTGGCTTTTCTCACAGATGCTATTTAAGTTTTCAGGAATTTTTTGAGATGAGATAAAGACAATCAAAGTTGAAGAACAGAATCGGAAATTGGAATTAGAACAGGGCTACAAAATAGCCCAAAAGCTACTTCCAGGTTCGTTCTTGTAGCTTGAGCCTGAACTCCTGAAGAGGACGAACTAGAGAACTAAGTAAATCTCAGCTGACTTTTCTATTGTGCATTGTTTCCTTTTAGCACAATCAAATAAATATACTTCTCAGCCAGCTTGAGCAGGACTGGGTCATGAGGAATACGTAATAGTGCAAACACACGACCAGGATTTCTTGGCTAGATTTCGTTCACTTTCATCATAAGGTTGAAAAATGTCAACTTTTATGTCTAGAAGTGACAATTGTTAGTCTCACTTAAATCAGTGCGGAATCCCATACAAGCATTGAGTCAAAACTATTTGATCTACTTAACCTTAGAACAAGAAAAATTGTACTACTGTAGTGTATTCCTATTAGTGAACACAGACTTGAATATATAGGCTATATACAGTAGAGGTATGCTTATTTGAGCATTTGTTGACTTTCGACTCTGCCATTTTCACGCACTTGCTGTGACCAAAGTTAACAATGAGTTTGCCATAGTAGGCAATTAAAGTTTTTTTAAAGTCTAGTAGGGACGTTGGGAATCTCCTCTGCTTGCACAACAAATAAACAAGTGGCGGAGAATTTGAATATCTGCAAAAGCATGCATCTCTTGGCCAACAAAGTGAAGATCCTGAAATGTTCTATTCCAAACTGCACAATCACATCAGAATCAAAATGTAATGCGAATGCCAAGTGCTTCCTGGTCACTTTCCAAATGGATCTTCATTCTACCATTTAAAATGGTAGTTTAACCCAAAACTGCACTGTTCACATTTAAGCAACTGTTCAAACAGACATACCTCTACTGTATTGTATAGATAGAGCCGAGCAGCTAGCAAGGCTCCGGTGGCATTTATATTTATAAGCCATCCTAGGGACAATCAAACCCTATGTTTGCCTTTGTTAGGTCTGTGGTAGGTCCTCAATCACATGACATCACAATTTAAAATACAATTGTAGGCTATACTGACTGTATGTTAGGGTACGAGCGGCGGTAGTCGGGCGGCAGATAAACACGGGCACTACACTAACCAGTTGCTGCTAGCGCCCGCCCAAGAGTTAATCTCGGGCACTAAAACCACCTGATTTTTCTTCCTCGTGAAGTAATTTTTGAATATTTTGTCTTGTATATTCTTTTGTTCTGCTGAAGCTCAATGTCCGTCAACGGTTGCGGTCTAAAAATCAGCAGCTAATGTAAAAGCCAGTCAAAACCGAACTGAAGCCTCCCGAATTTAAGTGTGACTGCCGTGATTATCTGAGCACAAAAAGGACCATCCGTGAAAATAGTTTTGGGCGGAATATGCGGAAATCAGGCGGAGGATTCTTGTTTGGCAACAGTGATGTCAAGAAACGGCAAAAAGAAGTGCGATTTTCAAACAAATTTTTCAATGCGTAAATGAAGTCTGTGAGTTGAGTGGTTTAGCTTTTAAGGTGATTCAAAGCTAAGTGAGGAGTTAACTGCCCGACTACCCCCGCTCGTACCAGCTCGTACCAGGCTCGTACCCTATAAATATTCCGCTGCAATCTGGCTGCAATTAATTTGACACCTGATGATGTGAAAATCCTGGAAGAAATTTCAGTACCTAATGACCATCGTCTGTTTGCACTATAATAGGCTAGCCTAAGCCTACATTGCATGTTAGTTAGCAACACTGGCACTGCTGCAACTGAACTGCCAAACTTTGGCAGTTCACTTTGGCCCAAAGTCAAACTGTCTGGAACAGGCTGAGAACAGGCAGGGAACAGGGCAGCAGACATTTTTAGATGAAGTCTGACTGGGGAGCACAGCACAGAGCACTGTGCGTGGCTTCTAATCTAAGACTAAGTCCTCCAGTTCAACAAAACTCCAAACCAACCAAACTGTAGCCTGACTGCTAAGTTGGTAAGACAGAAAATCTAACACAAGCAATTTTTCTCACTTTTCGGGGAAGAAATATATCATATTTATCATGCATTCCTTACCTATTTGAGAAAAACTTATTAAAAACTACAAAACAAAATTAGGATTTGTTTACATTTGCTTGCACTTGTGATGAAAGTGCTGAACAACAAAGTACAAAACGCATCCTCAACCTCAAGCGGCAAATAGTTTGAAATTAAAACATGCTTGATGATAGATTGGGGCTGGATCGGGGATTGGATTTAAATTGCTGGAATCAGGCTAAATCACCAGTGATGCTTAAACAAATAATTAAAACTATGTCTTCCGTAAAACCCAGATTCCTCGTGAGTCAAGAATAGCCGAGATTTAACGCCTTTGTAACGGCGGTGTCGCGCCGTCGTTCTTTATCGGCCGGCATGACTTTCGTTCGCAGTACCGGGTAAAGGTGAGTCTTCACCTTCCGGAATCTGGATTCCCAGATTTTCCGAGATTTTTTTGAATTTCTTCTGCGATACCTAAAAATTCCGGAAATCTGGAAGTTCAAAAGCCCCTTTTTTTGGATTATTTGGATATACTTTCGGACCGGTTCATATTCCAGATGCAATTTACAAAAGACGTCAAAGAATAAACTGGAATCCCAGATTCCGGAAGGGGAGGTGAAGACCGGACTTAACCGAGTCTTGTATTTTGAAAGAAATGCGAGAGCCAGATCCCATGGCTTAAGGTCGGGCTTCACTACCCAGACGCCCCAGACGCATAGAATAATAATAATAATAATAATAATAAGCTTTTATTCCGCCAAAAAGACGAGTTTAAAAAAATAAATCGACAACAAGTAAACATCGGCATCATAAACACAATCATAACAAACCACTATATAACTAATAGACAAAAAAATACGACCAATAATCTATATCGAACAAAAACTAACGTGAATAAACTTTTCACTGAACTTTTAAAAGATCACTTTCAGCGTGTAATTTTAACATAAATTAAAATATTTCATAAAAACTATACTTGAGCAAGATGGTGGTTGAGTTCCTGATACCGGGCAGCAGGGGCGTCACTATGGGGGGGGGAGGGGGGGACTCCCCCCCCCCAAAGGTCTTGAGAAAGTACTTTCGTCGGGCGAAGCCCGGCGAAAGTTTACTAGTTTGTCGGCGCGAAGCGCCGGCAAACACAGACAAAATAATATTTTGTATGCTTTTGTCGGGCGTCGGTCGACTCGTCGGGTTCTTTTTACACGCAAGAAATCAAATTCTGCAAGCATTCTCTGGACAAACCACAAGAATAAATTGAATTCTGCATGCTTTTGTCGGGCCTCGGGTGTTTCGTTGGCACTTCGGGCTCTTTCTATACGTAAGAAATACAAAGGAAAAACAATTTTGTATGCTTTTGTCGGGTGTCGGTCGACTCGTCGGCACGTCGGGCTCTTTTTATACGTAAGAAATCAGGTTCTGTACAGTTTTGTCGGGCACACGACAGAAGAAAGCAAATATGCTGTATGGTCTTGTCGATCGTGGGCATTCTCGTCGGCACATCAGGTTCTTTTTCACGTAAGAAATCTTATTCTGTAAATGCTTATCGGGCGAATCCCGAAAGTTTAAAGCAGAAATATAAAAATGCTATTTCTGCAAGACATACAGTGCTTACCATCCCTACAGCCTTTCTGATTCTTCCAACACACGAAAAAGACAAGAAGACAACAAGAAAATCCAAAGAGAATCCAATTTTCTTTTAAACAAGAAAATAAAGAGTAAAAGCAGTAACTATGGCCGTGAAAAAAATTACCAGTTATATAACATTATTCTATCTTCTCTATTTGCGGGCGTAATCCTCGTAGGGATGGACTTTCGGCTTCTCTGCGGTTTATTTCTTGAACCCCAAGAGCAACACTGCAGAAAAAGGCAAACATACTTGAGTTTCGGCGTCGCGATTGCTTTGGAAAGGTAAACAGAAAGTTTATGTAGCATCTTTAAGTTTCGTCGGCACATCGGCTTTTGTTCACACGTACGAAATAAAGTTCTTTACGGTCTTGTCGGGCATAAAACAGAAGAAATCAAATGCTGTATAGTTTTGTCGGTCGTGGGTATTCTCGTCGGCACATCAGGTTCTTTTTCACGTAAGAAATCTTATTCTGTGAATGCTTCGTCGGCACATCGGCTTTTGTTTACACGTACGAAATAAAGTTCTGTACGGTCTTGTCGGGCAAAACCCAGAAGAAATCAAATTCTGAATGATTTTGCTGGGTGTAGGTATTCTTGTCGGCTCTCCTAATCAGCGTTTCCACAAAACTTCGCCTGCGGCGTATTTCCTAGTATTCTCTGTTCGGAAGAACGGTTATTCATTTGGTTGGCGTTTGAAATTCTGGGGGTTTGAAAGGCTTTAAAAGGGGCTTTTAAAAGCTAGAATTTGTATGGTATGTTTAGATCAAATTTTATCCGAAGAAAGGCAGATTTTTAATAATTTCGCCTGCGGCGCTTAGTTTAACTCATTCTGGGTACAAACGAAACTTATACGAACTTACAGTAAAGGAATAACCTCAATTGACAAATTACAGTTAGTTTTACAAACAATTTCGCCTGTGGCGCATTTTGTAGTAGGCCTATTCTCTATTTGGAAGAACCACGTTTCATTCGGTTAGAGTTTTAGGACTGAAATTTTGGGGGTTTGAAACACATTAAAAGCTAGAACTTGTATGATAGGTATGGCAACATTTTTCCGGAAAGAAGGCAGAGTTAAAAAAAACTTCGCCTGCGGCGCTTACTTTAACTTTTTTCCGGGTGTAGTTGTTGAAAGCTTCATTTTTTTTTTGCGAAAGTTGAACGGAAAAGCCCAATTTGTGAATTTCAATACGCGGATTTACATTAAAGAAATAATCGCAGCTGATGCATTACACTTCGTTTTACACCGGTTATATTCTATGCTTTTGGAAAATGTACGCCGTTGCCGCGAGGCGGCAACGGCGTTTTTTGTCGGCACAAACTGGACGTCCCCCCCCCCCCCCAAAGGTAAAAGGCTAGTGACGCCCCTGCCGGGCAGACAGCTTATCTTCCTTACTTCTCGCAACAACAATAGGGTCTTTCAGATTTAGATCTCGCATCATTCTTGTATTAGACTCAAATCTGTTGAATTTGCAGAGCCACTTACCAAACTTAAAGAAAGTAACTCGAAGGTGTGTTATATCTGAAATTCTAAAAAAATTAAAAACTGAACTAGCAACTAGAACTTGGGTACGTCGTGTTAAAAATTCTCGTAGGCAAACAACCCGACCAAAACTAGCGCATATCCGGTTTTCTATACTCTTGACGATGAGGCCTCTGGTAAGTCGTAAAGTAGAACCATACATAATACCCAAGTACCGAAACGAAGAAAAGGCTTTAATTATAACCTGGTTTATCCTAATGCAATAATTAGGGTCTTCTGTACCTAAGACAAAAAACTTACACTTTGTCAGGTCTAATTTTTCAAACCGCAGCATTCCAACAATTGACAAAATTTATCAGCATTCCTCTGTAAAACCTCTAATGACCGACTAAACATTAATACATAGTCTGCATAAGCTAACCATGATATATCAAATCCTCTAAAGTTAAAAGAACTTGGAAGCTTACTCAAACAAGGTGATAGAGACACATTGTAAATAGTTGGTGATAAAATACTTCCCTGTCGGAGACCACGAAGGAGCCTAATGGAATATGCCGAAACCTGATTCTTCCAAACAACACGTAGATACGAATTCCTATACCAAAAATCTAGAACTCTGACAACTGATACGGGGACACCATTATCAAGCAGTTGGAGAAGTGCCCAAGAATGGCGAACAGAATCGTATGCCTTTTCAATATCCAACGATAAAGTCCCTACCCTTTGTTCAGACAATCTCTGCTCTGTTCAGGCAAACTTCTAAAGTCTGGTCTTCCTCCCGGAACTTCCGGAATCTGGGCTTCCAGATTATACTTCGACGTCCTCTGTAAATTGCATCTGGAATATAACCGGTCCGAAAGTATATCAAAATAATCCGGAAAAAAGGGCTTTTGAACTTCCAGATTTCCGGAATTTTTAAGTATCGCCGAAGAAATTCAAAAAAAGGTTGGAAAATCTGGGAACTCAGATTCCGGAAGGTGAAGACCCACTTAAGCGTGGATGACGTCATTCTTTGCTTATGAACATTGGAGGGACTTCAGTCGCGTCTATAATGCGCAGAGATGAGTGTAATCGAAGGGGGGTTGATATTTGTTGTTCAAACTTCGTATGTGGATTCACTGGCAAAGTACAGTTCAAGTTCGTAGATGGGTCCTTTAGTCCTATATTTAGAGGCAGAGGAGGGTCAGAACCATTGCCTGATTTTTTAAATTGGGAATTGGAAGCACTGGCATTGGCTAGGAAGTTACCAGTGATCGTTCTGCTGCTAAGTTAACCGATCCGTAATAGCCGTTGCTCGTCCGTGTATACTTTATTGTTGCTTCATTCAACGTGTCTAGACATCTGAAAAGTGTCATTATGCGATAGGAATACTATACTCGTGATGACTAACTCTTCGTGCCGATGAAGAATCGCCGTGTATCTAGCGGAAGAGCCGGAAGCGTCACCACAGCTGTCGCCTTTGATTGGTTGACAGAGAATTTAATTCATCTTTCGGTTTCTCGTTCTTTCCGAGGTTCACTGGCGTGTTCTGAACTTAGTCATATTATAGAGTATAGCCGTTTCTGCAGGAATCAAGAGGGACCACGAGAATAGACGGACTGCTATAGCCAAAAACTGGTCGACAAATTTTTTGTCCGGTTTTCACCCTTTGGGGGGGAGTCCCCCTCCCCCCCATAGTGACGCCCCTGGGCCTAACAACCTAATTTTTAATTGCCCAGTTTGTTTTTAGTACTCTCGTCGTTTCACGGGGACTTCTTGGGTAGTCGAGCGGAGACAACAAGAAGGAAAACAACGATAACACATGGAATGATGGAATGTACCAGTATCGATTTTGTTCGAAAATTTGATAATCTATTTCCTTGCCAAACTCGTTTAGGTAACGAAACAAAATTATTCTATAAAAGCTATGGTCCCTTTATTTTCACTTTTCTTTGATTTGATTTTACAAGCAACAAATACTTGCTTACGGTACTTAATTTTACAACTGCACAATCTACAAAAAGAAAAACATTAAAACAGATTTTGACATTTTCTTAGCATTAGTTCTTTCCTCAAACCAATTATTGATCTTAGAAACTAATTTAATCATTCTAAAACCTGTTTTGTTGTAAGTCAGCGACACCATGCAGCAACTCCCCAAATGGACTCCACAACCTAAACCAAAATCCGAAAGGGGTTATTTTTGGGATCCCAAAACGTTAGTGACGGATACCTATGACATCGCAAAAGTTGTCCGTCCGTCCGTCCGTCCGTCCGTCTGTACGCACGATAACTCTCGAAGGGATTGGGATATTTTGATGAAACTTGGTGGGAGGATCCTTTGGGTCAAAGTACAAGTCAAGTTCGAAGATGGGCTCTGTAGCTCTATATTTGAGGGTGGGGGAGGGGTTTCAAATTAAGGGGCAAACAAAATATTTTGAAACAGCTAATGTGATAGTCGATTAAGGGGTAAGAAGACATGCTGAACACGATGGTGAAAACCATTTTCTCGCCGGACAAGTAATTCGCCCGGAATCCGGCCAAAACCGGAAAGTTTGTGAAAAGTAAAAGTTTTATTTGAAGTTGATTAGATGTTCGATTTAGGGGTAAGAAGACATGCTGAACACGATGGTGAAAACCATTTTCTCGCCGGACAAGTAGTTAGCCCGGAATCCGGCCAAAACCGGAAAGTTTGTTAAAAGTAAAAGTTTTATTTGAAGTTGATTATATGTTCGATTTAGGGGTAAGAAGACATGCTGAACACGATAGTGAAAACTATTTTCTCGCCGGACAAGTAGTTCGCCCGGAATCCGGCCGAAACCGGAAAATTTGTTAAAAGTAAAATTTTTATTTGAAGTTGATTAGATGACAGATCTAAGGGTAAGAAGGGGCGCTGAATCTGTATAGGACAATCATTTTTCAACCGGACATATAGTTCGTCCAAAATCCGGTTGAAACCGGATTTTTTTTTATAAGTAAGTTGTATTTGAAGTTGATTAGATGTTCTTTATAGGGATAAGGAGATACGTTTGAATTCGTTTCTGAACTATCTTTTTTTGGCTGGACAAGTAGTTCGCTCAGAATTCGGCCGAAACCGGAAATTTGGCAGAACTAAAGCAGGAAGTTTCGATCAGTATCTTCAAAATAGATATGGCTTATACAGGTATATCTGAATTTGATTTTCTCAGATCATTAGCCTGGCGAAGACTGAATCTGGCGAAGACAAGACCAGTTGTCTGGGTCAAATATTAGATTTTTGGGATCCCATCGAAACCTTTGGTCTTGTTTTTAGTGATGATAATTGGAGCAATCGCCGTCCGTGGGGCCGTGGGGACCCGGGAAAATTGTGTTGATAAGGGCTGGTCAGTCAACTGATTTTCTTATAATAATTATCTATATCCACAGCCAATTCAGGTATGAAAATGCTCCAGATTATCGCCCCAAAGTTCCAAAATTTGTGTTAAAAAAGTCCGGAAAGAGGGTTTTTCGGCCTGGCTTCGGGGTCTACCACAGAGTCCACGCGTGTTTTTATTTGTCACAGGGACGCTTCCCTTTTAAATCAACTCCCCAATGAATCTGAAAGGGACTCCGCTTTGCTGATGCCGAAATCGAACGGAGCATTCCCCGCCCGTATGAAATCGTGAGAATGCGGGGAGAAACGCGTGGACTGACTAGAAAACGCATCCTCAACCTC
The DNA here is from genome assembly GCA_023053555.1 of Branchinecta lindahli. Lineage (NCBI taxonomy): Eukaryota > Metazoa > Arthropoda > Branchiopoda > Anostraca > Branchinectidae > Branchinecta > Branchinecta lindahli. The sequence continues at coordinate 11,597,431 of JAKZAO010000010.1, forward strand.
GGTTCGCAAATAGTTTGAAATTCCAAAATGCTTTCCGATAAATGCTATGTTATTGCTGAAATCGGGCAGAATCACCAGGGATGCATAGAAACAGCAAAAAAATTGATGAAAAGCTGTGTCGTAAGTAAAATTGTCCCAATTTTTTTTTAGTCAGGAATAGCCAAGGCTGAGTTTCAGGAAAGGGGTGAAAAAGGCATTGAGGTTTAACTGTAGGCTGCGTCTTTCAGGTTGTTAATGGCAGACAGAGGCAACCCAAGGGGGGTGCAGCCTGGGTGCAGCAGGGGTGCAGGGCCCTGTCACCTCCCTACATTTTGGGTATTCAGTCAAATTTGCAGCGAAGGCGAAAATTCCTGTTGAAACGGGCATTGCCGCGAAACCGTGATGCCTGTTTTATAAAATCTTTTGTCCCCATATTTTGAAATTGGGAGATTTAATTTGTTTATTGGTTCCCATTTTTTATCAACTTTGGCAGTTCATCCAACTTTTGTTCAGTCTACATCAGTTTCACCGCTTTTGGTCCATCCCTTCATAAATTTGGTGATTTAACATGTTTATTGGGTCTTATTAGTTACAGATTTCGGTAATTCACTTGACTTTTCTTAAGTCCTTATCTGTTCTGTCGCATTCGGTTAGTCCATTCCATAATTCGATGATTAATCAGAGTCATTTGGATCGGATCTGATCTGATTCACCAGATTTTTGTTTAGTCAGTATCTGTTACCTAACTTGCCATATTCGGTTGTTGTAGGTGGTTATTCCATTACAAACTTCGGTTGTCATATCCCTCTCGATCTGTTCCTTATTTTTTGTAGTTAGTTTTTCGGTACCTTAGTACAAATTCATTATTTGTTTCATCCCAGTTACTGATTTTGGTACTTGAAGTGGCATTTATTTAGCTCTTGTTGTTTACCATTTGACGGTAGCTTCAGCTGGTTGCCATTTATTACTTAACTTTTACTTCTAATGATTGTAGTAATTCAGGAATAAGAACGTCTCTTGATGTGAAAACAAGCCCACTTTTGTTTGCTGTAAATTCAGAATAAATGTACTTTGTATCTATTTGACCCTGGCCCTTTTTTGCCAGACAGCTCTGTGGTGTAATAGGTAGTCTTGGGATGGCAAAAAGGCACTTCGATCATCAATGTTTCCACACAGATTTTGCCTGCGGTGCATTTCGCAGTCTTCACTATTTTTAAGAAGGAGGCTTGGACCACATTAAAAGCTAGAATTTGCATGGAAAGTAGTTAAATGGTGCCAGAAAAAAAAGCAGACTAAAAAATTTGTACCTGTGGCGCTTTAATTTGTCCTGGGATAGCTGTTAGCGACGTTATCCTTTTGCAGCAACGGCGTGTTTTGTCAGCACATTTTTAATTCCTGTTGGGAAAGCTGGACGTCCCCCAAAGGTAAAAGGGTAGTGACGGCATATCCCTGAAAAACAGAAATGGAAGAGTGTCAAGTCCAAACTCTTTAGACTTGATTTTGTACATACTGTGCAACTTTTTACATCATAGCTTCTTGAAGGCAACTCTGTGTGTTTTTAGAAAAAAAGTGCAGAAGCCCTTTTCTTTTCTCTACCAGGTGTCGATTGGAGTCGAACTTGATGAGCGGTAATAGAAGATATCCTAGATGACCCGGCTGTGTGGTGGAGCTGGATTCCGCCACTGTGTGTCCGAACAGGATCGAGCAAATTGGGGGAGTCTGAGAGGGGATTCCAGAAAATTCGCTTCATGCATACACTGTAAAAAGTTTCTCCGAATAAGGATGCAGTATTTGCTACTGGGATTACTCTTATCTCTATCGGGATAAGATTAATCCGAATTAGGGATAATATTTTCTCAATAAAGACAATATTAATCCCAGTAGCAAATAATGTAAGATTTTTTTTTACAGTGTAGGGATCAAACGAGTAATAATAATAATGCTCTAGATAATCTATTTTGTGTTCCCGAGCGGAGCTGGGCTCGGTGGGGGAGTTGAAAGTGGTACCCTTAAATTTTCCGCAAATGCTCAAATTGGGTGAAACTGAATGGTTTACATGAGCAGATGCCCTAGGTCCGAACCGTATTTTTCAACAAGTGCCGTATGAGCTCGTGATTCTTGTTTTTTGGAGTTTCGCATTTTATTTTATTGGTAGGCTATTGATGGTTTTTAGGTTAATAAACATCGGGATCTGTATTTAAAGTGCTCAACCTATTCAGTACGCATTTGTTTTGTCTACCTTGTCATTTCGGAAAAATAAAAATAATTCAGTATAGCGCTCAGCTATGCCTAATGTTAATGCACCGAATATTTTGGCACCCAAACTGTTGAAAAATAAGACCAACTTGTTGTTTGTATAGTGCCAAATAAAAATCTTGGACAAACAACTTAAAGGGGCACAAGTCTGGGGACACAGGGATTTGGATGTTTCGAGTAGCCTATATGGTTCACTTTCCAGATTACTGGATTTGATATCCTCTTTGCCTATCTTCTCCCATTCATTTTCAGCTCTGAATCCCTTCCACTTTCTCATCCGTTTGATATTCAACTTCAAATTCACTTTATTTTACCTTAATATTCTTGCTGTCAAATGTGTCGCCTCACTCGCCTCTATACAATTGGACTGGAAAGAGGTCCGATCTCCAGGACTTCCTGACTTTTCATCCCGGTTCAGCCTCGACAGAAACGGAAATTTGAACTTCGGAAAGAAACTTTGGAAGATTAAAGGGCGATTCTGACGGTCTGAAAAGCTCCACTGGTTTATCCTCCGTGTGTTTTTGCGACTCGGCTAAAACTCGCTTTGCTTTCCGAGGCTGCTCTTGCGCTCCGCTAGTGAAGTGACGTGGATAGTGAATCCATCCCGTACGTTGAAAGTGGCGCAACGGCTAGAAGTTGTAAAGCGCAACAGAGGCGCAACCACTTTCCGTTAGTTTTGGCGCTCGGCGGATTCTTGCTTTGCTTTTTGGAAAGTGAATCCGTGAGACCGCCCTTAAATAATCGCTTATTGTTACAGGAGGCTGGTGCTAGCTGTGTCAAGTTCCAGAAGAGTGATCTTCAAAGTAAATTCACAGCATCTGCCCTTGCTCGCCCATACATTTCTGAAAATGCTTTTGGCAGCACATATGGTGAACATAAAGAATGTCTGGAGCTGACCAAACAACAGTATAAGGAACTCAAACGCTATGCAGAAGAGGAGCTTAAAGTCGATTTCATTGCTTCGGCTATGGACGAGGTAAGAATCGCTAAAATATAGTCGCCTAAAAAAGAGGAATCACAATCCTGAGCCTATCAGAATCCTGAACAGATATTCGGAACGATCTGGTTAAGGTGTTGGGCTTTTGTCTCGAGGGGTTAAAAAATAAACGGCGCTCCCCCCCCCCCCCCCCGTACCCCCCCGGCACCCCCCTCGCAGACAACGTTGACAAATGCAATATATTTTTGTGAAAAGTATATATATGGAGTCGAGCAGCCAGCGAGCCGTCATGCTTTTACATTCAGCTAGCGTGTCTAGGAAAATTCTTAAGTGCTCGCGCTCCAGTTAAGGGGGGGGGGGTCGTCAGTATTTTTTCTCCTAGACCCCGTCTCGAATGTCTTTTTCTGCCTTGTCTTTTGGTCTCAACATTCCTCGCCGAGGCGTTTAGTTTAGACCTGTCGATAGAAGAATTAGTGTAATTGGGTTCCTGGCTGGGACATGATGAAATCAACAAGGATAGCTCGTCGTCCATTTATGCTTTAAACAATTTTAGGGAGATCAGAGATTTGAAATATAATTTCCGAGCCGTTCATATTTATGGATTAAATCCTGTTGAGACCCCGAGCCCGTCGAATTTCAGGGCCGCAAATTTACCCACATAGAGGAGAGTTTTCGCGAGATTCCGGAACCACTTTCCCGCGAGCGAAGCATATCGCGAAAACTGTGGGAATCCGATTCCTGGAATTACTTTCCACTTTCCCGTTAGATTGGTCGCGAAAACACGTGGAAAGCTGATGTGGGCGGGGAAATGTTGAATGCCAGATTGTTTAGAATATAATGTTCCAACGAAGTCACCCATAACGATGCTTGCCGTGTTCTTTCCATTCTTTAGTGACGCTTTTCTTTTTTTCGACACTTTTAAAATTCCCGCCGAAGCATTCAACTTTCCACGGAGCTTTCCTCTTACTGTCTAGAATCACATTCCGAGAAAGCTTTTTGGTTTCCAAAGCGAGAAAACCGGGCAGAAATTTCGGCAACTTTCAGAATTGGCTTCCCAGCTCGTGATTACGCTCCGTAGGTTGCACGTCGACTGCTAGGTAGAGATGACCATCACGGCTCTGCCTGTACTGCGGACGGAGGTTTTCGGGAATATTTGTTCTTGATAATACGTGAGAAGCCCATAGGCAGATGAAAACTCTGCCCATTTGTTAATCTGCCCGTCACTTGTCTTTCAGTCAAGTAAGGTGGAATTCCACGGAGTAGGCCGTGCGTCCTAAATATCGTTGACTATTGCTATCAGGAATCGCTCGACCTCCTGTTAGAATTTGATGTTCCTTTCATCGAAATCCGTCTCTGAAGATATAGACAACTTTGTCCTAAATAAACTGTTTCTTTCAGGTATCGCTTGACTTCCTCTTAGAACTTGATGTACCTTTCATCAAGATCGGATCTGGAGATACAAACAACTTTCCCTTGCTAAGAAAAGCAGCGAAATGTGGAAAGCCTGTTTTCCTGTCCACGGGTGAGCTATGAGTAGACTGTCCTAAGCTGCGTTTCTAATGTCCTCATGTTTCTAACACCCTCGGTACACGTTGATTCGTCTTCGAGGTGGCCCGACGCCAACGGTTCCAGCAGGGAGTCGCTGAAGTGGAGATACATGAGTGGGCCCCATGCTTCTAAGCTCTTCTGTCTGTCATCCCAGCAGCACAACACAAGATGACACTCGAGGAAGCTGAAGAAACACCTGCCCTCACACGTGTGCGACGAAATTTCTTCTCGTCAAGGGTGGTGATAAGGCGTTTACACGGACAAGAAATCCCGTCGATTAGAAAGGAATTCCTGTCGACTTGAAAAGATTCCATTCGTGACGACGACTAGAAAAAATGTCTAGCGGACGGGAATTCCTTTCATGATGAAAGGAATTCCGGTCAACTTGAAAGAAATCACGTCGGCGGCGCTGGTAAAAATACAAATAAAAGTCTAGCTAGCTTTTGAGAACAGCAGTCATCAGTACTGATGTCATAAATGCTATCAAAACATTTTTTTGTTGACTGATGAAATTGTTTTTGTCAGATTTTCTGGTTTGAAGAATTATTTTTTTCCCTCTGCGTGTAAACATAATCTTGTCACCAAGACCGGATTCTGATCAAGTTTTCCTCTACTTGTAAACGCTGCATGAAAGATTGGAACTCGTTAACGGACGAAACAGCCACTTCCGAGTCCTTGGCGACGTTCAAGTCTCGTCTGGACAAGGAGTGGGAGAAACAACCATGCAAATACCAATGGGTCCATAAGTCCTGTTGAGATTATCCCACCAGAAAAGCAACTAGAAGCAGAGCAGAACAGATCCACCATGAACCTTATTCGCTTCGAAGTGCGAATTAAGGTAATTAACAGAACTGGTTTCGGTGGGATCCCAAAAGGGGATGCCTACTGAGCCTCACGTCTAGAAAACGCGGTCGTTTAGGTCTCCGGTCTCTGACAGGCCGCGTAAGCACGATAATAAAATAAAATTATTTAGAAAGAAAAATAACGCTGGAAAATGCATTTTTTGTTGAATCAGTGCCAAGTTACTAATTCGATGAGAAGACTAAGATCAGTGTGTGATTCAACATGTGCCTCTGGCCCCACTTGAAAGGTCTAATCAACTTTTGAATTTACGGTCTTGGCCAGAATCCGGGCGAGCTACTTATTCGGAGGAAAATTAAATTGAGAAATGGCTTTCAGCGTGTCTCTTTACCTTTCGATCGACCATCTTTTTTTAGCTTCTTTAAAATAATTCTGTCTAAAATCAGAAAACTGGCCTTTAATTTTTATTTTATTCCTTGCCCTTCTTTATTGAATTGTATTCGTTCAGTACTGGAATCGTTCGTATTTCTATATTCATTAATTAATAACCTCTCCTCTAATTTGTGTTCTCCGATTGGAAACTTACCTATCCACGACTTCATCAATATGATTCTCAATTAGGGAAGAACCTTTATGGAAAATATTTTTGAGTGTTTTGTGATTATTTTATATTTATTTGTCCTTTTCTACTGCATTTATGCCCTTGGTCAGTGCGTTATAAATCCTTCATTCATTCATTATATAAACGTTTCCAGGTATGCAAGAAATGGCCACCATCGGAAAAGCAGTCCAGATTCTTACTACCCACAACCCGAATGTGACCCTTCTTCACTGCGTTAGTGCCTACCCCCAGCCCCCAAGCGAGACAAATTTAAGTCTAATACGGAAATATCAGGAAGAATTTCCCAGCCTCACTATCGGCTATTCAGGACATGAGTTGGGGATCACCTTGAGCCTTGCCGCAGTTTCTTTGGGCGCAAAGGTGATAGAAAGACATGTGACATTAGACAAGAATCTGAAAGGGACAGATCATAAGTGTTCGCTTCTACCGTCTGAGTTGAAGGAAATGATTCAGAAAGTAAGAGATAGTTTTTTCAGTAGTTTGTGTCACAATATGACATTTTCCCCGGAGCTACCCTCTCTGTAAGGATGGAAACTCTGCTTCCCGGTCAACGCCCCCGACTCCCGAATATGGGATTCTAGTATCGAACGAGTAGTTGCGGTTGCATAGAGCAAAATATCACTAGAGAGTATAGAGTAGTGCTAAGACATATGCTTTCCATGCTTCACAAACAAACGGGACTCGCTCATAGCACCGGCCACTACGCTTGCGGCATTTAAAGCGAGACAACTTGTGAGCTTAGAAATTTCTAGTAAAGCTAAGATGTGGTCTGCACGCATCGAGGAAACAGGGGAGGTTGTATCTTTTTCTTGCTGTTTCCAAAATGTGAAGTTATCGGAGCAGTGATGATGCATCAGAGCAAAATAACACTAGGAAGTAGCGTCAAGACCTATGCTTTCCTTGCTTCGCGAACGGGCCATAATCATAGCGCCTGTCAATAAGCTTGCAGCATTTAAAGCAAGACGAACTTGTGAATTCACAAATTTCTAGTAAAGCTAAGATGCGGTCTGCACACATCGAGGAAACAGAGGATGTTGTATCTTTTTTGGGAGCCCAAAACGTTAGTGACGGATACCTATGACATCGCAAAAGTTGTCTGTCTGTCCGTCCGTCCGTCCGTCCGTCCGTCTGTGAGCACGATAACTCTCGAAGGGAATGAGATATTTTGATGAAACTTGGTGTGAGCATTCTTTGGGTCAAGAGTAAGGTCGAGTTCGTAGATGGGCCCTGTAGCCCTACATTTAGGGGTGGGGGAGGGGGTTCAAATTAAGGGACAAGCAAAATATTTTTAAGCAGCTAATGTGATAGTCGATTATGGGGTAAGAAGACATGCTGAACACGAATATGAAAACCATTTTTGCGCCGGACAAGTAGTTCGCCCGGAATCCGGCCGAAACCGGAAAGGTTGTTAAAAGTAAAAGTTTTATTTGAAGTTGATTAGATGTTTGATTTTGGGGTAAGAAACCATGCTGAACACGAATATGAAAACCATTTTCTCGCCGGACAATTAGTTCGCCCGGAATCCGGCCAAGACCGGAAAGTTTGTTAGAAGTTAAAGTTTTATCTGAAGTTGATTAGATGTTTGATGTAGGGGTAAGAAGGCATGCTGAACAAGAATACGAAAACCATTTATCGCCGGACAAGTAGTTCGCTCGGAATCCGGCCAAAACCGGAAAATTTGTTAAAAGTAAAAGTTTTATTTGAAGTTGATTAGACGATAGATTTAGAGGTAAGAGGAGATGGAGAATCCGTATATGACAATCATTCTTTAGCCGGAAATATAGTTCGTTCCTAATCCGGCTGAAACCGGAAAATTTGTTAGAAGTTAAAGTTGTATTTGAAGTTGATTAGATGTTGGATATAGGGGTAAGGAGATACGCTAAATCCGTTTTTGAGCTTTAGTTTTTCGCCGGACAAGTAGTTCTTGAATTTCGCCAAAACCGCAAAATTCACAGAAGTAAGCTAGGATCGTTTCGATCGGCTTATAGAGGTAAACGCACATGCTGAATCCATATCTGAGCTTGGATTTCTTAAAGGACCCCTCTTGCTTATTCTGCTTTTTATAAATATATCTAGCTCCCATATAGAATTATAAGCTTCTAAAATCCCCATCTTTCTCCATTGTTTCGTTTTGTGCCTACGATATTTTAGCGCTTTTTTTGCCTTGCCGAGTTTTGCCCGTCACACAACGAAACGTTTGCCGGGATCATCAACGTCTGCTCACAACTCTTTCACACATAAGGATCCGAGAAGCTTTAGTTTATTGCTTCTTTTTTTGCTTAGTTTTCACACTTTTGAACCACGGCGCGATCAGTTTTCAAATGTTCTGCGCCCAGCCGCCGCGTCGGAGAGCAGGAAGGCTGAGCATAGTCGACAGGCGCTAACAAGAAAATCGCTAATTTCAGATGGAAAGTAATGGTATTTTCGAAAATGTTTTTTTCTGATCCATTTCATAGGGAAAATACTATTTCTAGTAAGAGTTGTGCTTTAATGATTAGCTGTTTGGCCTGGCGAAGACTGGAACTGGCGAAGACAAAACCTAATTGTCTGGATCAAATATTGAAATTTTGGGATCCCATCGGAACCTTTGGTCTTGTTTTGTGTTGTGTTCGAAATGCGAACTTATTGAAGCCAGCACTGGTGCACGACTGTTTGAGTTTCAGCAGGGACGTTCACTATCGCTAGTGGTGCTAGTGTCGCTGCCATTCGACTGTGTGTCAGTTATTTCGAGTCTTGGCGCTACTCCCTAGTGTTATTTTGCTCTGTGATGCACGACTGAATTGGTTTCAGTAGGGACGTTCTCTATCGCCAGTGGTGCTAGTCTTGGCGCTACTCCCTAGTGTTATTTTGCTCTGGGGTTGCATGATATAGTGGAAATCGATTATATTACCATTATATTATTTAAGTTTGTGGCTTGGATGTGGCACGAGAAGCGTATTTTCGTGGTCGTTCATGTGGCGACAAGTGTGTTCCGACGACCAAAAATGTGTGCTTAATTTAGCGGGAAATTCAAGTTTAGCAGTAACATAAAGTCTCAACAAAAAATTAACTACTCTGTCAAGCATATAGACATACAACTGAGGATCTGTCTTGTATAGAATGGTAAAGACAGCATTTATTGAGATTACTTTTAATTTCATACGTTTGAAATTACCGCAGAAACTGACAAAATGGAGTTTCCGTGAGTTTCAAAGATCTGCTGCAGATCTTGTAAAGCGTGCAAAGATTATTGATAAAAGAGGGGAAGATTTCAAAACTCCGCTAATATACTGAACCACCAGTGGTCTTCCCCTTCGTGGGATTTGGTAGTTTTGTTTATGTTTCCCTTAGTGTAAAAAATTGCTTCTTGCGTTGTCTTTTTTTTACGGCTTAAAAATAAATTGAATTGAACGATGCGGTACCTCTGTATTCAGAATTTGATATCCGGAGAGGATCACTGGTAGCTCGGACGTGAAATCGAGGTCGGGAGATCGTGGAGGTCGGGAGTCGGGAGGTCCTGGTAGAAAATTTACATTTCTTGAATTTTATGATGGAAATATAAAAATCATTTGATCGTCTGGCCATGATAGCCAGTAGATCTGTATCCTGCATTAGAGCTCAGGAGAAGAACACTGGTAGCTCGGACAGGAGATCAGGCTCGGGGAATCCCAAACTGGAATTCCGGCCCGGATTCTTACGAATTCTTCGGATTCTTACTCAAACTTGGCTCAGGGAGCTAGCTGACATATCAAGAATGTACCCTGGGTCGATATTGAGAGTTAGAAAAATTCTTGTTACGACCATTGCAGTTTCCAGGCAGTTTCCGAGAGTTCGACTTTTGAGTTAGTAGAACAAAACAAAAAAAAAAGCAAAAGGTTTGTGTGCCGGGAGTAGGACTCGAACCCACGATCTTTGCCCCAACAAACAAAGTAATACAATGTATTGAATGTATGTCAACAGGGTTGCCACCGGTAGTACAATTGTGCTCACAATAGAACTTTATTTTTACTTTGGCAGCAGATTTTAAGAAAAAAGAAGTTGTCAGGTTTTACTTCCAAGGTGACTATGACCCAGCAACACGTTCTGAGTACTTTTCTTGTTTGGTATTACTTTTTTCCTTTTGCCTAGTGAATTTATTTTAGTAAAGTGGCAACCCTGTATGTTGATAACACAGACAATCGCGAACTTTCACAGTGCATGAGTGCGTAACTACAGTGCATAAGGGGCAAGGCCCTGCCAGCTAGCTCTGGGAACAATAAGGAGGGGTTTCGAGATAACAAGATTGGGGGTCCTGTCGACAATAAGTCCCTGTACATTTATCTAAGCCCCCCCCAGGCCGGTTTGATGGCCGAAAGTTGCCTAGTCAAGTTTACTGTTCCTTTAAGTTTTATGATGGAAAAACCTAGCTGGAGAAACCTGATCGTCTGGCCACGGTAGCCGGTAGATCTTTATTCTGTATTTTAGCTCAGGATAAGAACACTGGTAGCTCGGACAGGACATGTGGCTCGTCGGAACCGGACTGGAATTGTTGTGGAAAATTGGTATTTCTTCAGTTTTATCATAGAAAAGCTGATCAGCTAGAAGGCCTAGCAGCATCGTGAGAAAAACTTACTTTTTGCAGTCGTGCACTGTCAGAAGTTTCATAACAGATCGCGCATAATACTTTCAAGAATAACACCTTTTCACTTAGAAATAAAGTGTTATGACCAATTAAGTTTACACTATTTTGTGCCTAGATTTCCAACAACACCTTCAATTGGTAAACCGTCAGAAGTTACATAACGACAACAGAAGGATGCCCGGTTTCAACAGATAACACTTTGGGATGTTATCTGTTATGTTTCTTTCGTTCCCGTTAGTATTTTTACCAATTGAAGGTGTTGTTGGAGATCTAAGCACGAAATAGTGTAAACTTCATTAGTCATAACACTTTATTTCTAAGTGAAAAGGTGTCATTCTTGAAAGTGTTATGCGCTATCTGTTATGAAACTTCTGACAGTGTGTATGCTGTCAGTATCTTCAAAATAAATTTGCAACTTTTCTTTCAGATCCGTATCATCGAAGCTGCTTTGGGACAACCCATCAAGAAAATCCAACCTTCCGAGCTCCCCTGCAAGCAAAAGCTAGGCAAGACTCTCGTAGTGGCGCGAAATTTAAATGCTGGACACGTGCTTGAAAGCACAGACATATGTGTAAAAGTTTCCGAACCAAGAGGAATTGAAGCCGAACATTTTGATGCAATCGTGGGGAGAGTTTGCAGTGTGGAAGTTGCTGAGGATACGCCGATTTTGTGGGAACATTTTGAGTAAGGAAACAGAGAAAGGGGAAGCCCGCTGTGGCTCAAAGAGAGTCTTTTTACGACAGCTCGCTTACCCGTCACAAAGTAATAAACAGAGGCCCTCTCCTTCCCGTGAGTTAAGAGGCGGATCAAGAAACAATTTCTGCTAGTATAAGGATTCGTTTTGCCCCTCAGTAATATATCACGTTATCTGATTAGCCTACCTAAGAAAAGTGAAGTACGAATCAAACTGCTTTTCGAGTGTACCAAGATGAAAAATTCGCAGCCTGTCTAATGCAAATGCAGTAGCAAAGCAGCAGTTTGACCGGTTCGGCTATGCGCGTTGGTATGCTTGTCACCAGTTTTACAGTGTTGCGAATTCGGTCAGACGGGAACACTGGCAATCGTTGACAACTTACCAGCGTGTTAAACCAACCCCCTTACCATGTTCCGTGTCTATCCCTTTGAGAAAGTTTAAATTTGTGTAGAGTACAGAAACAGCCCATCTCAACAATGATCTCATATTTTTCAGTGTTTTCTTGTATGTGTAGTTGTAGGATAATTTTTCAGTTTTCAGCCTAAACTGACGTCTGATATGTAGTAACATCCATGTCGCATTAAAGTGAGCGGGTAATTTTTTTTTGTCATTAAAACTTTTCCACCTGAGAGGTTAATTTATTTTGCTAAAAAGAGAAAAGGAAGAAAACGGTCGTCACTTAGGAAAAGCTTGATGAGTAGCCTGTCGTGACTCCAGATGTGCTTTTACCTCTGCATCAGTTTTTGTTGAGCAGTGTTTTTCGTTCTTGAATTTCTGGTTTTATTCAGGTCGATCCAGCAAGTCCAATAAAACATCACCAAATCCAGATTAGGTTCAGAGAAAGGCCCTGAAATTAATTGAACATTCGTTTTGGTATTTCTGCTCTGCAGTTCAGGATTTCGCTTTCCCGCCTTTTTTAAGAATGAGAAAAACATGTAAATCTGAGACGTGTTCCCTAACTCGTCGCTGATTAATTTTTCTATACTTTTCGTGCCGGCGGAATCCCTCACCTCGGGGAACTGTGGTACACTCCTTTCCAGTCTTGCCAACGGTAGCATGATTCTATGATTTGACATAGGTTAGAATTGAATTGTGAAAAGAATTAGAATTGAAAGTGTTGGCTAGAACTGTGAGACCGGGGAGACTGTAAAAAAAAAGTAGAAGCATGATTGTTAGCTGCAAAAGTTAAATTTCTTGTTAAAAATTGGAACAAGACCAAAGATTTCGATTGGATCCCAAAATGGAACATTTGTTGGACCTTTTGATCCAGGAAATCGGGTCTTGTAGATTTCTGGTCTTCCCCAAACGCTGTAAGCATATTATTATTTATCCTTAATAACCATGCCGCCCACAATTATCCATCTTTGCTGGAAAGAAAAAGAAGAACAGGTGACTCCAAAACCAAAATGCAGAAGAATCTCTACCCTTTCGAAGACCCAATCGAGCAGCAAAAACAGCAGCCTTGTCCAAAATAAAATCACAGCACCAGCTTTAACTCCTAGCAGTTTTCCGGCAAGAAGTTCACAAAATCAGATATTTAAGGAAGGATCTTTAATTCTTTTTCTACTAGTTCATTTCCCAGCTTGAGCGGCTTGAGCCTGAAGAGGACCCTTGCCAAGAAGGGCCAAAATATAGCTCCAATAAAATGTAGCTGACTTATCCGTTTTGCTTTGTCAAATATAACCTTAATAACCGCTAGATAATTTGTACAAAATGATACCGAAATGGTGTATTTTGGCGGTGTACGGCAAGAAAATAAACTTGATACAGGAATGGATTCACCGTATGTTCTTATCCTCAATGCAAGCCTCTAATCGACTTAAGAATGAATTTTTACTAAATTTCCGATTTGTTCCGGATTCCAGCTCCTTACGCCTAGATGGACTATCTCATTGACTTTTATAAAACATTTTGACCCCCACCACCCTTCTACGAATCTGACCTGACTTAGACCCAAAGAGTCCTCAAACTAAGTTTGAACAAAATATCTAAACCCTTCGAGAGTTATCGTGCTAACAGACGGACAACTTTTACGAAGTCATATCGTCACTTATGTTTGGGGTACTAAAAACGGACCGAGTCTCGTGGACGCCAGAATTTGTGTACAAGACAAACAAAAAGAGGTTTTTGTTTCCAAAGTCACAGGTTCTGTCAGAGAGAAGTGGCAACACTGCTACTCTTATCATCTCACTATAAAACTATCAGTTGAAGGTGCGTCACAGCTTAATCATCTAGCAGTTCTGCATAGTGTTGGGCGATATTCGATACGATAATCGATATTATTGTAAAATATCGATACTTCGATATGGACTTTTCAAATACCGATATTTTCGATACTTACATTACGATCTACATCAGTTCTATTATATGAGATTTTCGGAATAAAATAATGATTAGCGATTTCAGACTTGAGCGATTAGGGAGGAGAAAGAGACTGAGAAGGAAAGAAATGGACGCTACTCTTTCTTAATGGGAATGTTTGATTTTATTCTTTTAGTTCATTTTCGTTCGATTGTTTTTCATTAAAACCTGTTGCAGTATGAACAGTTTCAAGTACGCCAAATATCGGTTTCCGATAATCGAAATATCGATTATCGAATTTGAAAATATCGATATTTCGATATTCCTCGATATCGCTCAACACTAGTTCTGCAAGCTCGATTTCTTTTTGGGACACTGGCGCGGGAGCAACAACCATGCGAAGTGCAGTGACGTCGTGAATAGATCGGTAAGTTGAAGCAGCCAAACAAAATTGCGTTCCTGTCTATACGCTCTTCATAAAATCCAATACCGAATTATCGCCAGATGTGCTAGAGGAACAATAACAATCACACGTGAGAACGGGGGACAAGTTATCGGAATGGAGAATGAGTGATTAGGCTTTCGGCTCACACCGACCCGCTAATTAGCCCCGTCGGAAAGTGGTTCAGCAGTCAGCAATGATGTCGGAAGCCAAAATTGACAAACTTGATGTAGACTGATAAAACAGAGTTGGATTGAGAACAAACAGAGGTAGAGGCATTTTATGAAGTTTCGAGTATGGCTAGGCCTAAGACAATTTGGAAATGGCCAAACAAATCCGGATAAACGTATGGTATACCACGAAGTAACATGTCATTGTTTACTTTATGCCAGCGCATCTAGCGGCCAAAAAAGAACTAATCTGGATGTAATTTTATGAAGAGCGTATGGTGTTGAAGTTGAAGTAGGATCTACGCGTCGGAGCACGGGCTCGGAGGAGGCGCCAGGTTCAGAGCTGTGTACCAAAAGCTTCTCATGGGGAAGATAGGAGCTTGCTTTAACTGCCTAGATACATAAGCTGTGAGGTGCGTTCTGTCAAGAATATTCTTGGTTCTTGGTTGGAATTAATTCTTGGTTCTGTGTCGTTAATTTTGCACGGTATGTTGCTTTTAATTTTTAAGTTAGGAGACCTGGATCGTATTAGATAACTTAAGTAATACGAAGCAAAGGCGTCACTACTAGGGGGAGGGGGGACTCCCCCCCCCCAATGTTGTCGGCCAATCGGCAAAAATAGCCGAGTCGGCGCGAAGCGCCGCGATTTTTATAAAAAAAAACAGTCGATTTTTTTCTTATAAATAGTCGTTTTTTCTTAAACAATCAAAAACAGTCGGTTTTTCGTAAAAATAGTCGATTTTTTCTTAAAATCAGCCGATTTTTCCTCAACACAGTCGTTTTTTTCTCAACAACAGTCGTTTTTATCCACAAAAATAGTCGGTAAAAAGGACCAGCCAGTCGGTAAATACCTTGCCCCCCCCCCAAACATTTTGTCTAGTAACGCCTCTGATACCAAGGGCACATATTAAGTTGTTCATAGCGTAATAATTCACAAGACACTTTCAATATCTTTCCTTCAATGGAGCGTTCATCTTCCCCCTCGATTTGGGACCTAGGCTTACCCGTTCTATTATTTCAGTTAAACTACGGTAAAGTTGTTTTACTCGGGACGGTTTCACTCACTGTCAGACTGTCTGTGAAGTGTCTTGGCAGAACGGTCCAGGAAATTTCTGAAACACCCAATCAGATGATTATGAGACGTTAGAGAAAGATGAGTCTTATCGCATTCGTTTTGCAAATTGGCACCGTCCCAAGTTTAATAACTTCCTTTGAGGCAAATAGCGGCAAATAGACTTATTTGAACACTTCCCTAACTGTTCCTCTGCACTGGTTTTGCTACATTTTTACAAAATAGTCAAATGGAAAGGAAAAATAACAAACTAGATATCATCTGAAAGCCAACTGTTTCAGGGTTATCCTGGCTTAAATTGGGCAAAAAAGATTTATTTTTGAATTTTTGAATTACAATTACAATTACAGTTCATTTATTCCCAAAATTCTGATAATACAGAATAATTTCCTCTTCTCTTATTTGAGAGCATCTGTAGGTTTGAGCGTCATCTATTTGGAGAAGATATGTTCCGCTTAGCACAATGAAAGGAATACCCATGTGGCAGTTAACAGCAAACTGATTTCAAATGACAGTGGAATATGACAAAAATGAATGGGATCAACGTTTTTTGCGAGTATTTTGCAGCAAAAGTTGCCTTGTATGGGTTTTAGTTTTTCTTCGGCGACAGCTCACCGAGGGGTTGGCAACTCTGTGTGGCACTCGTACACCCTCCAGTATGGCACTTGTGTGGCGCTGTGTGGCACCCTCCAGTATGGCACTTGTATGGCACTGTGTGGCACTTGTGTGGCACCCTCCAGTATGGCACTTGTATGGCACTGTGTGGCACTTGTGTGGTACTGTGTGGCACTTGTGTGGCACTCGTACACCCTGACGGTGAGTTGTCAACCCCTTGCAGCTCACTGTCAGGCGACGGTCAAATAAACATACCTTTACTGTACGTAGACCGGGTACTCTCAAAATGTTCATTAAGAAATTTGTAAATCCATTGCCGTTGTCTATTCATTGCCATAAATTGTCTATCCATTGCCATAAATTATCTATCCATTGCCATAAATTGTCTATCCATTGCCGTAAATCCATTGTCTATCCCTTGCCAGGTGGCAATCATGGAAGGTCATAGTACAGTACGAAATTGTTGTTGAAGAAGTAAAAAATATACGACTTTTAGTATTAAGTTGTTGATTGTAGGCCTGTATGATTGAATAATCCTTCAGCCCAAGATGACGATTGACTGTGACTGAAACCGAGTAAGTCAACGGAGATTTATTTTAACGTTTTTTCGAGTCTTCTTGGCAAGGGTCCTCTTAGCCAGACGAGTGAAGCTGCAAAATACTTACCCTTTTTAGCGACACCAACCATGATTATACCCATTTGCTCCCTAAACTATAAACCACTTATATACCACGGCTGCAACTGTCTTCGGTTTTATGATAAATATCAAGGATTCACATTCATAGCTGAAAGGATCATGGGAATCCGGCTTTAGATAAAAGACCATTGGGAGAACTGATCGCGATATTGTCGATGTGTTGTGTCGTACCTGTTAAACTGAATTTAACTCCGTTTGCAGGTTGAGGTATGGAATCAGTCGATGCCGAAGCAGCTAGAACAGGTTGTCCAGCGAACGAGGTTCAGAGTGTCTTCGTGCAACCTCTCGTCGTCTACGAGACGCGCGACTATGAATTGAAGTACAATCAGTGGAGAGAAGAAGGCATTTTTTGTGACCTGACGGTCATAGTCGAAAGCGAGCATTTTTTAGTCCATAAAGTTATCCTTTGTGCAAAGGCACCTGTATTTGAGGCGATGCTACTGAGTAGAATGAAGGAATCCAAAACCAATGAAATTGTCCTAAACGAAGTCGACGTAGACGTGTTCAGGTTGCTTCTTGACTACGTTTATACGGGAACCGTTTCCGTGAGCGAAAGTATAGCAGTACCGCTTGTCAAAGCTGCGCATCTGTATGAAGCAGATGCTCTTGTCGATGCCCTTGGCAATGCTTTTGCAGACTCGGTAGCAGAAGAGAATTGTGTGTTCTTCTGGCTCCTTGGTGACCAGTTACAGATACCAGCTTTGATCGACTGTTGTGTGAAGTTCGCGTCACTCCACTTGGATCGAGTAGAGGATACAGAGAGTATTCCCCGCCACTTTTTAGAGTCTTTGAAAGCAAATGGAGCCACCGACACGATGCTCACTATGCTCTTCCTGAAGTGGCTTGGCACAAACAAACCCGTTGAAGACCGCATGACCCTTCTGAAGCTTATTGACTTCCAGCGAGTTAGTCCCGATACAGGAAAGACGTTAATGAACAGCCGTCTAACGACGGAAGAGACAAAGTTTTTATTTGATCGTCTTGGTCTGCTATATTTCAACCTGAGATCGTCCATACCCAGAAGGATCCATTTGGAAAGCCAGAATTTTTTTCCGGTAGAAGGGAGTGTGATTGAAGAGAAATATGCGGAGATAGCCAGGTCTATGTTAAGTCCCCCGATAGAAAGGCAAGGTAATTTTCTTCTCGAGCCAATTCGTGGAAATACTGACTTCCTGGCCACCAACATTGAGTGGGAGAACGTTCGCGAAGACTTCCCCTCTAATGGTAATTCAGATGCAGTCAAGCCAGAGGTGATCTGTGTTATCGATCGTCACTCATACAATGAAGGTCGGCCTGCCTTCGTTGTACTTAGCAAAGATGAACCAGGAGTTACTTGGAAAATAGAATCCTGCCGGATCAAATGGTTAGGAAACAAGGAACGGGACATTACTTGTGACCTGATCAGTACTGTGGTAGACCAGAAGCATAGCATCGTCGCTTGCGCTGAACTCGGACACTCCATGGATTTACTTAATGCTTCATTCTATATTGAAATGGTTTTTCAGCAAGAAGAGGCATCGGAATAAACCCAACGAATTTGAAATTAAGTTTTCTATTTTTCTCAGTTAAAGCCCTAACACTTTACCAAACACTCCCTCCGTAAGTTTTAAAGGAAACAAGAAATTATGGGAAATTCCGCAAATTGGCTGTCACACACTGGAAATAAAAATTTATGGAGTGGTTGTATATATAGCTTGAAGTAAAGTAATGTAAAAAGTATGTAACTGACAAGGATGCAATCGTTTTCTATTGCATGACGGCCTGTGGTGGCTTTTATTTGTAAATAAATAATTCACTCATTCACGAGGGAGAAATGCTGCCGCTCCATTCGGTCGCAGAATTCTGGGATTTGTCCCAGGCTTGGTCAAAGGATTTCGACTTCTTCCGTGACCGTGAAACAAGCAAAAGAATATGATTAAAAATTGCGAAAGGCGAGATTTTTTTTTTAATTGTTGATAAATAGGAACAAGTAGTTTCGTAGGCGCCAGAATGTCACAGATAGGTGTACTCCGTAGCTCCGACTGCCCTGACTGATAGTGGGTTTATACACTTCGTAAAACAAAAGATCTCTAGCAAAACGGACATGTTTATATATGAAACGGACCGATTTATCAAATAAATCCATATTGCTAGAGATCTTTTTAAGCCCAAATACGTGCGTAAAATACGCTCGGATTTCAAAATACGCTCGGATTTTACGCAAAATACGCTCGGATTTTACGCAATGTGTAAAGCCACCATGAACCAATCACAAACGACTGAAGTGGCGAAGCTTAATTGTGAAAACACTGTCCAGGGAAAGCTTAGATTTTGCTGGAGAGCAAAATCTCGAAAACAACTGTGAAAAATTGAAAATAGGAGGAATGCGAGGGGGTACCAAACTGTCGGTCACGTCAACTGTCACACTTCGGGCACACGCCGGGGACACTCAATTGTCGGGCACACCTGTACCCCAATTTTGGGAGTTGGCACTCCTCGAGGAGGAATGACGGTTGATCGAGTGGTTGTTATTGAGCAGGGAAAGAACGGAATAGTATCGGGTATCAGTTCTGCTTTAAAGGATTCATTCGCGTCGCTTACCGATCCTCATTAGTCTACTGAGGTTTCTGATGTCACGTTTGATTGTATGATCACAGACCTTCAGAGAAGCGCAAAAACGCGAAATTTACTGTAGGGCCACCATTCCCACAACGTGAGTGAAACCCGGCGTTTCGTAATATTTGCATGTTTGGTTTGGCATGGTTTTTAACCAGGTGGACATGTAACAGTGATATGTAAACTCTTTCATCTTTTGTCTGTCATAGGCTTGACTGCGATCTTCCTATCGCGCCGTTAGTGTAAAACGAAGACTGCACCATCTATCACCATCTATGTAGTAATTTCTCAGTGCCGGCTTTTGATTCTAGGTAGCAGGAACTAGCGCTTCTCGATTCCTAGTCCTAGAATGTGATTGGTCAGTTAAGCTCGCTTCCTTGCTTGTGGTCCTTGTGGATTAATGGATAGAGACGTTCAGTCATGACTCATCCATTTCTCTGCATTTCATCCATTCAGGTCAGAATCAACAGTCAGTCAGTTCAGTTCAAACGTTTTCAAAGATCGCAAAGCTAAAGATCGTCAGTCCAGCCAGTGTAGAGTTGCTAATCGATTTTTGTTTTAACTCTTTGTGTTCTACTGCACGAATTGTATTGTAGCCTACGGTATGTTGCTTTTAAGTTATGAAAGGATCTGTTAATAGACAACTTGAATACCAAGGTCCCGTGATAATTCTCTCAGGAGCTTTCCACTCACTAGAGCTTTGGAGTACCTTCCTCTGGCTTCCTCGAGTCCTTCTCACTTGATTTCGGGCATAGGCATACTTGTTCTGCTTAGTTTCAGTAGTACCACGGTAGAGGTAGGGTTGTCACTTATAGGGTGGGGAGGGGGACGTCCCCTAATGTTGTCGGACAGCCGTTAAGGGCCGGCGCGAAGGGCCGCGATTTTTCGTAAAAAAGGTCGATTTGTCTCTTCGAAACAGTCGATTTTTCTTCGAAATAGTCGGTTTTTCGTTTAAACAGTCGATTTTTCTTTAACACAGTCGGTTGTTCTTAAAATCAATCGATTTTTCTTGAAAACTGTTTTTCTTGAAAACACTTGGTTTTTCTGCAAAAAAAAACAGCCGATAAAAATGACCAGCCATAGTCGGGAAATGCGTTGCCCGCCCCAACATTTTTACTAGTAATGCCCGAGGGGTTACAGACTCCCCGGGGCACCTGCTGTGCACCCTATCTCGGCACCGACCGAATTACCGGTGCCGTCCATAACTTGAGTGATTTCGCTTCTAAACATGCTTATTTTAACGTTCTAACACATGACTGTATTTCTACTGTATATGGACTGTGCCTACTGTTCAGCCATACAAATTTTGCATTACGGAATTTGAAAACCGCATCCTATCCCTTGCCAAGGGAACTCGTGGAAGTTATAAGGTAGGCCGAACAGTATCCTGCCAAATTACTGCTATAAAGAAGTTTTGCGAGAAACCCTGTGGGTTCTTCACTGCCAAGGGGCAGACCAAAATAACAATAGGGAGTAGCGCCTAGCTAGACCCATGCTTTCCATGTTTCGCCAACGTTTTACTTGTAGCGCCGCCCAACATGCTTGCGGCATTAAAGCGAGACAAACTTGGGGGCTTAGAAGTTTCTGGTAAAGCTACAAGGAAGGCTGTATCTTTTTTCCATGTTCAGAACATGCAGTTATCGCTCCAGATCTGGTGAACACTGATGGCGGGTGTACACTTTCGAGCGTTTGTTGAAATCCGACCGTATTTTACGCATGTATTTAAGCTACAAAACGGACCGATTTATGAAATACGGCCGTATTGCTAGAGATCTTTTCAAGCCTAAACCGGATAGTAAGTTGTGTTGTTATTTGTTAAAGAAGTAGAATTTCGGCAATAGTCGTTTTTGCAGAGCAACCGTGTATCAGATACAACGGTAACTGCAGAAACGACTAATTGCAGATCCAGTTACCGTGGTAACAGATACCTTGGTATACCTTGGTATCTGTTGCACGGTTGCTCTGCAAAAACGACGATTGCCGAAATTCTACTTTTCGAAGTCATCGCAAAAGAAAAAATTATATCCTCAATTATATCCAGTTACATCACTAAGTGCCAAACTTCTTTCTCACCAATTTGACAAAATTTGATGAAAGTGAGATGACTTTTTCAGATACCACGACCCGACCGTGGTATCTGAATATCAGATACCACGATAACTGCAAAAACGCCGTTTGACTGTGGTATCAGATGCCACGGTAACTGCGAAAACAACTTTTGACCGTGGTATCCTGATGAAAAATTTGTAGCCTGCGTGGTTGTATGATAGTTGTACGAAAAAGTTGCATGTTTTGATATGGAATAGTTAATACTATCATTTAATGTGCTCCAGGCTATGCCAATCTTAAGCAGCAGTATCCAGTAGCATCCGGTATGCAGTAACACGGTAGCCTTGACATTTTTCGTACCACTTCATACTACTATTTTGAGATATTTTTTCATCGGGATCAGATACCATGGTATCTGCAAAACTGCAACTAATATAACCCTTGCTTGCAGGTTAAGGTATGGATTCAGTCGGCGCAGAAGCCGCTAAATCAGGTGATGGTGTTCCAAGTGAACTCAGGCAACCTCTCGTCGTCTACGAGACGCGCGATTACGAATTGAAGTACAATAAATGGAGAGAAGACGGCGTTTTTTGTGACCTTACAGTTATCGTCGAGGACGAGCGTTTTGTCGTCCATAAAAACATACTGTGTGCAAAGGCTCGTGTGTTCGAGACGATGCTATTGAGTGGGATGAAAGAATCCAAAACTAACGAAATTGTTGTAAGTGAAGTCGACGTAGACGTTTTCAGGCTGTTTCTTGACTATGTGTACACGGGGTGCGTTTGCCTGAGCGACAATGTAACAGTGCCGCTGGTCAAGGCGGCTCACCTGTACGGGGCAGATGCTCTTGTCCAAGCCCTTGACAAAGTTCTTGCAGGGTCAGTATCAGAAGAGAACTGCGTCTTCTTGTGGTTGCTTGGTGAACAGTTACAGCTCCCAGCTGTGATCAATTGCAGCGCCAAGTTCACCTCACTCCATCTGGATAACGCAGAGGATACAAACAGTATTCCTTGTCACTTTCTAGATTCTTTGAAAGAAAATGGAGCCACCGATACGATGCTCACTATGCTCTTCCTGAAGTGGGTTGACGCAAAGAAACCTGTTAAAGACCGCGTGACCCTCATGAAGCTTATTGACTTACAGCGTGTTACTTCTGAAAGCGGAACTAAGCTAGCAACCTCACAGAATCTAGCGACTGAAGAAAGAGACGTACTATTTGACCGTCTCGGTCTTCTTTATTTCAACCTGAAATCCTCCATACGTAGAAGGGTCCATTTGACCAGCCAGAAATTTGTTCCGCGGCAAGCGAGCTTGAGTTTAGGGAAATACGAAGAGATAGCCAGGACCATTTTGGGTCCGCTTAAACCCAAGCGAATGAATTACTACGACCAACCGCGTGAGACTTCTGAACGCCAGATGATGAACGTGGAATGGGCGAACGTTCGTGAAGACTATCCGTCTAGTATAGATTTAGTCAAGCCGAAGATGATCTGTATTGTAAATCGTAATTCAAACAGTGAAGGTCGGCATGACTTGGTCGTAGTTCGCGCGGATGGAGAGGCTGCATGGAAAATAGAAGCCTGTTGTGTAAAATGGTTAGGACACAACAAACGAGACATTACTTGCGACCTGATCAGTACTGAGGTGGGCATGAGGTATGAAATCGTCGCTTGTGCCAGACTTGATGATTCCTGGGGCTTACCTGGTGCCTCATTCTGTCTTGAAATGATTTTCAAAGAAGAGCAAGCGGAAGAATAATGAAATTATTTTTCTCCCTTCTGTTCGTTTTTTATTAAACAAACCCCCAAAGTCCTCTCTTGGGTTCGTTTTTCAACACTCCAGCAATACATTTCGCCAAGGATAGAGAATGATCAGAACCGGTGTATCTCGATTGCTGCACTGCGCCTAGTAAAAATCGGACTTCGTGTTTCGGTAGAAGTTAAGCGGTGTCTCAGCGGGTACCCGAGACCTTATATGTCATCTGCTGAGCATACTAGCATCAGGGACCCATAAATTTCCTGATAAATTTCCTGCTAGCATCAAGAACAAATAATGCTATCATAGGACTAGCGTGTTCACGTTTCAGATCAATCAATCAATTAGTCTTTATTCTTCAAAAACATTCCATACGGTATTAACAAAAAACCGAAGGTTAGTTCTCTGTTCAAACGAAACTATATTCAATTGATAACAAGAGCTACGAGCTCATATGGCACTTGTTACGAGTAGGTGGTACAAGAAAGTAGAAGAGAACTTCACAAAACACCCCGCCATCAAAAAATTCGGTTCGGCCTAGAATGAGGATTTCTAGTTTCACTCAAGTCTGAAAATTTCCGACATCACCTCCAAGTCATCGCCAGCCTTCCAAGTTTCAACCCAAGGAATCCACTCGCTATATCCCTAGACGTGCCCAGGATTTCCGGTTCCCCCCTCCGGCTCCCGCCAGAATCACCGGACCCGCTCCGGAATTGAACTGGTTCGGTTTTGCGTAAAAATCCGATCACCTGTTGGAAAGTTATAAATACCTCAAGATCCGGATTGCCCCTGCCTCCACTCCTCCCCGGACCTGACATGGAACATCCCGATCCCTCCACTCTAAGCGTTTCCAAAGATTTCCGGTTCCCCCCTCCAACTTCTCCCAATTTCATCGGATCCGGTCCGGATTTAAAATGGGACATCTGAGGCACGATGTGTTTCTAAATATCAAGTTTCATTTAAATCCGATAACCCGTTCAATAGCTGATCTTGCCACTAGATTCCGGATTCCCCATCCCTACACTCCCCCACGATTGGATCGGATCGGGGAAACGACT
This sequence comes from Branchinecta lindahli, assembly GCA_023053555.1. Lineage (NCBI taxonomy): Eukaryota > Metazoa > Arthropoda > Branchiopoda > Anostraca > Branchinectidae > Branchinecta > Branchinecta lindahli. The sequence continues at coordinate 11,621,622 of JAKZAO010000010.1, forward strand.
ATTCTCTAGTCAATCTATTCGGGTCCCTGACATGCCTACCAAGTTTCATCGTCCTAGCACATCAGAAGCACCGAACTCGCGCGATTACTAGAAATGCGGAGCCCCCCCCGACTCCCCCACAATGTCCAAATCCCGTCCTGTTATGTCAATGACGTATCTAGAACTTGTGCTTGTTCTTCCCACCAAGTTTCCTCCCGAACCTCTAAGCGTTTCCCAAGATTTCCGGTTCCCCACTCCGACTCCCCCCAATATCACCGGATCCGGTCCGGATTTAAAGGGGGACGTCTGAGAGGCACGAGGTCTTTCTATATATCAAGTTTCACTAAGATCCGATCACCCGTTCGCAAGTTAAAAATACCTCACTTTCCGGATTCCCTCTCCCTCCACCCCAGCCCTCCAGATGTTCGGATCCGGGAAACGACTATTCTCAAGTCAACCTGTTCGGGTCCCTTAGATGCCTGCCAAGTTTCATCGTCCTAGCACATCAGGAAGTACCGAACTGCGGGATCACTAGAAATCCGGATCCCCCCCCCCAACTCCCCCACAGTGAACGGATCCACTCCAGTTATGTCAGTCACGTATCTAGGCATTGTGCTTGTTCTTTCAACTAAGTTTCATCCCGATCTCTCCACTCTAAGCGTTTCCCAAGATTTCCGGTTCCCCCCTCCGACTCCCCCCAATATCACCGGATCGGGTCCGGATTTAAACTTGGATGTTTGAGACACGAGGTCTTTCTATAAGCCTTTGGGCTTTTTTGCGCAATTAAATCTTGTCTTATCTATCAAGTTTCATTGAGATCCGATCACCCGTTCGTGAGTTAAAAATACCTCATTTTTCCTAATTTTTCTGGATTTCCCCTCCCTCGACCCCCCCCCAGATGGTCGGATCGGGGAAACGACTATTTCGAATCTAATCTGGTCCGGTCCCTGATACGCCTGCCAAGTTTCATCGTCCTAGCTTATCTGGAAGTGCCCGAACTAGCAAAACCGGGACCGACAGATCGACTGACGGACAGATATTGCGATCGCGGCCGATCGCTATATGGCACATGGACGAAGGGCAAGTGCCATAAAAATATGGAGAGGTTGTGTATAGTTTGAAGTAAAGTAATTTAACAAGTATGTAACAGTGTGGTTAACAAGGATGCAATCGTTTTCTATTGCGTGACGGCCTGTGGTGGCTTATATGTAAATAAATAATTCACTCATTCACGAGGGAGAAATGCTGCCGCTCCATTTGGTCGCAGAATTCTGGGATTTGTCCCAGGCTTAGTCAAAGGATTTCAACTTCTTCCGTGACCGTGAAACAAGCAAAAGTATATGATTAAAAAACTGCGAAAGGCGAGATTTTTTTTAATAGTTGATAAATAGGACCAAGTTTCGTAGGCGCCAGAATGTCACAGATTCCCTCTGTGAAAAATGGAAATACTGTACAGTCCGTAGCTCCGACTGTCCCGACTGATGATTGGTTTACACACTACGTAAAATCCCAGCGTATTTTACGCTTTTTGATCGAGTGGTTGTTATTGAGCAGGGAAAGAAAGAATGGAGTAGTATCGGGTTTCAGTTCTGCTTTAAAGGATTCATTTGACGTCGCTTACTGATCCTCATTAGTCTACTGAGGTTTCTGACGTCATGTTTGTATTGTATGATCACAGACCTTCAGAGAAGTGCAAAAACGCGAAATTTACTGTAGGGCTACCATTCCCACAACTTGAGTGAAACCCGACGTTTCGTAATATTTGCGTGTTAGGTCTGACATGGTTTTAACCAGGTGGACATGTAACTGTGATAATCTGGTGATAATGTAAACTCTTTCATCTTTTGTCTGCCACACCCTCCTTGACCGCGATCTTGCGATCGCGCCGTGTTACGGTGTTAGTGTAAAACGAAGACTGCACCATCTATGTAGCAAACTCTCAGTACCAGTTTTGATCCTAGGTAGCAGGAGCTAACGCTTCTCGATTCCTAGTTCTAGAATGTGATTGGTCGGCTATGCTCGCTTCAGTGGATTACTGGATAGAGATAATTCAGACAATAGAGCAGTGTTGCCAGATGGTGCGCATTTGCGCCATTTGGGCGCTTTTTCAAGGCGGCTGCGCTTCGATTTTTTAAGGTGTGCGCATTGCGCCATTTTTGCGCATTTCCCTAAAATCTCGGCGCAAATTGGGCGCATTTTGCTATCCACAAATTTTAAAAGTGAAAACCAGATATTGACTATAGTAAATTCCACGTAGTCGTTTTATATTCAGATCTCGAGGGTTGCGGAGATTGAGGCCTTGAAGGGCGAGTGTTAAAAAATTTCATTCGAGAACACTGTGTAAGGGGCACGAGGGCTCGGAATGTGTTGTCCCTCTCTGCTGCTCCAAGTCTTGTATGCCGGCGAGCAGCCGCAAAGTTGAATGCTGCGGAATTTGGATATTAGTGTATTATTTTATATATTATTTGACTTACGTGTGAGCAGTTTGCACTTCGGAAATTCGTTTTTTCCAAAAAATCTGCATTATTTCTCCTGTCACAAAAGACTAGACCTGATTAACTTTTCTCTTGCTGGGAGCATAACCAGAGGCGTTTCTAGCCAAAATAGGTGCATGGGAGGGGGGAGGGTAAGGTCTTTCGCGACTGGCTAGATGCTTTTCCCGACTTTTTCAAATAAAAGACTACATTGAGGAAAAAAGATTACTAATTAAAAAAATCGTGGCGCTACGCGCCGACTCTTTTTTTTTTTTAATTAACGGCTGACTGAAAACATTTGGGGGGGGGGGTACCTAATTCTATCCCAAAAAGCCAAATGGCAAAAATGCGCCGAAGGCGCATTTTTGCTTCTATTGCTGCGCGATCTTGTGTCAAGAATCTGGCAACACTGCAATAGAGTTCGCACTTCGCGTTCAGTCTCAGCACAACTTAAGTTAAGCTGTGAGTCTCAGTCACGACTCGTCCAATTTCACACAGTCATCGACGTCATCTATTCAGGTAATCAGGTGAGAATGAGCAGTCAGTTCAATTCAAAGATCATCAGTCCAGCCAGCGTAGCGAGTTGTCAATTGATCTTTGTTTCAAGTCTGTGTGTTCGAGTTAGTTAATTTGCATGAGTTGTATTGTACGGTATGTTGCTTTTAAGTTCTAAAAGGATCTTTGATAAACAAAATAAAACTCTACAAAGGTCCCATGAAAAGTCGCTCAGGAGCTTTCCAGTCACTAGAGCCAGGGGCGTCGCTAGTGCATTTTCGGTGGGGGGGGGGGTGCAGAGTCAAAATTTTACCGAATCTCTCAGAAATTTTACCGAATGCTAGAAACTGAGAATTCGTGCTTTAAATTATGGAACAGAAAGGATTACGTAGGAAGAGTAACATTAAAGGGCAGCATGAAAGACGATAATCCAACTATTAAGCGGCGTTTTGGCGAAGCCCGCTTGAAGAAGATATTGCCGGGCACGATTGCATTTACTGCATCTAACTATTATACCCCACCAAAAAATAATTCGAGCGCCGCAGGCGAATTTTGAAAATCCATTTTTTGTCCTGTGGGCTAAAATTTACCTCTTATCTTACAAATTCTATCATTTACCGTGGATTAAATACAGATGCTCCAGGAAGTTCCAGAAACCGGATGGAGCGACGTTCCGGTAGCAGCAGCTACTGTAGTATAGTAAATACTACCAGTGATCACATAAAGTGAGCGCCGCAGGCGATGATTTTTTTTTAAAGTTCGCTTTTTCCTGCCAAATTTAACTATTTCCATCCAGATCCTAATCCTAAAACTGGCTTAAAACCCCAGTCAAGTGACGCGCCCTTTCACAAAATAGAGAATATTACGAAAAGCGCCACAGGCGGAATTTTCTAACATTTATGATTAGATCTTCTTTTCCGGATCCAAATGTAAGTAAGGACTATCGATGAAATCATAGATCGGTCCTTTTGTCTGCAACCAGTGCTTCACTCGACCTCTTCCGAGTTTCGAGGTTCGTGGTAACTCCCGAATCCTGGCAATTATACTGAATCCCAGCTATAATACCAAATAAGTTTAGACCGATAGCATGTTCGGGATTCTGTATAACTACCGTATCTCGGTTATTATATCGAATTGTTTGGTATCGAAAGACTACCGAATAATATTCGTATTCGGTATAATTTCGTCGAAACTAGAACAAAAGTCGGGATTCGTGGTAACTACCGAATCTTGAAAATTATACAGAATAAATTACCAAATCCAGTTATGATACCGAATAATTCTGGACTTATACCTTATTCGGGATGATGTGTAACTACCTAAACTCCATAGATTTACCGAATATTTGTGGCATCGAAAAAAATACCAAATAATTTCAGTAAGTTCTCTCCCAGAATTTGTGATAACTACCGAATATTGGCAATTATACCGAATCCTGATCATTGTACCGAATAGATTTGTACTGATAGCCTATTTGGGATTCTGTATAACTACCGAATTACCGTAAATATACCTAATAGTTCTGCTATCGAAAAATAATGAACAATTTTAGTTAAGTATTGGGCCAAAATGTTACCGAATCCCAAAAAGGTGGGGGGGTGCTGCCCCCCCCCCCCTTGCGACGCCCCTGACTAGAGCCTAGTACCTTCCTGGAGTCCCTCCCACTTGATTTCGGGCATAGGCATGCTCGTTCTGGTTAGTTTCAGCAGGGTTGCCACATGTCGCACGATAGTGTGAATTAATACATAGATGGCACTTTATACAAGGGACTTTTAGAGCCTGGTCACACTGGGCTCAAAAACCAGCCTATTCGACAAACGGCGCCTAAATCGGCGCCGATTTCTCGGCTGAAAACAAGTCTACAAAACGGCGCCGTTTGCGTCGATTGCCGATCAGGTTCTGAAAATTCCTAAGGGACGTGAGAATTGATTGCTTTGGGGCAGCTTGGGGGCAATGAGCAGACTGAAATTAGGGGTGTAAAATTCAAACATGACTAGCTTTGCAACAACCCAGTTTTAATTATGCTGGGCGAGTGTGAACTTTGATGAGTTTGCTTTCAACATCCTAGGATTAACCTAAGTTATTTGAGGTAAAGAGTTTCTAGATGTCAAAATACCATCAGTCACATCTGTTTCTTGTTTTCTACTGGAGAATAACACAGAAGCATCCATTTGATGTGTTTTTCCTTTTTTTTCATGAGGGGAAAAATACTTATTTAAAAAAATTTCTTAAGCCAACAGCAGAAAAAATACCAATCTGCTTCCTGTAACATAATTTGGAAACGCTGTTTCGTTCTAATTGATCTGCTGAATTTGAAACAACAACATTCAGAATTAGGTGCATCTGATTCTTTTTCTTTTTTTCAAATTTAGCAACCCAAAAAGCCGCCTGCGCCGAAATAGGCTGGTTTTTGAGCCCAGTCAGGGTTGCCAAAGGGACACTTTCAGTGCTTTTTTGACACTTTTTCACTCTGGGTGACACCGTGCCACTATTGGGTCAAAAAAGGCAACTTTTTGAAAAAAAGAACACTTTTTGGCATTTTTTCAAAATCAATACCATATGTATTTATTTTCAGTTTTTTTTTTTTTTTGCTGCTGCTTTATTTTCTGATTTGCTGCTGCTTAATCATTTTTTGGATGAGGGTGAACCTCAATTGATTTCGTGAATTAAGACATTAGGCTTTTGGTAAATATGCAGTTTAGGTCCACATGCATTTGAGAGGGTGGACCCTGTCCCATATGGGTACAGTCTAACCCACTAGAAAATTCTCTGGTAACCGTCAAGAACATACAGAAAGTGTCCGAAAGCTTTTTAGTGCTGTAAATGCTGCATTCAATGCTGCATTTTATTTATTTTTTTGTCCAAAAGCTGTTACCTTTATTTCTTCTCTAACACTTCTAGAATATCGAAATTTAGCCTTAATCGTCTGCTCCCCAGTTTCTTCTCGAAAATTCAGCGTAAAGTTTGGCATCTTTGCTGAATTTTTCGATGAATTTCATGCTGCATTAATTGAGCGAAAATTGAAGTCCGAAAGCGAAATGCTGTATAAAATCCTGAATTAATCAGCATTCTCGTTCGTTTCGGAGCTTTCGGACACGTTCGTAATACTGTCGCTTTGCTTTTACTTGAAAAAGAAGAACTTAAATCTGGCCCTGGAGTTGCGAGAAAACCATTTAAAGCCTTTTTTGTCAACTTTTAAAGTATATTGGATTGGCTAATTTTCTAGGAGGACACTAAAAGTGTCCCTTTTTTGCTGAGTTGGACACTTAAGTCCAAAATGGTTTTGGCAACAACCCTGCCAGTGTGACCAAGCTCTTACCGTGACTAATGAACCAAGAGCAACTTTTTTGAATTTAGTGTAGAAGTCTAGGACTCCAGTGTCGGAGCCACGTAGACAAACCAGCAGGGCCGTCACTACTAGGGGGGGGAGGGGGGGGACGCCCCCCCCCAATGTTGTCGGCCAGTCGGTAAAAAATAGCCAGTCGGCGCGAAGCGCCGCTATTTTCCTTAAAAACAGTCGATTTTTTTCTTGGAAACAGTCGATTTTTCTTAAAAACAGTCGGTTTTTCGTAAAAATAGTCGATTTTTCTTAAAATTGGCCGATTTTTCGTCAACACAGTCGTTTTTATCTGCAAAACCAGTCGGTAAAAATGACCAGCCAGTCGGTAAATACCTTGCCCCCCCCCCCCAAACAGTTTGGCTAGTAACGCCTCTGCAAACCAGGACCCACTTAGCGGGGTCTCATGGTGAAAACCAAACAAAACCAAATGTAATTTTGATGGGGAATACGCCCTTGAGATGGAAATATTTTAGAAGTAGTGAACTGGAAACAAAAATGCTCCTCAGCCGGGATTTGAACCCAGGACCTTCTGCTTACAGGGTCTGCCCTGTAAGCAGAAGGTCCTGGGTTCAAATCCCGGCTGAGGAGTACTTTTCTCTTTCAGTCCACTACTTCTAAAATAGTGTGAATTGTCACTCTGTTTTGTTTTAGTCACTCTGTTTTGTTTTAGTCACTCTTGTCCTGCGTAGGACATATCACTATTTCAGAAAACGTCCAGATATGTCATTTTTGCAGCAGGGATTCCGACCAGAAGTGACTATTTCACGTTTTTTCATGAAAATAAAATTAAGATGTGCAATTTTTGTCAGTGGTAACTCCGACCAAACGTGGAATTATCAAATTTGTTCATGAAAATAAAATTTCCCTCAATTCACTCTCTGTTTTGGGCCAAAAACCACTCTCTAAATTTTCGGGATGTGGCAACCCGGAGTTTCAGTACTACGGCACACTGTAAAAAGTTTCTCCGAGTAAGGATTACAGTTAACTGCAGTATTTGCTACTTGGATTGAGCTTATATCTCTACTGGGATAAGATTAATCCGAATTAAAGCTTATCTCAGTGCATAATCCCAGTAGCAAAATTTGCTACACTAAAAAAAAAAATCTTACAGTATTTAATACTGTAAGATTTTTTTTTTAGTGTAGAGCCTCCCGGTTCCCTAGACAGTGCCGGAGCAGAAGGGCCAAAATTCCTCTGAAATACATTCCAGCGGACTTGTTAGCAACACCAACCATAAATGTATATGCACTTGCTGCCTGACTATAAACCACTTGTGGGCTGTAACCGTCTTCGGTTTTATGATAAATATTAATAATAGGCGACTGGCCAGGGGTTACCTACTCCCCGGCACCGCTCTACACCCTTTCCCGGTGCCGGCACCAGTGCCGACAATGAATTAGGCGATTCATCTTTAAAACGCTTCTAAAAATGCTTATTTTCGTGTTATAACACGTGACAACCGGTGCCGGCTTGTTTCAGCCGGTGCCGGCACAGATCGTGCATCGCGGCAGCGGGTACTGCTGTACACTAAAATCGAGAGTGGGCAACCCCTCGGCGACTAGTAGGGATGAATTTCGATCTGTGTGGTGTCTCATTGTTAAACTGAATGAAACTGCTCCTTCGTTGCAGGTTAAGGGATGGAGTCGGTCGATGCAGAAGCAATTGGAACGAGTGGTCAGACGAACAATGTTAGAAAGGGCTTCGGGCAACCTCTTGTCGTCTACGAGGCACGCTACTATGAATTACAGTACAATCAGTGGAGAGAAGAAGGCGTTTTTTGTGACATGACGGTCATCGTCGAAAGTGAGCATTTTTCAGTCCATAAAGTTATTCTCTGTGCAAAGGCTCCTGTGTTTAAGGCAATGCTACTGAGTAGAATGAAGGAATCCAAAACGAATGAGGTTGTTCTAAATGAAGTCGACGTAGACGTTTTCAGGTTGTTTCTTGACTACGTTTATACGGGAACCGTTTCCGTGAGCGAGAGTTTAGCAGTACCACTTGTCAAGGCTGCTCATCTGTATGGGGCAGATGCTCTTGTCGAAGCCCTTGGCAATGCTTTTGCAGATTCGGTAGCAGAAGAGAGTTGTGTGTTCTTTTGGCTACTTGGTGAGCAGTTACAGATTCCAGCTTTGATCGATTGTTGTGTGAAGTTCGCGTCCCTCCACTTGGATCGAGTAGAGGATACAGAGAGTATTCCCCGCCACTTTTTAGAGTCTTTGAAGGTAAAAGGAGCTACCGACACGATGCTCGGTGTGCTCTTCCTGAAGTGGCTTGACGCAAAGAAACCTGTTGAAGACCGCATGACCCTTATGAAGCTAATTGACTTCCAGCGTGTTAGTCCCGAAATTGGAAAGAAGTTACTGGACAGCTGTCAAACGATGGACGAGATGAAGCTTTTGCTTGATCATCTTGGTCTGATTTTTTTCAACCTTAGATCGTCCATACCTAGAAGGGTACATTTGATCAGCCGTGAATTTTGCCCGACAGAAGGATTTAAACTCAAATATGCCAGGATAGCCCGGGCTGTGTTTGATCCCGTGTTTACCACCATTGGTTTCGGGCAGTTGCAGCTGGAACCCTACTGCCGGACCACGATCATTGAATGGGCGAGCGTTCGTGAAGACTATCCGTCAAGTAGTAATTCAGATACAGTCAAGCCAAATATGATTTGTATTGTAAATCGTCGGTCAGACAATCAAGGTGGACCTGACTTGGCTGTTATTCTCAGAGAGCAACGAGACGAGGAAGTTACTTGGAAAATAGAAACCTGTCGGATCAGATGCTCAGGAAACGACGATGAAGACGTTACTTGCGACCTGATCAGTACTGAGGTAGACCAGAACCATAGCATCGTCGCTTGCGCTAAGCTCAAACACTTCTGGGATCAACCTGGCGCCTCACTTTATCTTGAAGTGATTCTCCAAGAAGAGAAAGCAGCGGAATAAATCCAACGAATTTAAGTTGTAATATTCTCTTGTGTTATTTTTTTATTATTCAATAAACCATAAAAACGTGCTTGCCTACCATTTCTGTGTGAACACTCCAGCGATGAACCTACAATGGTAAGAATCTCTGTCTCGCAGTCACTGCACTGCGCCGAGTAAAAATCGGCGATCTTGTTTCGGTAAAGAATGAGCGGTGCATGATTGGTTGCCCGAGACCTTCTAAGCCATATGTCGGGCATACTATTATAGGGCTAGTGAGTACAGCATCGCAGAAACGTACGAGCACAGAAGTTTAGGGTAGGCCTATAGTGAGAGTGATCCTTCGGCTCGGCAATTCGCCATTTTTCAATTCAGCGATCCTGTCGGATTAAAGTTCGATTGGAAACGCTGCTCCGAGTTGTCTCGTAAAACTACAAACTAATATCAAGCTAATATTTACAACTCAAGAATTAGTCAAGTTCAAGTTGGCGATTGTTGGCGAATGGCGATTGTGCCAAATAAATAAAAAGTAAATAAAAGAAAACTGTTGCAAGCTGATGGTAATAATCGTAATCAGTTATAATCAGTCAGTAATTGCAACATCGGAATCACAAACCAACATCGCAACACTGGAATCACAAAAGATGAAAAACTGTAAGATGCATGCCGGGTGGAGAACCCTGTCTGTCGTGAGTTAGACGTGACGTCACAATGGTGAACAACCGATCAGCTATAACGGACGACTCAGACCGTGTTCGTATTCTTCCGTGGGGTTCTACTACTGCGATATAGCTATCTGTACAGATAACAAAATCATGATGTTCAGTGTAGCTCTCGGTGTAGCTCCTTCGCCGCTCGTTTGCGTAGGGTCAGAATATATTAGACTTCGCATGGTCGTCTTACAGAGATAGCTAGACGGAGTTTTTGTTAGATTATCTGTTCTTGACCACAAGCTCCTCACGCTTAAAGCTCTAAAAGGTAATGGCCCCTTGTGTCAATCCCCCAGTTCACAGCTGATAGCAAAAGACATCACTCCAGAGACATAAATGGCGAAAACCACTAAATCTACCGATTTTTATCGTGTTCTTACGAATTTTACCGACTTACTGGCTGTCCAACCTTCCTGTTAGTTGGCACTTAGTGTAGACCCTTCCCCGGCACCGTCCGAAACCAGTGGTGCCGGCCATGAATTAGGCGATTCATATTTCAACGCTCTATACGCTAATTTGGTATCCGTGGCAACTGGTGTGCAAACTATGAAGAAAGCTGAGTTTGTTTATTTAATAAGCTAACATAATAATCGTCATAATTGCCATCTTCATCTTCTCTGAAACGCAATAGCGATTGAAAGAACGGATGATCGATGATTTTTGTATGGTTGACCCCGGTAAACTACAATAGTATTTTCTCGAGGGGTTACCCACTCCCCGGCGTCTGCTGTACACCCTTTCCCGTAACCAACCAAAATCGTATGTGTCGGCCAGGTGTCGGCTATAAACTAGGCCATTCATCCTTAAAACACTTCTAAAATGATCGAAAATGATTTGTTTGATACTTTGATGTTTTAGCACGTGGTAACTGGTGCCGGCACCGACCGGGCACCGGGCACTTACTGTACAGTGATTATTAAGGAAACAATCACTACCAATTTACTGTTACTTTGATTTTGTTGATGGTGAGGTTGAAAAATACCCTTCGCCAACCGAATCTCCGGGTAAATAGTTAGTTGGGTAAAAAGTCCCGTGGAGGACGGGGAAATACCCTCCGTGTAAACGTAGCTTTAGCAAGCTCTCAGGTCCTTCTTGCCTGACGAGAAGAAACACTTGTTCCGCCTTGCCGCAAATGAAACGGCATTTCCACGAAAATTACAAGGCATTTGAGAGACAAGACCCAAATCGTCTCACATAAATGCCGCTTTTGCCAACCAATCACTCTCGCAAAAAGCAGCTATCAACCAATCAAACCTTCACGCCATCTGTTCCCCAACGCCCAAAAGATCGGCGCCTAAAATATAACAGATGGCACATGTTCTGTCTTCGGGGAAACAGAAGTCCAGTTTCTTGGGTAAAAATATGTAAATATGAGATAAATTTGGATATGAGAAAGGTATTGAAAATATCTTTTACTATCCCACACTGCAAATTTGAGCTTCGGTTTCTGTCTTTTTATGAAAACCATATTGCATGATCGCTACTTCGACGATTTTGTCGATGATGTAATGTAGGTCTTCGCTGATTGGTTGGTTGTCACTTTTCGTGCTGCTGGGAAAGAGGCTGTCAACCCGAACTCGTTCTTCAGAAACATTTTTTGTTGTTTCAGATCCGTATAAACTACCAGTCGAAGGTCTAAGAAAGTGTATTCTATGAAGCATAGTTCATTTGTGTTCGAAGAGTGGCTTGTAATTTTGCTAGTCCAGAGAACTGGATCGTAATAGGTAACTTGTAATTTGTGTAATACCTTTTCTCCAGGAGAGCAGTCTTTTCCCCTTTTGATTGTTTTATATTTCTCCCTTACTTCGTTCTGCTACATCCAGTCATACTGCGGTAGATGTATCTGCTTAACTCCGGACGGTGATTAAGGTGATTTTATGGTGAGTGTTTATTATGAACAATCCACTCTTGCGGCCGACGTTGCCGGTTTTCCGTTTTTTTCTATAATTCATAACTCGTAAAAAATAACAGGTATCAGGTTGAAACTTGGTATACACATTGACATTAGAGTCTAGTTGATAGCACACACACCAAGTTTAGGGGCAATTGGGCCCAGGTTGCCCAGCGACATAAGATCGTAACTTGACAACCGAAATTTCCTGCGCCTAAACACTTTAGGGATAGGGTGGAGTTCCCACCCTCCCCGTTCGCGGGCACCCGGTCCAAATTGCTTAAAGTTTAACTGAAAAGCCAACTTATTTTTGTCTCATTTAGTTGAATACATTGAATTATTCGGATTCTGCAAAGCGATTTTTTTTGTTTTCCACTATCTGCTCTAGTTATGACGTTCAGAATATCTGCAGCCGTCCCCACAGCGAAAATTCTACTATGACGCGGGAAATGTTTATCTCAACACAAACAAGGCTTTTCAATGGGCAGTGGCGATATTGGTGAAGATTGCTTAGTGCCTGAACAAAAAAAAAGTCATAAATCTGTCTTGTAAGGCATACAGCAAATTAGAGGTACCCAGGGGGGCACAAGTATGAAATCTATTGATATCTAGCCTAAAATCAGTCAACTTTCAAGAAAAGGACCCACCCACCCCTTACCATAGGGTACAAAATCCCGATTCAGTTTTAGGACCCCCCACCCCCCTCAGAAAAAATCCGTATTTTTACTTAACAACCACCCACCCCACCCCCTCATCCAGATTAAAAAAAAGAAGAAAGGTGTCAAAATGTGCAGAATGATGACTTGGATATATTTTTCTACCATATCATGCCGAAATTTCATTTTTTTTGGACGTTCCCAGCCAGAATGTAAGTAAAAATTGTCGACAATTGTGGTAGCACAAAGAAAAATCGAAATAAGCGCAAGCGACAACACTGTAAGCCTTGAATTCGTACTGTCACGAATTTCAGACGCGATCGAGGGTGTCTACCATGCCAGGTCCTACTCGGTTGATGACTATCATCTATCCTACCTAGTTCTCAGACTTGGGGGTCCTGTTCTTCTTCGGATTTTGCAGAACAGAGGACTTCCTTGCGTAAGCGCGACCCGATCTCATGCAAAGGGATCTGAAATAACACGGCGCGTGACGCCTAACTGTCTTGGAGATGCAAAAGCGCTTGTGGGAAACAACGTCACTGCCATCCTCCATCATATTGAGCAGGTATCACAGACGACCATACTTTCACTGAAAGTCGATGGCATTCATATTGAACGAAAACTGTGCTACTACTCACCCGAAGGAACAGTTTTGGGACTGTGTACACACGAAAGAGGTTGTCAGAATCAAGGATATCGATGATGCGAGACTACTTCAGCAGAATCTCTCCACACAAACACTGCACTTAGCTAGAGAATGTCTTGTATTCTACCTTTGCTTCCTGAAATCCGACGGAAAAGTTGATGGCTTTCCTTATCTTTCACTTCCATCGTGCTCCTCTAAAACCAGTGAGGTGCAGAAACTTGTATTGGAGACAACGTTTGCCAAGATACATTGTTGTATGAAAGGCAAAAAGTTTGTATTCTTGAATGTTGCAACCGACGGAGAAAACGAACGTCGAACTCTCCTAAGCAGAATGGTAGAGGATGGGCGCAAAAGAATAGCCATTGACGGGCTAGGATCGACACCGTTTGAGTTCTCAGTTGGTTCTTTCCAACACTTCACTGTGAACTACGACGACAAGCATATGGGAAAACGCTTTCGTAACGCCTCTGTTCCAAGATGGGTGTCCAGATAGGTGGCACGGTTTTCAACGGAACTACATGCATGAAAATACTGAAGTGCGCCTACCCATCTGAGAACTTGGATTCGCTCATCAACACCACTGACAAACAGAACGTGCCTGTCGTCACCAAGTTGCTGCGATTGATTGAGACATCATCATCGTTGCCAAGGTCTTCCTTACCCGTGCTTCTTTCGAACGAGTATGACGATTTTCAACTTTTCGGAAGAATTGCCCAAGCCTTAAGAATACCATACAGTGGCGTCCAACTTGGACTTGAAGAGATCCTCCTAGCATCAGCAGAACTTGCTTACCTTTTACAAGCATGCTACGCTCTTTCTGGCACGGCATTCTTGCAAGCTCAGCTCAACCACGACCTGCAACGAAGTATACAAGATAGAACTGTTACGGTCGTGAAGTTTCAGAAGTATGCGCCGGGGTCTTTCTATTACCCTCATCAGGCCGGGTCTGACTTTGTGGAGCGAGAGTTTGCAACGGTCCGGACACTTACTCACGACTCGAACTGCGACGCTCAACAATTGGAATCTCGTCTTTCGCAATCATCCACCTTGAGAAGCTTAATCACTGAGCATGGTTGGAACTAGGGGCAAAGGTCGAGACTGAACGCAGAGGATTCTATCGATTTTTCCAGTATCGAAGACTGGACTGGTAACTACGCACCGATGTCTGTAGACGTTAGCGGATTTGGAAGTTGGGAGAGCTCGGCGCGATGACCATTTTGGAAAAGACCAGCTGGTTTGACAAAATCTTGGTATCCTTAAGCTTCCTTAAACCCAGCGGTAAACTAGTCGGAGTTTCGTCCTCACTGAGACCGAACACGACTCCGATGGAGATTATCGATGATTCAGATGCAGACGATTTTGACCCTGACCAAGATATTTCTCTCGCTACCAGTGACACGATCGAAAGTATCATTGCAACTCACATCATTGATGGTTCAGCACCAAATCCGTGGATATTAGTCGACAACAAGCTTGTACATGTGGCCTCTGTGCTCAAAGAAATGAATGCTTCCATTGGGCAGCCTCTCTCCACAGACAGTCTTAAACGTGTTAAAGGCTTTTCACGTCCCGATGAACCGGCGACCTGCTTTTCAGCTGAGCTTTTCAGTGAGCATCCAGATGACGCAGAAACGCTACTAGAAGGTGACACCGTCATAACCGCTATTCAAGTAGAGACTTACATTTAATTGCTTACATGCGAGATTTCCGCTATTCATCAAAGCCAGGAAGAAGAGACATCCTTTGACCTAACGTCATGTCATCTTGCTCCCACGTCTGGTTTATCCGATGAATTTCCACAAGAGGAGTACTTAGCGTGGACTGGACGAAGTCTGTGTTCCCTACAACTGAAAGGCGTTCAGAACTTTCAGCCGATTTCTCCTGAGGTTCGAGTAACTGACCAGGGAGTAGTCCACCTGTACTCAGTGAGATATCTTATTGGATCATTCCGTCACTTGTCAGAAAGCACAAAAGTGGTCGGCAATCACTTCTGTCGGTCGAGGCAACTTCTTGAAAAACCGTGTTTTCCAATCCATGGAAAATTGGTCACCCGTGTCGTCACGGAAGTTCCAGCTCTACCTACCATCGGTGACGACGAGTGGTCGTGTCTCATTTGCAGCAAAACTATAAAAAAAGATGATATGCGCCGTCACGTCAGCTGGCACATCGTATAAGGAGGACATTCCCGAACGCTGCTGTGGTTTCTGCGGAACAACTGAAGGTGAGTCCGTTGCCGAGAGTTTCCTAGTAAAGCCTTTATGTTCAGTATCAGTTTGCCAGTTTTTGTTGTTTTCAACCCATACTTTTAAACAGACCTCGTTTCTGTGGAGTTTTATATGAATATTGGTCTAACGTTGAGTTAAGTCTTGTCTTGATCAGAACAAAATGAGTGCGATTGTGACATGTAAATGAAGAATGCTGGAGGAGTTCACATTTGCATGCAGTACACAGCTTAAAACGTTAGCTCCTTTTAGTCTCGAAATCCTCAGAGATTGTACGTTTTCGTTTTCTTCGTTTATACTCGTTTTTTCCGTGCCCAAGGTCCTTTCTTTTTTTTTTGATGTGACATGCAAAGTTGCGATTGCTGTCCATGGAAAAGGCAAGGCCACTTACGACCGCATTGAGTCGGACTGCACTCACTACTACAAATTCAAGCTGAAGTCTGCAAGGGCTGGGAAAAACGGCAATTACCCCCTGAGATGTCATGACTGCCTGCCCGAAAATAACAGTGTAGGGATACCGTTAGCTCCTGCAGTGTGGCGTTACGGACTGAAAAGACACTACGAGTTAGCACATAGAACAGCCATAATCCCTGAGGATGCAGGACCGACCGAAAAGGAAAGAGGTGAAATAATAAAAATGAAGAAGTAGAAAAACACATTATGTGTTGTGATTAATTGATAGAGGACTAGCCTCATCCATATCTGATCACTTATCTGTGATTTAAGCGGTGATTTTGTTCCTATAATGAAAATGAAGATACTTTTTATACTATGTTTGGAAAAAAAGAAAAAAGCATTGGATGGTCTATTTGTAAACTAATCCAGTTTTAACTTAGTGCGGTAGAAAATTTTGTCCTAAGAAGTGTGTAAGGCAATCTACTGAACGTAACAATCGGAAACAACATCTCAGTTGTAGTTCTTCCCTGCCTAAATACGAGGACATACTCCCCGAATGTGTCCCTATACTGTACTCGAAATAGGGCTGCTATTGCCTGCTATTGTCAATATTAGTAATTTTTAATATCCCGTGACCTTTACACTCCTTCCTCCTTCTGTACGCGCAACGAAGCTTCGATGTGGGCTTAAAACCATCTCGACGACTGTTTTTGTGTGGTGAGCTATCGAATGATATATTACTCGCCTCAAAATAAAATAAAATCGACAAACCACCCACCCTATTTTCAAGGTATAAAATCCCGATTTTCGTAAATTTGAAGGGACCCACCTGGATTAAATCCGGACTTTTCGGACCAAACCACCCACCCCCACCCGGCTAGATGTCATAGATTTTAATACCTGTGCCCCCCTGGAGGTACCACTAATCACACGAAAATTCCAACACTTGGCAACACTGGTCTTAAGGAAGCATAATATGATTTGAACTTAAGTGACCTTTTATGTCTTCGATAGGCATGATAATGAGGCCTGTGCTAGGCAGACTGTAGCATAAGTGCATCTGTGAATATTGTGCTTGTTGCTTACAAACAATTCCTGAACATTTCCAAGGTATTTTGCGACTTATTTTGTTTGAAACGTCAGTTCCACGTCGCTTTTTGTATTTTCGCCACTGCTGGCCGGAGAAATCATCCGGCAGTGTTGTGACCGATCAAGGTTTAGCAATAAATCTCAGCGAAAAAAAAAATGCGGGCTACACTAGTGAAATGCGAGCTGTTGTGCTTCACAGTAAATCGGCTCGACGTTTTACCTATTGAAAAACTCAAAGATCTCGTAAAGAGTTTTTACTCAGCGGACGAGATTATTGAGGCGAAGACTATTCTTTTGGGAGATTGCGATGGTGATAATGTGACTCGAGAGTACAAGACTGTGAGAAAAGGTGACGACCGTCACTTGCGTTGTCTTAACGATATTATTGGCATCTTGCATGAAGTCGAACGGGACGAGCTGCCTACTTATGTAGCCGCTGATCTGGCCCGAATCCCTCCCGTCCTTCCGGACCATATTGACGCAGCTGCTCTGCTTGTTGATATGCGGAAATTGAAACTGGAGGTTGACAGTCTGAAATCTCGAGTTGGCCAGGTTGAGTCAAGGGAAGTGTCTAGCTATGTATTCCAGACACACGATAGTGGAACTGCACTCTCCCAACCTCTGTACTCGAGTGTCGCTTCATCAGCGGCATCTACTGTCCCTAAGGTTGCGACGACCAGTGCGTCATCTATGCTGCTGGGCAATCAACAGCCGGCTCTTGTACCCACGCTGCCTAGTGGCTCAAATAGTGTTACCACTGACGCGGTTGAAAATCTCGGTAGTTGGCAGCAAGTGCGTGGTAATCGTCATAAAAAGAAAGGACATGCAAAAATCGACGGTACAGCCAAACGCAAAGCTCAAGGCATTCTAGGTAAGGGGAATACCGGTTTGATCAACTCGGTAACTCATAAACTTCAATACTTTGCCACGAGATTCACACCGAATGTCACCGCGACCAATGTTAGTGACTTTCTTCTTTCGAAAAATGTAGTTGCAGAAATAACGCAGCTAAAGACGAAACATGCCGCGTATGCCTCCTTCAAAGTTGTGGCAGACGTTACAACAAAGGAGCTAATCGAAAACCCCGATGTATGGCCGGCCGGCATTCTTGTCAGACGTTTCTGGTCTAATCGTAGGCCTGCGGCTGTAACTCTTTCCAATCAATGATGACTTTACGAATAACTACTTACAATTGCAAGAACATTAAGACTTCTTCACCGGCTGTAAGAAGTTTGTGCGATAATTCTGATGTTGTACTTCTCCAAGAAACATGGCTGTCAAAATCGGACCTAGCTTTTCTATCGTCGTTGCATAGTGAGTTTTATGCCGCCGGCACTTATGCTTTCGATACGTCTGACTCGATTCTTGTGGGGCGCCCTCACGGCGGAACTGCTATCTTATGGAGAAAGAAGTTTGGTGTTAAGTGCAAGATAATTGACTTTGATGATAGCCGAATTCAAGCACTTGCATTTGATGCCGGGGTTCACAAATACCTCATAATTAACATTTACATGCCAGTATGCAACGCTGATAATTTTGAGGAGTTCTCTGCCTATCTGGGACTGATATGGGAACGTTGTGAAACTTTTGAGAGCAGCTACGTTCTAGCCCTTGGCGACTTCAATGCTTCTCAAACAAACAGTTTTGGAAGTGAGCTGCGCGACTTCTGTCGTGATTCTGGTCTAAAGCTTTATGACATGGATTTGCTACCGAATGACAGCTACACATACTTCAACTCAGTTCAAAGTACGTCTTGGGTGGATCACTGTCTAATGACTTCAGCTGTGGCTGAAAAGACTCGTAGCATTCGTGTCCGCTATGACGTGCTAGCTTCTGACCACCACCCCATTGAGCTCGTACTAAACGTTACTGGAGGAGTTACGAGCACTGTGCAAGTTTGTGAAGTACCCCCACCGAAGAAGTCAGCCCCTAAATGGACTGACATGTCTGTGAGGCAGGCCTATCACTCTCTATCAGAAAGATTACTATCTGATATCAGTATTCCCCAGGATGCAGTTGAGTGCCAGGAAGTTCACTGCAGCAGTACAAATCATCGGGCCCAGGTAAATAGCCTATATGATCAAATCGTGTCGTCACTCTCGATTGCTGCAGAAGGCGTTTGCAGTTCTGTGGCGTCAAATAGAGGGTACAAAACTGTCCCGGGTTGGAATTCTGAAGTAAAATTAGTGCACGCTGAATACCGTTCCACTTACCTATTGTGGCGAGCAGCTGGTAAACCGAACATCGGCAGTTTATACAGTAGTATGTTAGTGAAACGCAAAGAATTTCGGTCTGCTTTGCAACGGTGTAAATCTTCTCGGCAGAAGCACATCGCGGACAAGATGGCTGAAGCTTACCTAGGTGATCGTAAGAATCTGTGGTCGACCTTTAGAACCGTCAATAGTGTACCGAATGCGCTAGTGTCTACTTTGGATGGCCAGGTTGGTGAGTCCAACATAGTAGAAAGATGGCGTTCCCACTTCAGTGATTTGCTCAATTCAGTCCCCAGTGATTCGCATTCGCCTAGCTGTGCTAATGACTGTGACTGCGAAGTTAATAGAATTAGTTTTACGAGCAATGATATTGATGAAGTGATTACGAAGGAACTGAAAGCGAACAAAGCAGCCGGCGATGACGGTCTGTCTGCCGAGCATGTGAAGTATAGTAACCGGCAGCGCCTGTGCGCTTTACTGTCAGTATACTTTACCTGCGCATTCGCTCACAGTTGTCTTTCGCCAGATTTGATGAAGGTTACGATCATACCTCTGTTAAAGAACAAGTGCGGGGACCTTACAAGTATTGATAATTACCGCCCTATTGCTGTTACAACTGTTTTTTCGAAGCTGCTTGAGCATTTGTTGTTGAAACATTCTATTGATTTTTTAAAGACATCGTTTAATCAGTTTGGTTTTAAACAGCAGCATGGGACCGATTTTTGTATCTTTTCATTTAAGCAAACTGTGTCTTACTATCTGGGGCTTGGAAGTCCTGTTTTCACTTGTTTTTTAGATATACGTAAAGCTTTTGACCGTGTTAACCACGAGTTGTTGTTTGAAAAGCTACGAACACGGGGTATGCCAAAGCTGCTGGTTGATTTCCTTTCAAATTGGTATGTTCAACAGGAGTTTCGTGTGAAGTGGGGGTCAAAACTGTCTGCTCCTTTTCATGTTGCTAATGGAATTAAACAAGGGGGAATTATTTCACCTCTTTTATTTAATGTTTTTATAGATGACCTTTGTAAACAATTAATGGAGAGCCGTGTAGGCTGTAACATCTCTGGTGTGTTTTTGAATTCTATAGCTTATGCTGACGACATGGTTCTAATGGCGCCGTCGGCGAATGCTTTAAATCTCCTGTTGAAGATTTGCGCAAATTATGCAGCGTCGCACGACATTATTTTCAATTCTGCGAAGTGTAATTACATGATTTTTATCCCGAAACATTTTAAATCGCTGATATTTCCGGCTATTCGACTTGGTGATTTTGTTTTGAAGAGGGTACATAAAGTGAAGTACTTAGGTTATTTTTTAGACGATGACCTGTATGACGATTCAGCAATCTCGAGTCAGTATCGGGGTCTCTGCGCGCGTGCGAACCACTTAATTCGTAATTTTAAATTTTGTACTGTGTCGGTGAGAATTCTTTTATTTAAGACGTATTGCACGCAACTATATTGTCTCCCACTTTTTGATAATTATCTTGAGACGACGATACGTAAATTGAAAGTTTGTTTTAACAATGCATTCCGCCATCTTTTTTCATACAATCGACGTTACTCTGCTAGTCAAATGTTCTTAGAAAATGAAATTGAATCTTTTGATGTTATGAGACGGAAAGCGTTAATTAGTTTTGTTGCAAGGATAGAAGCCTCCGAAAACCCACTCTTAAAGGCAATTCGCGAGAATGCAGAGTGCCGTTCCGGCCATTTCTATCGCCTTTTCCGTCGACTGTGCTTTTGCCCCGAGCCACCGAATGGTTGATATGATTGTATATATTTAGTTTAGAATAGTCCTGTTTTAGTGTAATATGTGATGTGTAATATCACGAAATAAATAAATTGATTGATTGATTGATTGACTATTTGAAAATCGATTATTCCTGAATAGCGGAACAACCAAGTAACGCATTTTCAGGGGGTCTTCAAGCCAGTTTAAGTGAATAAATGATGGGTAACTAGATTGTCCTATCCCAGTCCTTTTCGGTTAAACTTTAAAGACTTAAAATCATAACTTGACCACGGCTGGAGTTAGGACGATGAAGTGTCCTGCATTCATAGGGTCATAGGATTGAGACGACGATTTTGGAGCTGCAACTCCCCCACTCACCCTCCCCGTCCATTGGCAACTGGGCCCACATTAGACCCCCTCCCCCACACAGAACCCCCTCCCCCAGCCCCGTCAGGTTCAGGGGCCATTGGTCTCAATTCGTCGCCCAGACTGCCCGCACACAGGATGTAGAACCCTTTTTTTGAAGTTTTGCCCCCCCCCCCCACCATTTCTTGGGCAACGGAGATCACATTTTCCGATAAATAATTCCACAACTTGGCAATTCCGGTTTGGGTTACGACGACATACTTGTGGTGCCAACCGAGGGGTTATCCACTCCCCGGCACCTGATGTACACCCTCTCCCGGCACCGGTCGGCACCAGCCGAGATAGGCGGTGGCGGCACCGGTGCTGACAATAAATTATCTTTCAAACGCTTCGAAAAATGCTTGTTTTGATGTTTTAACACGTGACAACCGGTGCCGGCTTGTTTCAGCCGGTGCCGGCAACGACCGGGCGTCGCGGCACCGGGCTCTTGCTGTACACTAAAATCGAGAGTGGGCACCCCCTCGGTGCCAACTTAACTAGTGCTGATTACAGAAGTCCCGCGGGTGCCATCACCTCCCTCTACTTGGTTCATGAGCGACTAGGCCCAAGTTTCCCCCTAACAGAATCCAACCGAATGAGTTTTGGAAATATTAAAATAACAAGACCAAAGGTTTCGATGGGATCCCAAAAATTTAATATTTGACACAGACAACTACGTCTTCTCTACGCCAGATCCAGTCTTCGCCAGGCTAATCATCTGAGAAGATTAAGTTCAGATATACCTGTATAAGCCATATTTATTTTGACGATACTGATCGAAACTTCCTGCTTTACTTCTGCCGAATTTCCCTTTTCGGCCGAATTCCGAGCGAACTACTTGTCCAGCCAAAAAAAGATAGTTCAGAAACGAATTCAGCGCATCTCCTTATCCCTATAAAGAACGTCTAATCAACTTCAAATAAAACTTTAACTTATAAAAAAAAATCCGGTTTCAACCGGATTTCGGACGAACTATATGTCCGGGTAAAAAATGATTGTCATATACAGATTCAGCGTATCTTCTTACCCTCAAATCTATCATCTAATCAACTTCAAATACAAATTTTACTTTTAACAAATTTTCCGGTTTCGGACGAATTCCGGGCGAAGTACTTGTCCGGCGAGAAAATGGTTTTCACCATCGTGTTCAGCATGTCTTCTTACCCCTAAATCGAACATCTAATCAACTTCAAATAAAAGTTTTACTTTTAACAAACTTTCCGGTTTTGGCCGGATTCCGGGCTAACTACTTGTCCGGCGAGAAAATGGTTTTCACCATCGTGTTCAGCATGTCTTCTTACCCCTAAATCGAACATCTAATCAACTTCAAATAAAACTTTTGCTTTGAACAAATTTTCCGGTTTTGGCCGGATTCCGGGCTAACTACTTGTCCGGCGAGAAAATGGTTTTCACCATCGTGTTCAGCATGTCTTCTTACCCCTAAATCGAACATCTAATCAACTTCAAATAAAACTTTTGCTTTGAACAAATTTTCCGGTTTTGGCCGGATTCCGGGCGAACTATTGGTCCGGCGAGAAAATGGTTTTCACCATCGTGTTCAGCATGTCTTCTTACCCCATAATCGACTATCACATTAGCTGTTTCAAAATATTTTGTTTGCCCCTTAATTTGAAACCCCTCCCCCACCCTTAAATATAGAGCTACAGAGCCCATCTTCGAACTTGACTTGTACTTTGACCCAAAGGATCCTCCCACCAAGTTTCATCAAAATATCTCAATCCCTTCGAGAGTTATCGTGCGTACAGACGGACAGACGGACGGACGGACGGACGGACGGACGGACGGACGGACGGACGGACGGACGGACGGACGGACGGACAACTTTTGCGATGTCATAGGTATCCGTCACTAACGTTTTGGGATCCCAAAAAGAGCGCAAGGCCAAACCGTCCGGACTGATACGGTAAGGTCCAACGAAGCATACTTCTTTCTGTATCGTATTAAAATCAATATAGATCGGACACTCGAATTTTGCACAGATTTTGGAAACCACGATCTGTCTTGTGACTTGGGGCATTGATGGGAGGGTATAACACAGTAAAAAATTATTGTCGAACAAGTAATATACGCATGACTTTTAGTACTTATTTAAATGTTTGATTGTAAATATGTTTACTGCTTGACCGTAACCCACTTATCGGCTGTGACAGGCTTCGGTTGAAGGATAAAAATTTGTGTCAACATCTTTTTCCGAATTCGGCTTTAGATAAAGAAAAAAAAAACACATTTGAAATTCATTGCAGCGTGTTGGAATGGAAACTGATGTCTTATTTGTTAAAGTTTAACTGAAAAGCCAACTTATTTTTCTATCATTTGGAATATACTGAATCAGTTGGGTTCCGCTAACGGATTTTTTTTATTTTCCACTGTCTGCTCTAGTAGGGACGTTCACAATATCTACGGCCGTTCCCACAGCGCAAATTCTACTATGACCCGGAAAATTCGAATCGCAACACAAACTCGGCTTTTCAGTCGGCAATGATGAGCGTGGTGAAGACTGCTTAGTGCCTGAACAAAGATTTTTCATAATTTTTTGTTCGTCAAGCATACAATACATTGAGGAGCACATAGAGGTAGGCTACAGCAAATCCGACAGGGAAGTCCGCTGTTCGAAAATCGATTATTCGTGAATAGTGGAGCAACGACGAACGCATTTTCTTCAGGTCTTCAAGCCTCTTTAAGTGAACAAGTGATTGGCAACTTGATTGTCACATTTCAGCCCTTTTCGGTTAAACTTTAAACTTACTACCTTTGTTTTGCAGGGTGAGATATGGAGTCGGTCGATGCAAAAGCAGCTAAGACGGGTGGTAAAGCGAACGGTGCTCCGAGTGTCTGCCGAACTCTCGTCATCCACGAATTACGCGACTATGAACTAAAGTGCAATCAGTGGAGAGAAGAAAACATTTTTAGCGACCTGACAGTAATCGTCAAAAACGAGCATTTTTTCGTCCATAAAGTTGTTCTGTGTTCAAAGGCTCGTGTGTTCGAGACAATGCTACGGAGTGGGATGAAGGAGTCCATAACAAACAAAGTTCTTCTAAATGACATCGATGTAGAAGTTTTCAGGGTGTTCCTTGATTACGTTTATACGGGGAAACTTTCCGTGAGTGAGAATGTAGCAGTACCGCTGATCAAGGCTGCCCATTTGTATGGAGCAGATACTCTAGTCCAAGCCCTTGGCAAAGTTCTTGCAGACTCAGTGGCGGAAGAGAACTGCGTATCCTTGTGGCTGCTTGGTGAGCAGCTACAGATTCTAGCTTTGGTCGATTGCTGTATAAAGTTCGCGACAGTTAATTTCGAATGCATAGAGGATATAGATCGTATACCCTGCCACTTTCTAGAGTCTTTAAAAAAGAAAGGGGTCACCGATACGATGTTTGCTGTTCTCTTCCTGAAGTGGGTTGACACAAAGAAACCTGTGGAAGACCGTGTAACTCTTTTGAAGCTTATTGACCTACGGCGTGTTGGTGCTGATGTTGGAAAGACGTTAACAACCAACGAAAGTCTGGTGATGGAAGAGAAGGCTCTCTTGCCGAGTAGTCTTACTGAGCTCTTCTTCAACCTAAGGTTGTCGACACAGAGGAAGATCTCTCTGACAAGTCTGAAAATTCGTAAGAGTAAAGGAAGTATGCAAGACACGTGGAAATCGGATTATGAATATGTAGCCCGTTCTGTGACAGAACTGATGGAAAGTGGAGTTATTGTTGACATGCGACCATTTTCTCATTACCATTGGCAGATGAAAAATGTGAAATGGTCGAATGACGGTGATACAGCTAAGCCAGAGGTCCTGTTTCTTGCGAGTTTTAGCTCGTGTTTGGATCATTTGGCTACCTTCCTGGTTGTTCGCAAAATACAACCAGATCAAACGCAGAGCGGATATTTTCCTTGGAAAATAGAGTCTTGCCGGATCAAATGGTTAGGAAAAGATGGTCAAGAAACTCAGTTCCGCTGGGTCAAATGGTTAGAAGACAGCGGTCAAGACTCTAATTTCACCATGGTTCGTACCATGGTGGACGAGAAGCTTGACATAGTCGCTCACGCTACATTCAGATATTCATGGAGCGTGTTTGTGCCTGCTACATTTTGTCTCGAAATGATTTTTGAACAAGAAGAGACAGAGGGATAAATCCATCAAATCTGGTATATATGCTTGTTGTGTTTGCCTGCTACATTATTTCTTGAAATGTTTTTTAAACGAAGAGACAGAGGAAAAAATCCATCATATCTGGTTTGTCTGTTTGTTATTAAATTATCTGATACAAAAGATCAAAATCTGTATTTTTCTGTGCTCCAGAAAGGAATGAGAGATATCACATTGGCTCTTCGTGGATATTCTGACGCTAGAGTTCGCACAAAAAAAGACATAGGAAGACCCAGGACCGTATCCAGGAATTTATTTCGGAGGGGGTTTTACTCGCCGGTTGGACCTAGTCCGTACCAAAATGTTCAAGAAAGATGTGGATCAGAGGTTAAAGCCCTTAAAAACGGTTATTTTTGGATGTTTCGGAGGGGGTTAGAACCCCCTACCCCCCCCTGGATACGACCCTGAGAAGACCGTGCTGAGGTAAATATTCCTTGAGCCCAAGCTGACTTAAAGCAGGGACCCATAAATTTCCTTTAAAGGAAATTTATGGGTCCCTGCTTAAAGTCATAGCCTATATTCATATAATATATAAAATCGGATTCGTCAGCTGTAGTGCTTATGTAGCGATATTTCGGCCCTTCTTGGCAAGGGTCCTCTTCAGGCTGAGGTAAAAGCACGTAAAGTGCGAGACAGCCTGTATCCCAGTAAACTTTGATTTTTACTATCTGTTAGTCTATTTTATCAATTCAAAGTATGCTACATTAGGTCGGAAAAAAAAATGAAATAATAAATGAAATTAAAGCTGTTCAGCGTCTGGGCCTCGAATTTCTGCTCCAGACAATCAAGTCCTCAAGGAATTCCGGTATTAGCCAGGTAACCGTACAATAGGCACGTAGTGTTGTCTTGCAGTCTTCTTGTCCGGAATCTAAACAACAAAAGAGCGAGACCA
The DNA here is from genome assembly GCA_023053555.1 of Branchinecta lindahli. Lineage (NCBI taxonomy): Eukaryota > Metazoa > Arthropoda > Branchiopoda > Anostraca > Branchinectidae > Branchinecta > Branchinecta lindahli. Next base: position 11,647,853 of record JAKZAO010000010.1, read on the forward strand.
CTGACCTTTATAGCACTTGCAGCCTCTGGCTCAGGTGCCATATACAGACTATAATTCCGAATGTCGGTCAGGCGGTCGGTCCCACGATTCCATATACGAAACTTGACAGGCGTATCAGGGAGCGGATTCAACAAACTTGGAAACAGTCAGTTTCCCGGTCTGATATTATTCTTTCTTGATGTTTAGCTATGGGTAGTACTAGTGTTTCTGTTTGGTGTTTGTGAGTTGGGACTTTAGTTGGCGAAGTTCAAATTTTAACCGGGACTGAAAACAAAAGCCAGTTACTAATCAAATCATCATTTTGACAGATTTGAGAAGTGAATTTTATTGGCCCTTCTTGGCAAGAGTCCTCTTCTGGCTAAAAGCCGCTGAAGTTGGAAACCATAAGTTTGTTTTTCAGCTGACGTATCCGTTTTTGGGATCCCAAAACGTTAGTGACGGATACCTATGACATCGCAAAAGTTGTCCGTCTGTCCGTCCGTCCGTCCGTCCGTCCGTCTGTGAGCACGATAACTCTCGAAGAGAAAGAGGTATCTTGATGAAACTTGGTGTGAGGATTCTTTGGGTCAAGAGTAAGGTCGAGTTCGTAGATGGGCTCTGTAACCCTACATTTAGGGGTGGGGGAGGGGGCTTAAATTGAGGGGCGAACAAAATATTTTGAAACAGCTAATGTGATAGTCGATTATGGGGTAAGAAGACACGCTGAACACGAATATGAAAACCATTTTCTCGCCGGACAAGTAGTTCGCCCGGAGTCCGGCCAAAACCGGAAAGTTTGTTAAAAGTATAAGTTTTATTTGAAGTTGATTAAATGTTCGATTTGGAGGTAAGAAGACATGCTGAACACGATGGTGTAAACTATTTTCTCGCCGGACAAGTAGTTAGCCCGGAATCCAGCCAAAACCGGAAAATTTGTTAAAAGCAAAAGTTTTATTTGAAGTTGATAGAAGTTGATTAGATGTTCGATTTGGGGGTAAGAAGACATGCTGAACACGATGGTGAAGACCATTTTCTCGTTGGTCAAGTAGTTAGCCCGGAATCCGGCCGAAACCGGAAAGTTTGCTAAAAGTAAAATTTGTGTCTGAAGTTGATTAGATGACAGATTTAAGTGTAAGAAGAGACGCTGAATCTGTATATGACAATCATTTTTTACCTGGACATATAGTTCGTGTGGAATCCGGTTGAAACCGGATTTCTTGTAATAAAAATTTATTAAAGTTTTATTTGAAGTTGTTTAGATGTTCTTTATATAGGGATAAGGGGATACGCTGACTTCGTTTCCGAACTACCTTTTTTTGGCTGGACAAGTGGTTCGTTCGGAATTCGGCCGAAACCGGAAATTTGGCAGAAGTAAAGCAGGAAGTTTCGATCAGTATCGTCAAAATAGATATGGTTTATACAGGTATATCTGAACTTGATTTTCTCGGATGATTAGCCTGGCTAAGACTGGATCTGGCGAAGACAATTAAGACCTAGTTGTCCGGGTCAAATATAAAATTTTTGGGATCCCATCGAAACCTTTGGTCTTGTTCAGATATGATTCGCAGTCAGCTTGGGCTGACCAGACCAGATACCAGGAATGTTGTGCATGAACTTTCTCCGCAGTCATTATCCAAGACAAGCACCCATGCCCATGCCCATCACAACCTTTTCCTGCCTTACGGGGGAAAAAGTCACACCTGTCGGGGATTTTTTTTTCGTTTTTAAATGGAATAACCGAACTCTGGGGGACAAACTACCATGGATATGACGAGTTCCAGACTACCCGGAGGCAGAAAGACTGTAACTAAATCAGTTTTCCGAATTCACGTTAGGCCCAAGTCCAGAAGTCGGATTCGGAACTAGCCTCCCTGCCGTGACTCGAAAGTCACGGCAGGAAAGTGAACACTGCCTGGCATGACACGTTTTTCACACTATTGGTTGGTTACTTACGAACTAGTGAAGCTACATTTTTTTTTTACTTCAGATGATACTGAGGGTCCGATTGACCCGGTAAAATGTATTTATGTGTTGAAGTCGCAAAAAAACGTAGGATAATCGTCGGCATGAAAGGGTCAATAAAACCAGACGCCATCCTTTTCTAAATACTTCGAGCCCGTACCATCAAAGAAGGGCAACCGTTTTCCAGCAAAGATTGTCGAGGGATTGCCCACTCCCCGGTTCCTCTTGTGCATCCTTTCCCGGCACCAGCCGAAATCAGCGGTGCCGGGCTGCCGGCCATAAATAAGCGATTCCCCTTCAAAAATGCTGATTCTGACCGGGCACTGCAGCAATTAGTGTACACTAAAATCGGAAACGGGCAACCTCTTTCACATTAAATCAACCAACCAATAATCGCAAACAACGAGTCAAAGGCCATGCGCCATCTGTTGCTCAGCTTGAACGGACAGACTCACTACTAGATGGCTCGTGTGCATCTTTAGTGAACCAAACCAACAGAATTTAATTTTTCTTTTCTTAGTTATTTGTACACGTGAAATGAGGGTTGGAACAAAGGTACCTACCCACACTGTAAATAAAAGATTCGATTTCCCTTTCTATGAAAAACCATCTCACATGTACGCGACTGTCATATTTTGTCTCAGTAACGTAATGCAATGAACCCTGCTTCCCAGCGTCGTCGCTGATTGGTTGGTTGTGTGGGTGAAGGAGAGGGTTCTCAACTCGACAATACTGAAGACTCGAGAAATAAGAAACCTTGTTTGTTGATACAACGATTGGACCTAGTGAATTGACAGAGCATTGATCGTGATTTTGTAAGTTGTGTGAAGTATTGTGTAAAGTAAGTTGTGTTGGGTGGTAGATAGTAATAGATGATTTGATTTTGATTAAGACTAAAGGACACGAATAAGTTGCCCGCAACTTATTCGTAAGTAAGGGCTTGTCAGTGCGTTGCCTCTGGGAGAGCGTCCCCTTTATTTCAGGTACCGTCTAGAATTAGTTTAGAATTAGGGAACTGATTATTTATTATTTCAAGTCTCTAATTTTCGAGCAAAGTTTCATCGTCCTAGCGCATCTGGAAGTACATTAACTTACTATAACCGGAATTCCGGATCCATAACTACCCACAGTACCTGAATCCGGTACGGTTCTGTCACTGTCACTGAGGCACATAGGGCTTGTGCTTGTTCTTTCTACCAAGTTTTATTCCGATCGTTCCAGTCCAAGCGTGTCACGAAGTTTCAGGTTCACCCCTCCGACCCCCCAACCATCATAGAATCCGGTCCGGACTCGAAACGGGACATCCGAGACAGGTGGTCTTTCTACATATCAAGTTTCATTATGATCCGAACACCCGTTCGGAAGTTATATATACCTCAATATTCCGGATTCCCGCTCCCTCCACTCCAAGTGGAGTGCCTGCCAAGTTTCATTGCCTGCCAAGTTTCATTGTCCTAGCCTACCTGGAAGTAACTTAACTCCGTGTAATCGGAATTCCGGAATCCCCCTCCAACTCCCCCACAGTGACCGACCGACCGACGGAAAAGTGGTCGGTATAATGGCACTTGGCCGGAAGGCAAGTTCCATAAAAGCGTGCTGTTCCAATGTTATTATTTACAAAAATTAAGGAACAAATATGTCGTTTTCGATATCGACCCTTACGTTTCGATATTTGGTTCGCAGTATCTAGGACAATTAAGATGTGTGAAACTTTAGTAGGCTACTTAATTACCAATTATTAAGTTGTTGATTGTATATACCTTTATTACTGCATGACCGTAAACACTCTTAACGGCTGTAACAGGCTTCAGTTTTACGCTAGAAAGTGATTGTATGGTATTTTTATTTAAATTTTCGTCGAATACGGCTTTACCGGGTAGACCATTGGAAGGATCGATTGCAATAGTCGCGTTTTTGCTGATACCATGGTATCTGATACCATGGTCTGAAGTCTTTTTCGCTGTTACCGTGGTATCTGATACCACGGAGAAAAGGCGTTTTTATGGCACTTGCAGCTCCGCTCAAGTGCCATATACCGATCACTTTTCGGTCGGTCGGGCGGGCGGTCCACTGTTTTCGAGTTAGGGTACTTCCAGATGTGCTAGGACGATGAAACTTGGCAGGCATATCAGGGACCCGATATAACTAACCTGGAAATAATCAGTTTCATGATCCGACCATCTGGGGGGGAGTGGTGGGCCTGGGAATCCTGAAAATTAAGTAGTTTTTGTCACACTTTTTCGAGTTGGGGTATTTCCAGATGTGCTAGGACGATGAAATTTGGCAGGCGTATCAGGGACCCGATATAACTAACCTGGAAATAATCAGTTTCACTATCCGACCATCTGGGGGGGAGTGTTGGGCCGGGGAATCCGGAAAATTAAGTAGTTTTTGTCAAACTTTTTTGAGTTTGGGTATTTCCAGATGTGCTAGGACGATGAAACTTGGCAGGAGCATCAGGGACCCGATCCGAATAACCTGGAAATAATCAGTTTCTCAATCCGACCACCTGGGGGGGGGGGTGGAGGGCTGCAGGGGCGTAATTTGCTATAGGGCAGGGGGGGCAACTGCCCCCCCCCAGACCCCAGTCTGCCCCCCCCCCCAGCTTGATGTTTGCCCGTTCGGTCCTTGAGGCTTTTGACCTAATTTTATCGCTTCCTGTGTCGTTTTCGCCTTGGTCGATTAGTAAATTATCTCTTTGTTTCTTTGTTTTTATTACGTTTTTCTTCTTGAAATAAAACTGCTCATTTTCACTTGGTTTTGGAAAATCGGCTCCAACTTTGCCCCTCCCAGGATTTTGACGAAATTACGCCCCTGGAGGGCTGGGGAATCCGGAAAATTGGAGTAGTGTGTAACTTTCGGACGGCTGATCGCATTGGAATGAAACTTAATAACTGAATAAATGGCATACCTCTGATGTCATCGTCCATTTGAAGTCCGGACCGGACTCGACAGCTATGGGGGAGTAGGGGGGGGGGAGACCGGAAATCTCGAGAAACCGTTAGAATGGAGGGATCGCGGTAAAACTTGCTGGGAAGAACAAGCATCTGCTCTAGATAAATCGTTTATACATTTGGACTGGATCCGGACACGGGGGGGGATAGAGGGGAGTTTCCCGGAATTCCGGTAATGGCGGTTTGGGGGATTTTCACGACGAAACTTGGGAGGCGTATCAGGGACCCGATCAAACTGACTTATAAATTAAAAATTACGTGATCCGATAGTCGTGGGGGGAGTAGCGGGAGGGGGAATCCGGAATATTGAGTCATGCGTAACTTTGGAACAGTTGATCGGATTTGAGTGAAATTTGATAATTGAACAGAGGACATGTCTCTGGTGATCTTTGTCATGTCTTGATCTTTGTACACAACCGGATTGACTCCGGTGACTGTGGGGAGTTTGAGGGGGGGGGGGGATTCCGGCGATCGCGATTTAAGGTACTTCCATTAGTGCTAGGACGATGAAACTTGGCTGGAATATTAGAGATTCGGCAAGATTAGCTTAGAAACCGCCACTTTCTAAATCCGACCATTCCTTAAAGTACCAATCTTGACTGCAAATTCAGAAAGATACTTTTAAGCAAAATTTACATTTTCATGATCCCCATGAGCTCATTATTATTTTTGCTTACAAATGAAGTTCTAGCTCCCTTAAAGTGCGCATCTGAACCGCCAAGTCGAAAAGTACTTTTTTGTAAACGATACATCTCAACCCAAGATGATTTGTGCCACAGTTGTTTTGCTTCAAAATTTATTTCTATCACCGTTAAAGCGCGCATTTTAACCGAAAAGTTTAAAAAATACTTTTGACCAAACGGTATATATCAATGATCCCTAAGGGCCTGTGATCGTTTTTGTCTCAATAGTTTTTCTTACAGATGAATTTCTAGGCCTTTAGAGTGCGCATCATTACAGTCAAAAAATACTTTTTCTCTAGCTCCATTAAAGTGCACATCTGAACCACAAAGGCCGGTAACCTTAAAAGTACTTTTGATCAAACAATACATCTCAGCAAGTGCCATATGAGCTTACAGCTCTTGTTGCAGTTACCGTGGTATCTGGCCAGTTATCGTGGTATCAAATATTCAGATACTACGATCCGATCGTGGTAACTGGTCGTGATATCTGAAAAAGTCATCTCACCTTCATTAACTTTGTCGGATTGGTGAGAAAGAAGTTTAGCACAAAGTGATGTTACTGGAATATCAGTTCTTCTTTTGAGATGACTTCGAAAAGAGCAATTTCGGCAATAATCGTTTTTGCAGAGCACAGTGGTATCAGATACCGCGGTAACTGCAAAAACGACTGACTGCAGATTCAGTTACCGTGGTAACAGATACCATGGTATCCGCAAAAACAAATGTAATATGTTAGAAATGTCTGTTAGTCAAACTGAAGAAATTTGCAGGCTATGGAGTCGGTCGATGGAGAAGCAGCTAGGACCGTTGGTCCAGTGAACGATGTTCCGAGTGCCTTTGGGCAAACTCTCGTCGTCTACACCGCCCACGACTACGAATTAAAATACAGTAAATGGAGACAGAACAACGTTTTCTGCGACCTGACGGTAATCATTGGAAATGAGCGTTTTTCCGTCCATAAGGTTGTTCTGTGTTCAAAGGCTCCTGTGTTCGAGACAATGCTTTTGAGTGGAATGAAGGAATCTGAAACAAATGAAATTCTTCTTAACGACATCGATGTAGAAGTTTTCAAGCGGTTTCTCGACTATGTTTATACGGGAACCGTTTCGACGAGCGAGAATACAGCAGTGCCATTGGCCAGAGCTGCTCATTTCTATGGGGCAAACGCTCTCCTCGAAGTCCTTGGCAAAGTATTCGCAGACTCAGTAGCAGAAGAGAACTGCTTGTTCTTGTGGTTGCTTGGCGAGCAGTTACAGATTCCAGCTTTGATGGACTGCTGCGCCAAGTTCGCGTCACTCTACTTAGACCGCATCGAGGATACGATCAGTATTCCCTGCCGTTTTCTAGATCGTTTGAAGGAAAATGGAGCCACCGACGCGATGCTCACTGTGCTGTTCCTAAAGTGGGTTGACGGAAAGAAACAAGTCGAAGACCGCGTGACCCTTTTAAAGCTTATTGACCTTCAGCGTGTTGGTCCTGAAATTGGAATGAAGTTAACAACCAACCAAAATCTCGCGACGGAAGAGAAGGAGATCTTATTTCATCGTCTTGCCGGGCTCTTTTTCAACCCAAGGTCTCCCCAACCCAGAAGGGTTCATTTGACCAGCCAGGAAATTGTCAGGGGACAAGGGAGCGCGATTGAATGGAAATATGCAGCCGTAGTCGATGCTGTGCTGGGGTACACTGACTGTCTGATGACTGAAGTGGAATGGGCGAACGGTCTTGAAAACCACCCATCTGCGTGTAACACAAATTCAATCAAGCCAGAGGTAATCTGTATCACAAGTTTTCACCCGTATGAAGACTATTCAACTGCCTTCCTAGTTATGCGAAAACAACAGCCTGCTCGTCTCCGAGTTGGAGATGTTACTTGGAAAATAGAGTCTTGTCGGATCAAGTGGTTAGAAAACAATGCTCGGGACATCGCTTGCGACCTCATCAGTACCTTGGTGGATGGAAAGCCTGACATCGTCGCTTACGCTGAAACTGAACGTTCCTGGGAGACAACTATAGATGCCTCATTTTGCCTCGAAATGATCTTTCAACAAGAGGAAGCACTCGAATAAGCCCATCGAATTGGCAAATAAGTTTATCTGAATCGTGTGTTTTAAAACTATTCAGTAAACCTTCAAAAGCTGCTTCTCCTTGAATTCAAAGATCTAAGCCAGGATCTCTGAAGAATCAAGCAATGGTCGGAACACGGCCAGATGCGGTGCAGACACATCCATGGCTTCTTCTCTTACCATCCATCATGTGGTTTTCGAGAAATGTCCGGTACTCCCCTCCAACTCCCCACCGAGGTCGGTTCTGGCAGGGCTATAACAGTAAATCTATGGAATATGACCTTTGTACCTTCCAGTAAAGGACCCGTCGTTTCTGTAGGACCTAGAGCCAATGCAACCTATATAGCCTACTTCCTTCCGTTGTTGAATTCGTTAATTGTTAAGCGCGGAGACCCAACTTTGATATGATACGACACCTCACTATGTAATACCGGGTATCTGAATTTTGTCGAGTTTTTGCTAGAAGTCAATGGGCCTATGAAAAGGCTTAAAGACACCTCGCACTATCTACTGTCTATCTCGGCAAAATTCAGATAACCGGTTTTACGCTTCAATAGCATTAGACGCGAACACTTGTTGGGAGCACAATGCGCATGGAAACTAGTGAATCGCGGCAAGTGCAAAGATAATTGAGGTGTCGTTGGCAGTTCAGAATGTAATATATGAAATTTGGGTCTCCGGGTTTAAGAACTAATGAAGCTGTCACGGCAGTTGCTTGAACTGGCATTATAGGTACGACACGTCCTTTAAAACAGACACAGCCCTGAGTAATTTCTTAAAAGCAGAGCTTAGTTATAACAGTATTCAACCAGTTCTGAAAATTGGCACATAAACAATAAATAGTGCGAGGTGCGCTTTAATTCCCTACTCGTTTGATCCATCGGCGTGCCATACAATTTCCGGTCCGCCCCCAACTCCTAACACTAACCACGTTTCTGCGCCTTGACGGTAAAAACCGGAATTAATGCCGTAACCACCTTGGCTGGGAATCTAGCTTTAGGCATTCCCTTTTCGGGATATGGACTAGGGATACTAGTAGGGGACTACTACTAGGGACTCTCAGCTCCTTCTAATCGAGATGCCCTCACTTAACATGAGCTCAACTCATAGTTTGGTCTTATTGTCTGTCGACTGCACCACACAGCGCCATGAAAGTTAGGAGCGTTTAGTAACTGATGGGAGGATGCTGGAATAGCCCATGTTACCGTGCCTATCGAAAGGACAAGCGTCGCAAGTTGACAATCAGATTGTTAGCTGGATGTCATTTTAAAATTATCACAGTTATGCTCCACAGTCGGCTTGGGCTCTTAGGAGAGTCCTAAACGCGGCTACTCTCCAGTCAAGGGTTCAGATTCGGTTGAGGAAGGAGCTGATAAAGACTTGGCTGCAAGTGCCTGGCAGTAAAAATGGAACGACGACAGTTTGTCTTCCTCAAGTATCGAAGCCTCGGTAATTTTACTTAGCAACAAACAGTTGCCTTAGCAAAAATAGTTACGTTTTTGCAGATACCACGGTACCTGTTACCACGGTACCTGTATCTGCAATTATTCGTTTTTGCAGTTACCGTGGTATTTCATATACGGTTGCTCTGCAAAACCGACAGTTGCCGAAATTGCGCTTTTCGAAGTCATCCCAAAAGAAAAACTGATATCCAGTCACAAAACTAAGTGCAAGACTTCTTTCCCAACAATTTCACAAAAATCGACGAAAGTGAGACGACTTTTTCAGATACCACGACCGTGGTATCTGAATATTTTACGGATAATTTTACGAAGCCATAGGAATCCCGTCCCTTACGTTTTGGGATTCCAAAAAGTTGATACTTTTTCATATTGCGAAAGTTGATACTTACAGTGCGAAAACACGATCAGGACTTCCTGATCGGATTTTCTTCACTTTCATCATAAGGTTGAAAAAATCTTAACTTTTCCATATGATAGTGATGATCGTGACGAAAATCCTGGCAGGAATTCCTATCCAGGAGAGCCTCTGACCCTGGTTGTGTCATTTTGATGAGATGATGAAAGTGCAGAAAATACGGCTGGGAAATCCTATAGTGTATTCGCACTAGTTGCGTTTTTGATCGAAGTTTTGTTCGCCGTTGGCTTGGCCGGTTGCTTACTTTCCGTTTTCAAACGCCGTCGAAGTTCGCCGGTCGCTTAATTAGTGTTTTTTCAACTCCGGCGATTCTTGCCCGGTTGACGTTTCTTCGACGATTCAAGCAAACTTCGAACTTGCTAGCTCACGAAGTTCGACGGTCGGAGTTTGAAGGACAAAGGAACTGTGACCGGCGACCAAAAACGGTATTTAAGCAGAGACCTTTGAGTTTGAAGGTAACTTCAAACTTCGATCAAAAGCGCAACTACTGTAAGATTTGTAGGAAGTTAGAACGCATCCTTAGCGGTGTCACCTTTCAAACTACGTCACCTTCTCTATGGGTGACACAACCGTAGTAACGAATCTTAACCTTGATATTTTAATCCAAAATTCCAATTAACAAATTATTCTTGGGAGAACAGGTCTCTGGCTTTAGCTTCCTCAGACAAACTTTATAACCCCTTTCAACAGCAAACATTACCCTATCCATATCAGTAAGATCCATGCACTTATAGCCCTGCTCTGTTTTCCTATTGTCTTTTTCATGCGTCTGATCTGCACAATGCGCTAGAATACTATATTCCCTACTGCTTAAAAAGTCCTTGAATCTCTTACTCTGTGGATAAACTAGTGCCTGACTTGGCCGGACCCCGCCGTAACAGCATGGACATATTACAAAACTGGCGGATCTGGCAATGCAAGTATTAAGAACTATATCGGTAGCACTCCCGCAGGCATGTAGCGACACGCCAATTGAAAACGCCCCTTTAAAGTAGTTAATATTGCCCTGGATCAAGGTGATATTTCTCAGTTGCAGTTGGCTTACGCGACTCCGTGCTCGCGCTACTGATTCAGACTTGTTATCGATCATAACAACCTGACACGTGGGCAGTAAGAAAGCTAGAACGATACCTAAATGCCCGCCCCCTGAGCAGAAATCAACAATGATATCATCCACTTTCGCTATTTTCATCACCGCCAAGATAATATTCTGAAGTTGCTCACATTTCCTTAAAACCCTCGAGTCAGGAAGGTCTCCGCCAATCGGATGTGCTTCTGGGGGAAGCTTGGACCAATCAAAGCAATCCTCGATTTCTAATGGTACACTACTAAAGCTCAGGTCTTCCCTTTTGAACTTTTCCAGGATTTTGTCAAGCTCTGATTGGTCAGTGCCAACTTTATCGCTGCGAGCCGGATCACGTAGATACAGGCTGCCTTTGGTAACTGTTGGAACTGCGGGGGTGATTCTTGTATCCCCGCCATATTCACTGGGAGATGTAAGGGAAACACTGGACAACTCTTTCATACATGTATACCAGCCATGTACCGCAGGGAACTCGCGTTTCAAGTCGGTTTCTTTGTAACACCGAAATAGGATGTCAAAGAAGGGAAATAACACTAAGTCTGCCAAGGTTAATTCCAGGCCTTCAGCGAACTTATGATCAAGTAAGGCTCCGGCCTTCTCCTGTAGATCTTTCAAGCTTTGGGAGCTTCTGCTAGTTCTGCTTGACTGCGTTTCTCTAATAACTCCATTTCGTGCTTCCTCTTGCTTTACTATTAAACCATCTACATTCCCCTCTATGATTCCAGTTTTCACCTGATTTCCCTCAGTGTGGTTATCTTTCCCTTGCTCCTTAGTGCTTTCTTTTCCATTTTGCGTAGGTTCAGTTCTTAGTTTGTTGGTCTTCCGTTTTGGATCCATATTCTTAAGCTCTACATTCGCTTTTTCAACTCTGGGTTTCCTTCTCCCTTTCCCATCTTTTTTCGTTTTCTCAGTTTTGATCCCATTTTCCATGATCACTTTTTTCATCACATTATGCATCCTTACCGGCTCATTTAGGTGATTTTCAAACTTAGGAAAAATCGTTGGAAATTCGTCACTTCTAACAGTTTTTAAGGCCTCAACGGTCTCTACCTCGCAGAACCTAGTCCACACACTAACCTCTGCCGGGGCACCCAAACAGCTCTGCCGAAAACCAAGAAGGTTTTTCACCGGATTCCGGTCGTCCAGGTCTTTAAGAAGAAACCGGATAATTCCGCAAATCCCCATCAAAATCAGCGTCTTATCAGATGATATAAGAGCAGGGAGAGAAACAGAACTAACGAACTGGTATTCGGAGGAGGTTGGTGATAATTTCTCAAACGACTGCAACACTTCTGAATTAATTCTGACGAATGAGAAGTTGGCTGGACTGTCTGAGGCAGACGTACTTTCGTTTAGAACTGATTCGGGACTGAGTCTAGTTCGTCTAGCGGTTGCATTGTAATCAGAGGGCGGGTCTCCTTGTCCACTCATATCAACTTTTGGATTTCTATTCCCGAGCTCTATGTTTGGCTGTTTTCTATCGCTCAGACTTCCGCTGTGATGAAGCCCTAATCCGGTAAACCTCTCTTCAACTTCCGCTGCCACATTATTCATGTCTTCGTAATGTTTCACGTTTTTCGCCTCTGCGTCATTTTTCTCTGAGATGGCAACATTATCGTTATCAACATCATTGTAAATGTCGTTCGTAGGTGTCACTGCGTCAATGGATGTCCCACGAGCTTTGGTCGCTGTATTTCCATCTTGGAGTGTCGGTTTTCCTTCCCCTTCTCGATTCTTGATCTGCGTTGGGTCATCGTCTTCATTTGCAAGGACTACTTGTACATTTTCAAGTTGGCAGTGTTTCAAAGCGAAAAGCACGACATGGCTTTCGATTGAAAGTTGGCCTGCTTTCGTGCTTAAGTAGAGCTTGTGTTTTTCTTCGAGTGCCATTCCTGAAACAAATTACAAACTAAATTTCTCTGCACAGCCTTCCTTAAAGTCTCAGCTACCGCTGGGGCGTTTTCCTCTGAGTTATAACCGATGAAAAATTTTTTGATTGTGACTGAATGGTATGTAGTAGTACAGAGTAGTTTGATTAGTGATATGTAGTAGCATAAACATGCCTCCGACTGGGTTAATCTTATGTAGTACCGTAGTATACGATAGCATCCAGTTTGCTAGTAGTAGCATGTAGTAGCAACAGTTACTACTGCATGCTACATTTTCGTACTACTCAATACGACTAATTCTCGGATATTTTTCATAGGGTATTAGTCCCCAGGCAGGGTTCATAATAACAATAATGATGATAATACATTCGCCTTTACACATCACGAAGAAATTGGGAATAGTCGTGCTAGACAGAACTGAAAACACTTGAAGCTGTTGATCGATTCAGCATTAGCGACATCTTCGCCTTCAGTTCTTTTGCTTTAACCTTTATTACTGATTTCCCTTACGTCCCTTATCGTTCAAGAAAAGCACCGAAGCACCAATCAAGAAAAGCACCGAACTTACCGTTTTACTAGTTCCGCGCCGTCTCAAAGGATCGAATTGATCTGCCTTTGAATCCTGCGTATCGCCTGTCTATTCAGAGCGTTCTGACGAACTAAGACAAACGCTGTAGAAGTCAGAGCAACAAGGGCCATTGACGCCTCGAACAGCCAGAATTTCCTCTCCTCCAGCCAGATAACCCGCTCACAACTAGAAAAGAAGTGCTGGCTTAAAAAAATAATTTTAAGGAAACTGCAATAACGTGCCTGCTGACACAATTTTCAACTTTCAAATTAACCGAATAGGCTGAGCTACGACAGTCGATAGGAGTTTTTCCGTGACAATCCGGATTGACGATTCACTATCCGGATTCTCCAAAATGCGTTTCCTCTGACAATCCAGATTATGAAAAATCGTTTTCTCTGACAATCTGGATTCGTTCTTGGATCGTCGATTCGGGAATCTTGCAACGCCTGGGATCTAGCGGAAGTCACAACAGGCACCGAACCTACCGCAGCTTTCCGAACTGAATCGCACTAATATGGCGAGTCCGTGTTGGGTAGCACATTTAAGGACTAAGGGCTGTTCCATAGCGCCTTGCTCGTTTCCTCGGGTCTTCGTACTCACTCAGCAATGAAATAATAGTGCTTAAATTTACTTAAGGACCCTTCGTGTCTATAACGCCAATGTAACCTACTTCCGTAATAACATCCATTAATTCTTAAGCTCTGAGACCCAAATTTGATGTGTACATTCTAAGCCCGCTAACGACACCTCACTAAACTTGGCTCTTGCCACGATTCACTATTTTGCATGCGGATTATGATCCCGACGAGTGATCGCGTATAACGCTATTGATGCGTAAAAACGGTTATCTGGGTGTTCCCGGGTTGTTGCTAGAAGTCAATAAGCCTGGGAAAAGGCATAAAACAGACAAAGCCATGGGTACTTTGTTAAAACAAGAGCCTAGCTTTACAGTATTCAAACAATTCTGAACATTGGAACATAAACAGTAAATAGTGCGAAGTGTGCTTTAAAATACGACTGGGTCTCGTATTCTCAACTTTTTCTTCTCTCACTCCTCTCTATCATCAATATTTTATGTAAGGATGGGAAAAACACGTTCTTTCATTCAAACAGTTATTTTTAAAGCAACTTTCGTCGCTTTCTGTAAAGTCAAAATTTGCTAAAGAATAGGCTACTAACCTTTTCTCTACCTCCTGTAACGATGACTTACAGCGGACCTTTTCTTTGTATCCACTCCCCAGGCAGGCACTTTTACTCCCACTTACTTTCTCGTATTCTGCAACAAGAAAAACTGCATTTAGTAGAGCTGTAACTTGCACTAGAGACCAGATATTACCCTGCATTTGCAGAGGCTTGTATCTTTTTTTGCTATTAACACTACTAAGAACCTTCACTATCACATCTTCTAATCCACTTATGCCCTAAGGCAGTGCGTAAGAAATAAATCATCTTTCACTCATTCATAGCTGCGTTTTTTTTCTTTTTACTGGAGTATTTACTATTGATCTCTCTCGACAAGGCGTGTTTGGATTCCGTCATGACCGCACCTAGTATTATAATCCGTTTTCGGGCTTGCTCTAGCCAGAAGCCACTGGGAGCAGTGGCGCCATTCTTTTGGGGGGGGGGACTCGGACTTCGTCTGATTTTTCAATCCCCGTGGAATAATCCGATTTTTCTCAGTGGTAGCGCTCCTCTTTCAGTAATAGGCTGAATCTCGTGGATTCCTCTTATAATGCTGACTGACACACTACAGCATTATTGTTTGCACTTCCAGCATCATTAGCGCATCTCTATCCACCCGGGAAACTTACCTATCTGTTCAAACGATCAGAAAAATACTTTGGTTCTATGGTATACACGTCGTATTTAATAGAAAATAGAAAGGTTACGACAGACAAACTGACGGACGGATAGACATTACGATCGCCATATTGCATTCCGGCTGGTGAAAATGTAAACTATCATCTTTGAATTAAAACAAATCATTCGATGTGGAGCACAATAATTGCAAGATGTAATTACAGGACTACAGGAAGTACATGTAGGTAGTCTAGGCAAAAGCAAGTCCACAGTTAGATTCTCACCTGTACAAAGATGACAAGCAGTTACAACTTCATAATCTTCACGTAACCAACAAGAACTTGGATCTGTTGTGTTCGTTAAAACGTTTGTGTGGAAACTGTCATGCGAAGCAATATAAGTCTCAATTCCAATTATGAAAATACATAACCTGTGAAATAAAAGATTAGGTAAGCACTTTTGTAAAACTGGACACGAAAATCACACATGAAGTTTATAACTACTAGCAGGAGTAGAAAATCTCTTCCTCTTCCCCTCCAAAAAACACTGTAAAATGCAGTAGTTGCATTTTTGCAGATACCATGGTATCTGATACGGTCTAAAGTCGTTTTTGCAGTTATCGTGGTATCTGATACCATGGTCAAAAGGCGTTTTTGCAGTTACCGTGGTATCTGGCCAGTTATCATTGGTATCTGATATTCAGATACCACGGTCCGGACCATGGTAACTGATCGTGGTATCTGAAAAATTCATCTCACTTTCATCAATTTTTGTCAAATTGTTGAGAAAGAAGTTCAGCACTTAGTGATGTAACTGGATATCAGTTTTTCTTTGCGGATGATTTTGAAAAGTGCAATTTCGGCAATAATCGTTTTTGCAGTGGGCCGTATATCAGATACCACGGTAACTGCAAAAATGACTAATTGCAGATCCAGTTACCGTGGAAACAGATACCACGGTATCTGCAAAAACGCAACTATGGTTTCTGGCAACTATAAACATCCTTTTTTGGGGACCCCAGAACGTAACTGATGGAATACCTATGACCAAGAACAAATAATCTAAAAGAATCTCCATCAGCGACTTTGGATACCCCATTAAAACTGAGCACAGCTAGAGGCAGCCTACTTGCTGTGAGGTTTGAGTTGATACCCATCTACTTTCCTCTTCGCCGCTGCTCATAGCAGATGAAAAATTGTAGGATGCCTGCAGGGGTGGAGAACCCAGTCTGCAGCAAGTTAGACATGATGTAACAATGGTAAACAACCAATCAGCTGTAAAGGATGACTAAAGTGGCATTCATAGTCTTCAGCAGGGTTCCACTGCAATGTAGCTGTTTGTCTAGATAACAAATTATGATCCTGCAGAGCTCTTCCACTGCTTGTTTGCATCAGGTAGGGTATAATAATATATTTGACTCTGCATGGTTGTAGGCTATTACAGAGATGGGGAGATTGAGGTTCTTGTGATTATTTGTTCTTACTTTTCTGAAATAAATACAGTTGATATAATATGATACAGGATGGAAAATCCTTCAATTGCCTTAAGCTGCCATTCAAGGTTAGGCTATTTAAAGTACCGTATATCAAAACGAAAGTTGAAAAAGTGCAATGAAAAATGAGCATACCACTACTGTACACCAATACACTGCCTGTTCCTAGGCTCGTGCCTCTGTCATCCCTAGGCAATCACTTGGCTAGCACATGAGAATCATATTCACAATTTCTCTTACTGGAGCCTATACTATTTCCGTCATAATTGAACTTACTGTTTCCATTCCCCAGCTTTGATTGTCCTTATCTCACCACAGAAACTTCAAAAAAAGGTAAAGAATATTTAAAAAAAGCCAGCTTCTTCTTCTTCATTGTGGGTTTTCTTCCAATATACTAGCGTACAAGCTGTGTTGCCAGTACACGAATTTTGGCGGGGACCAACAATTTTCTGGAGACTTTGTTACCGTAACGGCTGGTCACCCGAATTTCTTCTCCATCACGTCATCATTATTTAAATGTAAGCACTTGAACAAATATGAAATTGTCAGAAACAAACATGAATTCAGTATCAGAGAAGATATATTTTTTTTTCAGATATCAACACTGACTCCCTTGTACTGTAATCACGCTGGATGCCATGGCTTCATTTCCGTTGCAACAGTGACAACATTTCTGAACTAGGGTACGAGCGGCGGTAGTCGGGCGCCAGATAAACACAGGCACTACACTAACCAGTTGCTGCTAGCGCCCGGCCAAGAGTTAATCTCGGGCACTTGGTTTATGCTACCTGATTTTTCTTCCTTGTGAAGTAATTTTTGAATATTTTGTTTTGTATATTCTTTTGTTCTGCTGAAGCTCAATGTCCGTCAACGGTTGCCGTCTAAGAATCAGCAGCTAAAGTAAAAGAAAGGCAAAACCGAATTGAAGCCGCCCGAGTTAAAGTGTGACTGCCCGTGATTATCTGAGCACAAAAAGGACCGCCTGTGAAAATAGTTTTGGGCGGAATATGCGAAAATCAGGCGGAGGATTCTTGTTTGGCAACAGTGGTGTCAAGAAACGGCAAAAAGAAGCGCAATTTCGAACGAATTTTTCAATGCATAAATGAGGTCTGTGAGTTGAGTGGTTTAGTTTTTAAGGTGATTCAAAGCTAAGTGAGGAGTTAACTGCCCGACTACCCCCGGTCGTACCCTAGGCTAATAAAGATTTATCAGTGAATATGATTTTAAACACACATCTTTCAACCGGTTTAACTAGTTTAGACAGACAATGGTGCATCTCAGGCACATACGGTTTCACCCGCAGGTTTATGATGTCATGGTTCTACATTCTAACCGAGGTATGGTGGCCACAAAAACACCTAGTGGCAAAAATTGGCGATTTTTTTGTAATGAATGCATGAATTGCTGTGAATTTTCCTTATCAGTTTTACCTACCTAAAACATCTCCAAAAAATATTTAAATTTTTTTTTTTTTTAACCTTCAGAGTTTTATGACCCTGTATAAGACGATGGTACGTCCAATTGTTGAATATTGTCCATCGGTCTGGTATCCGACGAGGAAGTCTGACTCGCAGCTGGTCGAAAGGGTTCAAAGACGCGCGACCAAATTCGTACCGTATCTGCGACATTCACCATGCGAACGCAGACTGAGAAGCCTTGATCTCCCTTCGTTGCAATTCCGGAGGGATAGAAGTGATCTGATTAATACGTTTCGTATAATTAAAGGTATTGATAATACTGATTCGTCTGAATTTTTCCAGTTTAGTCATTATCCAGCTACCAGACAGAATTCCTTGAAGGTTTACCAGCCTCGTGTCCAAAAAAAAGTGGGTCAATGTAGTTTTGTCAACAGGGCTTCCAAACTTTGGAACAATTTACCAGAGGAAGTGGTCACTATGCAAAACTTGCCAGCTTTTAAGACTGCTATTGTTGGGACCAAGTTTTATGAAAACATGTATATGTGTTAAAGAGTTATCAAATCTGGATGTTCTTTGTTTTGTGTTGTATTAGTATTTATTTACTTTTTGCCACTCGAAGTGTATTTATGCTTCTTGTATTATGCGACAAGCCATATGGCTTACTCCTTTATTGAATAAAATAAATAAATAAATAAAAATACCATTGCATTCAGGACAAAATTGTCTGTTTTGTAAGGCCATCACTAAGATTTCCTAGCGATTAATATTATTTCTTAATATTCAATGTAAATTTAGATTTAAAAAAAGTAGCTGAACTTGCCTACAAAAATTTGTTGAAACTAAGGAGGAAAAGTCAGCAGCCTATAGCAGCAATAGGTCTATTGGACTATAACCTTGATGATCATATTCATATTTTCTCATCTAACTCACTTGCTGGGGCTCCCCATGCACTCAAAACCAGCTCAAAATCACCCAGTTTCATAGAATTTCATTGAAGCACATATTTCCAAGCTGGCAACTAGATGAACAAAACCCTAAAATCAACGGATGAACATACTAACATAGGCATTTCCTTATGTAAAATACTATTTTCTAAAGAAGATTTAAGATGCTTAGATAGGGTGGCCACAAAAACACCTAGTGGCAAAAATTGGCGATTTTTTTTTAATGAATGCAGGAATTGCTGTGAATTTTCCTGATCAGTTTTACCTATCTAAAACATCTTCAAAAAATATTTTGAAAATACCATTGCATTCAGGACAAAATTGTCTGTTTTGTAAGGCCATCAGTAAGATGTCCTAGCTATTTAATATTATTTCTTAATGTTCAATGTAAATTTAGATGTAAAAAAAAGTAGCTGAACTTGCCTACAAAAATTTGTTGATACTAAGGAGGAAAAGTCAGCAGCCTATAGCAGCAATAGGTCTATTGGACTATAACCTTAATGATCTTATTCATATTATCTCATCTAACTCACTTGCTGGGGCTCCCCATGCACTCAAAACCAGCTCAAAATACCCAGTTTTATAGAATTTCATTGAAGCTCATAGTTCCAAGCTGGTCACTAGATGGACAAAACCCTAAAGTCAATGGATGAACATAGGCATTTTCTTATGTAAAATACTGTTTTCTAAAGAAGATTTAGGATGCTTAGAGGCAAGATAGAGAGGTGATTTTGGCCTCAAATCAAAGCTAAAAGATAGGAGAATCACATTCTGATCTTCAACAGCTCAGGTTTGATTAAAAAAAAAATTACTGGCTACCCTAGCTTAGATGCAAGATAGAGAGGTGATTTTGGTCTCAAATCAAAGCTAAAAGATAGGAGAATCACACTCTGATCTTCAAAAGCTCAGGTTTGATTTTTTTTTTATAGTGGCTACCCTAACCAAGCCACCAAGGGCAGGCATATATTATGTGACAATTTCAGTCCAAGTCTAGACATGAACCCACAACCAGAAGATGTAATCAAAACATACTTAATCAAAAGAAAGATGGAAAACACCAGCTTTTTCCTGCTGCACTTTTCTATCATTTGGAGGCCAAAAACAAAACAAACCCAGTACAGGACTTCAGGAATCAGGCAGGAGATTTACCGACACATAAACAATCATCAACTGATCAACTATTGTAGATAACACGAACACTTGATGAAAGCCAGAATACTAAACAGCAAGTTAAAAAACTACTACCCACAAGTTCTAGGAATTTCGTGAGCTCGACTGCTGAAGACCTTAGATGTAAACAAGTATAATTAAAAAATATAATAAGAAAGGATTCACAGTCTGGTTTAAGTGCCATTTCACTTTCAGGAGGGCACATTGTGGCCTCCGGCCCGGCGGGGCTGCCCAAGTCCCGGTCCGTCTTTTCTACTAAACGGTAGCGCAGTCTTTTCTTTGTTCGCGGCGGGAAATTCAAGTTGAAATTGTCAGCAGGGTTGCCACGGGTAGCACTAAAGTGCTACTTTTAACACTTTTTTCTAAAAGTAGCACTGTCAAGAAAACGTAGCACTATTACAACACTTTTTAGCAAAAATAACACTTTTTTAGTTAAAAAGAACACTTTTCTTCTGTTCGTCTACTGTTCCGTTTACAGGCACACAATTGGTATGAAGTTCAGTGCTCCAAACACAAAGGAGTAATTGAAGTAGAATTAAAGTGGATTCGCATCGCATTCCACGACAAATATGGTTTACTGATACGTATTTAAACCATAGCTTGACCATTCATTACACTTTTAATAAGACTGGTGAGAAGAAGCAAATTCACTTTGACGAGCTTCCGTTTGAGACAATTTTTATTTGCCAGCGTACAGTTGTTCATAACTATAAGGGTAAAATCAGGGCAAAATAACACAGATAGCCTACTGACAAACTTGAACTGACGGTCTAAAAAACTGCTTAGGCTATCAGGCTCCTGCACCTTCGTAAGTCACTGCAGGAGTTTCTGGAGCTGAAGCAAAAAAAAAGCTACTGCTTTTTAGGTAGAAAATTTAAATTTACGCAAAGAAAGGAGGCTATATATATACTGTATTGCAAATGGAGGGTGAAGCGCAACACGCAAAAAAAAATTTTCAAGTAGCACTTTCTTCCAGAAAAGAACACTTTTTCTGGTTTCCAATAGCACGAAAAATTTCAGTGGAGTGGCAAGCCTGATTGTCAGGTTGAATTTCCTTTTAAAAAGGTCTTTACAGGTCTGTCCAGTGCAAGGTAAAGCATATTAAGAAAGCATCCGTTAATACTAGATTAGGAACTAGCATGCTGTACTTGACTTTGGAACTAGGCTATCTCTGCATAGCTTAGTCTTGATCAGGCAGGGTAGCTACTAAATTTGAGTCTGAGTCTCTGAGATTAAATTTAAATAAATAGGGTACGAGTGGCGGTAGTCGGGCGGCAGATAAACACGGGCACTACACTAACCAGTTGCTGCTAGCACCCGGCCAAGAGTTAATCTCGGGCACTTGGTTTATGCTACCTGATTTTTCTTCCTCGTGAAGTAATTTTTGAATATTTTGTCTCGTGTATTCTTTTGTTCTGCTGAAGCTCAATGTCCATCAACGGTTGCCGTAAAAAAATCAGCAGCTAAAGTAAAAGCCAGGCAAGACCGAATTGAAGCCGCCCGAGTTTAAGCGTGACTGCCTGTTGTGATTATCTGAGCACACAAAAAGGACTGCCTGTGAAAATAGTTTTGGGCGGAATATGCGAAAATCAGGCGAAGGATTCTTGTTTGGCAACAGGATTCTTGAAACGGCAAAAAGAAGCGCGATTTTCAAACAAATTTTTCAATGCGTAAATGAAGTCTGAGTTGGGTGGTTTAGTTTTTAAGGTGATTCAAAGCTAAGTGAGGAGTTAACTGCCCGACTACGGCCGCTCGTACCCTAACTATCAAATTCTGAGCCTTTCGTTATTGACATTAGAATATGATTTCCTGGACTTCATCTGTCATTTGAGTCAGTTACACTTAAAGTTTAACTGAATATGGTCAGTTCACTTGAATAAATATTAAAATAGACCCAAAAACCCCTTATAAATACAATTGCCAGATATTTGTGTTACTTTGTTTGTGTGCTATCCACAGACAACCGATTTCATTGAATGAAGCTAATCTGTTTTTGTTGTACCTCTGTAGGAATGCTTGTCCCTATGCTGGAAAATATTAAGCAACTAAAAATATTAAGTAAAAAGTAAATCAACTAAAGATGGGATATTCCTGGCTACTTTCTTCAGCTGTGAATTTTCCGAGCATAACCTTTTCAACGAGATAAGTGCAGGCTTTTGTTGAAATTCAAACTTTCCGGGTCTGGGTTAATTTTTTGTGTCATGCAAGCAGCTCACATTCTGACAACATTCTGAATGTTAGTATTAGAGCCCCAAATGAAAAAATACAAATCCCCTAGATGAGTCAAAACAATTTAGTTTGTTCAATACCAGATGTAAAAGTAAAGTTGCCTTTTCAGCTAAAATTTAACAGTAGAAATTTGGAATGGTTTGTTAGGCTATTTTTCTTTTGACAATTTTTGTGTTATGCAGCTTTTCTCTTTTAGGTTTAAGTGTTCTAGTATTTATTGATTTGATGTTCCATTTATCAGAAATGCTAGATTTCTTGATAGACCATGCCAAACAATTAGGCATTGGTATATCTGTAGTTTATAAATAGCTAGCGTACCAAAACCAGTAGTCGAGTACTATAAGGTTAACCAGTTACTCATAGTAGATTAACACCATGTTGTGTTTCTATTTTCTCAGTCAGTACTAAAATAAACTATCCACTGTCATATTTATATCAATAAAATTGATTCTCTCATGGTGATCAAGAACAGAATCACTGGTGTACAACTAGTATGACCTTCTGTAAGGACTAAGTCTATGAACATCATCAGTCAGCGGGAATGACCCTGGAATGGAAATAGTGAGGCGAGAGAAGGCATACTGCTTCTTGCCCCTTTTTATAACTGGGATAATACTATTCCAGAAGGTTGTACCTAGTTATCATGCTTTGATCTTGAACTAGAAAGAAGGGGAAAAGGAATAGTTGCTGATTTGTTCAGGCTCTGTTGTTTCTGCTGGGTTTAGTTACTGGATGTTAAGATGGTCATAATGCTGGTCAGGAGTGTTGAGTCTTGAGTCTGCTTGGTTGTTGACTGATTTTTTTGTTTTGGGGCTGAGGACCGGCGCCCTATCTTATCCTTGGCAGCTTTACAGCTGGCTTTGGTCAGGAAGAACCAAGCATTCAAGTGATACCCCAAACATACTGTAGACTTACAAATCATAATATTTATTAAAGCCAAATAGTGTAAAATGCATGATGGCATCAGAAATTCCTTGAACTTGGTTTTCACTTCATTGAAAAAAAAAATCAACCTACAAGTATTATTGCTTTCACAACATCTACAGTTAATAAATACCATGGCAGAAAAAATATCTATCTAGCATTCAAAAACAAGCATACAAAACTATGCTTGTACCAAGCAAATTAAATAGTTACTGTGAGAAGCTTTGGTTCAGGCTCTGTAAAGGACCTGATCTGATAAGGAGCAAGGATATTTAGATGAGGGCTAGAGAAGATTACCTATACTACAGAAGATAAGGAGAATTTAGACAACACAAGCATGGGGTTTGAAGCTAAAACTGATTGAAGATATATATTTACTGAATCTCCAGGGTCTTGGGGTTGTTCAAGCTGCTGGACTCGAATGAAACCTTTGAAAAGCATTGGTTTCATTTCCTTGTAAATTAGCCTACAGGCCATGAAGAGTGACAGATTAGGATAGCCTAGCTAAAAGGAATGTTTGTGTCTTCTAACCTCAAACTATCACAAACACACATAAACATTCCACTCTCGACCAGACTAGAGAACAACTTTACCAAACAATTAAATCATAATCATAATCATTTTATTTGTTACTCCATCACAATCTGTACAGGAAATCAACTTTGATGTGACGTGTCCATGAAAAATAATAATTTTTATATACAGTTAAATTGTGATTTTTTTTATTACATGGCGTACACACAGGCTTCACCACAATCGTATTCAAATTGAAACCAAATCTAAGAAAAAAGTTGCATATCACAATAATAGACCATCGGCGGAATCGAGAATGACAGATTAAATTGTGTCAGAAATTCAAATAACTTGCGTTAAAGCTATCATTTTTACCTTTCGTCTGATTGGCTGATGCCCTGGTTTGGGCAGGCCATTGCCAGATATATATATCTGGCAATGGTCTATAAACAGTCTGAATTTAACTGCAGTCCGGGCTGAGTGAAAAACTGTCTATCCTGTTTAGCAAGTACAGGACTGCATAACCCGAGAATCCAACATGTCATCACATAAATTCATAGGGAACTTTATGCTTTTATAACTCGATTCCAAGCAATTTGTCTTGTAGATTTTGAATATCCTTTTCCTTTGACTGAGGGGCAAGTTGTTGATGAAGAGATCTTCAATGAACTGTAAAATGCAGCTTGGCGTGTTTTCACCTAGAAATCAGGAATGTCATTAGGCTTACACTATAATAGGCTACACTTAAATCAGTTTCAATAAAAAAATTCCGAAAGTTCTAAAACTCCGAGTTTTTCCGCATTCCGGTATTTCTGGCTGAGACCAACTCATCATATAGCTTTATCCATACGTCCATCCTGAGTCATTCTCCAAGGATTCGTGAGCTAAGTAGCAACGCACACAACGAATAAAAATAAAATAAAAATGATTGAAGACATTCTAAATATTGGCAAGAATAACTGTTTGCATGTTGACGTCATGTACTCATTAATATAGGCCTACGATGGCTTATTATTCACATATGGTTGATTGAGCTCTTAATGAAGGAGTTTAGGAATTATGGTGTTGCGGGATAAGGAGAAAACAGACAGGCGATGAGCGATAGGGTTGTAAACGCAGCAGTTAATAACCCGAAAGAAGTGTATGCATGTGCGGTTTTGTCATTGTCTGTGACTAAGAAAAAATAATCTACAAGAACCTCCGTCTCACTATCTCTGTAATACGACCATGCGGAGTCGAATATATTCTGATACCCTACCCGATGCAAACGAGCGGAGGAGGAGCTACTCAGAACATCACAATTTGTCACCTTTACAAAAAGCTATTTCGCACTAGAACTATGCAGAAGAATACGAACGCAATCTGAGTCGTCCTTTACTGCTGATTGGTTGTCTATCATTTCAAGTCTAACTCGCTGCAGACCGGGTTCTCACCTCTGAAGGCATTCTACGGTTTTTCGTGTGGCATGCGCAGTGGCGAAGAGGAAGTAGACAGGTATCAACTCAAACCTCACAGAAAGTACCTAGCTCCGCTCAGTTTTATCGGGGTATCCATAGTCGCTGCATGGGACCAGAGACGGAGGTTTTATTAGATTATTTGTTCTTGCAATGACATTTTGATCAGGGGGATGTAAGCAGAAATAGTGTGATTTGAGCCCTTCTTTAAACTGACCTTTAAAGTTGTTGTATGCTTGATGAAAATCCACGTCATCTAGCAATGTCGGAAGGCAGTCCGTCTTGTTAAGAACTAAAGCTACTTTGCTCTTTGAAAATGACGGCTCCTCTAAGACAGCGTGCCACTGTGTCAGGGCACTGTCAAGGCGTATCTGGAAAATAAATACTAAAGCCAGGGTTCACCTTCCAGACTTCCAGATATCTGGCGCTTCTGCACGGTCAAGCCAACTCTTCCGGATTGCTGTTATTCAAAATTTCCTAGATGTCCCCTTCAAATATTTTTTGCCTTCCAGTTTCCACTAATAGTTACACTTTCTTTTTCCCCTTACATATTCGTTTGTACATTTTTTTGTGTCTCGAATGTGGCGCGTCTAGGACACCTTACAGATTCCGGAATCTGGGGTTTCCAGAACCTCGGCTTTTTGGGATCCCAAATCTTTTGAATCTTTGACTTCGTAAAAGTTGTCCGTCTGTAAGCACGATAACTCTCGAAGGGAATGAGATATATGTTGTTCAAACTTGGTGTAAGGATTCGTTGAGTCAAAGGACAGGTCAAGCTCGTAGATGGACTCCGTAGCTCGATATTATTTAGGGGTGGGAGTTCAGATTAAGGGGCCAACCAAATATGTTTTTAAAGCCAATGAGATAGTCGATTTAGGGGTAAGCAGACATGGTGAATCCGTGTAGCCTATTCCCCGGAGTAAGAGTTTTACTTGAAGTTCATTAGAGGTTTGATATAGGCGTCAGGAGATATGGTGAATCTGTAGGCTATATGCAAATTATTTTCTCCCCGAACATACAGTTCGCCGAGAATCCGGCCATACCAGAAATTTGTTAAAAGTAAAGATACCTACCTTAAAGTTGATTAGAGTTCGATACAGGGGTAAGGAGACATGTTAAATCCGTACATGCAAATTATTTTCTGTCCAGACATGTTCGCCCGGAATCCGGCTAAAACCGGAAAATTTGTTGAAAGTAAAGGTGTTATCTAAAATTGATTAGAGGTTCGATGTAGGGGTAAAGAGACATCCTGAATCCGTGTCCCGAGTCCGGAAGAAAATGAAGCTACTATGCGCTATGGAAATGGTATGATAAAATAATAAAAGTAATAACAGTAAAAAAAATTACCGAGTGTCAATCTTTGCAAGGGCCCATTATATATTATCGCCCTTCCTGAGGGTAATAGCGCAGCGAGGGTGATATCTGCCTATCATACTGCCCAAGGGCCAAATTTTCCGCTATCGCCCGATGAAAAGCAAGGGCGATAATGTTTATAACACTAGTACACTTGTTTAATTTTATGGTATTTCCCTGATGTTAAAAGAAAAAAGTTCCAACCGTGCGATATCACTTGTTATCGCATGGCTGGCTGTGCGATATCAATTGTTACCGCAAGGTTGGAACTTTTTTCTTTTAACATCAGGGGAATACCAGAAAATTTTGGCATTGGGTAGGATAGGACTGGTATCATGGGACTGCACAGTGTACTGGTGTAATAATACGGTATCCATAGCTTCGAAATTAGCAAGGGCATTTGACTACCTTTCGTTTGAGAGTGCATGCTTCCCTTTATTGCCTTCAAAAAGTTGGTGGTTGTTAGAAGATGGATGCTTCAGCGATAAGAGGGACTGAAGGGTTCCGAATGGATCCAGTCGAAAGATTGAGGTGGTACTTCTTGAACAGTGAAAAGACATGGATTCACATAAATGTTCTGTTCGTTTTGCTATCACTAAGATTAAGGGTCCCTTCAGACACGTATAAAACCAAGAACAAATAAGCCAATAGAACCCCCGTCTTTGGTCCGTGCAGCGACTACAGATACCCCGACAAAACTGAGCTGAGCTAGAGATAATTGCTGAGCTTTGAATTGATGCCCGTCTACATCTCAGAGGAAAAAGTGCAGGACGTGAGCTGACCCGAAATTTCTTCTCCTGGGCTTTACCGCGATATAGCTGTTTGTAGAGGTAACGAATTGTGATGCTCCGCGTAGCTCCTACCCTGCGCTCGTTTGCGTTTGGCAGGGTATAGGGATCTCTCCTGCTCCGCATGGTCATATTACAGATATAGGGAGACGGAGGTTCTGGTGCTTATTTGTTCTTGATAAAACTTACGTCGCGTTTCCGTAACTTGCGCCATGTTGTATTTTCGTCGCTTTTGTCGAAGCCAACTTCTTTTATGTCTTTTTCTCATAAATCCAGGGTACCTTCAAGACAACTGGCAAATTTTTTCATCAACCGAATGCGCTTTATTTATTTCTTATACCTCTTCTAGGCTCCTCTGACATTACCTAACCTTAAGCCTAACCCTTGGTTCACACTGCTACGTCGTATGCGACACGATTTTTTCTTTGCTGTTCTGACGTGCGACAGAATCGCACGGATGTTCTCACCACCACGCAGACGCAAAAGGAAAATGAAATTTTTCATCGAGAGTAATCTGCAAACAGACAAAGGAGCCCTTGGGGAAACGACCTCTGAAGATGTGGGGAGTACCACCCAGCATTAGGAAATTTTCAGTCAAAACCTATAGGTCATCTTGTTCAAAACAGGTTAATACAAGTTTATTCAGAAGATATTTTGCATTCAGCCATCCTAGGATTACATTCAGAACAAGATAGAGCAATTTTTAGTCTTGAAAATTAACTAATCTTTGTTCTTTCTTTTCTTTCCCTCAAAAAATCGCATGCGTTATGTCGGATGAGTTGAAATTTTTCAACGCATACGACACTGCGACAAAACGCACAGTTCTGCGTCACTTGTCGTACGATTTGTGTCGTATGTCGGATGACGCAGAATTTTGCGCGAAATCGCAGCAGTGTGAACCATAGGTAATGCATAACTATTCCTTCCTGACGTATCCGTTTTGCACTGTCAAAAACTAATGCCTAACATTGCCTAAAGAATTGAACCGTGGATTTGTACAAAATTGTGACGTTAGCCCACGGAGAACCTCGTAAGCTGTTTTCGTAACAGGCTACTGACGGCTTTAGAGCTTTGAAACTGTTTACCTTAACTGCAGGTCCTTCTTCTACGATATCCGCAAATGACGCCACATCAACTATGAAAAAGATTCCTGCTGTGGCATCAAAATGGGATAACCATTTTCTTGACGTGGATTTTTGTCCAGAAATATCCATAAACCTGTCAATACAAATCGGTTTAAATTTGGTACTTCTCCATTCCGATTGTGGTATGAAAATAGAGTAGCTTACTATTTTCTTGAACATTTTCCAACAACCCAAAATTCATGTACACTTGGAAAAATTTGTATTTCAACAAAAGCCTGCATTTCTATGGTTTAAGATGCTAGGCTCGGAGAAGTCACGCTTGAAGATAATGTTAAGATATGTCTTGCAAGGTTTCTGCCATTTTTAATTATTTTTTCGCTAATGGTTCACCTTTGTATCTGTTTTCCAAGCACAGAGGGAAAAGTGCATAGAGGTATACAGATCCGAAAGAAAAAGTTAATTTGACGAAATCGAGAAATAACGAGCAACTTTGAGGAGGAACCGAACCTACCTGAATCGATGATTCCGGTACGTGAACTCGGTTGACTGAACACCAAAGGAAGGTATCTGCATGCCAAGGATGTCATCCACTGATGGTATATAGTCAGGGAGTATCAATTCATGTAGACGCCGGAGAAAGCTAGAAACGACAAGTTGTCTTTAATATCATTCTCGTGTTGAGTCAACCACCAATCTTATCAAGACTTTGTCCCCCCCTCTAGATGTTACTCCCATGGGCTTTACGCCAACTGGACCAGTTCCACCTTCAATTCAATTCAATTTATTCTCAAAACCATTTACGGACCACGGATATAACAAAAATATAATACATACGTTTCGTCAGGTCACAAAAATACTTCAAAACGAAAAACGCCAACAGCAGTCAAAATATGAACCGAAACGGTGATAAAATCTGTAGGATACGTGGGTATATATATACAACTAAATTTTAAAAATAAAAATAAAAACGAAAATTATAACGGGAATATCAATCTTGGTCTTTACCCGCTTCGTTGTTGATCCGGCTCACAAACGAGGGCACGAAGCTACGCTGGTACCGGGTGTGAGAGCTCGCAACTGGTTGTATTACCGGTATTGGCTGTGCCACTGCTCTAACAGGGCGAGCTCGAACTGGGGAGGATACTTCTTAAGCCGATAGGATACTTCTTAAGCCGGGGTTCGTTACCCCTAAACTGTGGGTTCACACTGACGTGAATATTCGCAGAGTAGCCCGTTTTTATCGTTCACCACGTATTCTCCTCAAGAGATATAGTATCATTACAAGCTTTGACTTGGGGTAAGCGCCACCTTTTGAAGCTGAACCCAGTCGCCGTATGTGGACCAACCTTGCTTCAGTTTTGTAGATGCTACAAAACTTCAATGAATTATGAAGTTTCGAAATAATGCGATAATTACAAAATGCGGGAAAATCTGTCTCATGTCAACGACCCAATCGAGATCCCAAGCATTGCTGAGCAATTTCTGACAATTCATAATTTCTAAGGATGAATTCCACATAATTAGATATTTCTGGTTGCTAGAAACTTCAGTTATTTCATGGGTCCAGTTGTCGGAAATCATCGACAACTGGAGCAAACCAGCGCATGACCTTTTATCCTGTCTGCTGGCCGAAGATTAAGTTTGTGTCATCTTATGTGTTTTGTATTGTTTTTATTTCTGTTTTCATTTTTCACCCTAGCTTTCGAAGGGGCCCACAGCCACCGGTGAACAAATCACAAAATCAGCAAGAAAGGCAGGTCTTGGACAAGTTGACCAGAAGCGAATTTCATTATATGTACCTATTCTTTATATAAGACACTTTCTGGGTACAATTCTCGGGGTCTATTGCACATGCTGTTAATACTTCTGTATTTCTGGTTTTTATGAACTTGAAAGTGTCAAGGGGCCTAGAACATCGCCGTTGCCCACCCCTGGGTTTCCGCGAAGTGATGCCTCCAATTATATGTAAGATCATGGAGGAGGGGATTGGGGGTAAAGTCATCCAAGGGATAAAGTGAGGAAACCCATATAATGGAAGTCATTGTCAGGGTTGCCACCTGTAGCACGAAAGTGCTAAATGTAGCACTATTTCATCATGTGTAGCACTGTAGCACGTGCTACATTGAATGTAGCACTTTTTGTCTTAGCCTAGTAGCCTAGTACCCGGTCGTGCAATTAATAGTCGATTTGAATCAAAGTGATAATAAGCGAGGCAATAAGTAGATTAGTTGCAGTGAAAATTTGCAGCACCAAAGTTTTGTGCTTTTATGGAAATTAGACTTTCAATTTTTGCATATCCCAGTAATTTGTGATCTCGCAGTCGAAAGAAATCGACAAAGTCGTTAGAAAGTAGCAAGTAAAACGAAAGAACACAAAGGACTTGCTCTAGTGTAGGTTAGTCCTAGTGTCCGTCCAAGTGCGAGTCAGTTATTTTAACGGAGTTTTCTGTCTTTGGCTGTTCCCAAGTGATCTGAAGCTAGCTTCTTTTGTTTTAATAAAATGTATCTGATTCCGATGGAAGAAATTTTTTTGTCCTGCTCGTGCTCTGCCAACGTCTGCCGTCTGCTAGCGTCGAACGGGAATAGTAAGGAATACTGTAAGATTTTCGTGTGCAGAAATGCAAAAACCGATCGGTACGAAGAAATATCCCGTGGGGGTTACCCTTTGCACCGACCGGTTTAAAGGAATCGTCATTGTCCAATAAAATGTTTTGTTTATAGAAACTTCAAGTTTCGTCTCGGCAAAACAAAGTAGTTCAAGTTCCATAGTCTCTGTAGGGAAATGCATCACGAAAACAGAGCTTTTGTCCGCTGCAAACTCCTCACACGAGCAAAAAAAAAAGAGAAATGAGTAGCAAGCAAAACCGCGGCTAACCCTTGCTATCGCATTTGGATCTTCCTTCGGAAATTATAAAAATGGATTTATTTTTAGACCAAAATTTTTAACATTTTTTATGCACGACAATAATCTAAATACACTTAAATACGGGCCGAGCGCGTGACACGCGCCAAAAAATTCCGACGGTAGCACCGATTATCGTTGTTCAGCACGAAGATTTGGGATTTTCCCATTCAGCGCTCTTAGCGGATTAAAGTCGGATTAGCTCAGGATACATTTTTTGTTCTTTTACATTAAAACAGACAAAAAATTGACATAAAAATAATCTAAATACACTTAAATACGGACCGTGCGCGTGTCGCGGCGACAGCCGCGACACGCGCAAAAAAAATTTCGACTGTAGCACCGAAAATCTCTGTGTAGCACGGAAATTCGGGCAATTGTAGCACTCTCGCAACTGACCGTGGTGGCAACCCTGGTCATTGTCCCTGTCGATGACCCACCTACCCGTGCAGTTTTTTTTTTTTTTTTAAACAAAACTGGAGATCTGTTTCAACGTTAGACAAGTACAAGACATCTAAAACCCTCAATCCGGTTATGCAAGTTTCTCAGCAAGCTTGGGTCCAAATCTGATGAGCGCGATGAGGGTCAGAAAGATAGTGGCATTAGCATATACTTCATGTCTTGCCTTAGATTTTTCGTTTTCTAGCTCCAACTTTGATTATAGCTGCACTCTGAACATCGTATTCTTTAGATAAGTTCACAAACAAAATCAGATTCAGTTCAGGAATGTTTGAGCCCATACAGTGGTAGCTTTTGTCTTTTGTCTGAATTAACACGATCTTCTTGCAGATGCCTTCCTCAAAAGAAACATCAGACGACCGACCGCGGGCTGACGACGACGAACCAATGGAAGACGAGTTCGAACCAGAAGAAGGGGGGAGGTTTATCGGCGATATATACATCCCCCCACCTCCCCCCGCCGCGTGCACTATGGAAAGCAAAGGGCCTAGGTTAATCATCACTCATATTGAGAACTACTTTTTCAAAAGTTACGCCAACACTCAAGTATTGGGTCCGTTTCACAAAAGCTTTACTTCAATCGTTGGTCCCAATGGTTCGGGGAAAAGTAATGTTATTGATTCAATGTTGTTCGTCTTTGGATACAGAGCTCAGAAGATCAGGACGAAGAAGTTGTCCGTGCTGCTGCATAATTCGGATAGATACCCGGATGTTCAGACTGCTACAGTTACTGTGTACTTCCAGCATATAATTGGTAAGTTATGTAGTGTCTTGTATTCTGGGAGGGGGGGGGGGGGTCTGTAAACTATCCGAAATTTGATAAACACAACACAGCACACTAAAATAAAAATTCCCTGTGTAGCTAACACGGTCATTTGGAAATCGCCTTCCCGAAACTTTTGAATTTTTTTTATTTATTTTATTTCTATCCGCCAAAATTGGCGAGTAGGCTACATTACAAAGAAAAAAAGTAATATGCAAACAATTACAACAAGAGGTAGCCTACGCATATTCATGTACACCAACAATAACCCTCATAGAAACATTGTGATCCTGAATATTTCATCACAGTAACAACTATTTCAGTATAACGGAGCCAAATCATTGCTTAAAAGAAGTGAACCGGCTTTAATTTATTTTCTTTCTTATTTATAACAGTTATCAGGTCTTTCATATTATGACCATTAATCATTACTGTGTTAGATTCACAGTTAAACCGACAGAGGAATTTTCCAAAAATAAAATTAAACTTACGAACGCTTGTTGTTTGACGAATTTGTAAAAATTCAAACCACGGGAATACAGTTAAAACATCAGGTAAAATCACTGAATTAGAGACTCGAGCTAAATTTTTCCTATTAAAAAATATGATATAGAGTAATATAGTTAGGTTCTCTGTTTCTCGAATTCTAAGATGTGTTAGTTGAGGTTAACCACGTCAGTTTTCGGACAAACATGGCGAAGAATTCCGAGGTTGTTCCCAGTCCAGTTCCTATACTAAAAATAAAGTCGGAAATCGTCGTCCCTGAACTTGTTGGAAAACAAATAATGTAGTTAGGTTCTCCTTTTTTTCGAATTCTGAGAAGTTCTAGTTAAGGTAAACTACGTCTACCTTTCAGACAAGGAGGGAGAAGACTTCGAGGTCGTACCCAACTCCCAGTTCTCCGTCTCTCGCACAGTGAACAAAGATAACAGCTCCTACTACCAAATCAACAACCGGAAAGTCCAGTTCAAGGAGGTGGGCAAGCTATTGAGGTCCCATGGAATTGATTTGGACCATAATCGGTTTCTGATCCTGCAAGGAGAAGTCGAGCAGATTGCTATGATGAAACCAAAGGGCCAAGGAGAAAACGATGGTGGGATGCTGGAGTTTCTGGAAGATATCGTAGGTGAGTATTTTCATTCTTTCTGGATTCTCAGCCAATCAAGAAGCTGCGCTGCCGCGTTCTAAAAAAATTGGAGCCTCCTGTATAGTAGGATTGTTCAAGAATTTTAGAAGCTATGAACCAGGACTACAAACATGTGTTGCTTCGAGGCTGCATGTCATATAGCGATCGTAATGTCTGTCGGTTAGTGGTCTGTCACTCTGTCCAGCTTTTACTGATGCTAGGACGATGAATCTTGGCATACATAAAACTGACCTGACTATATGGTCAAGGAAACCTTCCTTTCCCGGATCCGATCATCCTTGCGGTTATGGGGGGGGGGGGATCTGCCATATTTTGACCGGCCTATGTCAAGAACGGGTGCTCCGATTTGAGGGAAACTTAATGGGTGTAGGAACAGCTGCCCTAGATTTGCCATTTATGTGTCCGAATTGCATCCGAGTTAAGTGGAGGGTGCTGTATGAAGGGGGGCGGGTACCGGAAGCTTTGAGACACGTGTAGGGACCAAACATAATGGAGGAAATGAGACGAAACTTGGACGGTACAAAGTTTGTGCGCCCTTGGTATACCATTTTGAGGTCCGGAATGGATCTAATTAACTTTAATGGAGTTAGAAGAGGTACCTGACGATGTCGTGAATGCACCGATTCGAGTGAAACTTGATAGTAGAAGTAAATAAGTATGTTTCATGCTTAGGGTGGAATACTGCTGGATCGTTTCCTTGAATTTTTCCGTTTTAGGCCTACTAATACCATTTTTAATAATACTAAAGAGTGGTAAGTTTGCGCTTGTCACTTTTTGCTATTTCGAAGAATCTGTACACAGTAAACAAGTAATAACTTATCTTATTTTATCTTAGATGAAATTTGTTTGTATCGTTGTTATTTATCATTTAGAAATAACAGGTGTGTAATGCATATCCTCCTATGACCCACACTATTTAACGATATTCTTCACACATAAAGTTAGCGGGAGATACGAGAGGATGATATGAAGTCATATCAACCTCCAGAGAGGATTGTATGAAGTCATATCAGCCTCCAGAGAGGATTGTATGAAGTCATATCAGCTTCCAGAGACGATGATATGAAGTCATATCAGCCTCCCGAGAGGATTTCTGTTAGAAAAAGTTATAACAGTTAAAACACCTTCATCTCGATTGATATCGGAATGACAACCTCGATGGCCATTTAAAATTATCAACCTCGCTTCGGCTCGAATTTTTCAGTGACCGTCTCGGTGTTATTTTCCGATATCAACCTTGATGTCAGAAGGTAACCTTTAGTAATGTTTTAGGAAGCTCTAGATACAAGCAGCCCCTAGAAATCCTAGAAAAGAGGGTAGAAGAGTTCAGTGAACTTCGAGTGGAGAAATTGAACCGGTTGAAAGTCGTCGAGAAAGAGAAGGATGACCTCGAAGGCCCCAAAGACGAAGCGGTAAGATTATTTTACTTGTTTTCCTTCATTGCAAAAGTTTCCTCTCGACGGGTGTCTTTATTGAGGTCAAACGACCCTTGGCAGCTTGATCAAAGCATGAAATCGGGGTGACATGTTTTTGATGCCTGACTAAACCCCCTAGAAGCCCCTATACGGTCGAGGCCACGGGGCCCTCTTACAAATTATATGTTAGTCACGTCGACTTTTAGATTCGGAAGACCATCACTACTGTACTTCACACGTAATTCGCGACACTTGCGAAATCTTGCTGCATTTTTCCTCAGGATAAAATTTTTGATGTTTTTATCCGCTGTCGCTGGTTAATTGTGACTCAAATCAATCCAACTTTCATGAGTCTGATTGGCTAGTGTCGAACCAAGTCGAATAAAAAACGAATCCTAATCCGTAGTCATTGTTCAGAAAAGCAAGGTACGGTGCTGTTTTTCCCTATCTGACTTGGCTTTGGCACTGGTCAATCAGAATATCCCGCCAAATAGTACCGTCGAAAGTTGAACTCGCTCGAACTTCGATCTCAGGCGGGGTACCGGTCGGCAAGCAAGTCTCCATTGGTAATGGCAAAACCCAAGCGGGGATTGTTTGAAGGAGTAGTTTTTGGGATCCCAAAACGTAAGTGGAGGGATACCTATGACATCGCAAAAGTCGTCCGTCCGTCTGTAAGCACGATAACTCTCGAAGGGAATGAGATATTTTGATGAAACTTGGTGTGAGCATTCTTTGGGTCAAGAGTAAGGTCGAGTTCGTAGATGGGCCCTGTAGCTTTACATCTAGGGGTGGGGGAGGGGGTTTAAATTAAGGGGCAAGCAAAATTTTTTTAAACAGCTAATGTGATAGTCGATTATGGGGTAAGAAGACACGCTGAACACGAACCGGACAAGTAGTTCGTCCGGAATCCGGCCAAAACCGGAAAGTTTGTTAAAAGTAGAAGTCTTATTTGAAGTTGATTAGATGTTCGATATAGGGGTAAGAAGGCATGCTGAACAAGAATATGAAAACCGTTTTCTCGCCGGAAAAGTAGTTCGTCCGGAATCCGGCCAAAACCGGAAAGTTTGTTTGAAGCTAAAGTTTTATCTGAAGTTGATTAGATGTTTGATGTAGGGGTAAGAAGGCATGCTGAACAAGAATACGAAAACCGTTTTATCGCCGGACAAGTAGTTCGCCCGGAATCCGGCCAAAACCGGAAAATTTGTTAAAAGTTAAATTTTTATTTCAAGTTGATTAGATGTTGGATATAAGGGTAAGGAGATACGGTGAATCCGTTTTTGAGCTTTAGTTTTTCGCCGGACAAGTAGTTCT
The DNA here is from genome assembly GCA_023053555.1 of Branchinecta lindahli. Lineage (NCBI taxonomy): Eukaryota > Metazoa > Arthropoda > Branchiopoda > Anostraca > Branchinectidae > Branchinecta > Branchinecta lindahli. The sequence goes on from JAKZAO010000010.1 coordinate 11,684,082, forward strand.
TGAATTTCGCCAGAACCGCAAAATTCACAGAAGTAAGCTAGGATCGTTTCGATCGGCTTATAGAGGTAAACGCACATGCTAAATCCATATATGAGCTTGGATTTCTTAATGATTAGCTGTTTGGCCTGGCGAAGACTGGATCTGGCGAAGACAAAACCCAATTGTCTGGATCAAATATTGAATTTTTGGGATCCCATCGGAACCTTTGGTCTTGTTGTAACTGGACCAGGTACTATGCGCCTTAATCATTATCTCAGATGCCACAAAATGAGTCTGATCAGCAGTTCGTTTGGCTTTTAAGAGCTTGCAAGCCTCCTTGAAGGGGACACAAGCTAGGCTTCCCTTTATTCATAAAAGTCAGTTTCTCACTGGGCAGGGTTGGCAAATAAAGAGAGTGTACCACCCTACTTGCCGTAGTTACTACGCATGACGTCACGGATTCTACCTTCTGGGCGTTGAGGCTGGAACACATTTTTTCTATTTTCAGCAAAACATCGTGCCACGGTCTAATCCGAACAGTCACGTCAAAGAGATTCGTAGTTACCACGCTTACTACGCTCCCGAGCGCACAAATAGTTTATAATAGTTACTATTTCGAGAAGGCTGGAACGGTCAGTGTAGTAACGTTTCACGAGGTTGGAACGAAAACAGTAACTATAAAATAGTTACAGTTGTTAGAACGGTGGAACACGCTCAATATTTCTTTCTTTGAAACAACACTTTATTTTCTGTTCATATCTGACCAGTCACCCTTACGATCCACGATTTTTAACTTTCAAGAAAGACATCGGCAGGGGGAAGTTTGGAAACCACATTGTGGATATTTGGAACCAAACGTCTCACGTTGTCGTCAGCTGATCAGTCGACGCCTTCGGAAAAGCACTTGAACACCTCATTCGAAATGACAAATAATTTATTACAGTTTCGTAGAGTTTTAAAGAGCATTGCGCCTCTTTCCTACTAAAAGTTACTGTTTTTTACTATTTTCCCTTCTTTTTTCTATTTCTTATATTTCTTTTTCTTGTGACCAATGAATGGATACTGTAATAATAATATATTTATTGACCATCGTAGTGCACAGATATACAAAAAACAGAGTAATGAAATAATGAAGAGAAAAAAGAACAAATAAAGAAACGAAAAAGAACATGAATGTCACCCGTTACGGGAAGTGCTCACTTAGGGTGGAGTTAGTCTACAGTGTAGATTTTTTTTTTTTTTTTTATTAAACTGGAACTGAAACTAGTAATAAACAATTACAATAATACAAACGAAGACGGTGTCCTTGCTCTAATGACGAAATATATTTTTCTTCAGATCAAATACCTTGAGGCCGAGAACGACCTCGCAAGAGAGAGAAACAGACTGTGGCAGTTCTACGTCTACGGAAATATGCAAGAAATTCAGAAAGCGGAGGAAGCCAAGAAACAAGAAACGGAGGCTATGAAAGAATTGTTGGATGCATTGGAAGAGGCGAAAAATTTGAGAGCAGAAAAGGAAAAAATTATGGATGAGCAGAAGAAGGAATTGGATAAAGGAAAGAAGAGAGTGGATGAACTGAATACACAGATGTCGAAGCTGACGGTAAGTTCTAATATTGTTTTGAGGGGTCTTGGGCCTCGACATAATATGGTAAAAGTTAGTTTTCTCGGACATTCGGACCGCCAACCATCACAACTGGCGCGTGTTATTGGGGAGACACAGGGAATGTGCGAAGGTCACGACATGATAGACTTTGTAATGACTTGGTTTCCTATCTATCCTGGGGCATGGAGCTAAATATCTGGTAATACCTATTTCTGTTAGTATTTGTATGATATTTTTCGACCAATTCTGCTCAGAGTTTTTCGGTAATCTCCTTGACAATCCCAATATTTTCGATAAGAAACGGTGTATCGACTAATGCTACGTTCACACACTGCGTAAATCCGAGCGTATTTTGAAATACGAGCTTATTTTACGCACGTATTTGGGCTTGAAAAGGTCTCTAGCAATACGGCGTATTTGAGAAACCGGTCGTTTTGTATATAAATACGTCCGTATCGCCAGATATCTTTTCTAGCTCAAATACGTGCGTAAAATCCGTATTTTACGAAAAGTGTAAACCCACCATAAGCTGTCTATCGACTCTTTGAGTAACTAATGAGCCGACGAAGTGTTGTATTAATTGTGTGGAGTACCATAGAGTCGTGACGTCCTGTGATTGAGGACCCAAAATAGGATTTGATTGTCCCTAGGACGATTTATAAATGTAAACGCGACCGGTGCCTTGCTGGCCGCTCGGCTCTATATATATATAGATACAATTGATACAAACATATATTCACTGATTGGAATAAACGACAATTTTTCGTGTTCTGAGGCAAACATATAGGTGTGACGTCACGTTTGTATAGGATTCCCCACCAATTTAAATCAGACCGCCGGCGGAGGGTTGCGATAAAGGGTCCATTCAAGTTTCTGCTTTATGTGGATAATGTTGACTGGTGTTGAGATTTTACAGTTATGTCCATTATAATCATATTATAATCATTCCTGCCGACGGGCATTTCCTCCCTTATTTTCCGCTATCAGTATGCTATTTGTCAACTCCTTTAATCTTCGTGAAATTTGTTGCATCCATTATTTTACTTATATATTTACTAATTTAATTTGCAGACCGAGGACGAAAAAATCGGGCAGGATTTGAAGATCACGAATGAGCAGCGGAAGAAGGTCAAGAAGAACATCGAGGATGAGAAGAGAAAAGTGGTGGATTTCAAGGTAAGCTCCCCACTTCGCTCCCCCGTCTGCAAACAATTTCCTTAAATCAATCGTGGATTTCAGACAGACGAAGGTACTGGCTTTTGTGACGACTGCGCAAACTGTTGTGACGTTCATAAATTCGAATATTTCAGTTCTGAGCGTTATGTTGACTGAGCCAGTTCTTATACCAAATGCGTGTATAGCAATATTGGGGTAAATATACATGACGAAAAAAATCAATGTTCGGCTTCGTCCGTGAGGGAATTTTTGAAAATAAACTGAATTGAATTGAATTAAATGCCCTAGATGTGGCATTTATATGTCCGAATCGCGTCAAAACACGGTGGAGGAGTTGGACGCGGGAGATTTTTTTTAAAATGCGTAGAAACCAAATGGGCACAGCAGGATCTAAGGTAAGGTAGAAACCAAATGGATGCAGGGATTGAGGTGAAATTTTGACAATACAAATGTCGCGGACCCGAACTCGGTTGGAGGAGTTCGGGAGGTCCCGGACATATTCTGAAAGGGCTCCGATTCGAGTGAAACTGAAAGGGCGCTAGGAGCGAATGCCGTAGGTGTGGCCGCGTCTTGACGTCGTGATTCCCAAGCGATTTCAGCATCTGGATATCACTTTGGCTGACTGGTAGTTGACTTTATTGGTTAGTTTTGGTTAGGTTAGTTGGTATTGGTTAGTTTTTTTGTTTTTTGAGGTAAGGCTGTGTCGGAGAGTAGAAGCAGTGACCACTCTGCGTTTTATGTGTAAACGTAAAGATTCTGGTTCTCGGCGTCCAGGGATGGACTGAGTGTTACGATTATGTGTGATTTATTTTCTATTTATTAATAAACCCATTGAACTTGAACTTTTGTAACAGCAAGTGGATGAAAGTGACTCTCTTCAGGATTTACTTACGTTATAAGAAGCATGACTTTACTGTACTGTAAATGTTTTACTATTCTGTCGTTTTGATAAAGCAGAATGGATAAGTCAGCTACATTTTATTGGGAGCTATATTTCGGCCCTTCTTGGCAAGGGTCCTCTTCAGGGTCAATCCGCTCAAGCTGGAAAATGAACTTGTAGAAAAACACTTAAAGATTTTTCCTGAAATATCTGATTTTGTTAACTTCTTGCCGGAAAACTGCTTGGAGTTAAAGCTGGTGCTGTGATTTCATTCGTGTTTCTTCTTTCAGAGCAAACTGGAGAACAACGGTACAAAGATGGAAGAGGTCCAAGCCGCTCGAGACAGAGCTGACGAGGAGCGGAAAACTTTAGATGCAGATGTCAGTAAGCTTATGAAAGAAACGAAAAAGGAAACGGAAGGAATACAAGCACAAAAGGACAAAGTAGAGATGGAATTGATCAAGCTGAAAGAAAACTCCCAAGAAGCAAAGCAAAGCGTACAGATTGCCAAGTCAGAGCTAGAAATATACATGAGCACTCATGAGAAGTCGAAGGTTGACCTCGAAACTGCTCGAAAGGACCTTGAAGCGGCCACAGAGCTACGACAGACGCGCAAAGGCGCCATCGAAGCTCTGCAGACTGATGTGCCTCAGAATGAGAGAGAGCTCTCCGACGCGCAGAACAAACTCGCATCGCTGCGTCAGCAGGAAGAGAAGCTCCTTGGGGACTTGCGTGCCAAGAAGGGAAAACTGGACGAAGATCGAAGTGCTATGCAGAGCGCTCGGTCAAACAACCGCATCGTCGACGCTCTAATGGAAGAAAAGCGGAAAGGAAACATGCCTGGGATTTTCGGCCGTTTGGGAGACTTGGGCGCGATCGACCCGAAGTATGACGTTGCAATTTCAACGGCTTGTGGTCAGTTGGAGTATATTGTAACGGACAATATGGAAACGGCGCAACAAGTTGTAAACCATCTAAAGCGGCACAACTTGGGAGTCACGACGTGCTTGGATTTGCAGAAGCAGGAGGATTTAAGGGGTATTATGGACCGGCCCGCCCGCTTTCCCGAAAACGCTCCGAGATTGTTCGACTTGGTTCAAGTTAAGGATGAACGAGTTCGAACGGCGTTCTATTTCGCATTGAGGGACACTCTAGTCGCAAACGACTTGGAGCAAGCGCGTCGCATCGCGTTTGGTGGGAGGGAGCGCTACCGCGTCGTGACGCTGAACGGGGACGTTATTGAAGTAGCGGGTACCATGAGCGGTGGCGGTAATCGCGTCATCCGCGGTCGGATGGGACAACAAGTCCGAACAGACACTTCGCGCGACGCTCACTCAAATGCTGGAGATTTAAGCAAACTGGAACAAGAAGTAGACCGTCTCACCAGTGCTCTTAATGTCGTGCGTTCTGATATCCGCAGGCTGGAGGATTCCTGCTTGACTCTCGAGAAACGAGTAAAAGAGGGAAAGATTAATTTACAAAAGTTTGGAATGGAGATGGGAGCACTTGATGAGCGTGAGAAGAGCCTGAAAAATCGGGTGAAAGAGTGTGAGCAGAAACTGAAGGAATCAGTGATAGATAAGAACAAGGTGAAGGAAATGGAGAACGAAATAAATACCAAGGGGAGACTGCTAGATAAAGCGGAAGGAAATGCGAAAGTGATAGAAGACAAGGTTGCCGAATTCAACGCTCAGATTGACGTCATTACAAACAAGAAGCTTAAACCAGCTCAGAAGCGCTTAGAAGAAGCGAATAAGAAATGGGAAAAACTTAAAACGGAACTGTCGAAACTGAATGCTGAACTGACGAGTTCGAAGCGCAACCTACCGAAAAGTGAACAGAAAATTGAAGATATGGAAAAAGATTTGGCCGAAAAAGAAAACGAAATTCGTGCCAACGCCGAAAAACGAAAGACAATTGAAGAAAAAGCGAAGGCCGTTGTCGTCGAAACCGAAGAGAGAAGGACGAATAATGAGCAAATTGAAGAAAAGCTCAAAGAGGCAAAAGCGGAGTATGATAGAACTCAGAAAGCGGAGAATAAGTATAAAGCGCAAAAGATTGACTTAGATAGCAAATTGGAAAAGTTCGAAGTGTCGATTAAAGAGAATCAGGCAAGAATGAGACATTTTCAGAGAGACATTGACAAACTTAAAGTGCAAGAAGTGTTTGGGAAGGAGGTGGAACCTCTGAAGAAGCATTCGGAAGAAGAATTGAAAGGTACGGCCAGAAATGACGTAACATTTACACAAGGATGTGTAGTTTTAACACATGTGGGAACACACTATCTAGTGAGGCTGCAGAAAAAAATCTGCCCTGGGGATTTATGTGTCGCGTATTTGTAAAGCATAACAGTAAACATGGTTTGCTACGTTACTTTTAGGGAAGAAATTACGTTTAAAAGGTAAAAAGGTAAACATTCTGTAACGTTGACAGATGGCGTGTTATCACATGTCTTGAAATTTTGCGTCCTTGTTTAAATTTTATGAAACGTCTTCCCCTAAAATGTAAGTTTGACGGTTGCTTTAAACTGATTTTGTAATTTTCGAGTTCACAGCGCTTTCAAAAGCGTACTTTGTCAGTGGGCTTCTGGGCTCCCAGTTGAAGGACCGTTCAAGGACCCCTCGTACCTATTCTGTCAGTTTCTATTATCCCTAGCTCCCCTATGCATAAGCTTCAGAAATCACCCTTCGCAATTGTTTACTTTCGAACCTACAACTTTTTAGTATGTTTTCACCCGAGCCGGCTTTGTAAGCCACGAAGCATAAATTCGTCGTAAGCTTCACGGTCTGCCGATAGATGTTTGAAAAACAAGTGCATGAGAAGCTTCAAAAATGTGTTTTTAGGTTTTTAGAAGACTTCGTAGGCCGACTCCTTTTGTCTTGCTTGGTTTTTCCATTTTTTAGCCACTGCTCGAACACTTTTCAAACATTTTGAGTTCAACCTCCGCTTGGAAGAGCGGGAAGTCTGGATAGAGTTGACAAGCGCGACAAGAAAGTCGCTAATTTAACGGTTCAAGGATCGGTATTGTCGGAATGCTGTATTTTTTAATAAGTTAGCCGTTCAAAAATCATTCCTAGTAACAGTTGGGCTAGAATCTTTCTAGTAAACACTTCATCAGGTTTCCGTTTTTGGCATCCCAAAACGTTAGTGACGTGACATCCGTCCTATGACATCCGTCTGTCCGTCCGTCCGTCTGTCTGTAAGCACGATAACTCTCGAAGGGAATGAGATATTGTGATGAAACTTGGTGTGAGGATTCTTTGGGTCAAGAGCAGTTCGCCCGGAATCCGGCCAAAACCGGAAAGTTTGTTAAAAGTAAAAGTTTTATTTGAAGTTAATTAGATGTTCGATGTAAGGGTAATAAGACATGCTGAACGCGATGGTGAAAACCATTTTTTGGCCGGACAAGTAGTTCGCCCGGAATCCGGCCGAAACCGGTTTGTTAAAAGTAAAATGTGTATTTGAAGTTGATTAGATGATAGATTTAAGGGTAAGAAGAGACGCTGAATCTGTATATGACAATCATTTTTTACCGGGACATATAGTTCGTCCGGAATCCGGTTGAAACCGGATTTTTTATAAGTTAAAGTGTTATTTGAAGTTGATTAGATGTTCTTTATAGGGATAAGGAGATGCGCTGAATTCGTTTCTGAACTATCTTTTTTTGGCTGGACAAGTAGTTCGCTCGGAATTCGGCCGAAACCGAAAATTTGGCAGAAGTAAAGCAGGAAGTTTCTTTCGATCACTATTGTCAAAATTTATAGGGCTTATACAAGTATATCTGAACTTAATTTTCTCAGATTAATAGCCTGGCGAAGACTGGATCTGGCATAGACAAGACGTAGTTGTCTGGGTCAAATATTAAATTTTTGGGATCCCTTCGAAACCTTTGGTCTTGTTTGAGTTGACCTGGTATGGGTTCTGCAACTCGTCGTTGTTCTAAGGCGAGCACAAACACGAAAATAACTGTGAAAGGAATGTTGAAAATAAGCGGTCTGGGCTTGTTATTGAAGAGGAAAATAATGGAATAAATAATAATAATACTACATAAAGCAGCAGAACAGGCTTTCAGGTGCCCCCATTTGGGGTTGGTCAATCGACCTCGTGTCTCCGGCTTGACCCTATGTATCATAATTTTATAATGAAGCGTAAATTAAAACCTTGAACTATTAGGAGCAGTCGTACCGATCAGAGTGAAAAATCTGGAGTTAATAATGCACTCGAAAACTATTGTTGCACTTGAAACTATTGGAGTATTGTTCAGTTCTGCTTCAGCTAGCCTCTAATAATCATTATAATATTGTTGATATAAAACCGGTTGGCTGACACAATTCGCATGTCCTTACTTTTTTTCTTTTCTCAGCACTTGACCCCAAGGCTTCATCGCAGCGAGTTACATTCCTTGAAGAACAGCTTGATCGCCAACCCCCCAATATGAACGTGCTTGCGGAGTATAAGAGGAAAGAAGAAGCGTATTTGGAGAGAGCCAAGGAACTGGACGAAATTACGGCGAAGAGAGATGAAGCGCGAAAGCACGTCGGTAGGTTTTTCTACTTTCTACATCTTTTTGTTACTTCTGTTTTGCTTTTCGTGCACTCGGTGTGGATTTGTGATGGGTGGGGGTATTTTGAATGTACCCTGTGGCAGATTGGTCCAGGGTGCATTCCGAACTCCTAACAGATAAACCCGTAGCCCCTTTTGGTACACTTTCTGTGACGTTATCGGTGGACATATGTGTTCCTACTTGTTGTACTTGTATCGGGACCAGACGATTGCCGCCTCACCCGGCGTTCAGGAGTTGCCGTACGGTGGTGTCCCAGTTGCCTCTGTTTTGCGCCAGCTCCTTGGCGAACTCTAGCCAGCAGCTGTCCCATCTTCTGCCGAAACGGCGAAAACTCCCCACAGGCTCAAGATCCTTTTTGACGGTCGTCCACCAATTCTTGAGTTGACCACCCGGTCTCCTTCGCCAAGAGGGAAGGGGTTCTGCTAGGAGAACTTGTTTGACTAGGCGGTCATTTGGGCGCCGGAGGACGTGACCAAGCCAGCATAGGCGACGGGATTTGATTACGACTGTGGCTCTTTTTCTAGTTTGCGCTGTGACTGTTGGTAGGCAAGTTTGTTATGGAGGGTTGGCTTTCTGTCTTGTGGGCGTTGTGAAGCCAAGGCGCTGAGACCGCGAGAAGACGCGACCGGACACTTTTCTTCGCTGGGCAAAGGTATATTATGAAGGCTGGGAATTATGAAGAGCGAGTCTCGTGTTTTTGGCTTTCTGACGTTAGGACGTTCTTTTGGGTGGCTACTAGGCTAGTAACGGATCGCACCATACGACAAAGCTTCGAAAATGACCGTAGGCATAGTGACATGATCTATCGAAACCGCTTTTCTGGAATTATACCATCCAGGAATTCAGAAAAAAACTACAGTTACAACTATAACTATTTTTGTTTCAGACGAACTGAAAAAAGCGCGACTTAACGAATTCATGTCCGGCTTTGGCATTATCACAACCAAGCTCAAGGAGATGTACCAAATGATCACGCTAGGTGGCGACGCCGAGCTGGAGCTGGTAGACAGTCTAGATCCCTTCACAGAAGGTGTTGTGTTCAGCGTGCGACCGCCAAAGAAATCGTGGAAAAATATCTCCAACCTCTCTGGTAAGTGCAAACGTAATTCATAAGATACGTATCTACGATGTATTCTATACAAACGATTATCAGTGTTGTGGTTAGAGTCGATTCTACAAACAATCAGGATTTAGCTTTTCCTTTCCAAAATGCCCGTGAGTTGTGAAGTGTATTTTAAAGGAGTCAAGTTATTGGCTGGCAACGATGTGTGACCGAAGTTACTCTGTGCTGTAGCTGCGCAGTACGATCTCGTCTGCGACTCTGTTGATGCTGAGTAGATATGGTAGATATATAGATAGACATCGCTTTTATTCTTTTCGAACTATCATGGTGAAATCCAAATTTGTCGAAATCGTCATATATACATGTAAACAGTCATACATAAATATGTCAATATAAATATGTCAACGTCATGTATAAAAGTAAACATTAAATAAACAGAACAGCGTTTCTTCAGTTCTCCCTCACATCAGTGCAGCGAGTAATCTGCACCGACGCCAAAAAAAACGTTCCAGATCTATACGCTGTGTGGTCCTTACTTTTGTGCAGGAAAGTGAATGAGTGCATTTTCCGTTTAATGGGCGAGTGTCAGGAATTAAAAGACCTGAAGAAGGTAATGTTAGGGGAAATGATATGGAGAGAGGAATGGTTTAAACAAATATTGGAAGTAAAAGTTTTAGGGATATAAGAAAGTTGGGAATTCTTTCGGTGGTCACGAGTCACAGGGGAAGTTTTTCGGTAAATAGAAGATGAGGTTATGGTTCCCTTGGCCCTCTGAGCTTTTATGGAATAAATTATATCGTATCTTAAATTAGCGTCATATAGGTCCATTTATAATTGGTTACCCAAGAAGACTACCGGTCCTAGTGTCGCCAGACACGAGATCCTGTTTCAAACTCAGCTCTAAGAACCCCGAAAATATATTTGAAAACAGATAAACAATCAGTTTGTGTATGCGTGAAGGTTACACTATCTGCCTATCAATGCCCAAGGGCTAAATTTTCTGCTATCGCCCGAAGAAAAGCAAGGGCGATAATGATTATAACACCAGTACACTTGACAAATCGAAATAAGCGCAAGCGACAACACTGTAATGCCTGGCGTGATATTTGAAAAGCACTGCCGGCATGCCTTTCTGGATTCCACAGCGCGACAGTATAACAAAGACCAAGTAAAAGATGAAAAAAGTCCCGAGATCGATGGTGGTATAAAACTATCCAAACGCTGACAAGAAGCCTCTGCCTCGCACTACATAGTGTACTAAAAGATGTACTAAAAGAATTGACTACTTCGAAGTACAGCTGTTCTTACAGCAATGACGTAAGGCGTGTGTGGTTTTTAATCCCTCTCCAGTGAAGACAAATTTGCTCAACCGCAGTCCTCTGACGAATACGTTTCTCGGAAACAGTGAGTAATTTGGGAGCCTAACATGCCTCGTAAAGAAAACACGGAAAGCGTACAAATAAGCGAAACGCCAGTAGTGGGGATAGTTTATAGATCATATCCTACATCCAACCGTGATCATTTGAAAAACAAACTTTTTCCTGTCAGTTGTACTTTAATTATCTCCTTTTTAGGTGGTGAGAAAACCCTCTCCTCTCTCGCCCTCGTGTTCGCCCTTCACTACTACAAACCCACCCCCCTCTACGTCATGGACGAGATTGACGCTGCCTTGGACTTTAAAAACGTATCTATCGTCGGGAACTACGTTAAAGAACGAACCAAAAACGCACAATTCATCATCATCTCACTCCGTTCCCAGATGTTCGAATTGGCGGATCGACTTGTGGGAATTTATAAGACACATAACTGCACGAAGTCGACAACGATCAACCCACATCTGATTGGGAAGGTAGCTGAGGATAAGGATGAAGAAAGAAAGGCATAGTTGTGAAGAAAAAGTGTTCCGAAGCCAGTACATGAGGCTGGTCATAAGCAAAATATTTGCTTGGCATGGTGGTGTGTCTTTTTGCCACAAAGTGCTCACCGTCAATAATTCTGTTCGAAACGTTGCAAAAAAAAAATCAACTTTATGATAAAAGAGTGGGTTGTAATCCCTGCTAGAAGTTGTTCGGTGCCGTCATGAATTCGGTGTGGAAAAGTGAAATAAGTGACATGATGAAAGTGCGAAAAAAACGGCCGAAAAACCTGGTCGTCTGTTGACATCATGCCTCTAAAGAAAAGTATCGCGGACGTTCCGTACAGTTTTTTTCAAGAAAGAATGTAAGGAAAGTGGGTTGGGAGAATGCACTCTTAATCGTATATGTATTGACCATTTGATCCTCCAAATACACTTTCCTTACAAACGTTCTTTCTTGAAAAAAATTTCCGTCGGGTCGGTTATGAACCAAACCGTCAGCCAAACCTGAAGTTCCTGCCATAATTTTCACCGTCATCAGTTCCGTTTAGGAAAAAAAAATCGGCTTTATGATGATAGAGTGGATTGTAATCCCTGCCAGAAATTATCCGTATAACCATCGGAAATTCCGGAAAAGTTAAGATTTTTAATTAAATGATGAAAGTGCAAGAAATCCGGCGGGAAAAGCTGGTCTTCTGATCGCATCATGACTCGAAGAAAAGTGACCCGAACCTTCCGTACATTTCAAGAAATAATGTTTGCAAAGTGTATTTGGTGGACCAAATGGGCAATACACAGTTAAAAGTGCACACTGAGTTGTAAGCACGAAGTGAGCGAAGAAATATGAGTGGAACAAGGATGGATTACCATGTGTAGTAGCTCATCTGCCTTATCAAAGTGCCCTTGGACTGCTGCTGGGGTCTCAGGTTAGGATCGGAAAATATAGCTTATGCAACGTTTACATGCAGATGAAAACCTAACCGGAATCTGGTTCTTGGAGACAGGGTAGCCAGGGTAAACCAGCGGAGAAGGGTTATGACAGCAGCCACGGTGTCCTTATTAGGAGCTGCTGATTTCGAAAGCTAGCTAGACTTTTTTAGTACGATTCGATAAGATTCCTGCCGGAATTCCTTTCTACTGGACCAGAATTTCAGTCCGTGTAAACGCTGGATTAGTGATGAGTTCTTGTCTGTCGTATTTGTCGATTCCTTGAAGTTTAGATAACGTCATTTGTAACGCCTTCTTTTATACCTATTAAAATTGTCGAAAGCAATTGTATGCAATGCTAAAAATGGGCAATGCTCTTACTGCTCTGACTTCATATCAAGAACAGATAATCAGTAAGAAGTAGGCGTACTCCGCGCGTTGAACCGCTCGGATCGCCTCCATAGAACCAATCAGCGTTGACTTCTAGATTCCCTCTTTAGCAACTTACCGGAGATCTAGCTATTTGTAGAGGTAACGAAACGTGATGTGGCGCGAAGCAGCTCGTTTGCATCGGGAGTCGGTCATATTTTACACGACTCAGCATGTTTGTATGACCGAGATAGGGAGACAGCAGTTCTGTCTCGTTATTTGTTCTTGTTTATATTCAAATGTGAACGTATTCCGAGCCATCAGATCCAGCACAAGGAAGAAGCGGACGCCCTGGCTATTCAAGCAGCGGACATCCGAGCACAGTCCCAACCTACAAGCGATAGTTGCGTTTTAGCAGATACCATGGTATCTGATACCGCGGTCTAAAGTCGTTTTTGCAGTTACCGTGGTATGTGATACCACGGTCAGAAGGCGTCTTTGCAGTTATCGTGGCCATATAATCTGGCCAGTTATCGTGGTATCTGAAAAGTCATCTCACTTTCATAAAATTTTGTCAAATTGGTGGGAAAGAAGTTTGGCACTTAGTGATGTAACTGGTTATCAGTTTTTCTTCTGGGATGACTTCGAGAAGTGCAATTTCGGCAACAGTCGTTTTTGCAGAGCAGCCATGTATCAGATACCAAGGTAACTGCAAAAACGACTAATTGCAGATCTAGTTACCGTGGTAAGAGATACCATGGTATTTGCAAAAACGCAACTGATGAGAGACATCATTTGAAACCGTATCCTCGCGAAGAAACCGTTATCCATTAGAACGTGACGCCAGTGCGTCACTTACTATTATACGGGTTAAAGTCAGAAACTGTTGAAGAAAACTAAGTTCGGGTAGGGACGTAAGCCAGAAGTTCTAGTAATTTAGATTTCATCTAGTGCCGACATTTGAAATGGCGCCGAAATTGGATAAAACGACGTTTCTGTGCTTGTCAACTTGTGGCACGGTCGTGTGTCATGCAATCGTGTTTCCGTGACGGACACCAGAAGTGCTGTGGGAAAAACCTTATAAATCGTATTCGTATTTACTACATATTCCTATTTACTTACTACTACTACTCGCATACAATAAGAAAATAATTGTAATGCTGACAAAAATTGCGTTTTTGCAGATACCATGGTATCTGCAGGGCCATCGCAAGTGCATTTTTGGCGGGCGGCCGTGCAGAGCCAAAATTTTACCGAATATTTCAAAAGTTTTATCGAATCCTAGAAACTGAGAATTCGAGCTTTAAACTGTGGCACATGAAAGGCTTACGTAGGAATAGTAACATTAAAGGGCAGCATGAACGAAGATAAGCCAACTATTAGGCGGCGTTTTGGCGAAGCCCACTTGGAGAATATATTGCCGGGCAGGGTTGCAGTAGCAGTTTCTATCTATTATACCCAAGAGAAAATTAAATCGAGCGCCACAGGCGAAATTTTTGTTTCTGTATGCAAAATTTAACTGCTTCTCTTACAATTCTATCATTTACCGTAGATTAAATACCGATACTCTAAGAAGTTCCGGCCGCAGCATCTACAGTAGTCTAGTCAATATCGCCGCAGACGAGATTGTTTTAGTTAGGCTAGCTCTTTCCTGCCTAACTTGACTATTTCCATCCAGATTCTAGCTTTTAATGTTTCGAAATCCCAATCCTATAAACTGTCCTAAACCCAGTCAATTCACGCGCCCTTCCACGAAAGTAGAGAATATTGCGAAAAGCGCCGCAGGCTGATTTTCGAAAAAATCTAGAATCCCAAGTTTAGACCGATAGCATGCTCGGGATTCTGTATAACTAAACTACCATATCCCGGTATTATACCGAATTGTTTTGAGATCAAAAGACTGCCGAATAATATTCAGATTGGGCATAATTTCGGAACTGGAACATAAGTCGTGATTCGTGGTAACTACCGAATCTTGGAAATTATACCGAATAAACTACCGAATCCCAATCATAATACCGAATAATTTTGGACCGATAGCTTATTCGGGATTCCGTGTAACTACCGAATCTCCATAAATATACTGAATAGTTATGGCATTGAAAAATTACCAAATAATTTCAGTAAATTCTCTCACCGAATTTCGTGATAACTACCGAATATTGGCAATTATACCGAATTCCGATCATTATACCGAACAGATTTGTACCGATACCCTATTTGGGATTCTGTATAATTACCGAGTCCCCGTAAACATACTGAATAGTTTTGCTATCGAAAAAATACCGAACAATTTTTAGTAAAATTTTGGGCCTCTGGCCCGAAATTTTACCGAATCTCAAAAAGGCAAGGGGGGGGTGTTGCGACGCCCCTGGGTATCTGATACCACGATCTAAAATCGTTTTTGCAGTTAGCGTAGTATCTGATACCATGGTCAAAAGACGTTTTTACGGTTATCGTGGTATCTGGTCAGTTACCGTGGTAGGGTATCTGAACATCTGAGAAGAAATCTCACTTTCATTAAATTTTGTCCTAGTTCTAAAACTATAGGAATAGTGATCACGCCGGAGGGAGACTCGTCTAAGCCGCTCACATTCGCATTTCGTGGAAGTAAAATAAACGGTAAAATTTGAAAAATGTGTCACCGTAAAATATACGATCTTTTATAATGTGTTGATACAGGCTTATAAATTTGAGCTCCACGCTACAGAAGTTTGAACTTTAAATGCAAAGTAAACTGCATCAGCAAAATGCCCGATACAGTAGACCCATTATGCCTACTTTTTCTGAAAATCTTGAACGTTTTTTAGAACCACGAAAGTACTTTCCTATTGGTGCATTTTCTTTCTTCGAGTTTTGAAGGCCATCTACTGAGCTAGGTCATTCGCCTGGTGGTGTTCTCTTGAACTAAGAAAAATCAGGCCCGATAGAATGAAGATGATAAATATTGTGATATTCCTAGCAATTTAAGTCAAAGTGGTGAAAGAAAGAAAAGTCATTCAAACTTAGTGGCACGAGCGTGAATGAGCTGAAGCTCGCGAGACGTCAACCTTCAAACAACAAGTCAAAATTCTAAGAGGTTTCCACTGCTTTCACAAAGGCTATATTTACCCGCTAGCGAGGATTATTTTATTTTTTGCAAGTTGGTGACTTGTGAGTACCCTTTGCTCAGCCGGCGAATCCTCGTAGGTTAGTCTGGGACTGGGGATTCCTTTACTTTTTTTAGTCTAATTTGCTTTGTTTCCTCTTTTAAATGTTTAGATTTGATGCACTTCAGTCCTGCTTCAGTCTGCATCAATCTCTCAATCTGCTTTTGATCGAGTAGTTTCTTTCTTGGTTGCATTTTCAGCTATTAGCATGTTATTTTATTTATTCTGTGGGGTTGGCCAGACAAACTGGCCGAAACTCAGGCCACAAAAGGTTCATTGTCTCAGTCCCCTGATTCACAATTGATGGTGAAACATCGCTCTACAATACAATTGATGAAAACGTCACTGTTTGAAAACAATTGATAAAAACATCACCCATTCTGCTGCTTTATATCGCATTCTTAGTCTTAGCTTAAATCTTAAAATCTGTCTAACCCAGGTTTAATCTCCCTGTCAACTGAAGGTACCTGGCAGTTCCTTTATTCCTGCTTTAATCTTACTTTTCTCACTACCTAATGGAAATAAACACTCTGAGTAGTCTGAGAGTGGAATGCTTTGAGTCGTTGCCTTGTCCATGCTGGGTACTCTCGAACAAAGTGATTATTTGTCTCTTCCTTTATTCCATATTGGGCACATTGGAGACTCAGTTTTTTCTGTATTTGAATTATGTTTTCCAAGGTTTCCAATTCCAGTAATAACCTGGATGATTCCCCAGATTTCATCTTTTTTCATAGCGACCAACCTTCTTGTCAGTGCCTCGTTGTGTGTGGGTATTAAACGTCGCTTGGCTCGACAATTCACTTGTTTTTTCCCAAATTTGGTCTACCTGTTTATTCATCCATTCCCGGATTTCAGTTTTACTCTCTCTGTTTAACTATTAGCATGTTGGACTCTAATCAATCATGCCAACTGTGATAATAAATAATAAATGCTAAGTTAGCTGAGTTGAATGTACATATGTGCAATAAGCAAACCAGCCATGAATGGCAAAATGTTGTATTTTGATGTGGAATTGTTTTCGTTTGTACTTTAGAACGTAAATGGTATGTTGTTTCTTTCTTTTTTCTTTTTTCCAATTTACTCCATCAATTCATTCTTTTGTATGATGGGTTATAAATACATACATACATACATAGATACAAATAAAAAAATTTGTTTATACAGTAGAGGTATGCTTATTTGAATGTTTATTGACTTCAAACTTTCCCATTTTCATGCACTTGCTGTGACTAAAGTTAAGTACCAGTGGTCTAAAGTAGGTAATTAAGGGCCTCTGAAAACATCTGAATAAGTATTTTAAGTTTTCATTTTACCATTTAGCCCAAATCGGTACTGTTCATATTTGAGTAATTGTTCAAAGAAGCATACCTCTACTTAGTTTTGGGCTGTTTCTGTGGCACTTACTATTCATTATTTGGTGGCAGCTTCATCCTCACTTGATTCATCTTTACAAATGTCTCTCTAATTGCCGAATCGGACCAGAACTTCTTGATGTTTTTTATGGATTCTTCCGATCCTCCATTTCCCAGAACTTGATGGCTCTCATAGTTCTTTGTATTTGCTTTGCTTTTTGATGGCATTGAACAGACAATGGAACCCATGAAGTCCATGGCAGCAATCTAGAAATATTGGGGTTGAGAAGTCTGGGGGGGTAGTGCTTAAGAAGCATGAACATTATATTTTTCAAATGTTTCTGTCAGGTGCCCTTCTACCAGATTGGCTTCTTTTATGCCTGTCTATGTTTGGATTGAAAAGATCTTGAAACTAGCATGAATATAATGAACCTAGCGTGGTCGAGCAGCCTGTTGTGGCCCCCAAAGCTTGCATAAAAAATATCTGTATGTATGTAGCAATGCTGACTGAAGCCTCCTGGTTTTCTCCTTTTCCATTGGTTCCGGCCAGAAAAGTTGACAAATTCTGCATGGAAGTGATGACAATGTCCAGAATGGAAGGATTGCACAGAGGAGACGAAAATGTATTTGCGTTAACATTGCCAATGCCAATCAGTAGGATATAAGCTTTTAATAAAAAAAAGGAAATACTAACTAATAGGATGCGAGACTCCCACTAAACCTCTTTGTTTTCATTGTTGAATTCCTCTATTCAAGTCCATTCTTCAAATCCTGATTGTCACATCGCAATGTAAGGAGAGCATTCTGGATGAGGAGTCGGATAACAGCTATATTTTATGGAAGCATGAGCTTAAATGCTTGTCAGTGCATCATCAGTGCCATCTTTTACTTTTGGTGGACCCTAGGCCATCCTTGGATTTTCTGCCCCTTTTCGTGAGTCAAGAACATAAAAGAATCTTGGTCGAGCCACACTACACTAAGGTCCAAGCATAATTTCGGTAACGTAAATGACAACAGTGCAACGTAGCTGGTCGCACCTTGATCGTAATGAACAAGGCAATACGGCCGCTTGGGCTCTCGTTTCCCTTGGCCTCCCAGCACTGACCTAGCCGACCTAAGGGTAAAGACGGCACTCTGCATCATGCGGAAATAAATCATTCAGGAATGGATAAATGAACGTCTGTTGAATCCAGGGATCGTGGTGGCAAAATAATCCAGCAATAAGTAAAGTAGGATTCTGACAAAATCTCAAGGGTTGGGGCAAGAGTTGAGGGAAAGGACAAAGAATAATAGCAAAATTAGCTATCTTCATTTTCGTTGTATCAGGAAGAGTTGGCTTAATTATATGGATGGTCAGGATAGTTGGTAGTCTGGATGGTGAAGCCTGTAGTAGGTTGCCCCTTGTGACATATTATACCATGTATCCAGAGAGTATCTAAAGAGGATCAGTGCCATGAAGTTGATTCATTAAAAATAGTAAATTCCTGGGCCTCCAGTCCAGAACGCCATTCGTCATGCCAAGAAGCGTGTGGAATCGGTTAAAGGGAAAAATAATGACAATAGTGGTCATGACCATACCTCATTTTCGTAGTGATGAAAGCTGATTCCCAGATCTGCCATTTTCTCCAGGAAGAGTAGTAGGGAATCAAAAGCGTTATCCAGAACTTTGTTTTTGAAGCTCGCACGTTCCGCCTCTTTGAAGTTATCGCCATACCGGTACCGCATCTGCTTCAGAAAGGTCCGCTTTCCAGCATTTTCAGGGCCTAAAATTTTCGTATTAATAATTATTATGTCAAGGAGTTTCTAGCTCCTTTCCTCCTCTTCTTGAATTTACTCAGTTTCTTCAGTAATGACAAAATATTTATGTGAAGCTATGCTGTTCTTGAGTGATGGTAAAATATTCATGTGAAGCTATGCACCAGCAAGGGACTTTTATCGCAACAAGTAGATATCGTAACAAGTAGATGAAACGCACTAAGGGCATTTTTGTTTTTCTGTTCACTGGTATACTAAAAACATGTTCTAAAAAAAAGTTTGCCCCAGTAGCAATACAGAATTTTTTTCACGGTGAAAGTCCATTGTGTAAGTGCAATTTTCACATGGATATTAAACCATCAGTTTCAATTTCATTGGACTATATTTAAACAAAAAAAATACACCATTAACATTCCTGCCAGGAAAGCACAAAAGGAGTGCTTGGATAGGGCAGGGAAATAACCTATATTGATTAAACAACAAACAGAATCAACTAACTGAATACCCTGTACTAAGAAAAAAGATCCCGTGACATGCGGATGCGAACTGTTTCGACCAATTCGTATCGAGAGAAATCACTGTTTCTTCAGTCCGTTACTAACTGGATCGTAGTGGTTTGCAATTTTTACAAGCCCCCCTCGGTACTCTCAAGGTCTCGAGAGCTCAGTTGGTTAGAGTGTCGGAAGCTAAAGCCGCCGAAGGTTTTGGGGTCGACTCCCACCTGAGAATTTCACAAACCCCTCGATAGATCGGTTGCTTAGGCCTTAGAGCATTGGCAGGTCAAGCCGAAGGTTGTGGGTTCGGATCCCGCTTGAGGAGATATTTTTCAGTTATCTGCTATTGAAATAGGGCATGTTTTAACAGGTCCCAATTCTTGAAGTACCAGAGCCGAACGTGCTTCAGAGAGATTCGCTTTCAAGGCGGAATTTATGATTTTCAGGAGTTTTTGCATTTCTTAAAACAAGGCAGTGCAAATTTGGTTGATTCAGTTCCATGCCTTTAGCTGTTATACTAACTAAGATACTAAATTTTACCTTTAAAGATGGGCCAACGTACAAAATAAAATACCTTACTTTTGTAAGATGCGTTGTATAGTCTTCTTGGGACGAAACTATCGTGGTATCAGTACGGAAAAGTGACATTTAATATGAAATATAGGCATTTTACATCTATATAATCACTTGGAAGTTCCCTCCGGATAAGCATGTCCCAAAATATTTCTCTCTTTAGATTACTTTTTTGTGGTGTCGTATGGTCAGTTCCCTGAAATACTCTACTGGTTTGGTCCCGACGTGCGAGACTTTGTCCGAAATCCCCGTCCAACTGCGCCCTCCCAGTCCGCACCTCAAAATGGCAAATCTCGGCCCCATGACTTTTTCCAACTTTCACCCAATACCACGGTTTGCGTAGGAACTTTTTACGAGGTTGGAACAAAATCGTAACTAATAGCCTTGTTAGCCTACTATTATTAGAAAGGTGGAACACGCTCTGTATTCCTTCTTAATGCGATGGCTTTTTGTGCAATAAATCTTTCTATCTGGGTTTCAGTAACCCCCCCCCCCGTTACTACCCCCTCCCCCCTGGCGAGAAAAAAACAGGGTACCAACACCCCCACCTCGACCAACCCATCCCAATTCAATTGTTATTAAAATAAAATATGTTTTTACGAAAAGTATGTAAAGGCTAGCGGCCTAGACTATCTATCTTTACAATGCAAATAGTGGTATTGCGGGCAGGTGGTCAGATTTTCCCGGCCACGATTTCTGTTACTGTAATCCATACCTCTGCTAGCTTTGGGTATATTATGCAAGAGTATAGTTTTATCCTAGCAGCAGCCCATCGGAATCTGGCGCCTTTAAGTTTTTTCCTCCTCCACTCAGTTCACAAGTGTGGCACCTACTCTTTCCATTTTTTTTAATTGTATTCTCTTTACTATTCGCTGATGAATATGATGGTCAGGAGGATCTAATTGAAGGCAATGTTCTTACCCAGAACCAGGACATCTATTTCCTTTTGCTTGGCCTCCATTGATCTGAATAACCACTGGTCGATCATTACACTTTTGAAGAAGGCTTTTCTTTCTTTTATCGTCCACCCATTTAGTCTTCGCTCCATGTCGTTTCTCTGTCGTGTTTTGACGGGGCTTTCCGTCCACGGACGTCGGAGAACTAAAGGGTACGCTGAAGGGCAAAGACGCTTTGTTGCGACCATCGCATGAAAGGATTGATACTGCCTAGGTTTCCCTAGTTCCCTCCGTAGTTTGGTTTTGCCAATCTGTTTTGTCAGCTTGCGTCGACTACTGTTTCATAATCGCCAAGATGTTTCCACGGTGCCGTTAGTTAGGTCCGTTTTATTGTGACTTGATCCCCTTCTATCTCATTCTTTATGATTGAGGATTAACACGTTATTAGTGGGGAAGTAGGTCGGCTATTCAGTTTTAACGATGGCCGTGTAGCATTTGGGTCACTCGGTTTGCATCGCTTTCAGCGTTCATCCGGGGTCTATACCGAGGGGTTGCGCACTCTCAATTTTAGTGTACAGCAAGTGCCCGTTACCGCAGTGACAGCAAGGTGCCAGGCCGGTGCCGGTATCCGTTTCCACGTGTTAGAACATCAAAATCAGCATGTTTAGAAGCGTTTGAGAGATGAGTCGCCCAGGTCTTGCTTTTGAGTGTATACCGTTGTGACGTCAGTGTGACGCGGTGAGATTGGGGATCATCCTTTGGTCTGATTCAGAGGCCGGTAGGTCCCGGGGCGGTTTGAAGTGCTTCAAGAGGTCTCTACACCAGTGTGACCTGAAGTGTGACGTGTTCACAGGCAGGTCATATGCGGCTGGCTGCTATGCTCTTTTCCTCCCAAATGCGCTACGGGTAAGATGGAAGTAGACGGATGTCAAGACTCAGCAAGTTGCTCAGTTTAGTCGGGGTTTGGTCGGGGTATCTATAGTCGGTGCGTTGGACAAAAGACGGAGGTTCTACTTGGCTAATTTGTTCTTGATAGCATCAAGCTTCTCTCGCAGGTATGAGAAACATGGTATGAATATGAAGAGAATAAAAAAAGCCCCCTGGGGAATCAAAATGTTCAGCACTTATCTATCAATTCGTATCATTAGCCTACCTATCCCCAATACAACTTCAACATACGAAAACGTTCACGGTGCTCAGTTTGGTATCCTTCAGGAGTCTAACCAACCGATGCAAATCTTGGAATACTTTAATACCCATCTGATCTTTCAGAGCCCCACCTTCGAAAACCTCCTTACCACTTACCAGAAACTTATCTCTATAACTTCTTCTAGTAACTTCGTCCAGAAACTTCCTTTACAGTAACAAACCAACACCTTGATCCATCTTTCTGCATAACGGGCAAAAATACGGACAAGCGTAAACGCATCACACCGACCCGTCAATATTAAAGTGGGTCCTCTTCTGGCAATCGTAAGCGATGGTAACGTGTCGTAAGCGGCCATTTTGACGGCTTTCAGCCAATGAGAGCACGCGGGGTCCGGACGAGCACGGTTACGATGGACTTGCGACTGCCAGTTGAGGGTCCACTAAAAACACACCCGTACTATTTACTGTTTGTTCCAGTATCCAAAGCTATCTGAATCTGTAAAACTAAGCTCTGCTTTTACAAAAATTTTCACAGCTTTGGCTGTTTCAAGCCTTTTCCCAGGCCCGTTGACTTTATAGCAGAAATTCGGCAAAATTCAGATAACCGGTTTTACGCATCGATGGCGTGATACGCGAACACTCGTCGGGAGCATAATGTACATGGAAAATAGTGAATCGTGGCAAGTGCAAAGATTTCTGAGGTGTCGTTAGCAGGTTCATAGTGTAACATATGGAAATTGAGTCTCCGGGTTTAAGAATTAACGAATTTAGTTACGGAAATAGGATGCGTTAGAATTAAAGGTAATAAATTCTGAGCGGACTGACATATTCTTCTTCTTCCATTTCAGACAATGAAGCCGAACCCTCGTCTCGAGGTCCTCCGCGCCTCCATCCCCAGCCCACCGGACTTGAGCCCTATGTACAAACGATGGCTTGAAAGTAGCGAGAACGTTATGTGGGCACGTTGCCTAGGTTACCGACCAGGGTGGAGGGCGAACAGAGTCATCTGCCGACTGATCGATGCGACTAACCCTGGACACGGGGATTGGAAGGATTTTGCGTCCGAGTTGGGATTGCAGTATATTGACATGAAGGTAGGAAATATTTCGGTACAGGCAATCAGTGAGTAGTGGTGTTTTGAAGCAGAGCATGGCCATGCCCAACCAACCAAGCCCAAACCGTCCAGGGTGGTGTACTAAATTTTCATGGAAGCATTATTTTGTTGTAAGGAAACTTATTCAAGTTACGGCTACCTCTTCATCTTACCTCCTACTATTACAGCTGCTTTTTAAAACTGGCGAAAAGGCTACCTTGCAAGGTAGCTACTCCGACTGAAAAGTTGCAGTCAATCAAATGTACCCACGAGACAGGCACGATAGGTTCGCAAAGAGTTTTGCCCCTTTTTTTCTAAATATGTACAGGCTTACGTTGCCTAAGTTTTTAACTTATTAGTTAAATTCATGATGTTATTTGTGAGAGCTGTGTATACGTAGGCTATTATGACCGTTATGATTTACTTTTGTTCTCATAACTTATACGTTACAATACTAAACAAATTTGGCATAGGTCAGTCATGACAGATTTTTTGCGAATATTAAGATTTGTCTGTCTGTCTGTCTACTTCTTAATCAAGAGTGGAAATGAGAAATCGTGTAGTGTGGGGATAGAAAAACATTAGCAAAATACGGTGGTGGCTGCTGTGAGATTGGTACGTCGAGTGAGGTCTTCGAGTCAGAACTCAAGTTGGTGCTTTTGGCTTTTCCGTGTTATTGTTTTTGTTATTGACCGTGTTCTATTTTTGTGTTTTTTTCTAGCGTATCGAGAACACATTTGGTCGGGAGGGACCTACTTGCCGCATTCTAGAAGAATTCGTTAACCAAGATAATCCAACAGTTGGAGAACTTTTGAAAGCTCTTAGACGCTTGGGAAGGGACGATGTACTACTAGCAATTTCTCCGTATCTCGACGGTAAGATACGGCAAAAAAAAATAAATGTAAACCCTAGAAGGAGTTTGCCCCCCCCCCCCTAAGCTGCTTATAGAAGCTATCGTAATAGTAACATAGTAACATATTATAATATTACTGTAAATAGGCCATGGGTCCTGATCGCGAAAATCTAGGCGCGTCGAGGTCGAATGCGCGAAGGAATGCTAATAGAAACCGATGGAAATGTGCCCACGCTAAACATCTTATATCTTGATTCTTTACGACATTAAATTGTGACCTGTCCGAAATTTTGAACACCGACTCACAAATTTGTTTGTATTGTATATGTAGACATTTCTTGTTGCCGAAACGTACTACACGATCCTGTCTGTTTCCAAACTATGCTACCCGTAGGGAAAAAAGGTACCCGGATTCCCGTAAAGGTGTCCGGAATTTTGGAACAACATTCCGGGCACGGAAAATGTAACGCAAATCCCGCCTGGGGAGTCTTGTTTCCTGGAATTCCGCAGTTTAACGCGGAATTCCTGTCAAACCGCGGAATTCCGGGAAATAAACCCCCTCCAGCCGGGATTTCCGTTACGTTTTCCGTGCCCGGAATGTTGTTCCAAAATTCCGGACACCTTTACGGGAATCCGGGTACCTTTTTTCCCTACGGGTATGGCAAATTAAACAAGACCAAAGTTTTCGATGGGATCCCAAAAATTTAAATATTAACTACGTCTTGTCTTCGCCAAATCCAGTCTTCGCCAGGCTAATCATCTGAGAAAACCAAGTTCAGATATACCTGTATAAGCCATATCTATTTTGACGATACTGATCGAAACTTCCTGGTGTACTTCTGACAAATTTCCGGTTTCGGCCGAATTCCTGAAGAACTACGTGTCCGGCTAAAAAATGATTGTCATACGGATTCAGCATCTTTTCTCACCCCTAGATCTATCATCTAATCAACTTCAAGTAAAACTTTTACTTTTAACAAATTTTCCGGTTTGGCCGGTTTCCGGGCTAACTAATTGTCTGGCGAGAAAACAGTTTTCGTATTATTGTTCAGCATACCTTCTTACCCCTACATCGAACATCTAATCAACTTCAGACAAAAATTTTACTTTTAACATACTTTCCGATTTTGGCCGGATTCCGGGCCAACTACTTGTCCGGCGAGAAAATGGTTTTTATACGTGTTCAGCACGCCTTCTTACCCCTAGATCCAACATCTAATCGACTTCAAATAAAACTTTTACTTTTAACAAACTTTCCGGTTTTGGCCGGATTCCGGGCGAACTACTTGTCCGGCGAGAAAATGGTTTTTATATTCGTGTTCAGCATGCCTTCTTACCCCTAGATCCAAGATCTAATCGACTTCAAATAAAACTTTTTTTTAACAAACTTTCCGGTTTTGGCCGGATTCCAGGTGAACTACTTGTCCGGCGAGAAAATGGTTTTCATATTCGTGTTCAGCATGCCTTCTTACCCCATAATCGACTATCACATTAGCTGTTTAAAAATATTTTGCTTGTCCCTTAATTTGAACCCCCACCCCTAAATGTAGGGCTACAGGGCCCATCTACGAACTCGACCTTACTCTTGACCCAAAGAATGCTCACACCAAGTTTCATCAAAATATCTCATTCCCTTCGAGAGTTATCGTGCTTACAGACGGACGGACAGACGGACGGACGGACAGACGGACGGACAACTTTTGCGATGTCATAGGTATCCCTCCACTTACGTTTTGGGATCCCAAAAAGACTATGCTATGACGTTCCTAAATTAACTGATCGCAGAAATACTCTTTCAAAAATTTGTGGATCGATAATGGGTTGTCCCCAGATCCCCAGTCTATTCCCCCCTCCCCTCCCGTCATCCGTGCCTCGGTCCGAGAGGAACACTGGCAATCAGTGTTCTCCATATCCTGCTAATTTTTCTGCCCAATTTTGACATAGTTTTCATCCTATCATTTATTTCTGGTCAAATCTTGTAAGTGTATTGGTTAATTTGTTTCGTTTCTGTGTTTTGTAAATATTTTTTTATTCCTTTTCGAGCTTTATGCTATTTGGAAAATAAATCTGTTTGATTGATTGGTTGAAATGGAGATGGGTGGGAATTTTACACCCGCCCACATAATAAAATGATGGACCAATTAAAATTTAAAGCGTAACTCTTACTAGAAATGATCTTTTCACGATGAAACGACTCAGCAATACCTTTTTGGGATCCCAAAACGTAAGTGGAGGGATACCTATGACATCGCAAAAGTTGTCCGTCCGTCTGTCCGTCCGTCCGTCTGTCCGTCTGTCCGTCCGTCTGTAAGCACGATAACTTTCGAAGAGAATGAGATATTTTGATGAAACTTGGTGTGAGCATTCTTTGGGTCAAGAGTAAGGTCGAGTTCGTAGATGGGCCCTCTAGCTCTACATTTAGGGGTGGGGGAGGGGGTTCAAATTAAGGGGCAAGTGAAATATTTTTAAACAGCTAATGTGATAGTCGATTATGGGGTAAGAAGACACGCTGAACACGAATATGAAAACCATTTTCTCGCCGGACAGTTAGTTCGCCCGGAATCCGGCCAGAACCGGAAAGTTTGTTAAAAGTAGAAGTCTTATTTAAAGTTGATTAGATGTTCGGTATAGGGGTAAGAAGGCATGCTGAACACGAATGTGAAAACCATTTTCTTGCCGGACAAGTAGTTCGCCCGGAATCCGGCGAAAACCGGAAAATTTGATAAAAGCAAAATTTGTGTTTGAAGTTGATTAGATGTTCATTTAGAGGTAAGAAGACATGCTGAACACGATGGTGACAACCATTTTCTCGCCGGACAAGTAGTTAGCCCGGAATCCGGCCGAAATCGGAAAATTTGTTAAAAGCAAAAGTTTTACTTGAAGTTGATTAGATGTTCGATTTAGGGTAAGAAGACATGCTGAACACGATGGTGAAAACCATTTTCTCGCCCTACAAGTAGTTCGCCCGGAATCCGGCCGAAACCGGAAAATTTTTTAAAAGTAAAATTTGTATTTGAAGTTGATTAGATGACAGATCTGAGGGTAAGAAGAGACGGTGAATCTGTATATGATCTGTATATGATCATTTTTTACCCGGACATATAGCTCGTCCGGGATCCGGTTGAAACCGGATTTTTTTATAAGTTAAAGTTTTATTTGAAGTTGATTAGATGTTCTTTATAGGGATAAGGAGATGCGCTGAATTCGTTTCCGAACTATCTTTTCTTGACTGGACAAGTAGTTCGCTCGGAATTCGGCGGAAGTAAAGCAGGAAGTTTCGATCAGTATCGTCAAAATAGATATGGCTTATAAAGGTATATCTGAACTTGATTTTCTCAGATGATTAGCCTGGCGAAGACTGGATCTGGTTTTGAAAGCTAATGAGATAGTCGATTTAGGGGTAGGCAGACCTGCTGAGTCCGTATATGACAATCATTTTCTACCTGGACATATCCTTCGACCGGAATCCGGCTGAAACCAGAAATTTGACAGTAGTATAGCCTGAGGCAGGAAGTTTTGATCAATTGCGTCAACACCATTGACCTTAATCTGTTTCTAAGTTTTAATATTAAAAATGTTCATGTAGTCTGGCGAAGACTGGATATCTACAAGACCCAATTGTCTGGATCAAATATTAAGTTTTTGGGATCCCATCGAAATCTTTGATCTTGTTGATAATACCATTACTTTCCACATGAAATTAGCGCTTGTCTACTCTATCCAGCCTTCGCGCTCTCGGACGCGGTGTCTGGGCGCAAAATATTTGAAAAATGAACGCCACATGGTTAAAAGTGGGAAAAACCAACCAAAACAAAAGAAGTCCAAAACAGAAAAAGACGTGATGGTCTACCATGAAGCTTGCTGCAAGTTTGAGTTGCGTGGCCGAAAAAGCGCTAAAAAGTCATAGGTAACGAAACAAAAGAAACAATGGCGGGAGGCGCGGAATTCAGGAGTTTGTAAGGGTTCAGGTTCAGGTTCTTTAATTTGAAAAATGTTTCTTAAAGTTTAACTGAAAAGCCAACTTATTCTTGTGTCATTTAATCGAATACACTGAATTATTTGGATTCTGCAAAGGGATTTTTTATTTTCCACTGTCTACTCTAGTTATGACGTTCAGAGTATCTGCAGCCGTCCCCACAAAGAAAATTCTACTATGACGCGGGAAATTTTAATCTCAAAACACACGCGGCTTTTCAGTGGGCAGTGGTGAGATTGGTGAAGATTGCTTAATGCCTGAACAAAAAAAAATCATAAATCTTTCTCGTAAAGCATACAACAAAAAGTCAGTACCATAAATCACAAGAAAATTCCACTTTTTGAAAATCGATTATTCGTGAACAGCGGAATGACAAGTAACGCATTTTCAGTGGGTCTTCAAGCCAGTTTAAGTGAATAAGTGATGGAGAATTAAATTGTCTTGTCCCAGCCCTTTTCGGTTAAACCTTAACAATAAATATCGATCAATGGGGGCCGGCAGGGATACGAGCCCGTTAGCTCGGCCCCATAAACTATACCACTATAGCAAAGGCTAAATATTTGACAACAAGTAGCAAATAAATATTCACACAAGAACTAGGTAATAATATCTAAGTAAATTAGACTGACAGAATATTGCCACTTCAGGTTCAGGTTCTTTAATTTGAAAAATATTTCTTAACAATAAATATCGATCAATGGGGGCCGGCAGGGATACGAGCCCGTTAGCTCGGCCCCATAAACTGTACCGCTATAGCAAAAGCTAAATATTTGACAACAAGTAGCAAATAAATATTCATACAAGAACTAGGTAATAACACCTAAATAAATTAGACTGACCAAATATTTTGTTTTCAGAATTTCTACAGCTACACGCATCTGGTTATCCACCCCTCCCTATTGATATGACAGAAGATGCGGACGACAGCCAATCAGATTCCGGGGTGTCGAGCGTCCGCTCAATCACTATGTCCGCATCTAGCGGTCCCGAATCGCGACTGTTGGAGAGCGCGCAGTTTCAAAAAGCGGTTTGCCAAGACGGCCATTGCGCCGTGGAAGACCAACACATGAAGGAGTTTGAGGAAGATTTGAAAAAAACGCGGGAATTTGAGGAAAAGACGCTCGAAATCCCAAAGCTAAGAAGCATGGAGAACTTTAAAGTTGTGCTTCTGACGTTTGCCTCAGATGGGCAGGAGTACGCGAGGAATATATCAAGGGTTTTCAGAAGAGATAGGGCGGATTTAGGAAAACTGGGGGTTTTAACACTGGAAGAAAACGAAGAGTTTTTGAGTGTTGACCCCTGGGGAGTGGTACAGCGATGGTTCCATGAGGTAAGAAAAAATTCCGTTCTTCCGTGCTAGAACAAGGAGGGGTAGGTTTTCGAAAAGGTTTAGTAAGGGGCTTAGTAACTAGAGTTCTTTGTAGAAGTAGTGAACTGAAAGACAAAAATGCTCCTCAGCCGGGATTTGAACCCAGGACCTTCTACTTATAAGGCAGACACTCTAACCGTTTAAGCTATCGAGGGGCCATCTCAAGGGCGTATTCCCCACCAAAATTACATTTGGATTTGTTTGTTTTTCACCATGAGACCCCGCCAAGTGGGTCCTGGTTTGTCTACGTGGCTCCGACATTGGAGTCCTAGACTTCTACACCAAATTCAAAAAAGTTGCTCTTGGTTCTTCATTCACGGTAAAAGTCCCTTGTATAATGGGCCATCTATGAACTAGAGTTCTAGACATTTCGGTTCCGAACCGCCTCGCCGGACCCAGATCGTGCAAAGACAGAAGTACCAAGTTATAGAGTCCATAATACATGGAATTCTTAGTCCCAATTTGATAATTTCAGCTTTTGCTTCATAAAGATCGACCCTCTGTTATCGTTCATTGTCAAGGTGAGACCAGATTTCGGGCCTCGAACATTCCTTCCTCAATAGCAGCACATTTCGGTCAAGCTTGAACAAAAATGAAAGACGACATCAAAAATATTTGCAAGTATTTGATGAGAGAGAGAGATAATTTTATTATCAAACACATGTGAACAGGGGCCACCCCATAAAGCTTTCGCCTGTCCTAAGCCACCCCAAATTAAGCAATCGTAAACACTCGCCCAAAACAAACGTGAGACATGGGATGAGACAGGCTAAAACTCGCAAATATTACGTTGCTAAAATTCATAAATGATGCATGATTCATTCTGACCATGGGAGGAATGAAGAATCTCGGCATCGCCGAATTGGGCGAAAAGTGACGGGCGATAAGCAAGGGATTAGAGACTCAGCAATCTGAAGGAAGTAAAGTTTTGTCACATTGATATGACACTGAAGGTGGAAGGAAAGTTACAGGTGTCAGGAGAAATTCTTTCCTATCCGACCTTTACTGCGGTAAATGAGCGGATTGCACCTTTTATTCGTTCGCTTGGTGCTAGCCACACTTTGTACAAGGCTATGTTGCCCCGTGTGTAAGTAAGAGTATCATAATCTATGTGTTATGTGTTCTTGTCTTTTTTTCTCCTTATTTTTTTCTCTTAAACTCCGTGTGTGACTTTTGTCTTAAAAATGGGTAATGAATTTCATTCATTCAGAAATACAGTAGGGTTAGTCTTAATCAGAAACAGCGTATTTCGGGACTGTCTTTAAACTATGGAAACTTAAGCCTGCTACAATCTCTCCTATTCCAGTTCAAGTTCAAGTTTTTGTTTTTATTTGTAGCACTAAGCCAGAAATACATTAAACACGCACTGTGGAGAATACAAATTTCGTAGATTCAATGCTGAATACTTGCTACGTAAAGATTTATAAAAGGGACTTCAACCGTGATGAACGGTTGGCCGTTCAGGGAACGATATGAGGAGCAGCAGACTACCTTCAATGTAAATATTCCTTAAACAGCCCTAGCTCCCTTTTCGGAATTATAAGCTCCTGAGATTCCCGCCTTTCGCCATTGTTTCGTTTTGTGTCTACGACATTTTAGCGCTTTTTCGGCCGAGCCGAGTTTTACCAGTCATGCAAGATTTATTTTTCAACAAGTTAATTTTCCAGCTGGAGCCTGAAGAGGACCCTTGCCAGGAAAGGCCGAAATATAGCTCAAATAAAATTCAGCATTCATTCATTCATTTATTCCATACTGTTCAAACTACATAACATAAATATATGGCAAGAGACAAGATCCCCTGAAGCTGTCTTGTCACTTCTGTACAAAATAATTATAGATGTTGGTCAAACCCGGAGACAAAAGGTCGATTGACAAAAACCCGGTACAATCATTTATTTATTTATTTATTCATTTGTTTCCTTCAAAACTGAGGAGTACAATATATAAATTATAAAACAAAACCATTCCTAAATCAACTATAATCCTTTCAGTAAAGTACTGTGAGATACTATAAAAAATACAATTAACTACACTGTAAAAACGAAATCCGTTTTCGGAGAGCGCTTTTTGTTGGCACTCCGATTCAGGGGCCTAACTGACCGGAAAAAGAGAGTTTGCCTCCCACTCGTCTTTCGGTTTACTGTAAACCGATTCCGGAGCGACAGGGAAACTCTAGCCTTCGGAGTCCTCTAATCCGATTTAGGTTTATGATACACCTCAAGCATGGCCACTCCGACTGCGGTTTACGACACACCGAGTTCGGGGTATCCTTAACCGATATGTTTTCATCAGCCGTATGTGACTTTCTTTCGCTCCGAAAACGGATTACTAGCACCTACTGCAGTGTTACCTAGCGTCAATTTTCGGCTTTTTCTTCGATCGCGGAGTACGCAGAGAAGAAAAGAAGAACTCAGGAACAACAAAATCCTGGAAGCTCAACCAACATACCCAAAGAAGATATTGGAAAGTTTCAGTCATGGTGAGTCATACACATTTGATTTGTCTGTTTTGCTGTGGAATGATGAAGAATGAAGGTCACATGAGTCATGCCTAAGCTGAACTAGCTGAAGTAATAGGCTACCAAACCAACTGCTTGCAGAGAAATTATAATTAGGGCCTTTAGGCCAAGGCCCAGCTTATTAAACTCCTGTACAGATATTGACTGGGTTTCTGATCAAGTTTTCATTGAAGGTTTTCATATTTTGACCAGGTTTCTGTTCAGGTTCTAATGAAGGCTTTGCAGCTCTGCTTGATTTTCCTTCTCCAGCTCAAGTTTTCGTTAAAGGCTTTGCTTGATTTTCCATCTTCTGGTGGCAGATTGCCTGGGGTTGAGGGTTTTCAGGTGATTTCTAGAACTGACATGCAATCCTGGAATTTGCTAGATACTAACTGTTTCAAAATCAAGTTTGGTAGAAAAGTACACGAGCCTCTGTATTTTCCACCTGTCATATGCTATTTTGTTTCAACTTCTCTGACTGATTGCAGTCTGTCAGTGTCTAGGATAGGTTAAACTTATAGCCTACTTTGTAGAAAGTTAAAAAATATTTGAGATTGTATACAGGAGGGGTAACTGACCTCGTTTTTACACAACCTCGAATGTTGCCGTGAAAATGTTAAAATGAAATTTCCATGCTGTCCTGACAGTCAAGAGGCAAAATCTGATATTTTTCAACAGTCATGTGTCCAAAATACTCAAATTATACGCCTTTTCTTTGTTTGAAACCTGCTTTAAAAAGAGATTTTCTGGTTATTAACTTTGTTAGATCTACCTTTTTCATCACTTTGTAAATCACGGAAAGGAATACGAGCTCAAGTAACAATGAGGAGGTATTGTTTGAAAATAAAAATATGTTTAACTAGAAATATTGAAGCAAAATTGATTTCTCCAGCATGTAAACCATTCTATTAGCTTCAGTCTAGTATTTTTGTCATATTTTTTTGTTCCTTTACGAGCCACATACATTTGTCTGAAGGAAAGACTTCTCTGGAAATTTGAAATCTGGTTTGAGGTTGTGTACCTCTCCTGTATGCCATCTGTTATTCTGTGTCTGAAATTACTGGAGAGATTTTTCGGATTCCATAACTCGAACATTGTTATTTATGTGATACTCTTCCATTTTCAAACTTCCAAGCCCAAAATGTGTGCAGAAGGAAATACTTAGCGAATTCATCTACTCAGCATAGGCTACCGTATGATATATGTAACCTGAAGACAATATGCACTCAACATGCTGATCTACATATAAGAAGACCATGCTCACCAATTTCACAAGTAGCAGAATCTTCCACGAACATGCTCTGGGTTTCATCAAAAGACGGATGACAGGTTACAATATTAGCAACAGAATCTCCATTATCAAGGTGGTATCTGAAGCTCAGTATATAGAAAAAATATCTAGCCTCTGCACTAACTAATTTATCCTGGACTTGTATATCCCGTAGGTTACCACATAAACTAATTTACATTTGTATAATACACCCGCATTCCAAATCGGGCGGAGATTACCAAGTTTAACACATTCCTTCCAACAAAAAATTTAAAGGACCCCTCGCACTACATAGTGTTTCTGCCAAGATGTTCTGAGATAGTTGACGACTTTAAAACTTTCTGCCAAGATGTTCTGAAATAGTTGACGACTTTAAAACTTAGCTGTCCTTGCAGCATTTTAATCTTTTTTCCATGTCACTTGCCTTGGATGGGAAATGTGTCAAAATTTGCTTAACTTGTCTGCTTCCCAATAAGCTTCTCGCAAACAAAGATCGAGAGCCTGATACGTCACGTAAGGAGAACAAACGTGGCAAGCGTGATAATCAAGTGTAGAATCTCGGGAACGAGAATGGATGGAAATGCTACTGAAGTAGAATGAATTAGTATCATAGGTACGACGTGTCATTTCACTATTACTGGGTGTTTTAGCTTCACTCGGAAAACCCAGCCGCCCAGTGAAGACCATTCCCCGATCCGTCGGCGCTGTATTATGCACGAGTGCAAGTATGCGATTGAATGAGTGAGTGACAAAGGCTATTTTATTAGTGTCACCTGAGTGATGCAACGAGACTTCCCTGATTTCACTTGTCATCATAGTTGTCCTACCTCGGAAAAAAAGACGTTTTTCTTTCAGGATGAAATAACCCCAGACATGCTTCTTAGCCATCCTGAGCTGGCTGGATCCCACCACCCAAGGGTGGTCAGGATGGGAGATGCCGTAGCAGTCTACATCGATGGTTGACTCCTTCTGGTAGAGGAAGACTGGACTGGCTTCGTGTGCATGATTGCCTGCGCCCTTCGTCTTTAATTACAAGTACGACAAGAAGGCGTCAGCTTTCTGCGATTTTATTTCAAGGTAGAGTATTTTGCAACGTATTTTGGTAGTTTGAAATAATATAGGTTTTCATCTTCGAACCGAAGTTCCGGGCTAAAGAACAATTCATCGCTGAAGCCTTCGCCAGAATCGTTCTGATTTTTATGGCACTTGCCCTTCGGCGAAGTGCCATATAGCGATCGCAATTTCTGTCCGTCCGTTGGTCTGTCGGTCCGGGTTTAGCTAGTTCGGGCATTTTCACATAAGCTAGGATGATGAAACTTGGCAGGCGTATCAGGAACCCAAAAAGATTAAGTTAAAAATAGTCACTTCCCCGATTCGAGCATCGTGGGGGGAGTGAAGGGAGGGGGAATCCGGAATCTTGAGGTATTTATAACTTTTGAATGGGTGATCGGATCTTAATGAAACTTGATATTTGGAAAGACATAGTGTCTCAGACGGACCACTTAAAATCCGGACCGGATCCGGTGACTTTGGGGGGGGGGAACCGGAAATCTTGGAAACACTTAGAGTGGAGGGATCGGAATGAAACTTTGTGGGAAGAGCCAGCACAAATCCTAGATACATCGTTGACAGAACCGAACCGGATCCGGGCACTGTGGGGGGAGTTGGAGGGGGTCCGGAATTTGTTCGGTAGGCTCCGTCCTGGTAAGCTAGGACGATGAAACTTGGCAGGCTTATCAGGGACCCGACCGGACTGACTTTAAAATAGTTATTTCTCCGATTCAACCATCGTGGGGGGAGTGGAGGCATGGGGACTCTGGAATCTAGTGGCATATGCAGAACTTCGAACGGGTGGTCGGATGTGAATAAAACTTGGCAAGTGGAAAGAGCCGTCGTCTCAAATGTTCCATTTCAAGTCCAGACCGCATCCGATACTTGTTGGGGGAGTTGAGGGAGGGGGAATCCGCAAAAAAATTCTAACTTGTGTAAGTTTTGAACGGGTGGCCCGATTCGAGTGAAACTTTATGGGTGGTAAGGACTGATGACCTAGATATGCAAAAAACACGTGTCCAAACCACATGCGGCCACGGTTGGGGGGGTTGGAGGGGGTTTCCGGAAATTATTAACACGCACAAGAGACAAACAGATGGACCGATTGGGATAAAAGATGGCCAGTACCAAGTTTGTGTGGCCTAATATGCTGTTTTGCGTCAGGACCGGATTCGGCCACGTTAGGGGGGATGAAGGGGGTACCGGAAATTTGAAGATATGCTCCGATTCGAGTCAACTTTGATGGGTGCGAAGAGGAGATGTGAGAGATGCGATATTTATGTGTCCGGGTCGTATTCGGTTGCAGTGGGGGGTGTTCGAGGGGGAGTCCCGGAAATATTGTGGCTCACAGAGGGGTCAAACGAGTGGACCGATTTGAATGAAACTTGGAATCTAGAGAGATCATATACTCTAGATACATGCATTGGGGTCTGGACCGGATCTGACCACGGTGGGCGGAGGGGCACCGTAATTTTCCTAAAGATGTTCACGTGACGTTCTCATGTAGCCTATATCTACGCGTAACAAGTGCCATATGAGCTCATATAGCTTTTGCTAGATCTAAATGACTAGAAAAACAAGGAAGAGCAAAGCGATGCAACTCTGGCGCTGTATTCCAACTGACCACATATACAAGCTTTTCTTTTTGCAGAGTGCAAGTATTTTAAACTCATGGTATGGGTGAGCTTCCGCTTTTTCGAAGCAAGGGGACTAGATAAAAGGGGTTCCGCAGGTGGCTGTTTAAGTGAATCAATGCTTCTTGTAGGAAAGAGACATATGAAGCCGTTCTTTAATTTTTTTTTACTATTTGCTCTGCTCTGCTCTACTCACGGATTCCTTCATTTGATTACGTGTTTTCCTAGTTGTCCAAGGGACTGGATGATTTTGTGTTAGGTAATGCATGTGTTGCAGCTTTAAATCTGTTATCGACGTGATATAAACTGAAATATTAAAATGCAATCTTGTCACAAGTCAGAATCGATTCAGTGACTAAAACCGCAAAGCGAAATGCGGCTTTAGTCAGAAAAGCCAGCCCCCAAGTGAAGACGGCTCCGTTGGACCATATTAACACATATTATTATGGGTAACAGTAAACAGGAGAATTCCCTCTTTTAGGTACGTCCTTGGGATTGCTGAGAAAAAAAAACAGTCCCCGAGGCAAGAGAGCTCCACGAAACAATGGAGGAGGAGTCTGAGGGTCGCCCACCTCAAAGGGCGTGTAAGAAAGTCCAGCAAGCTGCAAATAAATTTGAGTAACGGTGCATTACTTAATAAATTTTGATCACTATTGCCCAGTGTTTAATTTGAGTAACGGTTCATTAATTTAATAATTTTTTATAAGTATTGCCCAGTGTTAAATATGAGTAACGGTTCATTGACTTAATAAATTTTGATAAGTTTTGCCCAGTGTTAATTTCCAACAGGCAGGATACGGAAGGTGGTAGTCCTAAAAAGGTCAGAAGTAACCCGGAAACGAGCTACGATAGACCGGAAATGGGCAGCGGGTAGCCGAAAACGGACTGCAGTGATCCTGAAACGGATTTTATAAATCCTAAAATGGTCTGGATTAACCCGAAATCGGACAGTATAATCCCGAAAACGGATTATAACAGTATTAAAATCCAGCAAAAACGGTGCCTATCACGCCGGTTCCGGTGAATTGCTCTCCGAAAACGGTTTGTCGTAACCCGCTAAGGGATCAATTACCGGTGCGCTGTAGTCCAAAGTCGGTTTACGACAATCCGCATTGGGTTTACCAGGTCTCCCATGCGTCACTCCGATAACGGTTTACATGAAACCGCGACGTCTCCGAAAGAGGATTACAGAACCCCGAGCCATCGCCACTCCGAAGTCGGATTACTGTAAACCGTTTTAGGTGGAACGGGAGACCGATGCGCCGTAAACCGATTCAGGATTACGGTAAACTGCCTGCGAGATACTGCGGTTTACATTAAACCGAAGTCGGAGAGATTTTTTTTACAGTGTAACTTACAATTACTTACGTATCACATTAATCACTTGTTAAAGTTTAACTGAAAAGCCAACTCATTTGTGTGTTGTTTAATTGGGAACACTGAATTATTTGGATTCTGCAAAGGGATTTTTTTTTAATTTCAACTATCTGCTCTAGTTATGAGGCTCAGAATATCTCCAGCCGTCCCCACAGCGTAAATTCTACTATGACGCGGGAAATTTTAATCTCAACACAAATGCGGCTTTTCAGTGGGCAGTGGTGAGATTGGTGAAGATTGCTTAGTGCCTGAACAAAAAAAAATGATAAATCTTTCTCTTAAGGCATACAGCAAAAATACAAGCACATAGAGGCACCATAAATCACAAGGAAACTCCACTATTTGAAAATCGGTTATTCGTGAATAGCGGAACAACAAAGTAACGCATTTTCAGCGGGTCTTCAAGCCAATTTAAGTGAATAAGGGATGGGTAACTAGATTGTCCTATCCTAGCCCTTTTCGGTTAAACTTTAAAGAATGGGTACAGCTAATACTCTTTATCTTTCAGGTAGATTACATCGTACCGATCATTACCATCGAATACCTAGAACGAATATCTACTCGTTTTACTCGTTCAGTTGATGCTGACAGTTGCGTAGACGCTCGCTATGTTCGGCTCATATACACTCTAATGTGTACCGAATACACCCGAAGAGGGTGTCTCAACTATAGAGTGAGGCCACTGATATCCAACGAGGTGTTAGGCTTGTTAAACCAGAGTGTAATGCTGGGAAATCCGCTTTTTCTTGCGTGGAAGAAAGTGGAAGATAGTGAGAAACTGGCAACGGGGCTTTTGAAATCACCAGTGCGTACGACGGTGCTGTGAGTTGGTGTCAGAGTTCCGGACAGTTTAGCTAGTCTTTCTGGAAATGTAGTCCAGAATTGCGGACAGAACAGCAGATTTGTTCTATAAATTTACAGAAGAATTTTCCTAAGGACGTACTTTTGCATGTTTCCATTAGTGTTGTGAGCTAGCGTCTAGATCCCAGAGAGTTCAGCTATTACGTTGGAAATGTCGTTAAAACACGGACAGATGAGCATTTTTTTTTTCTGAATGACCTGGATTTAAAGGATCCGTTGTACCTATAATGCCAGAGCAGCGTACTTCGTAACCTCTCCATCCGTTCTTTAACCCGGAACCCCGAATTTAATATTGTAGTTGCGTTTTTGCGGATACCATGGTATATGTTACCACGGTAACTGGATCAGAAATTAGTCGTTTTTGCAGTTGCCGTGGTATCCACTGTAAAAACGACTATTGCCGAAATTGCACTTTTCGAAGTCATCCCAAAAAAAAACTGATATTCAGTTACATCACTAAGTGCCGAACTTCTTTGTCTGACAAAATTTGACGAAAGTGAGATGACTTTTCAGATACCACGACGAGATACCACGGTCGGACCGTGATATCTGAATATCAGTTACCACGGTAACTGGCCAGGTACCACGACAACTGCAAAAACGCCTTTTGACCGTGGTATCAGATACCACGATAACTGCAAACACGACTTTAGACCGTATATCAGATACCATAGTATCTGCAAAAACGCAACTAGTATATTCTAACCCAACTAACGACAACTCAGCAATTTTCACACTTTCCTTGTTTCTCTGTTTTTTGCTGCGTAACATGCTCCCGACGACTGCGAGAAGCTCACACGTGAGAAAAAAAACGGTTATGTTATTACTTCCCGATTTCTGCTTAAAGTCAGTAGGCCAGGAGAAAGGCTTTAAACTAAAAAAGGCCGTGGAGAATTTGTTGAAAGCAGAGTTTGGTTTTAAAGTATTCAACAATCTTAGAATAGTAGAACGAAGACAGTAAATAGTGCCAGGTGTGCTTTAAGAACTTTCCCAAATGGGATTTTTTTTTTTTATTGGTTTCCATTAGCATGCATTCACGCATTGACCACAAAGCGCCCAGGTTCCCATGAGACTGCAGAACATAGTCGCTACCTAGATATTGACGCCTAGAGCTTTTGAAAGGGGCATACAGCTCAGAGCAAAGTAAAACTAAGTAGTATCGCCAAGACCTATGATTTCCATGCATCAGAAACGGGGCCTTAATCGTAGTGCCGACCACTACGAGCGTGTTCCACCCCTCTACCAATAGTAACTATTTCCGTTCCAGCCTCACGAAAAGTTACTACGCTGACCGTTCCAACCTTCTCAAAATAGTAACTAATAGTAACTATTTGCTTACCACGCTCGGGAGCGTAGTAAGCGTAGTAACTACGCATCTCTGCGACGTGATTGGTCCGATCAGCCCGCGGCCTGATATTTGACCGAAAAAATAAAAAAGCGTTCCAGCCTAGCGTAGTATCTACGGTAACTAGCGTAGTAACTACGGTAAGTAGGGTGGAACACGCTCTATGGTTGCGACATTCAACGCGAGACAAAATTGCGGGTTGAGAAAATACTAGTACATCTAAGGTGCGGTCTGCACACATCGAGGAAACAGGGGAGTTTGTATCTTTTTTGCTATGCTTGGAGTAAGGAGTTATCGGAGCCAGCGGTGGTGCACGACTGGTGCAAGTTTCATTCAGTTTCGCAGGCCAAAAATCAAAGCTGTAAACCTTTTCTCTGTTGTCAGCAGCTTCAGGATTAGGCGTCTGGAATCCCAAGTCACAATAGTTGGGTGAACTCACCACAAGAAATTGTTTTTGTTTCTGTTCCAGTGTTTTACAATAGTTAAATACTTTTAAACTAAGCCATGGTTTGAAAAATTGGACGCAGCTTTGGCTGTTTGAAGCCTTAGTCCAGCCAGGAGCGTCACGACTGGGGGGGACTACTGGCGGGGAAGGGGACGCCCCCCCCCATAGTGTCGGCCAGTTTTTCATGGAAACAGTCGTTTTTCTGAAATCAGCCGATTTTTCGTCAAAACAGTCGGTTTTTCTGAAAATCAGTCAATTTTTTTTCAAAACTGTGGTTTTTTTCTTGAAAACAGTCTTTTTTTCTGCAAGAACAGTCGGTAAAATTCACCAGCCAGTCGGTAAATACCTCCCCCCCCCCCAAACATTTTGGCTAGTGACGCCTCTGAGTCCAGCTAAGTTGACTTCTAGCAAAAACAAGGAAGTATTTACAAAACCGATTTTTCTGACTTTGGAGCTTCTCGTAAATAATCGTCGTGAGCATGATACGCATCGAAAATAGAAAAAAAAATGTGAAATTTTTGTCGTTAGGGGGTTAGAATGTACTGTATGAAATTCAGGTCTCCCCGTTTAGGCTTGATGGAGCGATTACGGAAGTAGTGTTGCATTGGCAGTATAGGTATGACGGGTCCTTTAAGTGAATACGCGTCACAGTCTGATATTTTACGCAAATAATTGTGAAAGTAGCCGAGTGAAGCGACGCCCGAGTCTCTTATTTAATGTGGAACACTACGCGTTCACATTGAGCGTGTTCCACCCTACTTACCGTAGTTACTACGCATGACGTCACGGATTTTTACTATTTCGCGTCAAAGCTGGAACACTTTTTTTTTTTTTCGGTAAAATATCACTCCACCGGGTAAACCAGCCAATCACATTACAGGGATCCGTAGTTACCACGCGTACTACGCTCCCGAGCATGGTAAGCAAATAGTTACTGTTTCGAGAAGGTTGGAACGGTCAGCGTAGTAACTTTTCGTGAGGTTGGAACGGAAATAGTAACTATTAGTTACTGTTGTTAGAAGGGTGGAACAAGCTCGTTGTCTTTGACATGATTTTCGCCTGTGAAAGTGGCTGATCAGCTCTCGTGTCACGTTTGCTCTGGTCGTTACAGTGTTACTTTGGAGGGTGTCCTACTTAGATAGAGCGGAAGAAAGGAAGGAAAAGAAGGTGAACGAGGAAATCCGTGATCCTCTTGTTCAAAGCTAGGGCGGTGGATTGTTTTAATTGGACGTTATTTGTTTGAAATTTTATTATTTCCCCTTACAATCGTTTATGGATATTATAAATGTATTACGATCGTTTCAGAGAAATTTCCGAAGGCTGGTCAGCTGACTCGATTTTGCCGAAAACCCCGTTGAGGAATATTTCTGGGATTCCTGAAGAAAGGAGATACACACGTGATCGTTATATTCACCATTCTGTCAAGTGCCGAACGGATTGAGATAATAAGTAGTGAACTGACAGACTTCTTGTTATGTCGGCGTAGCACCTCAAGCGCATAGCAGAATTTATCTGTAACGTTGTTAACAGATAGTATGTTACCTCACACCAGTTAAATCGCGCATCCTTGTGTAAATGTTATGACCGACTAATCCTTGGTCATATTTCTTCTTTATTTGTTAATACCCTGCATTTTCTTTGCCATCTCAGATCTGTGAAAAAAGTGAAGTATCATCTTTCCGGATATATCCTTGTGGTATCAAGTTACCATGGTTTTTGGTTGATTTCCTTGTTAGGAAGAACTGAAAGGGAGCGTGAAGCGCAGATGTATCCTCAATTAGGGACTCGCTAGCGAAATATACCCTCTTGATTTAGCTGCCACGTGTTTCCGTATTTCTTTTTTTGTCTTGTCTTCCACTTCAGTTGAAACTCGACTAGACTTTGGAATGGATGTTAGCTGAAAGTGGGACAAGAACAACAAACTACGCAATTCGTCTCTATACGTCCGTTATATTACAACATCTATTATAGTGTATTACTAACAAATATCCCAGTTCAGTCCGAATTAGAGATCGGAATGAATGTTAGCTGAAAGTTGGACAAGGATGTTTAACTTCTTGGAACACGTCCGCATCTAGTGGCAAATCTGTTAATTACTAATAAACTTAAAGCAGAAGTCGTAGTTGTTACAGTGTAAAGTGTCTAACGTCCGTGACTCCTTTCGAGCTCGACTGGTTTCACAAAGATTACAGACCCGTTCCGGCTATTTTAAGATTCGCAAGCCCCCTTGGTTTTGAGGAGGAAGTACGGGAAGACTTGCGTGACCGTTTCTGACCAATGAGCTCGTTGGCAGCAAGAACCCTGATCCACCTCGATAACGGCCGAACACGGCAAATGCAGAAATCGGTGTAGTGCCAATCGGTGTGGATTACAGAGGGATTTTGAGGTTTCGGAAATTAGAATGAATGTAACGATCAGTAATATAGGTGAGACGGATTCTCTAAGAATGGATTAGAGACTGGAATGGACGCTATCTCAAAGTGGGACTCGACAGTGCGTTCATACCATTCGTCCGACGTGGAACAAACCTTCACTACTCTGAAAAGTTGCGTTATCTAGTGGTAATCTACTAATTACTAGTACCATTTAGATTGATGGCGCAACATACACTCTTGGGACAGCTATTGCCTTTTTACAGTTCGGTTCAAAAGATAATTGGCGAAAGAATTGAGCGAAGTTTGCTTTTCCACTGGGTGTGAGTGTTAATATGTTGTGATAGCTTCAGGAATAGTGCTGTTCTAGATAATGACTTTACAAAACATATACAGTTGCGACTACCAGCTGACCATAGAACTGAAAATACTCATTACCGTCTTCAGAATCTTTAGCTTAGGTGTAGGCCTGATCGTATCCCTTTTATTCTACCACTGTCTAAAGAAATGTAGGCTACGTCCGTCCTTCGCAAACAGAACAACTGTATACCACTCGTATTCTACTGTAACTTTCGCATCTATTTTGGTTATTCTGAACGTTTACGGAACATTTTGGACGAAATCCAAATTTTTTTGTGAATTTTGTTCTATTGTTGAATTTTTTTACTTCTATTTTGCCCAGACTTTTCTTTTTGTACTTACGATAGCTCGCTTCATGACAACGTACTCTCCTGTAACAGTTCGCACACTTGGCCGTTACAAGTTTCCGTTATTTACCGTAATAGTTGCCGTCATTCTATCAACACCTGTATTTGGCAGCTTGTTAAAGTTCCATG
This sequence comes from Branchinecta lindahli, assembly GCA_023053555.1. Classification (NCBI taxonomy): domain Eukaryota; kingdom Metazoa; phylum Arthropoda; class Branchiopoda; order Anostraca; family Branchinectidae; genus Branchinecta; species Branchinecta lindahli. The sequence continues at coordinate 11,726,849 of JAKZAO010000010.1, forward strand.
ACCAAATAACGTATGGGCTGTGCATGAACGACCTAACCAACTACTTTCGGGCTAGGGTGGATTCAAACGCTAGAGTTGCCATTTATCTGTTTACATCGCACCTCTTAACACTTTTTCTGAGTATCCTGATCTTGATCAAGGAGAAAGCTATCAAACGACAAATAGAGCCAACACAGTCAGCTGTGATGTCACTGAACGTATTCAGTCCTAACTCTGATTCTGTACCAACCACCTATTTAAGCGATATAACCTCTCCCGTGGTTCATATAATTTTTTTCGCGTGTGTTATTTTCTCCGTATATTCTCGTGTTATTTTGCTTTTTGTAACTGAGGCCGGATTCTGCAACCGGAATTTTGTTGCATATTATCTGTGCTATAAGGCAGTGATTAGTTTTTCGATGGGTTTTCTCCCGAATGTCTTGTATGTTGTTCACAATCGTAAGCTGCGACAACATGCGAAGAGATTGCTTAGCAGTTCATGTCAGCGCCAACAAGGATAGAAAGTCATAAGCTAGGTTTCCAAAAATTCCGGTGCGTAAATATGAGGATTCCGGATCAGCTCAGTTCTCCTGCTCCAAGGCGGGCAAATGTTTACATGTCACTATTTGACTCCTCCCATAAGGAGGAGCCAACTCATCCAACGGCCAATCCCGGGCCTCGGAACTACCTGACTTTGGGAAAAAATCGTCAAAAAATCTGTTAATCAATCAGTCATTTGTTATGAAAACCGTAGTCGGACGCAGCCAGTAATTGTTTTTTCGTCGTTACTAGAAATAAGTATTAGAAAACTAAATATGTGCAGTTGCAATTTTTCTAATAATAATAATATGAGTCATGTATTTCCTTAATAGCATTTACGAACTGCTAGCTGCGGATCGTCAACATAAACTAACTCTGGATAAAATTACATACAACCAGGGACCCATACATTTCCGGTAATGACTCGCCATTCAGGGGGCTTGTCAATAAGAGATTTCTGATGCGCTCTTGACCGAACGTCTGATAGTTCCAGAGCAAAATAACACTAGGGAGTAATGCCAAGACCTATCCTCTCCGTGCTTCGCAAACGGACCATACTCGTAGCGCTGCCCACTACGCTTGCGGCATTTAAGGTGAGACAAACTTGTGGGTTTAGAAATGTGTGGTAAAGCTAAGATGTGGTCTGCACACATTGAGGAAACAGTGGAGGTTATATCATTTTTTTGCTATGTTCAGAATACGAAGTTATTGGAGCCAGCGCTGGTGCACGGCTGATTGAGTAACAGTAGGGACGTTCACTATCACTAGTAGTGCTAGTATCGCTGCTGTTCGAGTGTGTGTCACTTTACCAAGTTTTGGCACTACTCCCTAGCGTTATTTTGCTCTGGATAGTTCGAGAAATACCCACGGGGATAGAATACGCGAATATCCAGATAGACAAAATTTGGGATTGGCTGCTGGCGCCTTGAGGAGGAGTCTATTTGGCCTCACGTCAAATGAGGCAAGCAAGAACGCCGATTCGACCCAAGCGGAATTTTTGGAAACTAGGAGAGGTTCGGGCAACATAGAAGCATAGGAAATGACAAGCCCCCTGAATGGCGCGTCGTTACAGGAAATTTATGGGTCCTGATGCAACTTAGATTACGAATAAAATAAGGCACAAACGAAGATAGATCCCCTTCAGTTGAGTTTATGGGGGTCGAACACGTCGAACACGGTCGAAACATGCGTCTGGCAAAATTCACGATCTGGTGTTATTCTGGCACGCTATATAGAATATACGACTCATTCTGACAAACTCAGGATATACAACTACTGTGAATCTGACAGACCTAAAACATACGACTAGGAAAGATCTTCGTAGCCATCCGACGAGAAATGTCATCTGCGGGAAAAATTCACGTTTTGTAACTGCCTTTATGTGATTCTGGCAAGCTCAAAACATACGACTGTCATTCAGACAAGCTCAAAACATACGATTGAGAGTACAATTCTCTGAAGCATGGGGGGGTGAGTCACCCCCCACGCCCCCCCCCTCGAACCGCCCCTGGTCGTGGCTTGTCAGGGTAGTTGGTCTTTTCCTGATGTCTTTAAGTCTGGGAAAATATTTCGATGGTGGTCAAAAGTTAAACATTTATGTTACACATAGCGACTTTATCGTAACGGCCATAAGACACGACGTGCATCCAGTAATTAAAAACTAAAATCTTTATGACACAGACGCAAGGACGCCGTCATGCCGCTACCGCGAAATTTATGGGTCCCTGCTACAGCGTATATATCTGATGCAATATATGCCGCGGCTATCTGGCAGGGGGGGGGGTGAGGGACGGAGAATATGAACCCGTGTAGGTTGCGCACGTTGGGAACGGGTGATCCGATTGGAGTGAAACTTGACGAGTGGTAAGAGAAGTTGCCCTAGATGATTTATTTGTATCCCATTTCTAGGTCCGAACAGTATCTTTCGACGGTGGGGGAGTTAGAAGGGGGGATATTGTGAAGTTCCGGCAGTCCAAGTTGGACTTCGAGATGATGTCGTCGAAACTTTCAAGATCTCCAAATCCCCAATCTCCAAAAGTCTTGTAGTTTCTCTTTCACGCAATTAGTATTGGTCGTTAGAATATCTTTTCTTTCCCCTGTTCTTCAAAACAAAGTACATACAAAGCCCTCATTCGCCTTGTCAATCTTCAAAGGATTCAGGAAAGAATCATATTTTCCCATGGTTTCCAAAATTTGTGTGAACGTCTTTTCAAAGATTGTATGTTGACTATAGGACAACTCAGTCCAATTAGAGTCGTGGCTCAATTTCCGTTTTTCATGTGTTTCTTTTAAAGAATGCTTGTTTGCAGGGGGGGGGGGGGATATCTACGCATCTAGACTCTACGCAGTATTGTCTTACCAGTCAAGTTGAAGTTGAGATTTCTTTGGTGTTTGCAGTGTTCTTCACGCATCTAGGTTGTCCAGTAATTTTGCGTGTGCGTGTCCAAACGTGTGTATGCCGAGAGATTATGTATGACGTTTTGGAATTGGCGCACTGTCGGATCTTCGGAGTGGCCGAACTAGCATGTTGTTGAACTGACGGTGGTCGAACTAGCGTGTGGGTGAACTAAAGCGTGGCCGAACTGGCGTGTCGTCGAACAGACGGATCTTCGTGGATCGAATGACATGGGGGTAAACTGTAAAACAGTGTGGGTGCAGTGACGGGTTTTGTAGGTAAACTAACGGGTACCTTGTGTGTCTTACTTCTGTGGTGGAACACAAACGAAAAAGCTGAGTTGTTACTTTTGAGGTAGAAAATTACCACTGACGTTGTGCTACCGGATGACAAATGGAACAACATGTAGGTGGTGATTTGTAATGAAACTATATTACTGACCTCAAAATAAATAAAGGAAACTATGGTGCCTCTTAATAACGAAACCGGTGACGAATCAACCTGCGACTTTGAACTTCCCTTTAACTTGAAAGTTACAATCGCATCTCTTCGCATGCTTAGCTTGGTGAGCGGGAATGTAGCAGCCTGGATTTTCTATCAGGGATTGAAGCAGTTTCGCGTCAGACCTTCTTTTGTGAACAAAATAACGTTCATGGCATCAGTTCATTCATGCAGTTGTCTTAACGTTCTTTTACTTTTGAACACCTATGGATTGTTTAGGGACAGTTCCAAGCGGTTCTGTGATTTGGCTTCCATTCTCGAATATTTGTTCTTATACGTAATCAAGACCGTGCTTTTTGCTTTGTCTATAGCCCGTTTTATGACACTGTGCGCTCCAGTAACGGTTCGAATTCTGGGCCGTTATAAGTTCCCATTTATAGCACTAACGGCTGGGGCTATTCTGTCCGCCCCGATTTTAATGAACGTCTTTACATATCGACAGCAGTTGACCTACTGTTTGTGCATCAACGACCTTACGGAGTATTTTCCTAACAGAATCGAAGCCAATGCTAACGTTGCCATTTATTTCATAACATCACATCTGTTTACGTTGTTTCTGAACGTTACGGTTTATTTGAAAGAAAGGGCACTAAGACACAAAGTAGTTCCGACGTCCCTGACTCTCGTGTCCACCAGCCTTCTTCCGTCAAGGCCTAGCTTTGACAATGGCCCTGGTATACCGTCCAGGACGTACCTCACTAGTATCTCCAGTGTTGCTCAGTACAATTTTATATTCGCGGTGGCAATGCTCACTGTATATGCTCGTGCCTTGTTTTTGTTCAATGACGAAGCTCAGTTTTGCGATGCTGGTTTTCTTGCCCGTTACTACATCGGTAAAGTCCTTTTAAGTTTCCTTCTTGGGTACTTCCCCAATCTCATGTACGTGATTGGCAATACGAGACTTCGAAGAGTTGTAGCAGAAAAAATCTTAAAGCTTTACCATAGTTGCGTTTTTGCAGATACCATGGTATCTGACACCACGGTCTAAAGTCGTTTTTGCAGTTATCGTGGTATCTGATACCACGGTCAAAGGACTTTTTTGCTGTTATCGTGGTATCTGGCCAGTTACCGTGGTATCTGATATTCAGATACCACGGTCCGACCGTGGTAACGGATCGTGGTATCTGAAAAAGCCATCTCACTTTCATCAGGTTTTGTCAAATTGATGGGAAAGAAGTTGGCACTTAGTGATGTGACTGGATATGAGTTTTTCTTTTGGGATGACTTCGAAAAGCGCAGTTTCGGCAATTGTCGTTTTTGCAGAGCAACCGTAGCCTATACCAGATACTACGGTAACTGCAAAACGATAAATTGCAGATAGAGTTACCGTGGTAACAGATACCATGTTATCTGCAAAAACGCATCTCATACCGTATGAAATCTGTTACAGTATAAGGCATGCTCAGTTGAATTCGGAATCATAGGACTTACCTTAATGTAACATTTATACGGGCAGGAGTTCCGGTCCAGTAGAAAGGAATTTCGGTCCAGTTGAAAGAGATTCCGTTGGCGAAGAGGAAGAGGAGTAGGAAAAAGTCTACACTGCAAAAAGTATATCCGTACAAAGATTAAAGTAAACTGCAGTATTTGCTACTCGGATTCGTCTTATCTGTTTTTGGTATTGATCTTACCTCCATAGGGATAAGAATAATCTGAGTAGCAAATTCTGCAGTTAACTTTAACCTTTATACGGAGAAACTTTTTACAGTGTAGCTAGCTTTTGAAAGCAAAAGCCATTAATAATGATGCCGTGGCTTCTATCGTAACATTTCTCTGTTGGCTATAGTGCAAACGCATGATGAGGATTTCTTGGCCGGATTTTCTTCACTTTCATCATAAAGTTGAAAAATCACAACTTTTCCTTGTGTAAGTGATGATGGTGCCGAAGATCCTGGCAGGAATTTTATTTCGGGAGCATCTGACCCTGATCGTGTGTTCGCACTGTTAGTTGAATCCATACTTGCCAAGTTTCATCAAATTTTCTAACTGGAGAAACAGTTTTTGTTCCCCTTTGTGTTGTTGTCTGAGTCTTAGTCTCAGTTAGTTTGGACCGTCCAAATTAGGACTATAGATTCTTTTTCGATGATCACTTCTAAGCTTTGAAGCAGAGGCGTCACTACTAGGGGGGACGCCCCCCCCCCCCAATGCTGTCGGCCAGTCGCTAAAAAAAAACCGAGTAGGCGCGTATAGCCGAGTAGGCGCGTATAGCCGAGTAGGCGCGTATAGCCGAGTAGGCGCGTATAGCCGAGTAGGCGCGTATAGCCGAGTAGGCGCGTATAGCCGAGTAGGCGCGTATAGCCGAGTAGGCGCGTATAGCCGAGTAGGCGCGTATAGCCGAGTAGGCGCGTATAGCCGAGTAGGCGCGTATAGCCGAGTAGGCGCGTATAGCCGAGTAGGCGCGTATAGCCGAGTAGGCGCGTATAGCCGAGTAGGCGCGTATAGCCGAGTAGGCGCGTATAGCCGAGTAGGCGCGTATAGCCGAGTAGGCGCGTATAGCCGAGTAGGCGCGTAGCCCCGCGATTTTTAGTAAAAACAGTCGATTTTGTTCTTCGAAATAGTCGTTTTTCTTAAAACAATAAAAACAGTCGGTTTTTCTTAAAATCGGCCGATTTTTCGTCATCACAGTCGTTTTTTTCTCAATAATAGTCGTTTTATTCCGCAAAAATAGTCGGTAAAAATGACAAGCCAGTCGGTAAATACTTTGTCCCCCCCCAAACATTTTGGCTAGTAACGCCTCTGCTTTCAAGACCTGTCATTATTTGTATGACAGTGTCATCCGGGGGATAATCTCATCTAGAAATCTTTCTCTTTCGAGCAATTAGTTTCGGTCGTTCGAATTTCTGCTTCTGCTCTGTCCTCTGTTTTAGAGTAGAGAAATAAATACATACAAAGCCTTCATACGCTTTGTTAGTGCCTTCAGAGGATTCATGGCAGATTTGTACATTTCCATGGTTTCCAAAATGTGTGTGACCGTCTTGTTTCTCTGATATCAGACATTAGGTCCAATTAGACTTGAAGTTCACTTTTGGTTTTTCATGTATTTCTTGAAAGAATGATTGTTTGCAATGAAAAGAAGATGTCGACAAGTCTAAGCTTTGCAGTAGATTGTTGTTTCGCCAGTCCAGTTGAAGTTGCGGTTTCTTTCGCGAAAGAGTTTGCAGCGAAGAGCGCCTACGTTGTCCAGTATTTTTATACCGATACTGAAATACTTTCTTTGACTGTGCACTACGTGGGTGTCGGCGAACTGGCGGATTTTACGAAGTGAACGAACTGGGATGTGAGTGAACTAACGGTGGGTGACTTGACGTATGGGCGAACTGGCGGATTTTTTTTTTCTGTCAACTCACACGCGTATGAAATGTGGGTGTAGTGGAATATTTTGTAGGCGAACTTACATGTTTCCTGCCCTGTATGCCTTTCTTCTGGGTAAATAGAGCTCACACCAAAAAGTTGGTTTGTTGCTTTTGAGGTAGAAACTGTCCACTTATTTAGATACTGCCATTGGACAACAAGTAAAGCAACATGAACTTGATTATTTGTAACGCAATTATCTTATTAGTGGTGGCGATGACTTCAGAATAAACAAAAGGAAACGATGGTAGCTCATATTAACGAAGCCGGTGACGAATTGACCTGCGACTATGAACTTCCCTTTAATTTGAAAATTATAATCGCATCTCTTCGCACGCTTAGTTTCGTGAGCGGGAATGTGGCAGCCTGGATTTTCCATCAGGGATTAAAACATGTTCGCGTAAGACCTTCTTTTGTAAACAAAATAACGTTCATTACGTCCGTTCACTCGTGCATTTGTTCTAATTTTCTCATACTTTTGAACACCTATGGGTTGTTTAGGGATAGTTCCAAGCGGTTCTGTGACTTGGCTTCCATTCTCGATTTTTTGTTCTTGTACGTAATCCAGACTGCGCTTTTTGCTTTGTCTATAGCTCGTTTTGTGATACTGTGCGCTCCAGTAACTGCTCGAATTCTGGCCCGTTATAAGTTCCCATTTGTAGCGATTACGATTGGAGCTATTCTATCCACCCCGATTCTAGTGAATGTATTTACTTATCGCAGGCAGTTGACCTACGGTTTGTGTATGAACGACCTTACGGAGTATTTTCCTAACAGAATCGAAGCCGTCGCTAACGTTGCCATTTATTTCATAACGTCTCATCTGTTTACATTGTTTCTGAACGTTACGGTTTGTTTAAAAAAGAGGGCGGTGAGACGCACAACAGTTCCTACTACCCTGCCTCTCGTTTCGACCAGCCTACTTCAGTCGAGATCCACCAGCATTGACAACAGCCCTGGTATACCATCTAGGACATATCTGGCTAGTATCTCCAGTACTGCTCAGCACAATTTTTTATTCGTGGTGACAATGCTCGCTGTGTATGGACTTGCTTTGTGTTTGTTTAGTCATGAGGCCGAGTTCTGCGATGCTGGTTTTCTTTTCCCTTACTACATCGGTAGAGCCCTTTTCGGCTTCCTTCTTGGGTATTTTCCTAACTTCATGTATGTGATTGGCAATGCTAGACTTCGACGAGCTATGACAGAAAACGTCTTGCAGCTTTATGAAACCACATGAATTAAAGTTGGATTAAATCGCATCTGTCACAATTTAAAGTACTCTCGTTCGAGTTTAAAATGATAGGACTCACGTTAATGCTGCGTTTACACGAAAGGAATTCCGGTGTAGTAAAAAGGGGTCCCGATTTAACTGAGATACAAAAAATCCGTTGGCTAAAAATTTGTCTTTTATACGCACGTTAATCAGCCACGGATCAAGAATTTACCATTATTTCAGCCCCATGTGAACAGACTGTCAAGTTTTCCTCTGCATGTACTTGTTGTATTACTTGTATTAGTTGATACTACGATATTTCAATAAAGGCTGTGACAAATGTTTCTAGTCTTCTTTGTAGAAATAAATGGCTGAATGCGCTAAAGTAAAGTAGAGCTGAAGTATTACCAGATCAACGTTGAAGTCTGGTTCAAGTTGAACATTACAAGAAACCAGCAACAAACTTGGACTGTCGGTATTTTCAGTCAGCTCATGAGTATTCGGAATCACTTTCCAGCTAGCGAAGCGCGTCGCGAAAACGCATGGAAAGCTGATATTTTTGTTTTGTTTTTATTAATAGAGAAAGAGAACAAAGATGGAGGCTCGCATCCTATTGGTCGGTTGTGACGCGCATTTCGAGGAACGCGTCATAACTGACCAATAGGACGCGACTTCCTCTTTACAAACTTTGAAGCCTTCAAACTCTCAAAAAAAAGAGCATTAGTTTGCAAAAGTAGTATTATTTCAACAAGAAGAAGCCAGAAAACAATTACAACAACTCGCTGACTCACAGCAGCTATCCAAGGCCGGTAATTTAGTCTCAAAGTCGAAAGTCCTATGCTTCCTAATGTTAAATTTTTTTGTATCTTGTCCGTTTTCTTCGGGTACGGTGCATTCTCTCTATGGTTAAGCCGATAAGCGGCGAACTATTTAAACACCAAGGAACGTGCTTGTAGGATTAAAAATGTCTGGAGTTTTAGCAATCACTAGCAGCAATGGAAGCAACCTTTTAAGTGGTTCTTCTTGCTTGCAATCGTAAGTACAGTACATGTAAAAAGATTTTCCATGTATAGTAGAGGTACTGTAGAGGTATGCTTATAGTTATGTGAACGTTTGTTGACTTCGGACTTTGCCATTTTCAGGCACTTGCTGTGTCTAAAGCTAACTACCAGTTAGCCAAAGTAGGTAAGAAGGGCAACTGAAAACACCGCCCAACTGAAAAATGGTCAAACGCCCGCCAAATCACCACCCGGGTAAAAATTTTCTAAATTCAGAAAACTATGTCCTGGCGGTGGGCGGTAAGGGCGGCAGTTCCTGAAACGCCCAAGTGAAAAATGGTGAAACGCCCACCAAATCACCTGCCGGGTAAAAATTTCCAAAATTCGGATGAACTAACAATGTCCGGGCGGTCGGCGGTAAGGGCGGCAGTTCCTGAAATGCCCAACTGAAAAATGGTGAAACGCCCGCCAAATCACCGCCCGGGTAAAAATTTCCTAAATTCGGAAAACTAACTATGTAGGCTACGGGCGTTGAGCGGTAAAGGCCCCAGTTCATGAAACACCCAAGCGAAAAATGGAGAAATGCCCATTAATCATCCCCCGCATTGAAATTTGCGAAAATCCGGATGAGCTAATAGCTATGTCCAGGCTTTGGGCAGCAAGCTGCTTGAAAGCAGTGCCGGTCTGCCGCTCTTCCCACCCAATGCCCAGACGTACTTAGCCCTGTGAAACCCAGCTTAAGGAGCAATTTGGAGTTGAATTGGCTCAGAACCAACTATTACCAGTGTTTTTTTTTTTGCAATAAAAAATAATATTGTTTTGAATGAGGCAGGCCTTACCGATGAAAGCAGACCAGATATCTTTTTGGCAGAGGCGTCATTTCGCTGAAACCTAAGGGGTGGCAGTGGCGGCGTCCCGAGCCCCCTTCGGGGACCCGTGACGCACGGGCCCCAGGGGCGGTTCGAGGGGGGGGGGGCGTGGGGGGTGACTCACCCCCCCATGCTTCAGAGAATCGTACTCTCAGTCGTATGTTTTGAGCTTGTCTAAATGACAGTCGTATGTTTTGAGCTTGCCAGAATCACATAAGGGCAGTTACAAAACGTGAATTTGCCCGCAGATGACATTTCTAGTCGGATGGCTACGAAGATCTTTCCTAGTCGTATGTTTTAGGTCTGTCAGATTCACAGTAGTTGTATTCTGAGTTTGTCAAATGATAGTCGTATATTCTAGCGTGCCAGAATAACACTAGATCGTGAATTTTGACAGAAACAGATTTTCTAGTCGTATATTAGAGACAGTCGTAAGTTTTCAGCTTGCCAGATAAGGCACCTAATCCTGAATTTTAGTCGCAGATGACATGGTTCTGGTCGTATGGTTACGTATAGATTTTCTGTAACTCATATGTCACGAGTCAATCGTATGTTTTGACTGAGCTTGTTAGAATGACAGTCGTATGTTTCGAGTCTGTCAGAATGACATAAATATTACCGAATCTGATTTTCACCCGGTGGTGCACGGTGTGAACACAACTGGTTTGTACCAAAACCTTTGTATTTTATCAGAAAACACGTAGCTGATTTTTGAAATTTCAGCAGTAGCCTATCTGGTTTTGTGCAAAAGATCCTTATTCTAGAATAAAACAGGTTGATTTTTGGCTTGCGGAGTAAGGTTTGACCATAAACCGGAGATGTACGCATGACAAGGACGGGCCTGATGATCGCACTATACTGTTAATCCAAACCAAATCTACTTTGTGTCTATTTTATTATGGATGGCTACTCCCTTTTTTCGGAAGGGGTCAAGTATGGAAGCACTGCTGTGTACCAACTTCCGGCAAGATATCCTACTCCGTTCTAGAGTTAACGGTATTACGGACAGATCTGTAGCACTTACTTTTGTTTGGGTTGCGAAAAAGACACATAAATGTTTCCAAAACTTCGCCTGCGGCGCTTTTCATGGTAGTCTATTCTCTATGTAGTGGCAGGGCGCGTCATTTAGGTGCCGTTTTAGGCATAAGATTTGAACCACGTTAAAAGCTATAATTTATGCTGGAAGTAGTTGAACTTTTCCCAGAAAAAGGCGGATTTTAAAAGTTCCGCCTGCGGCGCCTTTATTAGCAACCCTTTCACTATTTAGTTGAAGCGTGGGTCATTCAGGTGGGTTTTAAGCTTGAGATTTTGGGGTTTGAGCAACATTAAAAACCATAAATTGGATGGGAAGTTGAATTTTCCAGTAAAAAGTCAATTTCAAAAAATTTCGCCTGCGGCAGTGTTTCTTTAGTAAATACGTTAAAGGCTGCTGCTTGGGATCGTAGCCACGTTACAAGCAGAATTTAAATGGGAAGTAGTTGAATTTGGCCAGAAAAAAGGCTGATTTCAAAAAATTTCGCCTGCGGCGCCTTTCGTAGTAGGTCTATCCTATTAGATTTTTTTTCAAGGGTGCGTCAATTAGGTGGAGTTTTAACCTTGATTTTTGGGATCTTACATGAAAGCTAGGATTTGTAGGGGAAGCAGTTGAATTTTGCTCGGATTAAAAAAAATTTCGCCTGCGGCGCTCAGTTTAAGTTGTCTTGAGCACACCTGTCAGAAGCTGGTACCGAAGATTGGCTGTTTCCTGCGAAAGTTCAAATGAACGTCATGCTGAAACTCATAACCTTTTAAAAATCTATGTTTATATTTCTTGAACCTGTGGTACTGTGCTTTTCTATTCGATTTTTTTTAATCGACATAATTGCCGATTATCTACTCGTATGTTTTGAGATCGTCACCCCCCCATGCCCAAGCACTTCGAACCGCCCCTGGGTTTGAAGTGTCTGGGCGAGGGGTGAATGCCGCAAAATGTACTTGTTGGAAATCCAGCACGGCTGAAAGAGCGGAAAACTAACTGGAACTCACTGGAGAGCAAGCTACTGACGACTTTTTGGCAAAAAAATGACAATGAGCGGCGCAGGCAAAAATTTTTGTTGAATTTGCATATTTTCTAACAAATTTGAACTACTTCCTGAACAAATTTTAGGTTCTAAAATGGCCCATCCCCCAAACTGTAAGTCCAAACCTCAAAGTAAACAGAGCATACTACAATCGTCCCTGCAGGCGAAAATTTTGGAATTCTTTATCTTTTTGGATCACAAATGAAAGCACGGGTCACGACTCATAATGTTTGGTCACGACACATTTCAAACAATGTGAGACATTAAACTGAAAACTGGTACATGATGGTGCTTCAACTCGACCCTTTCCAAATAAAATGACCTTTCGAAACAAAACTGAAACAGGGTAGCCTTTGCTGCAACACACGTTAAACGCAGATTTAAAACTCTTTTTACCATTTTACAAAATAAACAGGCTGGGATTAAGTGAAAAGGCACTTGGTGTTTGCTGACCCTCTCCCCTTCCTACTCTTACATTTTGTGTTCCGTCGGGGCAGTGCCCCAACCTGAATTTCCAAGGGGGCCCTCAGCTATCCAGGAACAAATCATAATATGATACTGAAAACCATGTTACAAAAATAATGTCTCGCTCTTCATGTTCAGAGTTCAGACACACAACTGATCCAGCCTCAAACGCGCCTTGAAGACATTCGATCCTCGAACAATGGGTCATTATCTCGGATTAAAAAAAGGTTCGATTTCCATCAGTGACTTAAGATCAACTGGTATGGCGCAACGAGATGTCACAATTGTGATGAAAAACTGACTTTTTCAGGCTATTTTCCCGTTTTTCCTGGGTAGCTCTGGGCCCCCTTGGACGGCCAAGGGGTGGCAGCTGCCACCCCCTGCCCCCCCCAAATGACGCCTCTGCTTTTTGGCGTCTCTGTAGGCTCTAGCCTACCTAGGCCTGGGAATGGTTTGATACATTTTAATTTGGGCGAAGATTTGGTTGGCATTTCTCGATTTTTTTGCTTGTGGATTCAAGCACTGCCCCCCTTATCGCCCAACGCCCGGTCCTAGTTGGTTCATCCGAATTTTGGGAATTTTTACCTGCGCGGTGATTTGGTGGGTGTTTCACCCTTTTTTGCTTGGCCTTGGGTGTTTCAGGAACTGACGCCATTACTGCCCAACACCCGGATATAGTTAGTTCATCTGAATTTTGTAAATTTTTACCTGGGTGGTGATCTGGTGGGCGTTTCACCATTTTTCACTTGGGCGTTTCCGGAACTGCCGCCCTTACTGCCCAACGCCCGGACATCCAGCTGTTTACAGGACACAGCCTCAGCTACATTCAGCTTTTGAACTGAAACTGGCATTGTGTCATCCCAGCTTAAGTCAAGGATGATTCTCATGTGCAGAGGCAACGATTTGGTGGGCGTTTCTGAGTTTCAAGCACTGCAGCCGTAACCGCCCAATGCCCCATGTGCTGGTATTGGGCGTTTTCGGGCAGCTGGGCGGTGGGCGAAAACTTCAAGCTGGTCCACCCCCCACCCAACTCTTCTAATCCTAAATAACATGGAAAATAACCAAAAAACTAGTATTTATATGTATTTCCCTTGTATCCAAAAAAGCTTTTGAGTCCAGTCTGCATGACTGCTGTATTTGTAGCACTATTTAACACAATGCCTTACAATTTTGCTGATTTCTTCTTTTCTTGTTGGAGTTTACAAGCACTTTACTTTTTCAGGTGCTTTCACCTACGGTAGAGAAAGCCTTGATACCGGAGAAATCATTTGTTCAATAAATGCCATTTGAGTGGAAGGGATCCCTTGGACAGCTGGTATTCCTAGATAAATTCCCTTTCTATTTAGTTAATTCAGTCCAGGGGTTACTCAATTTGGGTGTAATTGTTATTTATTGGCCAAACGATTTCTCCGGTATCAAGGATTTCTCTATGGTAGGTGAAAGCACCTGAAAAAGAAAAGTGCTTGTAAACTCCAACCAGAAAAGAAGAAATCAGCAAAATAGTAAGGCATTGTGTTCAGTAGTGCTACAAGTACAGCAGTCATGCAGATTGCACCCAAAAGCTTTTCTGGAAACAACAGAAATACATATAACACTAGTTTTTTGGTTATTTTCCATGTTATTTAGGATTAGAAGAGTTGGGTGGGGGGTGGGGGAGGGGGAGGGTGATGGACCTGGATACAGTTTTTTAGGTCTACTTTACTAGAATATGCCATAAAATTTGTTCCACTTATCCCCCCCTGTCCCCCCCCCCCCCTCACCTCCTCTACAGAGGATTCTTTTTCACCTGTGTAGGAGATTCCCCTTAAGCAGGGGAATTCTCCAAAGTATCTGGTGCCCAACTGTGTATGCTTATTTGAACGTTTGCAGTTGTTATAATTCCAAGCTGTTCCATGCGAGACGTTGTACCCAGGATGTATCTATCAGAATGGAGGTGCGAGAATGGAGGCCAAAGATCAAGGCTTTTTTTATTATTTATAGTGTGGTGGGGTTTTATTTTTTATAGTGTATTATTTACAGGGGCGTCGCAAGTGTATTTTAGGTGGGGGGGGGGTGCAGAGCCAAAATTTTACCGAATATCTCAAAAATTTTACCGAATCCTAGAAACTGAGAATTCGAGCTTTAAATTGTGGAACAGAAAGGATTACACAGGAAGAGGAACATTAAACGGCAGCATGAAAGACGATAGGCCAACTTTTAGGCGGCGTTTCGGCGAAGCCCACTTGGAGAATATATTTCCGGGCACGATTGCAGTAACAGATTCTATCTGTTATACCCAAGAGAAAATTAAATCGAGCGCCGCAGGCGAAATTTTTCGAAATCCGTTTTTTTTTCCTGTAGGCTAAAATTTAACTGCTTCTCTTACAAATTCTACTTTTTACCGTGCATTAAATACCGAGACTCTAAGAAGTTCCAGAAACCGAATGTAGCGACGTTCCGGCAGCAGCCGCTACTGTAGTCTAGTCAATAATGACCATGATTACATAAAGTGAGCGCCGCAGGCGAAATTTTTTTAAAGTTAGCTTTTTCCTGCCAAATTGAATTATTTCCATCCAGATTCTAGCGTTTAGTGTTTCGAAATCCAGTCCTAAAACTGGCTTAACCCCGGTCAAATGACGCGCCCTTCCACAAAATAGAGAATAGTACGAAATGCGCCGCAGGCGGAATTTTCGAAAAATTTATGATTAGATCTTCTTTTTGGGATCCAAAATAAAAGTAAGGACTACCGATAAAATCATAGATTAGTCCTTTTGTCTGCCACCAGTGCTTCACTGGACCTCTTCCGAGTTTCGAGGTTCGTGGTAACTCCCGAAACCTGGCAATTATACCGATTAAATTACCGAATCCCAGTTATTATACCCAATAAGTGTAGACCGATAGCATGTTCGGGATTCTGTATAACTACTGTATGCCGGCTATTATACCGAATTGTTTTAGTATCGAAAGACTACCGAATAATATTCGTATTCGGTATAATTTCGTCAAAACTAGAACTGTAGTCGGGATTCGTGGTCCTGAAAAGTATACCGATTAAATTACCGAATCCCAATCATAATACCGGATAATTTTGGACCGATAGCTTATTCGGGATTCTGTGTAATTACCGAATCTCCATAACTATACCGAATAGTTCTGACATTAAAAAATTTCCAAATAATTTCAATATTCGGTAACACTACCGAATACTGGCAATTATACCGAATCCCGATGATTATACCGAATAGATTTGTACCGGTAGCCTATTTTGGATTCTGTAGAACTACCGAATGACCGTAAATATACCGAATAATTCTGCTATCGAAAAAATACCGAACAATTTTCCTCCGGCCCAAAATTTTACCGAATCTGAAAAATGTGGGGGGGTGCTGCACCCCTCGCACCCCCCCTTGCGACGCCCCTGATTATTTATAGTGTGTGTGGTGTGGTGTGGTGTATTTATAATGTGGTGGGGTAGGCCAAAAACTTTGGCCGAAACTCAGGCCACAAATGGCCCATTGTCTCAGTACCCCAATATACAATTGATGGTAAACCATCACTCTAAAATACGATTGATGGTGAACCATCACTCTAAATAAAATTGATGAAACACCACTCTTTTACTGGGGGTTTTCCCTCTAAATTCTTTGTTACTCAAAGCTTGTGACTTGTGTCTTTGTTTTTACTGGATAAAACTAAAAATTTTCCACAAGGAAATTACAAGTAATTACAATGTAAACTACATGAAATTACATGTAAGTTACTGTTCACGTCAGAGTCAGAAAATTATCAGTCCGTAGGCCTCGCCTAAGCCTACTCACGGTTAAGTGAACCTACTTGCAAAGGGGTGCGGAAAGTTTGAAATGAGGCTCGTGGAAATTTGGTTGACCATGTGACATTAAGCCTCATTAGAAGCGTGACATGATGGAAAGAAAGTAGGATGACAACAGTCACTTTGTCTTGGTGGGGGGGGGGGTAAGGTGCCATCTCAGATTAAAAAAGACTAGGTTTCTACTCAACTGGCTCCTAAGGTAAACTAGTGGTTTGGGTCTTCGTTGCAATCACACTTATAATTTCACTACATTTTCTAGTATTCTCTCTGCATCCAGGGAAAGTTCTGCTACTCTCTTTACAGATCCTTTTTTCGAAAAGGATGTGTCAGCGCAAACCGATTTTGTGGTTTGATGACTGTTGATGAGATGTGGGAAAGAATCTTACCTTGAAAGAAAATAAAAAAGCTGGATGGTATGTGATTTGATTCTCTGTTTTAAGGACGAACCAGTTCGGAAACCTTTCTCGTAAATCAAACTGGTACAAGAATGCAGAATGTTTAAGAGACATGCTTCTGGAGGAATTACACGTGGGTGAGTCTTCCATGTTACAAGTTTCAGTTGCCTCCAAAATTTTAGCTGTGGAAAATTCAGGAATGCCTAACCATATCCGCTGCACTTCGACAACATTCACATGGTAAACAATAGTGTTCTATGCATCACCAGATGTGATGTCTCTGACTCTGACTGCCTTCTCTATAGGCGTTTTTCCGCGGTACATTCTGTCCACGCAGTTTCGAGTTGTTTTTCACGGAAACTAAAAGTGTTGCTCTGGAATGATTCAGGGATGATTAGCTTCATACACCAGTGTTTCGCCTTACTTCTGCCACACGGTAAGAAATAAAGTAACACTGGCGGTCTGGAAAGCTCTGATGGCTCACCCGCCCAGTGTTCTTGCGACTGCGGCTAAAACTCGCTTCGCTTTCCGAGCCTGTTCTTGCGCTCCGCTAGTTTTGGAAAGCGACGTGGAAAGTGAATCCACTCCGTACGCGGAAAGTGGTTTCGGCATGTAAAGGCGCAACGACTCTTCGTTTGTTCTTGCGCTCGGCGGATTCTCTCTTTCATTTTTAGAAAGCGAATCACTGAGAACGCCAGAACCGCCTTAATAGTGTTCCAAGCAGTACCGTCAATAGACATGACTATGGCGGCCTTCTCTGTCTGTAAGCTATTTGGCTAAATAAATTGATTGATTGATATAAACGGGCTATAGGAGGCAGGTTTACCTTAAAGCAAACAGGATATCGTTTTGTTTCATTCAGCTGATTTATACTTGGCCTTTAGCTTATCTTCACTTGAAAGCCGCTGGTTAAAGTTTAACTGAAAAGCCAACTTATTTTTTCGTCATTCAGTTGAATACACAGAATTATTTGGATTCTGCAAAGGGATTTTTTTGTTTTCCACTATCTGCTCTAGTTGCAGCCGTCCCCACAGCGAAAATTCTACTATGACCCGGGAAATTTTTATCTAAACACAAAGGGATTTTTTTTGTTTTCCACTATCTGCTCCAGTTGCAGCCGTCCCCACAGCGAAAATTCTACTATAGTGTCAAAAAACTTGCAGCCTGCGGGTGGGAGCCCAGCCCGCAGTGGAACGGAAGCTATGATTTTGTGAACAGCCCAGAGAAAGACCATGTAAATAATGTTAGCAGCAGTAATAGTGTAGCAAGTGTTTCAAGCGCGTCAAGTGTTTCATTAACTGTTCAAAGTGTTACGTCATCAATGGTTGAATTTAATACATGTGCTGCATCTTATGAGCCTTTACCTGTTCTACCACCACCCAACGGCGATTGCCGTGACGGCCCCACAAAAAGAAGGGTAAAACTGTCACCGAAACGGCAATTAAGGATTTTTAGCTCAAATGTCGACAGCCTACCTAATAAATTGCAAGAGGCGACACTGTTCATCGAAGAAAAGACTATCGATATTGCAGCTTTTGTTGAGATTAAGCCAAAAAATACTAGGTTCTGTCTCAGTGATGATTGTATTGTGATTCCTGGCTTCAAACTATTTACCAATTTGGATGATAAACAAACAAGGAGAGGAATTGCAGTATACGTCAGAGAAGACCTTGAGGTGAGCTTAGTTAGTATACCTAATACTAATAATCCTTGGGTGGAAGGTGTGTGGTTAAATGTAGACCTGCCCAATGAAAGTGTCCTTTTTGGGTGTTTGTACAGAAGTCCTAGTGCACCAAGTAGGCAGGAAAGTGAAAAGGCAGTAAGTGAAATGATAAACGGATTGAAACTTTGCAGTAATTCAACCCTACTGATTGTTGGTGACTTTAATTTACCTGATGTACAGTGGGTGGATGGCATTGCGCATATGAGCTCTTCCACTGAGAGTCCACTATTATCTTGCCTCGCAGATAATTTTTTGCATCAGCAGGTAAACTTCCAGACAAGGCTGAGGCAGGGCCAAGCGCCGTCAACCCTTGACCTAGTCATAACTAGTGACCCGGAAAAAATTGCAGCTTGTGAGCAATATCCCCCCTTAGGAGCCAGTGACCATGCATCTATTATCACGTCAATGTTATTGTACTCAGATGCAAACAATTACAGACTGAGCAAGTTTACAGATTATGATGCAATACGCAGGGACATTCAGTTAATCGATTGGAATAAAGATTCAAGCAATGTAGAAGAAATGTGGGGAGAATTCAGGGACTTGTTACTGACACTCGAAGAAAAACACACCCAAGTGAAGTGGAACCGCAAGCCCAAGACATTACCATTCCTGACCAAAACAGTGAAAAGGCTCATGAACCAAAAAGATAGAGCTTGGAAAAAGTACAAGAAGGCAACCACAGATCTTAATTGGGAGAAGTACAAATCCATAAGAAACAAACTTAGAAACGAGACGAGAAACTTAGCAGCAAAGTATGAAAACACTGTTGCAAAAGACAGCAAGATTAATCCCAAGAAGTTCTGGCGATATGTCTCTTCAAAAAAGCCAGGGAGACATGCAGTTCCAGATCTCACAGATAATGGACAAAAAATCACAGATCCAACAGAAAAAGCAAATCTTCTCAACAAACAGTTTGAAATGGCGTTTTCAACCGACGATGCGCAGGACAGTCCCACACCGCCAAATTACAATATCACTTCACCCATGGAAGAGATCAAAATCAGTGCTGAGTGTGTTCTGAAGAAACTAAAGAAACTTGATCCCCAGAAATCTAAGGGACCGGATGGGCTGCACCCTCGACTACTGAAGGAAGTGGCAGTGCAAATTGCTGGACCATTAGCGAAACTCTTCAATCTCTCACTGAAAACTGAGACGATCCCCTCAGATTGGAAAAAGGCACATGTCACCCCAATACACAAAAAAGGAAAGAAGGATTCGCCCATCAATTACAGGCCAATAAGTATCACGTCTGTTGTCTGCAAAATACTTGAGTTCCTAATTAACAACGCTATTATGAAGCACCTTGCAGAGAACAAGTTAGAATATGAAGGACAACATGGTTTCAGAACTGGAAGATCTGTGGACACAAACCTCATAGAATCATATGACTTTGTGACAAAACTGGTTGATTTAGGTTTCCCAGTTGATATTGCACTGTTCGATCTAGCAAAGGCTTTTGACAAGGTATCACACAGACTTTTGATACTCAAACTACAAGCCCTAGGAATACATGTCTCAACAGTAGCTTGGATTAAAGACTTCCTAACTGGCCGGACCCAACAAGTGAAGATAGCAACAGCTCCAGGAAGTTCAGTCTTGTCAGAAGCTATTCCAGTGACAAGTGGAGTCCCGCAAGGTAGTGTGCTTGGTCCAAGTCTCTTCAACCTGTATATCAACGATGCCCCCATGGGAATCAGTAGCAAAATCACATTATATGCAGACGATTCAAAACTTATGGGGTCAGTTGAAAATGCAAGGAAGGTTGAGACTCTGCAGGAGGATATCGACAAGCTCGCCAGTTGGGTGAACAAATGGCAACTACAGTTGAACATTGAAAAATGCAAACTAGTACATATTGGCAGCAACAACCCCAAGTCAGTGTATACCATAACCAGTCAAGATGGCTCCAGATTCCCCATAACATCAGCTGAAGAGGAGAGAGATCTTGGAGTCATGGTTGACAACAAACTTAAGTTCAGCAACTGTTACGATGACTGTATTTGTATATGGAGTTTGCACTCTCAAACCTGATGTTATGGCGAGGGGTGTAGTAAGCCGGACATAAGATGGTAAATGTCCAGGTATACAATCATCGGAGTCAGGATGGCCTAGGGCGTTGGTGGCCTACTACACGTGCAGAACTTCACGGGTTCATTATGGATTCCCCTGGTCGATTCACACTATGGTTTGCATACCGAACACACAACAGGTTATCAACCACCCATCATACACTAGGCCTTACAGGCCAGCCCACTCTAAGGAGCTTAACAAAGACTCATAGAAGTGACCTATGGTCCGTAAATAAACAAAAGCTTTTATTAATAGATGTACTTACAAAAGAACAATCTTTAAGTTAAAAGAGTTGTTACCCGGCCGGGGACCGGGAAAGAAGTGTTTAGAAGAAGGTGACTCACACCCGGCGTGAGTCACAATGCCAGAGTTAATAAATAATACGAAAGAGTGGCCGCGACGGTATAAAAGATAAAAGACACAGGCAATGGAAGGGAGTAACGCTGCCTAGCGGCGGCATAAGGAAAACATACGGAGTGCAACTGGCATCACCGTAACATACCTCCCCTCCATATTGAGTCCGTGACCCACGGACTTAAAAGTTAAGCACCAGATTAACAAAACTTTTGGCATCCATCTGCTAAAAGTTAACCATAGATGTTACATAAATCTGACCTTAGACCCAAATTAAAATATATTATTTTTAAGGTTTAGAGAAATACAAGAGGGTGGAGTGGCGATGTAGAGTCGGCATGGTGGTTCGTCAGCTTTGTGGTTTGAGGGGTCAGCTGGTACGGGCATAGCAAAAGCGGATGGTGTTGGTGTTGCTGGAGCGGCGTAGGCGATGGATGGTCTTGCAGGCGGGGAAGATGTTGGTGAACAGGTGGAGCTGTTAGCTGGTACCGGTATGGGAAAAGCGGATGGTGCTGGTGTTGCGCTGGAACGGTGTAGATGGTGGATGGTGATGTTGCATAAGCAAGCGGGAAAGATGGTGGTTAAAGCTGGAGCTGGTTAATTAGGTGGCCGAAGACTGCAAGTTGGCTGGGCAGGTGGAGCGTACTTTGGCGAGATGTGCATCGCAGAGCTGGTACGGGCACTGGATAGGACGATGTTGATTCAGGCGCTGGATGTGATGATGTTGGTTTAGGCTGGAGCTGCTATTGTCTAAGGCTGGAGGTGATGGAAATGGTGCTGCGTCTGCTCGGGTTGACTGGTGCAGAGTATGCTGGAACAGGCAGTTGGTAGGCTGGAAATGGTGCTGGGTAAGTTGGAATTACGCTGAATTGCTGATGTGATGGGTATGCTGGAACAGGCAGAGATGGTGCTGCTTATGCTGGATTTGCGCTGGGCTGCTGGAACAGGCAATTTGTGGGATGGTGCAAGTTGCGCTGGATTGCAGGAAATGGCCGAAGTTGCGCTGGGCTGCTGATGTACCACGTATTGATCCACCCTCAGGGGACAATAAAAAGAAAGGAACAGGGGATTGTTTTTAAAGTTTAATTAATTTTATGTAATGTTAAGTGAATTCTATAAAAGTGAAAAAAAAAGAAAGAATTGGTCAGATTCTTCGTATATAAAGGATACGAAAATAATTATACCACCCGATGTCCACCCAATAAAAGAAAAACCACCCGAATGCCAGTTTGGGGTAAAAAGGTGCCAAACTCCTAAGTCCTACAACACTTCAAATAAATAAATAATAAATAATATTAACCAAAGTGGATAATGGCAGAAGGCTTAATTTAATATAACGGCAAAATGCCAAAGTTAAATTGATATAGAGGCAGAAGGCCAACATAACAGACATAATATATATAACAGTGGCGAAGTGCCACAAAATCCATCATGAGATCATCAATCTCTGCAAATACTTGGCCAGAAGGGCATAATTTGCAAAAAATAAGCCACAAAGGCAACAACAAAGAAGGAGCTTGAACTTGAAACTTGTCAGAAAGACAAGGGACTGTACATTTAGGCGAAACCGGCCTCGGCCACACAGGCAGTACATAAACATTAAATAATAAAAAGGAGGGAACACTAGCGACGGCTAGTCAACCACACAGGCAAATATCACAAGAGCCGAACCGAACTAGGCCAGACAGGCAGTACATAATGTTAAGGCATAACACGGAAGAAACAATATTTGCGGCTTATCAACCATACAGGTGAATATCACTGAGCCGAACCAAACTGACCTCAGTCACACAGGCTACACACAAGAGGTAGCAGGCAATCTGCAATGAGGGCCTTAAAAATATCGTGGCCACAGGTACGCGAAACTGTCGTAAAAGTTCACTGTAGATCTGAGACCGGTCTGCGCGTATCACAATACACTATTTATATTAAAGGACACATCAGGGTAGGGATTTGAAAACGGCCAGGCTGCAAAGGCATATATACCGCTGGCGGAGTAAGTGGCGCATTGGCGCAGAAATGTATAAATGTCACGTCAGGGTTGGAGATGTCGCCAGGTTTAATGTCTATGGTCATGAGAGGCATACCGCTCAGGTGGGTTGCGGTGCCTGACCGAACGTCGCAACTCCGGCATGGGCTGGGTGGAGGTCGACGGAACGGGAGAAGTTGTTGGGTCGACGAAAGACGCTGCCGCAGTCGGGATAGGCAGGACTGGAGCGTTGCAGATTCCAGGGGGGGATGGGGAAGGGATGAAGATGGGTCGGTCGTGCAGCGTCGGGGACGGTAAGGGAGTCCCATACCAAGACGATGTAGGCGTCGGCTCGAACTCGTCGCGTTGGAAAGTAGCAGCCGGCGGATTTATTGGGGAGTCATTAAGGTTAGATTCCGAATTATTAGAATTTGTTGAAGCTAAAGGCTGGGCTAAAGCCTGGGATGATTGATTTGACTGAATACTATCTCCTGAATCTGAATCAAATGCTAATTGGTAGAAAAGACGGCTATCATTCCCTTCTAAGCGAAGAGCGCCTCGAAAACGGCTGGCTGTGATAACCGGGGTATTCGGAGTAGGGTCATTTGGTCGAAATGGAGTCCTGTACTGTGTATTTGGGGTTGAGATTCTACGAGAGTTAGTTACAGGACTGTCTGAATCATTATCACTAGGCCCAATAGAATGTGCAGAGTGCGCATCTAGGTCTGAATTTAACCTCGAAAAAGATGATGGCCGGCTGTGGCTACTGTCCATGGATCCTCGAGTAGAGCCGAGAATAGGCGAGAACACCAGTTCGCAGGACCCGTTAGATGGGCTCACCTGTAAAATGAACGAGTCTGGGGCTTCACCCCCTAAAACGTTTCTACTATCTGGCGTGACGCCATCATTAGACAGTCGTAGTTCAGCTGCCGGCGGGTCATTGGGCACATGCGGCGAACTACGATTGTCCGCAGGCGACAGAGGCCTAGAAGGTGGTGAGTCAGATCGCGAGGAGGGAATTTGGGAGACCGAGGGAGATACGCGTATCAACGGAGGAGAAACTCGTCTCGGGGTGTGGATATAGGATGCTGCTTGCAGAGTCTCGGGTGGGCCGGTTGAAGAATCTACGGTGGTATTACTAGAGGCCGGAAAATAACCATTCAAAACCGGGGTCAATACGGGCTCAGGAAGGATTGGTATTTCGTCTTCAAAATGAACGTGACGAGATGGTTGGTTCGAAGAGTGAGGCCGTAACACAGGCGTCTGGTAAAAACCTCCAATATCAACTAAGGGCGGATGGTTCGAAAACGGTTGAAGAGCGGGCGCAAAACACTCATTTCCCGAGTAAAAAAAAAATACTTGTAATCTGCATTGCAGGGTATGGTTTATGTTGAAAAAAAACTATTGTTAGATCGGGGTTTGAAAAGATTGATGAAAGGATAGCTGAAAATAAGTTTATTAATCACCGTTTCAGGTGACTGAGAAAGAATCAGATGTTTACTACCTGAAACTTTGGTCGAATTGAGGGGGTGGCTTCTCTGGCGGACGCTCTGGTCTCATCAGTTTGACCACAGAGGCGGGGACCACAAGCAAGATAAGGAGTTTGGCCAGAAACGCTCCTATGCTCCTGTTGACCTGTCCTTTAAACGGGTCCTTGCCCTGCAATTCCGTTGACAGAATCGCTAAAATGTCAACTTCCTTGGGGTCCAACTCGTCCTGATGTTGACTCTCGTCCGAGAATATCACCTGAGCCATGTCTTTAGCTGGCTCTGGTGGCACGGGTTGTGCTTCATGGTTCTCTGTAACCTGTGCAGGTGGTAAGGGATTCCTGAAATCAGAGTTAGGCTGCGAGCTAGGCTCGTTGGTTTTCCCCCGTAGCGCGGTTGGTTCAGTCATCTGACTTGGCGGAAATGAGGTAATGGGAGGTTCAGTTAGCTTTGGAATAAAGTCGGGAGCGACATAGATCGACGGGAAAAGGCCCGTCTTTCCGTTTGCGATCCCAAACCACCAATCTCTGTCGTGTTCACGAATAAGAAGAACAACGTCTCCGGCGACCAATTTCAGTTCGTCTTGATGTTGTGGCGCGTAACTGAAAAGTACTGTGTAGCGTTCGTACATCTTTTCAGCCTGTTCTGACGAAATGGGTGGTTGGGTCACGAGACTGGGCGAACATGGGATATTGGAAGACACTGTCGGCTCAACTACTTTTTGTACGAATTCAGGAGCAACATAAATCGATGGGAAGACACCCATTTTTCCGTTGGTGATGCCAAACCACCAGTTCTCTTCGCATTCATTCATGAGAAAAATGACGTCTCCGGCGACCAATCTAAGTTCGTCCTTATGCTGTGGAGTATAGCTGAAAAGTACCGTATAACGAGCAAACATCTTCTCAGCCTGTTCGAAAGACAGGGATGAGTCAATACCTCCTTGTATCTCTCTTGTCGTGATGGGGTCGACAATTTGGGGATGGTGTGGAACCAACGCTTCTGAATTTAGTCCATCAATTTCAAAGAGTATTTCAGTGTAATGGCCCGTTTTTGCTGAAACAATCTTGACAAATTTGTTAAGAAATATCCCCCTTTTATTTTTAAGGGTACCTTCCCACCAGTCACCATCGTGTGTGATAACACTTTTGATGATATCACCTTGCCGAAGTGTCAATTCATCAGCAAATTTTTCGTCGTAATCAGCGACGACCAAAACTTCTTTCAATACTTCAGATATTTTAACAAACATTTCAGATAAATAACTTCAGAGTGAAGGTATTTCAGAAAAGATTTGACGGTTCTAATTAAATATGATAAGTTTTTACTTGACTTACTTCTTACTTGAATTTAATATTTAATTTGATTTCAAAAAATTTACTTTTTGAAGAGAAAGGGAATCATCAAGTGAGATTCGAAAAACATGAAAAAAAAACAATAAAAAAACAGAGCAGACTGACCAGGGACCAATGTACAATGGGGGCAACAACCAATAAAGTAAACACCACCATATGACAACTTGTAAAAAAAAATATGTGAGGTTCCAACTCTTCTAACCTAAATACCAAATGTGAATTATTACCACATAAATCTCTCATTTTATGAGGTATTTTAATTCTTGAAGAATATTTTTGTAAAAAAACAACAACTGGGAAATATGACTGGAATATTACATATCATATAAAAAACATCTCACACAAATGGGTTATTCATTGTTTGTTTAACATACAGCCTCATGGAAAGATACATGGTCCGTAACCTATGACATTACTTTTTAATTCACTCATTCATTATGACTTCATTGTCATTTACAAATCTCTATCATTAAGAGAATAGCCCATCGGGTAAGGGGGAGGGGGGAATAATAAAAATATGTGAAGGGGCATGGTCACAGTGTGACTCATCATCTCTCAGCAGAGCCTTATAATAAAGGCTAAAACCTTCTTGCCTTCTGACAAAGGTCTTAGAACAGTGGTGCTTTATCTCAGGAAGAGGGGAACATAATAACACAGGGACTAATAGCACCACAATTCATCTCCATAAATATGCCTATAGGGGGGGAAGGGTCTTCCAACTTAACCTAACGACCCACTTATTAAGGAAACATAAGGGATACATTGCCAGGAAAGTAGGTTGACTAGAAAAAAAAGTGAGGCCTACTCATACCATATCAACAAGCATACAAGGGGGGGGAGGGTCTCCAACTTAGCTAACCAACCCACTTATAAAGTAAACATAACGGATATACTGGCAGCAAAGAAGGATGACTAAAAAAAAATAGGGGACACAATCATACCACTAAACTACATTCACATTCATAAACATCATCTGTAATGTCAGAACAGGTCATAATTCCTGTCATAACAGGAAAATATGGACGTAACATCCATTTCCATAAAAAATTCCAATCTGTGAGGCTAGTTGTTAGCTCAGGTCATGACTCCTGACTAACATAAACAACAATGACAACAAAACCACTGGTGAAAAATACCTATGAAAATGCTCCAAATAATTCATGAAAGATAAATTCCTGATCAGGGAATAAAATATCATAAATATTGGGCAAAAAAAAATATGTAAAAGTCATACTAACTATTAACCAGCCCAAGAAGTTACAAAACTTCTGGCAATTTCATCTTGATGCTCCCATCAATCATGCTATTAGTGGAACCTCACCTAACAAATATCCTTAAATACCCAAAATAAAATATTATACCCATATTTTTACTTATAAATAGAGGACTAGCCTCTCTTATCTGGGGGCATACCTCAAGAAAAATGGGGATCTTAGGCCTAAGTTGTCATAAGGTAACACTTACTTTAAACTAAACGAAAAAAGTCCAGTACTACAAACCAAAGCGTAAATCGACCAAAATTTAATTTTTAAGTTATTTTCCCCCTTAAATCTTATAATAAATCCCCATTCTTACTTTTAAACCTATAATTTATTCCAAACAATAAACAAATTCCCAAAGATTTTAGTTTACGTTCTTCGAAAAAAAAATCCAAAGTTTTTACTTTACGTTCTTCGAAGAAAAAAAAAAAATCAGAAAATTTTACTTTACATTCTTCGACAAAAAAAAAAATTGCAAATTTACTTTTAACCTATTATTATAATAAAGCAATGGGGAAAAAAATCCAAAAACCCACTTCATGTACCATAGTTACGACAATGGTGTGGGGAAAAAAAAAATCCAAAATCCACTTCTTATATCATTGATACAACAATGGTGCGGGGAAAAAAATCCAAATCCCCTTCTTATATCATTGATACGACAATGGTGCGGGGAAAAAAATCCAAATCCCACTTCTGAAACCATTGTTACGATGACTGTATTTGTATATGGAGTTTGCACTCTCAAACCTGATGTTATGGCGAGGGGTGTAGTAAGCCGGACATAAGATGGTAAATGTCCAGGTATACAATCATCGGAGTCAGGATGGCCTAGGGCGTTGGTGGCCTACTACACGTGCAGAACTTCACGGGTTCATTATGGATTCCCCTGGTCGATTCACACTATGGTTTGCATACCGAACACACAACAGGTTATCAACCACCCATCATACACTAGGCCTTACAGGCCAGCCCACTCTAAGGAGCTTAACAAAGACTCATAGAAGTGACCTATGGTCCGTAAATAAACAAAAGCTTTTATTAATAGATGTACTTACAAAAGAACAATCTTTAAGTTAAAAGAGTTGTTACCCGGCCGGGGACCGGGAAAGAAGTGTTTAGAAGAAGGTGACTCACACCCGGCGTGAGTCACAATGCCAGAGTTAATAAATAATACGAAAGAGTGGCCGCGACGGTATAAAAGATAAAAGACACAGGCAATGGAAGGGAGTAACGCTGCCTAGCGGCGGCATAAGGAAAACATACGGAGTGCAACTGGCATCACCGTAACACAACCATGCCAAAAAACTAGCAGCCAAAGCCAATCAGACACTTGGCATAATCAAACGCACATTCACTAGCCGATCCAAACTGGTAGTTACAAAGCTTTATAAAAGCCTTGTTAGACCAAAGCTGGAGGTTGGTATGTCGGTTGCCAGTCCAGGTCTGAAAAAGGACTGCGAAGTACTTGAAAAGGTGCAGAGAAGAGCCACAAAATTAGTTCATGGCCTTACAAACAAGCCCTACAGTGAGAGACTCCAAGATCTCAACCTACCAAGCCTTACATACAGAAGAAGAAGAGGAGATGCAATCCAGACATTCAAAATCGTTGACAAGCAAGTAATGCCTCAACTCTTCAACTTCAGTACATCAACGAGGAACAGGGGTCACTCGAAGAAGATAGTCAAGCCATCCACCAGTACCAGAGCAAGAAACCAGTTCTTCGCAACTCGAGTTATCAACAACTGGAACTCGTTGTCCGAGGATACTGTTAAAGCTGAAACAGTGGATGCCTTCAAAGCCAAGCTGGACAAGGAATGGTCATCAAAACCCTGGAAATACGAATGGGATGCAGCAGAGTCATCAACCAGAAACTAGTTCTGCAACCATCAAGCCAACCAACCACAAAAACCAACCAGTCCACAAACCAACCAATGATGAAAAAATCATCACTCAACCAGCGACTCTACAGGAGCATTGGCACCTTTGTCGCTGGTCAATGCGATTTAAGGTAATTTAAGGTAATGACCCGGGAAATTTTTATCTAAACACAAACAAGGCTTTTCAGTGGGCAGTGGCGATATTGGTGAAGATTGCTTAGTGCCTGAACAAAAAAAAAGTCATAAATCTATCTTGTAAGGCATACAACATATTAGAAGTACCACAAATCACACGGAAATTCCACTATTTGAAAATCGATCATTCCTGAATAGCGGAACAACCAAGTAACGCATTTTCAGCGGGTCTTCAAGCCAATTTAAGTGAATAAGTGATAGGTAACTAGATTGTTCTATCCCAGTCCTTTTCGGTTAAACTTTAATAAACAAAAAGCATTCCCCAGTAAAAGACTCAGAATTAGTCAGAGGGTTTACTGTATGGTCTGTCTGATGACTTTAGTATAGTTCTTTGCCGGGATTAAAAAAAAACGTGATTTTTGGCACTACTTATGTTGGACAATAAGTAGCTGACTAGAACATGTCCGTTTCTTTTTTAATTTTGATTTTGTTGGGGAAGTCACTGATGGCTTGTCTTCTAAAATTTCCTTTTTGTTATTAATGTCCGAAACAGCATAAAACTGAATTGTGAATTTAAACTGCGTTTGAAAGTGTGTCATTTGCTTTGAGATCCTCAAACCTCGACGCTTCGATTCCTGATCAGGACAAAAGTTTTGCTGGGACATTGTTAACAATGTCCACGGTAACAGGAACAAGACCAAAGGTTTCGATGGGATCCCAAAAATGTAATGATTGATCCAGACAATCGGGTCTTGTCTTCGCCAGATCCAGTCTTCGCCAGGCTAATCATCTGAGAAAACCAAGTTCAGATATACCGCTATAAGCCATATCTATTTTGACGATACTGATCGAAACTTCCTGCTTTACTTCTGCCAAATTTCCGGTTTTGGCCGGATTCCGAGCGAACAAGTTATCCGGGTAGAAAAAAAGTTCTTCTTATCCCTTAATCGACCGTCTAATCAACTTCCAATAAAACTGTTACTTTTAACAAACTTTCCGGTTTTGAGCGGATTCTGGGCGAACTACTTGCCCGGCAAGAATATGGTTTTCACCATCGTGTTCAGCATGTCTTCTTACCCCTAAATCAAACCTCTAATCAACTTAAAATAAAACTTTTATTTTTAACAAAATTTCCGGTTTTGGCCGGATTCCGGGCGAACTACTTGTCTGGCGAGAAAATGGTTTTCACCATCGTGTTCAGCATGTCATCTTACCCCTAAATCGAACATCTAATCAACTTCAAATAAAACTTTTATTTTGAACAGACTTTCCGGTTTTGGCCGGATTCCGGGCGAACTAATCGTCCGGTGAGAAAATGGTTTTCACCATCGTGTTCAGCATGTCTTCTTACCCCATAATCGACTATCACATCAGCTGTTTCAAAATATTTGGTTTGCCCCTTAATTTAAACCCCCTCCCCCACCCCTAAATATAGGGCTAGAGAGCCCATCTACGAACTTGACCTTACTCTTGACCCAAAGAATCCTCACACCAAGTTTCATCAAAATATCTCATTCCCTTCGAAAGTTACAGACCGTACAGACGGACAGACGGACAGACGGACAGACGGACGGACGGACAGACGGACAACTTTTTGCGATGTCATAGGTATCCGTCACTGACGTTTTGGGATCCCAAAAACTTATGCAATTCTGGGTAAGACACAAACTGTGTGAAAGCGAGGATTTGGTGACTGAAAAAGACACAACAAGGGCGGACAAAAAGAAAGAACGAGCATGATACTTGCATTGCTGCGCAGTTCGCTTCCCCGTTTCGTGGGCCTAAATTTCCGTCTAGATTTCTTACAGGGGATCTTCTTGAGTTTGACCGAGGAAATTACAAACACTGGGCAGTTTATATCGGCGTAGGGAAAGATACGGACCATGAAGTTGTTCATCTGTGCAACTTAGGACGAAGTGGCCGCTGGTTCTCTTCTGGCTCTAAGTACAGAGAGGGCACCAATCAGACAGGAAAACCAATACAGTGCAATGTAAGTGATTTCAGTAATATCAGATTCAGTGCAGATTGCTGAGGAGTAGCTGCACTGTGGTAGGTATGTGACTAAACATACTTCGTAATTTGAAGTTCCGATATTGTCGGCCAAGGCCAAAAAGCATTCAGGTCTCATTAAAAGGAGTTGATTAATAGTACAGAACATCGTGCGCGGGGTGGGGGTATACTGATACTTCAAAACGAACTTTCACAGCGTTGGATTGCCGAACTTGCCGTTTTTGTCGAGTACATCATAATTAATTACATAACATCTAATAAGGTGGTTATGACATCTAATAAGGTGGCTATGGCATCGCCAGTATTAAAACACTAGTCTTCATTATCCACAGATGACAGAAACCTGAGTGAACCTGTTAGCGTAACCCTCTGTCGGCTCACTAATTGGCTCGATTGGTCCGATAGCATTCATTTAACTTAGTGGACACCTCTTTTCCTTTGAAAATATGGCGGATTTTCAGCAGAACTAATTTGAATATCTCAAAACAAATTATTGAAAGATAGGCAGTGCCAAATATTTAATCGATTTTTCTTACTTTTTACACTCTTGAATATTTTGGATAGAAGCCAATCTGCCCGTGGCATGTCGCACCACTATGTTATCCCAAGCAGAGGCGTCATTTGGGGGGGGCAGGGGGTGGCAGCTGCCACCCCTTGGCCGTCCAAGGGGGCCCAGAGCTACCCAGGAAAAACGGGAAAATAGCCTGAAAAAGTCAGTTTTTCATCACAATTGTGACATCTCGTTGCGCCATACCAGTTGATCTTAAGTCACTGATGGAAATCGAACCTTTTTTAATCCGAGATAATGACCTATTGTTCGAGGATCGAATGTCTTCAAGGCGCGTTTGAGGCTGGATCAGTTGTGTGTCTGAACTCTGAACATGAAGAGCGAGACATTATTTTTGTAACATGGCTTTCAGTATCATATTATGATTTGTTCCTGGATAGCTGAGGGCCCCCTTGGAAATTCAGGTTGGGGCACTGCCCCGACGGAACACAAAATGTAAGAGTAGGAAGGGGAGAGGGTCAGCAAACACTAAGTGCCTTTTCACTTAATCCCAGCTTGTTTATTTTGTAAAATGGTAAAAAGAGTTTTAAATCTGCGTGTAACGTGTGTTGCAGCAAAGGCTACCCTGTTTCAGTTTTGCTTCGAAAGGTCATTTTATTTGGAAAGGGTCGAGTTGAAGCACCATCATGTACCAGTTTTCAGTTTAATGTCTCACATTGTTTGAAATGTGTCGTGACCAAACATTATGAGTCGTGACCCGTGCTTTCATTTGTGATCCAAAAAGATAAAGAATTCCAAAATTTTCGCCTGCAGGGACGATTGTAGTATGCTCTGTTTACTTTGAGGTTTGGACTTACAGTTTGGGGGATGGGCCATTTTAGAACCTAAAATTTGTTCAGGAAGTAGTTAAATTTTGTTAGAAAATATGCAAATTCAACAAAAATTTTTGCCTGCGCCGCTCATTGACATTTCTTTGCCAAAAAGTCGTCAGAAGCTTGCTCTCCAGCGAGTTCCAGTTAGTTTTCCGCTCTTTCAGCCGTGCTGGATTCCCGGCAAGTACATTTTGCGGCATTCACCCCTCGCCCAGGCACTTCAAACCGCCCGTGCGTCACGGGTCCCCGAAGGGGGCCCGGGACGCCGCCACTGCCACCCCTTAGGTTTCAGCGAAATGACGCCTCTGGAATCCCAAGGTCGTACCGAATCGTCGTTTAAAGTAGCCTACCTACTTAGGTGACCTAGCTATGCGAGAATGCATCCGAAAAAATTCCCTTAAAGCACAGCTCTTACTAGAAATGGCTTTTTCATGATAAAATGGTCCTTCAAAACTATTGTTCTCTCTAGTTCTGGTACGGCTTCGGATCAAAGTTGTCCATTTCGCCTCTTCGCGGCTGGGCAGGTTACTTGCTTCGTTAAATTCAGGATTCTCTTGTTAGCGCTTGCCGACTCTAGGTTCGCGCACAAATTTGCGTTTTTTCTGGCGAAAAGCTTAAATGAAATCCGCGCTGTGGTTTAGTGCAGCGAAAATTTCAAATAAAGTGACTCACACGGATTTTGTAAGAGGGAGATTGTGGATGTAAGTAGTAGTCTTTAAGCTGCCTACACATATAGTCTGATAAGTCTTCGCATCCGAAAATACGGAGAAATCAGGTTTGGCAACGCAGGTTCGATGACGTCTTAATACAAAACAAAGTTATTGTCTGGCAACCCTGGAAAATCTTGGCAAGCACTCAAAAGTGAAAATTTCAAATAAAGTGACTCATACGATTTTGTAAGAGGGAGATTGTGAATGTTAGGGGACATTTTCGCGTGGATGGCTCCCTTGGATGTTACGTCCCATCATCATGATGGGTGTTTTCGCGTTGATGCCATCCAGCTCGATGGTCATTTTCGCGTGAAAAGCTCGACGTGTGACGTCACCATCCAGCTGAACCCGATGACAAATTTCCGAGAATTAGTCGTATGGAGTAGTACGAAAAAGTAGCATGCAGTAGTATAACTGTTGCTACTACATGCTACACTAGCAAACTGGATGATATCGGATACTACTACATACGATTAACCCAGTCGGAGGCATGTTTATCAAAGTATTCCATACTACTCCGTATCACTAACCAAACTATTCCATACAACTACATATCATTCCATGCAACTTTTTCGTACAACTACCCTACAACTACACAGTCAAAGAATTTTTCATCGGGAATGTGTCTCTCCCGCAGTGTTGCCACTCGACCGGCACCGCTCCGCGGCGCCGGCCTCGTCAAAAAGCGGCATTTCCGCGGCATCTGAACCAAAATGCGGTATTCTCGGAAAACGCTGTGTTTTATATTTTTGAGAGAGAATGGGTGAAAAATCTCGTTATAATATGAATGTTGATTCAGTGTCAAGTGATGTTTGGTGAAGATCTGTCATAACTAAGAGAAAACACGTGCTGTCTATCCTTCTTTTTAGCGGTCAAAGGTAAGGATGGTCAGCTCAGTACGGGAACACACATTTGTCATTCATCGTTTTCGTCAAGCATGAAACAGAAGTAAAAGTGCAGAGGTACCACAGCGTCGACAGGGAAAGTCCACGGTGGAAAAAAACGAATAAATGTGAAGTGAATAGGGAAGAAATTAAAAGCAATTTTCCCTTGGGCCTTCAAGCCTATCCAATAGAATAATTGATGGGTAACTAGATTATCGTGTCTCAACCTTTTTCGGTTAATCTTTAATGAAAATCAATATCAAAAGCTTCAAAAAGTAACATTCAGATAAATAAGATACTCTGAATCGGACTTATCACGTGTGTGACAAACAATATCTTTGGCCAGACCATACACAATATTTTGGTTCAGAACCTTACACTCACAAGAAGAGGCACTAGCCTTCACAAACCGGAAAATTGGCAGAAGACTCAAGACAGGATCGTTTCGATCGGTATCGTCAAAATAGGTATGACTTATAGAGGTAAACACACATGCTGAATCCATATCTAAACTTGGTTTTCTCAGAGGGTTAGCTATTTGGCCTTAATCTGTTTCTAAATTTTAAGAGTAAAAATGTTCAAGCAGTCTGGCGGAGACTGGATCCGGCGAAGACAAAACCTAATTGTCTGGATTAAATTTGAACTTTTGGGATCCCATCGTAACCTTTGGTCTTGTTTTTCACTTTCACAGAGGCAGATTCAGTTATCAGATATTTTGCGTCCAGCCAGCTGCGTCGGAGAGCAGAAAGGCCGGACATAGTCGACAAGTGCTAGCAGGGAAATTGCTAATTTCGAAAAAATCTATATTTCTTAGCTATTTCATCATGGTGACTTTGATGATCTCTTCTAGCAAGAATCGGGCTTTCAAAACTTTCGGTAAGAACTACACCTCTGGTTGATTCCATATGATGAATTCGAATTTTGAAATGATGAAGTAACGAACTGGCAACTACTTAAAACACGCAGTTTTGGTAAACAGAAAACAGATCATAGAAGCCGCCACCCCCTAGGAAAGGCCAGTACTTTTTGGGTCAGTTAACTCTTTCTGACTTGATGACATCCAGGGCCATAACGACTAGGGGGAGGCGGCCCCCCCCCCGAATATTGTCGGCCAGTCGTTAAAAAGTAGCGGAGTCCACGCGCGGCGCCGCTATTTTTCGTGAAAACAGTCATTTTTTTACTTGGAAACAGTCGATTTTTCTTAAAAACTGTCGGTTTCTTCTTGAAAATTGTTGTTTTTCTCAAAATCAGCCGATTTTTCGTCACCACAGTCGTTTTTTCTCAATAATAGTCGTTTTTATCTGCAAAAACCAGTCGGTAAAAATGATAAATACCTTGCCTCCCCCCCCCCCCCCCAAACATTTTGGCTAATAACGGTTCTGACGACATCTGGGCTCCTGTTAAATAAGACAAGTCTGTCTGGTCCTTATCGCTAACTTGAAAACACAAACTAGAAATGAGCTATTTGGTTGGGCTCAGCTGACAGAGGTCATGAGATGAACTGAGAAACCCAAACGTCAAAGTTTCGTCAAACCCGCAAAAACAAATCAACCCACTGGCGAACACAATTGCCTCCCAGGGGACAAGCTGCCGACCGACGGGTCATTCATTAATTAAGGTCCGTAGTTGACTTCCGCGAAACGAGTCGGACGCGTCTTTGAAATGATGAAATCCCCATTTTATAAAAGACATATCTTGCTAGACATTTGCGAAAGGTACGAAACTTCAAGTTGGACAAATTTTACATACGGGAACGAATGCGGTATAAAAAGCCATTTCGCGGCATAATCGCGGCGTGCGGCATGATCAAAATTTTATGCGGCATTTCTCTCATAATCGCGGCGTAATGCCGCGAAATGCGGTATAAGTGGCAACACTGGTCTCCCGTTCAACGACGCTCCTCGAGCTCTGTTTAACGGGTAGAGAATGATGACATCTTCCTCTGTCTCAACCTGTTGTCGTGTGGATGGCATCATCCAGTGACATTTTCGCGTGGATGTAGAGCTCAACAGCCATTGACGCGAAAATGTCCCCTTAGTAGTAGTACATACGTCTGATAAGATTTCACATCTGAAAATACGCGTGGTCCGAAAATACGCGTGGGTTGAATACATCGTACGAAGCAATCTTTCTCAGATAACTGTTCAAGGGGATTGATTGCTGTATCTATTGCATTTCACATGAACTTTGCGGATGCCGCGTGAAAGCTCCCTTGAGACATTCACTATAATTTGGTTTTAATGGGATTTATATTCTTAGGATCTGCTTGATGTGTGGGCGGACAGCGTCTGCAGAATCAACAACTACTACGATGATAAATCCCATCCTTATCCTTGGTACGAGATCTTCAACAGAGCTGTACTACACCTCCTTGTTGAAGAAAGTAAGTGATGATCCAACGGTTCGTCGGATGAATTCAGTACAATACACTTTATGACTATCTCTCCTTGCCGCCGCGAAATCTTCGGCCTCTCCGGGTATCTAGCGGAAGAAAGGCAGAAGTGGTGTCACAGCTGCTCCCAAAGATCGTCGTGATTGCTTGACACACGGTGTGAGTCGTTGAGTTTGAGTCGTTACGGACGCGCTTACTCCTTCTTCCTGAGGATCACTGGCGTGTTTTGGACTTAGTCATATAGAGTATTGTGAGTTCACACAGAGAATGGGGCGCGAAACACCGTCGTTTTAGTTTTGTGGCAACTACAAAATCCAACATGAATACAAAATGAAGTGACTGATTTAATAAGGTTCAGCATTCATTTTCATCATCTTGGCATGCGTTCAAGCTTGTAAAATGAAAATTCCACAAGGACGTTTGTAAGTGGAGCTTTGGTGTCAGAATTATACATAGATGGCACTTTATACAAGGGACTTTTACCGTGACTAATGAACCAAGAGCAACTTTTTGAATTTAGTGTAGAAGTCTAGGACTCCAATGTCGGAGCCTCGTATGTAATATGGTGTTAGAATTCCTGATCCTTGGAACAGCCTCACCGGTTATGCGGTTAATGCTGAATCGATCGGTAGTTTCGAGTTTATTATGGATGAGATTCTTAACTTCGTTCAGTTTGTTACTTCGAATTTCTCAGAGTTGTCTAGCGGCGAAAGCCTTTTCTTTTGTTCTGTATTAAAATCACAGCAAGGTTCACACCCAACGATTGGGTTAGGCTACAAAAGGTAGCAATAACTCAGATAAAAAGCTTGCAATGAAACTATATATATTGAGTTGAAGGCGGTAGTAAAAAGATGCGTTTGTGTGAGAGAGAGAGAGAGAGAGTTTATTGTTAAAAGGTAACTGTCATAGCGCATGTGCCGAATTTGAAACATAATCACACTAATATCCATCTATAAATATAATCAGTCAGTTGAGTCAGTTGATTGATTATTGCTATAATAATCATAATACAATTCATAAAATACGCCATTTGCCTCTGCAAAACTCATCTTAAACAACGCTCAAAGTGAACTCTTCGAGCTGCGAGCATACAAATTATGTATGTAGTCTATCAGTCCCGCCCCGTCTGGCAGCTTATAGTGGTTTATCAGGAGTTGAATCATTGTTGCACGTTTTCGTGGCGCGAAATTTGTAGCTATCGTTTAAAGTTTAACCGAAAAGGAATGTTATAGCACAATCTAGGTACCCAGGACTTCTTCACTTAAAGAGGCTTGAAGCCCCGATGAAAATGCGTTACTTTCCTTGTGATTTGAAGTACCTCTATCTGCATGTGTCTGTGTTGTATGCTTGACGAAAACGATTTACAAAAAATAAGTGTTCACGCAGTGAGCCCCCTTCCTCGAGCTGATCACTGACCACTGAAAAGCCGCGTTTGTATTGAGATTCAGTTTTTCTGCGACATAGTAGAATTTTGCGTTGTGAGGACGGCCGTAGATGTTCTGAACATCATACTAGAGCAAATAGTGGAAATAAAAAAAATCCCTTAACACAATCAAAATAATGAACTGTAGTCAGTGAAATGATACAAAAATAAATTGGCTTTTCAGTTAAACTTTAAATTTCCCGACTGCAGCGATTCTCCGAAAATTACAGAAAATCTGTAGCGTTGTGGTTTCCACTTTTGCGGAAAAACCCGGCTATATTGCGAATAGTCGCGTCAGTGTGAACCCACAGTTGTAGAGTTGTGCCACAAACCCACGCTCCAAAACAAACGGTAGGGACCACCCAGGGTCGAACGTGTGTCCCAAGGGGGATCATGAGAATAGCGCGCTAACCACTCCCTGACAAACTTATTTGCGTTCTAAGTCTTCGTTTACTTCTCATACTATCCGTTATGGCATTCCATCATTTCCACTCTTAACCACGTAAAATGAAACTGTTTTACTTTTTGGGCAGCCAAAGGAAGTGTAATCTGAAATTAGAGACAATGACCATGGAAGCTGCCGGAAGTCTTGGCACAGAAAAGTTAGGAACTGAGGACGGGGTTTCGGCAAACATTTAGAAGTCTCTCAAAAGCTTAAAGAATGAATTACTCATGGAGTGTGTTCGTGCTAGGCTGGTAGACCTTTCATATCCTAGCCTCCCCCTCCTCAAGAAGGGTTTTTCCTTGCGGGTACAGCATGAGCAAATTGTATATTGCGTGTTATTGCTAC
Source organism: Branchinecta lindahli (assembly GCA_023053555.1). Taxonomy (NCBI): domain Eukaryota; kingdom Metazoa; phylum Arthropoda; class Branchiopoda; order Anostraca; family Branchinectidae; genus Branchinecta; species Branchinecta lindahli. Next base: position 11,765,247 of record JAKZAO010000010.1, read on the forward strand.
AGACCCCAAGGACCTTGATATTCCAGACTCCTCCTCCCCAAGCGCTTCTCCTTACGGGTCCTGTTACGATCGATTTGTATTCATACAAATTCGTCATCTACCAAGGATATAGATTTTCTGTGTGCTGAAGTCACTCATTTTATCTTACTTGTTGAATCACTCATTTTGTCTTATTTGTTTGACAAGCACAAAGTCACGACGTCACGTCCTGATTAATGAAAGCTTACTTGAGAAGATGATCAAATCTTTTATTTATAAACCAGCTTTCGTTGTTTTATTCTACAGATGCTAAATTACGCTGATTATTACAGTAAAATTTACTACATTCACTATTCGTTTTCTTAAAAATCTCTGTGAAAAAGGGCAAAAACAAGTTCATGAACCTCGAGGTTCGTCCTCTCGCATGTACTAGTTAATTTTGCTGTCCTGTCCTGCTATTTTTAGGGACATCAAGGGGGAGGGGAGCAAGGAAAGGAGGTTGTCACTTGCCAACATCTTTTTCCGAAATTTAGTATCAGTTCTTTTCTTCGGTTGAATGATAGCAAGAACAAATAATCTAAAAGAATCGCCGTCTTTGGTCCCATGCATCGACTGTGAATACCCCGACAAAACTGAGCTGAGCTAGAGGTACTTGCTCTATAACCGCCGGACGGGGGAAAGTAAAGTAGGTAGCGCGAGCAAGGCCCCCGGATAATCAAATCCTCCCGGAAGGCCACCCCTCCGCCCAGGAGTTATAGCAGAACCATATAAGAAGAATAGATACCGGCAATTGGTTTTATTTATAAAACGAAGTAACGGAATAAAAGGTTAAAAAGAGAAGAAAGAATGATCACGATAATTATTCACTGAATTTACTCCCAATGAGTTTACGCCTACTGGCCGACCTTCCTAAAGAACCGACTTCCAAGACGCCCCGCAATGCACGGATGTCCCTACGCCCGACAGAGCCTCGGAATGCCCAGATGACCTGATGCCTTTCCGACACGAGGGCACGTAGGCACCGGAAACCCTCAGAACGCCGAGACACGAATGCACGGAGGGAGTTGAGAAGCCTATCCCTCTAAAAGGGACCATCCTATCTGATGAGTCTTGATGCTCCTACAGGAATCCCCTTATCTAACAATAATTAACACTCCCAAAGTACACTGAAATCACAAAAGGTTGTCGAAGTACACTATCGCCTTATTTAGAGAGACAGGAATAAACTAGAAATAACAATTTATATGATTTTAACTGTCTTAGAAATTAATGATTATTTTTACTGTATACAAGGACAAGTACTTTAAATGTGAAAAGATGATTACGTTACCTATAAACTACATCTTATAAGAGAACTGAACTCTTTGAGAGCCAAGACAAGTCTGCCGAAGGATTCTCAACATGAAGCCTACGAAAGCAGTTGTTATTGTTGGTTCGAGGCAACGCTGGCCTATCTGTGTTTACAGCTATACTTTCAAGAAGGCCTAGGCTATACCTAGCATATGTGTTTACACTTTATAGTTTCAAGAAAACCTTGGCCACACTGGTCTAGACGGATGTTTATGCACTGTATGGGAAATATTACTTGTTGACAAAATGCTGCAAGAAACATAGCTACGATTTCTCTCACTGATCTTAAATAATTAATAGACATAATTGACTGATATTTAGAATAAGTCTTTAATCGAAGATTACAAGTTCCGGTCTCCTTTTAAATTTGACGTAGTCAAGAAACACTCATAAAAACATATAGATATAAATTGCCGTATGCTATAAAATTTTGCACTATCCTAATACAACTTGGCACATATACTCATCATTTCTAAAGAAATACAACTTCATATCTAGTCACTGTCTATCACAATTCAATATAAGCACTCAAGCTATTCTAAATTCCATCCATCTACCCAACACCCTAACCGGATTCAAAAACTATACAAACAAGGCACTCACTAGGGTTACACCTAAGACCGTAAAATTTAACCACCGACTTTGCGATCAAAACATCACAAAAATAAAACTACAAATGTAACAATGGACCTCCTAGATCATTCTAACTATGCGGGTGTTTGTGAATGACTGATGAATAAATGAGTATTACTCTGTGATTGAATCAAATGAAAAGAGGAATGTGTAATATACTGTTTTTGTGCATTGTTAATAGTCTGTTCGGATGTCTGTTTGTTTTGGTTTGGATGTCGTTTTTCTCTTTTTTTTTTTTCATCGGTTTGGCTGTCGACGAGGGGATAAGAAGTTTCTTATCTGGTGCACTTCCGAAAATAAATGAAGTTCTGGACAATGAGTGTTGTTTCTGCGCACGGTCAAAGAGAACGAACCAGCCCCGAAGTCGAGGATGAAAGTTTCAAGTAGCAGGTCGTACAATAAGCGTACAGGTCGTACAGTCGGAAATATCACATCACCCTTGCGGGAAGGATTTAACAGGTCTCACATGTCTTCCTCAGTACCCGATTGATTCAATCCATCACGACTGAACTCGTTCCTGAAAACGAGCCCATCTAGAGTGACGGTCGCCAAAAAGAGCTCACCACAAGTGGGGGTAATAAAGTCATGAAAAGCAAGAATTGCGTCTTTAAATGCTCAGTTCAATCTGAAATATCAGAAATTCTTGAACCTGCACTGGAAGCAAGGCATGAAGAATAAAACGTAGTTACTGTAGCGCTCACGCCAAAACTTTGTCATCTGCCCAGCCTTGATGACAATATGCAGAAGGATAATCTCTTTATGAAATGGTTAAGAGAACCGACTCGTAAAGCTGAAAGCACAAGCGGCTAATTATCCGTAATTCATCAAAGCAGTGAAAATCCAAAAATCGAGCAGATTTAGTTTGACTTGGATGTTCGAGCTCTTATAAACCCAACTGCGTGAACGGAAATATTCGGCTGCAAGGAAGAAGTGTCGCCTTGAGAACCCTTATACGACAGGAGAACTTATGCACGACACTAGTATCCGGTAGACATCATTGAACAAAATTGCTTACAACAAGCAGTAGTATGGAATGTAACTGTAGCAGTAATACATAAAGTGTAACGGTCCGATGTAGCCAACTAGGAAGACCAAGAAAATAAACCATCAAGAAAATTTGCACAAGCGTTTCATGCTCGCATGAAAACGTGGAGCCATCTATCGAACTTTAATTTTAACAAACCATGGCGAATCAATGATTAATAGTTATAATGAAGTTGTTTGTAAGTTTGTTATGATACAGACAATATAATATATACAAACATGATTCGTTGTGTTCACATTTTTTATGTTATGTATGAGTTTTCCCGCATAGTTATGGCCCAATTAATCATAGAAATGATTACAATCATTCTGTAATTACTGGCACGATTCCTCAGTCGTCTGACTAACAAATTCTAAACACTTTTTTTTCCATGAAATAAAGCACCTTTTCCTAAGCACATACATGACATAATTCTGGCATGGATTAACGAGTGAAGTGTGAAGCCTAAGAACTTGAAAAACACTGAATAACGCATAATATCTAAAATAAAGATAATATGTTTACTAGGTAAACCACACTTCGAAAACAACGTCAGCCTGACTTACGAAACATTCCTAATAATAAAACGTTACAGCTACGCTAACAAATAAGACATGCAATAATCATGGTTTTCTCTTTGTATTACTATTTTTTTCTGTCTTAAACAATAAGAAAAATAAACCTTTCATCCGAAATGCTTCAAAATGACGCATCTCGCATCAAAGTTCTGTAGGGGATTTTCAACGCACACGTAATAGGACGGCCGCTGTTGTTTACCCCGAAGAAGCAACAGACACAAACCAGCACTCCTGTTTCTTGCTGTGAGGTTCCATTATTCTCAAGAATGGATCAACGAGACCGACAACCACTGGATCTGGTCAAATGGTCAGCGTCATCGTCTTTACTTTAAATTGGTAAGTCTGTCTCCTTTTCGTGCCCTTTCCTAAAATCTTACTGTCTTTCTTGTGTCCATACCATTAGTTCGCTGTCAACGACATTCTCGTTAGTCAGTTTTGTCAGTCACTCTTATCCTTGTTATACTTGCCTTTTTTTTTTTCCATGGCCAACTCGTTGTGTAGATGTCTACACAGAAGCCTACTTTATTCTGCTTCAAAAATACTTCTTTTTCAAGAGCCTACCCTTTGCGGTTCTCTGCTTCGCATTTGATTTGTATAAAGAAGTCAACAAATGAACATTCTTGTATAAAGCTACCCGGACCAAAACTGGACCAATCCGAGAATGTTTACTTCCCTGTTAACCGCCAGGAAAATTCCTTACTTTAAACCACATCATCGCTTACGCTTCCAAACTCCCTGGTACTTTTCTTTCGTTCCTTCGCCTATTTAACTGTTGTCTTTGAAGTCATTTTAGCATATTTAATGCATTTCAAAAATACTTCGGACTAGCTGGGTACCGAGAGTTTCGTTAAACTCATTATAATCCACCATAATATTTGCGTCCAGAAGAGTTCTACCAGGAACTCTGTGGAGCAACATGAGAATACGCGCCATATTCATCCAATTATTCATGATCAACATTACCTGACCCAGAATTTTGCGCGAATCACCTGTTATCTCAGGACAGGCGTGTCGGAGTCGGACTTCGGAGTCAAAATTGCTACCACGACCGGTTAAAATGTACTGCGGCAAATTATAATAGGCAAAAATTAAGTCTTAGAAAACCTGTATGTTATTTCTGCACCAAGGGTGCGAAATAGTTTCAAACAACATGGCCGGAAAGCTTTTCCACGGCTATTAGGACATGCCTATTTCACACACTCATAATAAAAATGGTCCAGTTGCGTCTCTTGACCATACAACTAAAAGACGGTCCGGTAAAATATTCTGGCGGCTTTGCCGCTGGAACTCGCGGGTTACTTGCTCATTTTTGGGTGTCATACTCTCATGTACTTTTCTTCTACCTCCTTTCCAATATGAAGACCTTCATCTCTACTTGAAGGATCAACTGCGGTTTAATTATTCAAATTACCGCTGCGCGCGTTAAATGTGAAATTTTCGTTCACCTGGGAACACCTCAAGTCCCATATTATGACGTTTTATTAATCTAAATCGAGTTATCCTAGTTCTTGTCATCTACTATTTGCTACCCAACGAGGGACATTCCATTTTCGTTGTTAGGACGTCCTATATTTTACTCCCTTGTTGGTAAATCAAAAGAAGAGACTACGGACATGAAGTCCGAAACGTCATACTCATCAAAGCTCTTTCTATTAGAGCACGCGCAATTTATATTAGACGAGATGACTCGTCAGCTCAATTTTGAGCTTTCCCTTGTTTCTCATTTGAAACAAGAATGTGCTTGCTAGCTAGTCAAGCATCATATTATTTGCCCCTTTAAAAAAAACATCCTGATTAATTCAATTAGGCCTATAATCCATCCAAATATATAATCATCATATTGATGATTTAAGCCAAGACGTCTGGCACTTCGGGGACTTTTTGCGGAATATGGCGGTCGTTGTGGCGTTCAACTAGCCTCCGCGACACACTGTCGTCAGGGTCGACAGTTCGGGAAATGTCACAGTGCTGCGAGCGGTCGGAATGGCATGTTCCTAGCCCATTACGCACTTCGGTTGGGTGGCTGGATCCGTATCAGCCTGCATTGCAGAACCTGATTTCGCCACAATAAGTCTATTTCTACCGGTAGTTCTAACGGGAATGAGTCATATGACTCAATATTTACAGTGTTCACGCCACATTGACGTAAACATTTGTCCAACGACTTCATTAATTGTCCAGTATATTTCATTACAGTTTTCCACGCACAAGAAAATGCAAGAAAAATAGAACAAAAATCTGGATTTTTCTTAGAGATATTTGGCCTTATATCTCCAAGAAGAGGATCCGTAACGTGGAAATATCACGCGGGATAAATTCCGCTTAATTTTCTAACAACCTAAAACACTGGTTCTGCTCAATTAATTCCGTCTTTGGACATGACAGTAAGTCAGGAAAAATATTGCAGTTTCACGGAACAACTGAGTTTCTCAAAAGGGATCATGACATTTGAAAATAAGGCTCGCCATTTTACTCAAGAGCCAAAACTTAAAAGAAAAATACCCTTTTTTCACTAAAACTCCTGGAACCGGTGATGCAATAAATTTCGCAACCCACATAGGCAATTCCGGGTATTTGATATCATAAGGACGTTTCACTGAACTATCCCTGTGACCTTGGTTAATGTATTCATCACTCACTTAAACCCGACATTAATTATCAGATTATTAACTACTTATTATTAAACAGTTCCTTGGTACTCAATAGATGTCAGATAAAATAGTTTCACTTTTTCTCATGGAAAAGGAGTAGCTAATTCCGTAATTCCATGAGGAAAAGACAAACTTAAAGAGGAAGCAGAACAGGGAAATCTGCTGAAACAAAACGGTTAATAAACCAAATATTAAAATACAATAATTAATTTCAAGAATTGAAATTTAAACAAAATACTGAAATAATAAAAAATAAGGTTAAATTTTTTTTTTTTTTAATAAATTAGCATGATTTTTCTTCTGAAAAAGAACCTTGCACGTACGATTACGTGAAATCATTTTTTTTTTCCTTTTATGCACAACTGACTGTAATAAATCTTCGTGTTTGAGCAATGTTGCGGCTCTTATTGGGTTAAAAGTGGATAAACATGAACTCTCGTGTTCATTAGCTATGTTGCGTCATCATCGTATAGTCAAATCCTTGGTTTCGAACAAAATGAGATGAGAAAAAAAAAACTAAAATAAAAATTTTGTTGTTGCAGGACAAGTTCTGTAGCGCTAAAATGATCTCCTTTTTCTCCATAAAATTAGATCAATTCCGTCACCGTATTAGCTAAGCCAACAAAGCTCTAGGTGAAACATAAATAGCAGACTGGCTACAAGCGATAAATAATAAAGGAACAAAAAAGTACACTGCCAATCTCGTAAAAACCTGCAACCTCATCTCATTTGCTCTACTCTTTCTCGTCATGAAACTGCTCATCAAGCACTGGTCTACAAAATTCGTCAAAGCTAGGGCGGATTCCTCATTGGCAACTTCATTCCATACACATTGCTGTCAATACTATAAGGCAACTTTACTTATAAATTAGTGACTGCCTGTCCACAAACTTTTCTCTTTTTCAGGTCGGAAAAACAACAGTGGACAACGACAACGCTGGGCACCTCTTCTCTCGCGGAAACAGACAAAACGCAAATCTTTACTGAGGATGGCACACAAAACCTTCGTTTCGTAACAATACCTTTCTCGAGAACGAACCTTATTCTTGGTATCATTATTCCCTGATTTAACGACACGGGAATTACTGGTGTCGGAGGCCTGTCTTGCAACAAAACCTTACATACGCCAAAAATGATCAATCGATCGAAAATCACTTGTCAACCCTACTAACTGTTCAACCCGGACCATGAAAACATCAACAAATAACGAAAAGGGGAAAAGCACTAACGAGTGTGCGACTTCGACAATAGTCAATAAACCTGTCAGGTTATTTGGGACTTCTGAATGACCATTTAAAGTGAGGTCGTTCGTTTTATGGCGGGAACTTTGAGAGGTAACGAAAAGGTGTTTTAGATTCGTGACAAGGATGTACATTACGAAATCAAATATTTTTGCGTAAGTAGATGGCGCTGAAATATAATAAATCAAAGACAGAAAATAAATCTTAAGGAATTATGTGATTTCTGAGGTGATTCAATGATGCAAAACTTTGTGGGAAAATCTAGTGGCTTGGGACTTCTTACGGATCGGAAATTGAGAAAAAAAAAATACAAATAATTTGCTGACTATACTACTGTTTTACATTCGTACTCACGTTGCAAACCTTGTCTGTAAGGATTGCTATAAGTTAAAAACTTCATATTTTTCTTCTGTCCCACGACGAAATCCACGAATTCCACTGACTCCACTAATTGCTGTTTTGCTGGCGTGATGTTCACATTTTCACTGTGTTCACACTTTCACTGTTTCCACATTTCACAGTTTTAAATAAACGGTCGACTTGTTGTAAAAATAATAAAAAAGAATATCATGTCGTCACCAAAATGAATCATTTTCGTTAACTGAAATTCAAACAATCAAAAGGAAAAAGATCTGAAAATCTGGCAAAATGTTGGCAACGACAACTTCCAGTCTCTCACAAAAAATGGCGATAGCGTTGTAAAGAAAAAAATATTAGGCGGGTTTCGTTTCGTTAGCTGTCACCAAATACTATAACCGCCGGACGGGGGAAAGTAAAGTAGGTAGCGCGAGCAAGGCCCCCGGATAATCAAATCCTCCCGGAAGGCCACCCCTCCGCCCAGGAGTTATAGCAGAACCATATAAGAAGAATAGATACCGGCAATTGGTTTTATTTATAAAACGAAGTAACGGAATAAAAGGTTAAAAAGAGAAGAAAGAATGATCACGATAATTATTCACTGAATTTACTCCCAATGAGTTTACGCCTACTGGCCGACCTTCCTAAAGAACCGACTTCCAAGACGCCCCGCAATGCACGGATGTCCCTACGCCCGACAGAGCCTCGGAATGCCCAGATGACCTGATGCCTTTCGGACACGAGGGCACGTAGGCACCGGAAACCCTCAGAACGCCGAGACACGAATGCACGGAGGGAGTTGAGAAGCCTATCCCTCTAAAAGGGACCATCCTATCTGATGAGTCTTGATGCTCCTACAGGAATCCCCTTATCTAACAATAATTAACACTCCCAAAGTACACTGAAATCACAAAAGGTTGTCGAAGTACACTATCGCCTTATTTAGAGAGACAGGAATAAACTAGAAATAACAATTTATATGATTTTAACTGTCTTAGAAATTAATGATTATTTTTACTGTATACAAGGACAAGTACTTTAAATGTGAAAAGATGATTACGTTACCTATAAACTACATCTTATAAGAGAACTGAACTCTTTGAGAGCCAAGACAAGTCTGCCGAAGGATTCTCAACATGAAGCCTACGAATGCAGTTGTTATTGTTGGTTCGAGGCAACGCTGGCCTATCTGTGTTTACAGCTATACTTTCAAGAAGGCCTAGGCTATACCTAGCATATGTGTTTACACTTTATAGTTTCAAGAAAACCTTGGCCACACTGGTCTAGACGGATGTTTATGCACTGTATGGGAAATATTACTTGTTGACAAAATGCTGCAAGAAACATAGCTACGATTTCTCTCACTGATCTTAAATAATTAATAGACATAATTGACTGATATTTAGAATAAGTCTTTAATCGAAGATTACAGCTCTAGCTTTGAGTTGATACCGGTCTACTCCCGTCTTCGGCGTTGCCCATAGAAGAGGAATTAGTGCGGAAGGCACTATGACCCGCTCTGGAGCGCGTCCAGAGAAACAATCGGCTTTTTACTTTGAAAGTTTCTTCTACGCGGCTTCACAGCGATATAGCTATTTCTAGAGGTAACGAATTGGGATGTTACGCGTAGCTCCTAATCTCCGCTCGTTTGCATCGGGTAGGGTATGGGGAAATGTTTGACTCCGCATGGTCGTATTTACAGAGGCTCTTGCTTGTTTGTTCTTGACGATACGACACTTGTAAAGGTTGAAAGATACGACGAAATGTTTCTTTTTCAGATTTCAACCAATATCACCTTATGAAAGCGAACTGTGAGCACTTCGCCGTCTGGATCCGGAATGGTATGGCAGAAAGCCTTCAAGTAAAAAGGTTCTGGACGCGTATTTTTGAAAGTGCCATGTTTGCTGCCAGAGTAAGAATTATTTTCATACCTTACCTTATGATAGGCTTATGTCCCTTATTTCATCAAGGATACAAAAGCCTTCCATTTTATTTGCAGGAGGACGAGCATAAAATATATCTTATCTAATATATCTTAATCTATCTTAAAAATGTATCTTATATATTTACATATATATATAAAATATGTCGTAAAATATAAAATATATGTCGTAAAAACATATTTTACGGAGGACCCCGGGTCCAGCAATACTCTATTGGTCGAAAACACGCCAGCGAGCCTCAGGAATAACAAGAAAACGTCGCCCTAACGACTCAAAGTCAACAACTCAAATCCTTTGTCAACTAATCACGGCATCGTTGGGGACAGCTGTGGTGCCGTTTCCTTCTCTTCCGCTAGGTACACGGCGATTTTGCATCGGCAAGGAGAGTTAGTCATCAAGAGTATTAGAGTATTAGCATGTGACCAGCTGATCATGATTAACAAGACCAAAGGTTTCGATGGGATCCCAAAAATTTAATATTTGATCCAGACAGTTGCGTCTTACAATATCCGGTCTTCGCCAGACTCTTCACCAGACGATTTTTACTATTAAAATTTAGAAATAGATTAAATGACCAAGTTCAGGTATGGATTCAGCATATGTGTCTACCCCTATACGTCACATCTACTTTGACGAACTTGATCAAAACTGCATGCCTTACTTCTGCCAAATATTCGGTTTCGGCCGGATTCCCGGTAAACTACTTGTCTGGCAAAACCTGAAGCTCAAAACGAATTAAGCATATCCCCTTACCCCTATATCAAACCTCTAATCCACTAGAGATAAACTTTAACTTTCAACAAAATTTCAGATTTTGGCCGAATTCCGGGCGAACTCTTTGCCCGGCGAGAAAATAATTTTCAACGGATTCAGCATGTCTCCTTACCACTACATCGAACCTCTTATCGACTTCAGATAAAACTTTTTTAAATTTTCCGGTTTTGGCCGGATTCCGGGCGAACTACTTTTCCGAGTAGAAAACAACTGTCATATACGGATTCAGCAAGTCTCCTTACCCCTAAATCGAACATTTGATCAGCTTCAAATACTTTGAACAAATTTTCCGGTTTTGACCGGATTCTGGACGAACCAATTATCCGACGAGAAAATAAGTTTCAGATATGGAGTAAGCATGTCTCCTTACCCATAGATCGACTATCTAATTTTTTTTTTTAACATTATTTTCGTCCCTTAATTTGAAAACTCCTCCCCCACCCCTAAATATGGGGCTACAGGGCTCATCTACGAACTTGACCTGTACTTTGACCCAGTGGATCCTCACGCCAAGTTTGAAGAAAATATCTCTACCCCTTCGCAGAGATGGGCGAATCCGATCATGAAAGGATTCGAATCCGAATTCAACACTTCGTGCTAAGGATTCGAATCCAAGCTTAACAAAAATCAAAATGTCTACAACAAAATCAAAGGTGACAAAAAACACTGATGACTAAGGCAAATCAGACGATTGATTGGACGATATAAACCATATTTCTAAGTTTTCGTTTGTGGTTGTTCTATAGTGTGGGATTCCTCTCGGGGCTCGTTAGGCACAGTATCTTAAGCGTGTGTAAAATCGGGAAAAGATTAGAAATTGGAGCGGATTCGTAAGACTCAGCGTTTGGAATCCGAGTCCGAATCTGAATCCAGCCTGGCAAGCAGAAGATTCGAATCCGGCCAAAAGGACGAATCCTGGATTCAAATCCGAATCGGGATTCGGAGTCGCCCATCTCTGCCCCTTCGCGAGTTATCGTGCTAACGACGGACAGACGGACTGACAACTTTTACGAAGTCTCAGGTAGGCTATCCCTCCACTTACGTTTTGGGACCCCAAAAACCAACCGGAATAAATTCTTTGTTGCAATAGCAAGACACGACGACGAATGTGAGGTGTTAATAACGCCTTCAAATCACCAACACCGTACCTCAGACCTCAGTTCCTCCTGTACCTCCAGAGGCTCTTACGGCATCCAGGATGAGTCGCCAATCGTTTTTGAGGTGGGCCGCTGTCCAGTTTTCAAGGCTATTTTAATTTGCAAACGCAAATCTTACTATACAAAATTTCCGCTGCTGAAAGAAGGGCTAGAGTGCATACGAAGAAAACAAAACCAAAGGTTTCGATGGGATCCCAAAAATTCAATATTTGATCCAGACAATTAGGTTTTGTCTTCGCCAGACTCCTTGAACATTTTTACTCTTAAAATTTAGTAACAGATTAAGGCCAAATAGCTAATCATCTGAGAAAACCGAGTTCAGGTATGGATTCAGCATGTGTGTTTACCCCTATAAGCCGATCGAAACGATCTTGGCTTACTTCTGCCAATTTTCCGGTATCGGCAAAATTCCGGAACTACTTGTCCGGCGAAAAAATAAAGCTCAAAAACGAACTCATCGTATCTCCTTACCCGTTTATCCAACATGTAATCAACTTCAAACAAAAATTTATTCAAATTCAAATTTTCCGGGTTCAGCCGGATTCCGGACGAACTGTATGTCCGGCTAAAAAATGATTGTCAAATACGGATTCAGCATCTCTTCTTACCCTTATTTCTCATCCTTATCTTCTTACCTTCTTATTGTCCGGGCGAACTATACTTATCCGGCGAGAAAATGGTTTTCACATTCGTGTTCAGCATATCTTCTTACCCCTTAATCGACTACCTCATTAGCTGTTTAAAAATATCTTGTTTGTCCCTTAATTTGAACCCCTCCCCCACCCCTTAATGTAGGGCTACAGAGCCCGTCTACGAACTCCACTTTTCCCTTGACCCAAAAGATCCTCCCACCAAGTTTCATCAAAATATCTAATTCCCTTCGAGAGTTATCGTGCTCACAGACGGACGGAAGGACAGACTACTTTTGCGATGTCATAGGTATCCCTCCACTTACGTTTTGGGATCCCCCCAAAATAGACCATTTTTTGTTTTAACATAATCATGCTCAGTCAAGCAATTCTTACATCTTCCGAGAGCAAGGATGGTCACTATTATCTTAAAGTTTAACCGAAGAGGGCTAGGATAGGACAATCTAGTTACCCATCGCTTATTCACTTAAATTGGCTTGAAGACCCGCTGAAAATGAGTTACTTTGTTGTTCCGCTATTCACGCATAATCGATTTTCAAATAGTGGAGTTTCCGTGTGATTTGTCGTGCCTCTATGCGCTTGTATTTTTGCTTGTGCCGAACGAGAAAGATTTATCATTTTTTTTTTGTTCAGGCACTAAGCAGTCTTCACCAATCTCACCACTGCCCACTGAAAAGCCGCATTTCTGTTGAGATTAAAATTTCCCGCGTCGTAGTAGAATTTATGCTGTGGGGACGGCTGGAGATATTCTGAGCGTCATACAGTAGATAGTGGAAAATCAAAAAATCCCTTTGCAGAATCCAAATAATCCAGTGTTACCAATTAAATGACACAAAAATGAGTTGGCTTTCCAGTTAAACTTTAAACAATTATGTAAGAAAAACAAAATAGACAAAGATGAGAATACAGATAGACTAACGATACAAAATAAGCGAAAAAAGGAAGAGACTCACTTAACTTCTGTTATTCTCGATCAGCGTTCCTAAGCTATGATCGATAGCATCTTCCCAGTTCGGTTGACTGTACGCGGTGGTGTTACGGAGGTTCCCTTTTCGTTTGGAGCCTTCTGATTTCCACGTGTAGAACAGAGCGTTGGGATAAATGCTTGGCATCTGGGGACTTCGCGAGCAAAAATATGTGTGCGAAATGTTCGCCACTATAGGGAACCTGTATGCAGTCCTTCAAACTTTCCGAGTAAAGCTAGGTGCCCACAGAACGCGAATCTTTTCCGCCACGCGGCGCGAAACAAATTTGACTTGGAGTTGAAACGGCGCGGCGCGAATTTTTTCCGCTCGCGACGTCAAATTCGCCCAGGCGAACGCGAATTCGCGTTCTGTGGGCACCTAGCTTAAGGAGGAAACCCGCATCCAACTGCGAAAATCGGACTGAGTTTGCAGATACATTTGTGTACAGGTAAAAAATTTCATACCTCCCGGATTTTCGGTCGAATTTCTAAACAATAGCAAGTTGCCGCAGGAACCCGAGGTCGGACAGACGAACCACCGGTTTATCGTGCAAGGAAAATGATCTCTTTCTATCACGGGTAACTACTCACAGTTCATGTAACTACTATATGATTATTTTTCCTTTTTTGCAGGACTGTGTAGTTCCTGCGATTGCCGCTAGTCGCTTCGGTGGCCTACCCGCTGTCGCCGTTGCTGGTTTATTCTCGTTCACATCGTCTTTCATTGGAAGAGCTGTCGGTGGCTCGCGCGAATAGAGATACTGGTTGCTGGCACGGGCAGCCATCTTGACGTAGCCTACCTTTTTATTCTCGTATTACGTAGGGAAGTCGCATTAGATTACCAGATAGATTGCAAAGATTAGTTAGAAGAGTGATGTAGAGTGCTGGCCTGTAAAATGTCCACTCTGAAAATATGGATTGCAAAATACGAGAGAAACCTTCAAAGTTGCTAATTTCCCAAAAGCTCAATTGGATTAGCAGGTAAATTACACGGATTTGGTAGAATAGTGATACTACGTATACCGGCAAACAAATATATCTTTAACACTTTCCGCTGCTGAGAGCAGAGCTTGAGCGCACACGAAAAATAACACCAAAAATAACTTCAAAATAACGAATCATACCCAGTAATATATCGGGTTCCGGCTAAAACCCCCCCGGCGAAAACCCCCCCGGCTAAAACCCCCCGTGACCAAAACCCCCCCGACCAAAACCCCCCCGGTACCAAAACCCCCCCGGTACCAAAACCCCCCCGACCAAAACCCCCCCGGTACCAAAACCCCCCCGCATAAAAAAAGACGGGTATGTATGAGTAAAGTAACTGTTAGGTAGAGGGGTCCTTAGACACTCACACATATTTAGACTGGGATTTACTGGGCAACAAAACGAACAACCATGTGACAGTTTTACCATTGACAAGCACGAAGGTGAAGCGCTGATAGAATATTTCTGGGACTATCTTGAAAGTGCTATCACAAAACGAGCTCAACATTTCCCTTGACCCAAAGGATCCTCCCATTAAGTCTCATCAAAATATCTCATTTCCTTCGAAAGTTATCCTGCTCACAGACGGAAAGTAGGACAACTTTTGCGGTGTCATAGGTTTTCCTCCGCTTACTGCCCATCTTTGAGTTTCTGGTATGAATCAGGGATAACTAAAGAGCAATCAGGCAAAGGGAGCTTCACATTGCACCAATGGGTGGCATCCTAACTGCAGCTTCCTTGCCAAGAAGGAGGAGGCATTGGGAAAGGATTTGTTGGGGGGATCGATACACAGAGTGGAACTGGCTTTGATTTGATCATTCACATTTAACACCTCACTGACAACAGCTTCAGTTAATGAATGCGGGTGTTTGGTGACTTCAGCAAAACCATCAACCTTCACCTTCGCCTTACACTCTCTTTGTTTATCATTGTTCTGATACCCACTGTACTTCAGACATTATTGTAGAGTCAAGTTTGTGAAAGAAGTTTATTTACTCTTACTCTCTAACTACCAGTTACTCTACTTATACCCGTCTTTTTTATGCGGGCGGGTTTTGGTCGGGGGGGTTTTGGTACTGGGGGGGGTTTGGTCGGGGGGGGGGGGGGGGGGGTTTGGTACCGGGGGGTTTTGGTCGGGGGGGTTTTGGTACCGGGGGGGTTTTGGTCGGGGGGGTTTTGGTCACGGGGGGGTTTTAGCCGGGGGGGTTTTGGCGGGGGGGGGGTTTGTCCGGGGGGGGTTTTAGCCTAGACCCTAATATATCATCCCCTAAATAATCATACATCTTACCGAAAGCAAGGCCAAGGCGCAGTCACAATTAAACATAAATAACTATATAAAGAAAAAAATATACAAAGATGGGATATTGATAGACTAAAATGGAAAAAACAAAATAAGATGCATCCATAGTTCTCTCAGTAGTGTTACATTGGAAAAAAATGCTGCATATACGTTCCTTTATGTATGCCACCGCAGACACCTGTGATGTGCCGTTGAGAAATAACTGAAGGAGTGCTGATGTCGCTAATTCAAAAATTGACAATTTCATAATTTGTTTGCTCTCTGTGGATGCCTATTTCGTTAGAATTTTAGCTGGAAAGAACAGAAATAGTAGCAAATCCTTGCGAATTACTACGGAACATAAATATTGTAAGGCTTTTGTCGTTACTTAAAATTTGATGATCTTCTTTATGATCTGCCCCTGAACTGTGATGATCTCCTGATAATGATAAGAATCTCTTTTTCCCCTCTAATTCGCCAGACAAAATTCCGCGATCGTTTTCCGTAAGTATTGGGCGTTTTTGTGTGTGGCAACCATCTTATGTAGGCTAATGTCTTGAAGGTTCAAAAGACGTGAGAATATGGGGAATTGTTAATGGGAGCGAGGTTGCATTGCGAGAAGAGAGTATAAGCTTATAAGCTAGTATTATAAGTAGTATTATAAGCTCCTGCTCTTAGCGATCAGTTACTTAACTTTAGCAGCACTTGGACTATACGGTTTGTTTAATGTATCTTTTACTCACGTTTTGGAGTCTCCGTCCTTTTTGTGACTTAATGGAATAAAATATTATTTTGTGTTTTCGTATTCTGGCCATGTTGGGAAACTTCAAAGAACCCTCTTGCTTATTCTGCCTTATTATGCTTGCTTATTATCCCGTAAGGGAGAGATAGCTCCTTTATTGGATTATAAGCTTCTGAAACCCCGCCTTTCACATTGTTTCGCTTTGTACCTACGACTTTCTGTAGTGCTTTTTTGGCCAAACCGAGTTCTGCCAGTCACGTAACGCAAAATTCGCCGAAAGCTTCAAAGTCCGCCGACAACTCTTTCAGGCATATGGACATGAGAAGCTTCAAAGTGATGTTTTTCATTTTGGAAGACACGGTAGGTCATCAGGTCTGTCTTCTGTCTTTGACTTCTCTTGTTTTGATTAACTATGAATTCTTTGTTCTTCAGCAAGTACAGGTCCAACAAGTACAAGTACAGGTAAACAGCATAGAATATTCATTATGTCATAAAGCCCATCTTTGGTTTTCACAAGTGTTGTTTTTTCCATCTTGAGCCTGAAGAGGACCCTTGCAAAGAAGGGCCAAAATATAGCTCTAATAAATTTCAGCTGACTTATCCGTTTTGCCAAGAACAAATAACGAGACAGAACTGCTGTCTCCCTATCTCGGTCATACAAACATGCAGAGTCGAGTAAAATACGGCCGACTCCCGACGCAAATGAGCGGAAATTACTAGCTTCGCGCCACATCACGTTTCGTTACCACTACAAATAGCTATATCGCTGTTAAGTTTCTGAAGAGGAAATCTAGCAGTCAAAGCTGATTGGTTCTGTGGACGCGCTCCAGAGCGGGCCAGCGCGCGGAGTACGCCTCCTGCTAGCCTCTTTCTATATTTCTTGTGCAATAAGCAACGGTGAAGCCGGAAGAGAAGTAAACGGTGTCAACATCAGCTCAAGGCTAGAGTAAATACCTCTAGGGTCCGCTCAGATTTGTCGGGGTTTTCATAGTCGTTGCATGCGACTAAACACAGGCGTTGTTTCTGATTATTTGTTCTTGGTTTTGCACTGTCAAATATGATTCGCAGTCAGCTTGGGCTGAAGTAATATATTTACCCATCGTAGACACCTGAGCTATCTTTAATCTGAGATGGACTACTAGGAGCTCTAACATCGCTAATGCCCGCGAGAGTTAAAGTAGTAGACACATATCAAAACTTCCAATTTCATAACTTGATTACTCTCTCTACGGATGCATTTCGTCTTTAGTTCTGTTATGTATCCACTAAATACAGTAGGGGGGGGGGGGGGGTAAATTTTGGGCCAAGTTTATTGATTTTGGGCCAAGTTTATTGATTTGAAGGTTTAATTACTCTTTAAATTAAAATAGTGTTCAAACTACCCTGAAGCAGGGACCCATACATTTCCTTTACAGGGGGCCTGTCAATAAGAGGTTTCTGATGCTATCTTGAGCGCACGGAATGTAGTTCGAGAAATACCCACGGTCCAATGACGTTCAGAACCAGATAGACAAAATTAGGGATTGGCTGCTGGCGCCTTAAGGGGGGAGTCTCTTTGGCGCGCACGTCCAATGAGGCAAACAAGAATGCCGATCGACTCAAGCGGGGATTTTTGGAAACTGGATTTGGTTCGGTCATCATATCAATATAGAAGCATAAGAAATGACAATGCCCCCTGTAAGGAAATTTATGGGTCCCTTCTTGAAGTCACGACATTGCTTTGCATGTGCCTTTTGAACCCTTAGGGGCCAAAGGAAAATTGTGCGTCTCTCCGAAATCTGGAGGGGGGGGGGGCTTCCCGGATGGCGCTGCTGATTTATTCCGTCATTGATTCCAGAGCGGACGACGTCGCAGACTTTTAAAAGTTGCTAGATTATTAGTAGTCTATTGTAAAGCTTTTGTCTTAGGCTAACATTTGATGACCCACTCTTAATGAGGACGGATAACTATAAGTCTGTCTGTCTGTCGTCCACTTCGTCGAAGAGATTCCGCGACGGTGCCCACCATCCTCGGTACCATCTGTTTTGGCGGTTGTATCCGCCCTATTTCAGTTCAGCGCTTCCAATCGGACTAGTTTCTGAAAGTCCTCCATTGTCTCACTATCAACATCTGTGACAGACAAAGTAAAACAGATCCACAAGTCGATGAATAGGAAATCGTAATCCGGTTGTCTGTGAAACGTCTCAAATGGACGCTCGACGGGATAATCCAGCCAATCACGTTGCAGAGATCCGTAGTTACCACGCTTACTACGCTCCCGAGCATGGTAAGCAAATAGTTACTATTACAGTTACTATTTCGAGAAGGTTGAAACGGTCAGCGTAGTAACTTTTTCATGAGGTTGAAACGAAAATAGTAACTAATAGTTACTATTGTTAGAGGGGTGGAACACGCCCTTTGTTTCTTTTCGAGCCAGGCCAGATCCGAAAGACCAGTTCCGAAGACCTTTCTTCTCATCTGAATTACTCGCTACTTTTTTTCAGAAGTACTTTACGCAAGTTCAGGGGCGTCGCAAGGCGGGGGGGGCAGCACCCCCCCAACTTTTTGAGATTCGGTAAAATTTGGGCCGGAGGCCCAAAATTTTACTAAAACTGTTTGGTATTTTTTCGATAGCGGAACTATTCGGTATATTTACGGAGATTCGGTAGTTATACAGAATCCCAAATAGGCTATCGGTACAAATCTATTTGGTATAATGATCGGGATTCGGTATAATTCCCAGTATTCGGTAGTTATCACGAATTAGGGGAGAGAATTTACGGAAATTATTTGGTAATTGTTCGATGCCAGAACTATTCGGTATATTTATGGAGATTCGGTAGTTACACAGAATCCCGAATAAGGTATCGGTCTAGAATTATTCGTTATCATAATTGGGATTCGGTAATTTATTCGGTATAATTTTCAGGATCCGGTAGTTACCGCAAATCCCTACTTTTGTTCCAGTTTCGACGAAATTATATCGAATACGAAAATTATTCGGTACTGTTTCGATATCAAAACAATTCGGTATAATAACCGAGATACGGTAGTTATACAGAATCTTGAACATGCTATCGGTCTAAACTTATTTGGTATAATAACTGGGATTCGGTACAATTGCCATTTGGAGTTACCACGAACCTCGAAACTCGGAAGAGGTCGAGTGAAGCACTGGTTGCAGACAAAAGGACTGATTTATGATCTCATCGATAGTCCTTACTTTTACTTTGGATCCCGAAAAGAAGATTTAATCATGAATCTTAATATTCTATATTTTGCGGAAGGGTGCGTCATTTGATTGGGGTTTTAAGACAGTTTTAGGATTGGGATTTCGAAACATTAAAAGCTAAAATCTGGATGGAAATAGTTAAATTTGGCAGGAACAAGCTAACTTAAATAAAATTTCGCCTGCGGCGCCCACTTTATGTGATCATGGGTAGTATTGACTATGGTAGAGTAGCTGCTGCTGCAGGAACGTCGCTCCATCCGGTTTCTGGAACTTCTTAGAGCATCGGTATTTAATCCACGGTTAATGATAGAATTTGTAAGATAAGCAGTTAAATTTTAGCCTACAGGAAAAAAAAATCTCGCCTGCGGCGCTCACTTTCTGTGATCATGGGTAGTATTGACTATACTACAGTAGCTGCTGCTGTCGGAACGTCGCTCCATTCGGTTTCTGGAACTTCTTAGAACATCGGTATTTAATCCACGGTAAATGATAGAATTTGTAATAACTTATTACAAATTAATAAGCAGTTAAATTTTAGCCTACAGGAAAAAAAAAGATTCTGAAAATTCGCCTGCGGCGCTAGATTTATTTTTCTCTTGGGTATAATAGATAGAAACTGTTACTGCAATCGTGCCCGGCAATATATTCTCCAAGTGGCCTTCGCCAAAACGCCACTTAATTAAGTTGGCTTATCGTCTTTCATGCTGCCCTTTAATGTTACTTTTCCTACGTAATCCTTTCTGTTCCATAATTTAAAGCTCGAATTTTCAGTTTCTAGGATTCGGTAAAATTTTTGAGAGATTCGGTAAAATTTTGGCTCTGCACCCCCCCAACGAAAATGCACTTGCGACGCCCCTGCGCAAGTTTGTCGTTTTGTTCACCAGTACCAAGAGGGGACACGCGGGTCGCTTTTCAATCTTTCATAAGACCTGAGGAGTCAAGCAGTATTTCAATAGAAACTGTATCTGGTGCGGCTGGTGCTGGTGCAGCAAGTGACCTATAGTTGTCAGTTATAACCATCAATAAGACAGGTGGTGCTGTATATTTTTGGTGAAACGGTACATATTTTAGAAACTTGTCCCCACCAGCTCTTTTCTGCTATTGTCCCTACGGGTAACGAAATACTTCGAAATTGTTCTATCTTGGATCATGCGCCTGAGACGCTCACCTCAGAATCTATGCTTAGGGACGTTTCGCGATGAGGACGTTTTGCCCTGGGTACGTTTCTCCACGGGGACATTCCGCAAGTAAGCCCTGCAATCTGCTTCCGGGAGCTATTGTGACCCGCTCCATTACCTTATGAATCCATATTTTACTGTATTTCCGTTAGAAGCGTTGATATTGCACTATCAACGCTTCCAAGAAACTAGCTACTTGCCCGGCAAGAAAATGATTTTCACCATCGTGTTCACCATCATGTCTGACTATCACATTAGCTGTTTGAAAATATTTTGTTTGCCCCTCAATTTAAACCCCCTCTCCAACCCTAAATGTAGGGCTACAGAGCCCATCTACGAACTTGACCTTACTCTTGACCCAAAGAATCCTCACACCAAGTTTCATCAAAATATCTCATTCTCTTCGAGAGTTATCGTGCTTACAGACGGACAGACAGACGGACGGACAACTTTTGCGATGTCATAGGTATCCCTCCATTTACGTTTTGGGATCAAAAAAAAACTATAAGCTTAAAAAACTTTAAGAAACTAGTCCGCTTGGAGCGCTGAAGGCGCTTAAGGGCGAACTTAAGATTCCAGACGTGAGAACAGAGAAGTTTTGAGGGTACACTGTCAGAAGTTTCATAACAGACGACACAAGGATGCACGCTTTCAATAGGCAGTGCGTAACAGACAACCCTTGGGATGTAATATGTTGTGTTGAAAACGTTTACAATATTATGCATAACAAGCATTGCCAGGAAGAGCCAAAAAAGCATTTACTGATATTTTTGTTTGTCGTCATGATGTCGGAAAAGTCAGCAGATGCTTTTTGGCAATTTTTCAGCTCTTCCTGATGGCAACGCTTGTTATGTATAACGTTTTCGAACACAACAGACAACATCCGAAATGTTGTCTGTTACGCATTGTCTGTTGAAACTACGCATCCTTCTGTTGTCTGTTGTGAAACTTCTGACGGTGTAGATTTTTTGTCCGTGGTTATCCAGATTTGCAGAATAGTTTCGAACAGGTTATGTCCCTGAATGCGATGGAAGCTTGCTCAAAACCAGAGACAAAATAACTGAGGGTAATTTAGGAACAGCGAAAATTTGTTTATAAGAAATCTAGAAAATTGTGACAATATACTTTACAGATTTTCAGCTCGCCGGATTTTTTCCAAGAAGGCATCCAGGGCGTCCGGCCGAAAAGCTTCAGAAATCCGGTATGTGGGGTCAAGCACAGTAGCTTCAAGTTGCTCAATATCTTCAATCTTCTTGGAGGTAATAAACACCTGATACAGAAGACTGCAGGCCTAGAAGAAAATTTTGCTTCTTACCCAACTACCAACCTAGGGAATCCTTTAACTATTTAAGGAGCCATGCCATTAATCACGCCCATTATTTCTTACTAGAGAGTTTTCGGAAATAGGCTTGTTGCTCACGTTAGCACCTCACCTGACATCTGGTGGTACGTATCGGAAACTTCAGTTTTCGGAACGCTAAATCTGTAACTGTAGCAGCAGCCAATTACATGGAAAAGAAACACCCTTGTACAGTGTGTACACTTTACTTACTATATTCTTTCCAATCCAATCAAAAAAAAAACTCTACAGTTGCTCTTTTTCAAATTTCACGCTTAACAGTCCAAATATGTGACGCTAAAGATAGCGTTTTTCGCTCAGAGTCCATTTTTTCGAACGCTAAATTTTCACCTTATTTGTCATCAGCATCATCACTTTAGCGTGAGCTACAACTTTAGCGTACGGTATTTAGGTCTCACGCAAGCTTCCGAAAACTCTCTACTGTCAGCTCCCGTTGTCCTTTCTCGGTCACATAAATTCTCAATCTGTTTCATAGCCGGAGTCGCATCAGTGTTTCCTATTGCCGTGCACGTGTTTGAGCAAGATGTTTTGTCCTGATCAGGAATCGAGCCCCCCGAATTTTACTTCAGAAAACCCATAGGTTTTATTATACTGTCATACTGACAGTTTAATTTTACTGGGTTTCGAATATACAATAATTCTGACTTCAATTTGCCAATCTCAGAACGCACGCCGTCTCTGCTTCCCTAACAAATATTGTATCGAGGAAAACCGTCAAAAACAGCTTCGTTGGCTGGCAATTACAGGTTTTAAAGGGCCACTCGCACTATTTACTGTTTATGTTCTAATATTCTAACATGGTTGAATATATTAAAACCAGGCTCTGACTTTAAAAATTATCATTAAAGTTTAACTGAAAAGCCAGCTTATTTTTGTATCATCTAACTGAATACACTGCATTATTTTGATTGTGTAAAGGGATTTTTTTTATTTTTCACTGTTGGCTCTACAATGACGTTTAGAATATCTACGGCCATCCTCACAATGCAAAATTCTACTATGACACGGAAAATTGAATCTCAATACAAATGCGGCTTTTCAGTGGTCAGTGATCAGCTTGAGGAAGGTGGCTCGCTGCGTGAACACTTATTTTTCGTAAATTGTTTTCGTCAAGCATACAACACAGACACAAGCAGATAGAGGTACCACAAATCACAGGAAAATTCCACTATTTGAAAATCGATTATTCGTGAATAGCTGAAGAACGAACTAACGCATTTTCATCGGGTCTTCAAGCCTCTTTAAGCGAATAAGTCATGGGTACCTAGATTTTCTTATTACATCCCTTTTCGGGTAAACTTTAAATTATCCACCAGACAGCCTCATCTAACGTCTAACACTACTTCATTTATTCTCTCTTCTTTTGCGAAATGTATCAAGCTAGTTAAAGCACAAGCCGCAATAGATAAACTGATAAAGTTCTGTTACAATATTTTAACATATGATACGTGAGTTTATACGGTCCCGTCAGTTTTTAGGCTCACTCGGCCACCTTGGCTTTGACGAGAAACATGAAAAAGCTTGCTAACCGGTGTTTCTGAACATTTCCAATCAATTTATTTTTTACCCGTCAAAAAAAAAGGGACGAACATAGCCCCCGTTTCCGCAATGAGGTCCTCATGAATGTAATCGGGAACCTAACCCGCCCGAAAATAGCCGAACACGAACACAGAAGTCAGCATAGCGCCACGGTCGATACAAATTATATAGCAAGTTCGAATTCTCGGAAAAGAAAATACATGGGACGATCTAATTTCCACGCGAAATAGAACCACCCCTGGCTTAACCATTATTATAGCTGTTGGTTGCGTTGCTGTTACTTAAAGTGTCATATGTATGTATTTATGCTGTGCCTTAAATTTGTCTCTCATTTCTTTCTTTTTTTTCTTCTTTACTCCGTGTTGCTCTGATAAAAATACGGGTAATAAACACTTTACTTACTTACTTTGTATGATACAGATCGAATCGGGATTATAGGTAGAACGGGTCCTTCAAAGAACTGAAGAGCTGAGGGCACAAACGTGATAACTCGCCTTTTTTTGGCGAATTGAGTTAGGACCACCATCATGTCCACATTTTTTAGCTCTTTCTCCCTGTGCTATCAGAATCTTCGCCAGATCACTCTCTACTTAGACACTCAGAGGACAAGGGTGATGACTAGCTTTCGATATACTAACTTCCCAAACTTTAAATTAGATCATCTCGAAACCAGCAAAAAGTGAGTTATCACCTTTGTGCGCTCAGCTATTCAATTATCTCTTCAGGCGGCCCCAAATCCTGAGGAGTCGGTTACGGAGCCTTCGGTTTACCTCGCGTCCCACTGATTGAAGAATCTCCAATAAACAATTGAGTGGATTGAGAATGCAATAGTCGGGAAACGACTGGTTTAAAACAGCTGACGGCGCTAAACGAGTAACTCAACTGAGAAGGTATCTTTCGCTAGAAGAATGAAAAAAAGGGATGGAAATATTGGCTGTAGTTGGAGGAATGAAACTGCAATCAATGACTGCAAATGAAATGATTGCAGGTTTATTCTCCTATCTACAGCCTAAAGAGCAGCGTTGCCAAGAAGAGCCAAAACTTCGCTGGAATGAATTCCCGCTGATTTATCGATTTGGTGAAGTCAAATAAGCTGATTCCACGATACGAATGAATGAATGAAAAATGAATATTTTTATTTACCCACTTCTATAGAAATTGAAATAGTGGAGTACATATAAGTGGTACAGTACATATAGTGGAGTACATATATAAAAAAGAAACAATATACAAGCTTCCAGACATTTCTTTAAAACTTCCCGTCCCAAGAAAAAAAATATCTTCAGCATCCCATCTAAGCCTCCCCACACGTCACGTCCTCTCTCATTGTTCTTAGTCAACTTTAGTGTTTGTAGTTTTTTTGTTCCATTTTATTTTTTCACGTTTTGTCCCTCCTCGCGGATAAAAAAAAAAAATAAAATAAATATATATATATATAAAAATCCTCACCTGTGGTAGGCACTCCTTCCTCAGCAAATCCAACTCCCTCTCCCTCTCTTGGTCGACTTTCTCCTCCTCTTCTACGTCACAAAGCCAACCGCCAGGGAATTTCAAGACGTCATCCCGCAACCGACGAATTACACTCTAAAAACATCAGATGGATCATTTAAATAACTGCTTAAATCAGAAAAGCACATTACCAAGGCTTTGAAATACTATAAAACCATTCGGGAACCCAGGAAATCCCATTAGAACACGTCTTCGAAGTCGCCCAGAGCAACAAAATCTATTCGCGTCCTCAAAGTGCTACGTTACTCACTACGATAACGAAATGTGAAGCTGTCGACGCTGACTCACCGGCGAAAGAGGGGGGCTACTGGTCTTTAATCTACTCAAATCTAAATGTCTTTCCTCCCTCTTTGCTCCCGACTGCCAGGCAGACCAGGGGTCACTCCCAGAATCTATTCCTAGGCCATGCTCCTCTCGTGTGCGCCAACACGTCTTCCCCAGCTGAGATTTCCCTTAGTGGAACGGCCTGTCCGAAACAGCCATACCAGCGAGATACCTGAGGGTCTCAAAAAGCGAAGACCGGCGCGCGCAACCACCCACAGAAGACTTGAGCGCCCCTGAATACGCGAGCCTGAATACTACGGGATATCCATCGTGATACTACATCCTTGTTGTTTGCAGGTAAAGAGATAAGAATCTTTGTCTCTCTGCTCCTTCGCCGAGTAAAAATCCGCGTTCGTGTTCGGTGAACACTGAGCAGATGCTGACGAATGATTTGAAGTGGGAGGCTCACATTTGTTCGATTGTCAAACAAGCCAGTGCGTCTCTGTCTCTCCTAAAATTGTTTTCCAAATTTTCGTGCCCTAAATCACATGTTCTCCGCCTTTACGTTACTTTCATCCGTCCACTACTTGAGTATGCTTGTCCGGTTTGGCACTTTGGCCTGACAGTAGATCAGTCTGATAGGCTTGAAACTATTCAGAAGAGAGCCTTGAGAATCATCTACCGCCAGGGCAAAGTGCCTTATATCCTCCTCCTCAAAGAATTCCGCCTCCCTACTTTAGCAGCCCGACGTCTTACTCTTTGTACTAGTTTCGGGAACAGTCTGCGTTCCCACTCCGGTTTTGAGCACCTATTTCCTACCCCTTATTGCCCGCCAAAACCTCGACTACCTCGGGTTGTAGCACAAAAAGTTCCGGTTCTTAACCCTGTTTGTACAAGAACCGAACGCTACAGAAAGAGCTCTGTACCATCCTTTGTTGAAGTTTTAAACAATTGATCAAATATTTCCCTTTAATGTTTTAATTGTCTAGGGTTTTTATTCTGTTTGATCATTTTTTGACTATTGTTTTATTATGTACAACCGCCTTAGTTTTGTAATTATGTTGTACCTGACGAAAACGACAAGTTCGGCAATCCAATGCTGTGAAAGTTTCGTTTTACAATAAAGTAAAGTATTGTAAAGTATTATATTATTGATGCCCAAAACGAAAATAACGCCAAAAAAGACAAAATGGTGTTTCCGCGAGTTTTCAACTGATGGGTCGCATGTGTTGTACACCAAAAAATGGTGAACATCACATTTGTGTAGGATACAAATACGCCACAAAAAAACATCTTTGGATTATGTTCTATTCGTACAAGCATGACACAAAGACTGCTTGATGTCAGCATGAACATGTTCAACACAATTTGTGTTTCAAACAAAATTATGAAAACGAGATTTTCGGGGGGTTCTCTTGATCAGCTAAGATGATGTGCGAGGGATAAATAAAATTCTGGATATTTCGGTTGCACTTCCGGCAAACCGATATTTCGGTTCCGGCAACCGAAATATCCGGAATTTATTTATCCCTCGCACATCATCTTAGAGGGATAATTAGCTGACCAAGAAAAAAAAAAAATCTCGTTTCCATAATTTTGTTTGCAATGAATGGTCACCAGCTTGTCTTCAAACCTTATAAATTTGTGTTTCCGGTCTTTGTATCAAACCTGTTCCGCGTGTAAGTGCGCGGAAAGGAAACATTTTCCTCGATCCTACGCTGGGACACAAAGGACGGATCACACGAATAGAATACGCCACTGCGGCCGCTGACGTTTCGCGATAAGATAACACTTAATTTGGTCATTTCACAAACATTCCCGGGATCCAACGAACAGAGAAGCTTATTTAAACTCGAAACAAGGATGCGCATCCATGTGTCAAACACTATGCCAGCAACGAAGTACAGGATCGCACCTACCTCTGTCACTCCATGCAGGCGACTCTCCCATTTTGAGAGTTCCATTTTAAAAGCCCTTTCTTTCTTCTCGTACGCAAGTTGTTCGGCGAAGTGGTGGTTGACCAAACGATTCTCAAACGCCTTCGGTTTTTCTGGCGCGGAAGGTTTCGAATGCTGAACGCTTAGCCAATCTTCAAACATGCGATGAGAGGACTGGAAATGAACAGGAATTAATGCAACAAAAACTGACTGAAGGTTCGTTTCTTTCAGCTACATCTTGATGAAGACCCTTGCCAAGAAGGGCCGAAATATCGCTGAAGAAAATCTTAGTTTGCTTATCTGTTTAGTAATTTTTTTGGTTAATTAACACAAGGGCCAATGATACGCTCATCACTGCTCGCAGTTCCCAGAGACTCTAAAAAATACCAAAACTCAAACCGGACCTTCCTAAAGTTAGCGACAAACGAAATATACTGTCGAAAATCAGTTGGGGAAAGATGGAGTCTCATCCCCAGACAGGCAATCTATTCCCTCCTCCATTCCCGTCGTCCGTGCGTCAGTCTGAGAGGAATATAACTGTCGCTTTTTGCCGTATCCAGCGTGTTCCTTTGGTCAGTTCCTAACAGATTATTTTTTAAGGATTCTTACTTAACACGGATTTCCGGACGTTTTTCGTAAACTGTATTATTGAATTTATTGTTCCTTCTTCTACAAATTCGTAATTTTTTGGTATATCGTACCACAAGTTTTTTTTTCAACAAGTTCGTTTTTCCAACTTGAGCGGTTTTGAGCATGAAGAGGACCCTTGCCAAGAAGGGCCGAAATATAGCTCTAATAAAATTTAGCTGACGTATCCTTTTCGCACTGTCAAATATTATTCACAGTCAGCTTGGGCTGAAGGAATATTTACTATTCACAATGCTTGTAAGAATAGGGAAATATAGAAAACTTTCCTATCAGCACCCCGTCCCCAGCACCACACGGTCACGCATCTAGCGAAACTACCAATTAAACATTTAAATGTAAAAAAATAATACAACACTGTCAAGGGAAATCATTAGTCCTTACCAGG
Source organism: Branchinecta lindahli (assembly GCA_023053555.1). Taxonomy (NCBI): domain Eukaryota; kingdom Metazoa; phylum Arthropoda; class Branchiopoda; order Anostraca; family Branchinectidae; genus Branchinecta; species Branchinecta lindahli. The sequence continues at coordinate 11,793,584 of JAKZAO010000010.1, forward strand.
TAATACTGAACGCATAGATGTTCGCGAATGGAATTCTCTTCTCGAGCTGGCAACGCTGACTCCTCGTCAACCTCTGCTTCGGCAGTATTGCGAGCTTCCTCCAAGCTCTCCTGCTTTACGAGGTTTATGATATCTTCAGGAAGCTAAAAGAGAGAATCTTGTCTGAACTTGATCTGGAGATCAACTTGGCTACTACTTACTACTTATTCGACAGCTTCAGTAGTGCCACGAATTCCTGCTTGGATGGTATCAGAGGCGTTACTAGCTAAAATGTTTTGGGGGGGGGGGGCAAGGTATTTACCGACTGACTGGTAATTATACGACTGTTTTTGCAGAAAAAATCGACTGTTTTACGAAAAATCACGGCGCTTCGCACCGACTCGGCTATTTTTTACCGACAACATTGGGGGGTGGGGGGCGTCCACCCCCATACGTGACGCCCATGGATGGTATAAACATGGTAAATTGTGTCCATGGCGGCCATGACCTAAGGGCGGGCGATCAGATTTTTCTGGCCGGATATTCTACATCAAGAAGCTGAAGAACAAAAACATATTTTACACCGAACTGATTTTATCCGACCCTGATCATCTGTTAAAACTACTTCAGTTTCCCTCCATCATCATCTGTCGTACGAAAAATTAGCCGCCTGAAATCGACCCAGAGAAAGTGAAACAAATTTCGATCCGATTTCAGGATAGTTCCTTCCTCGGATCGACCAGACCTCGGCCTCAGCCCTGTCCGAGGCCGAAATACCGGTCGAAATCGACCAATCAAATCGACCGAGACCGAAATGTCGGTCGATCTGAGGAAGAAACTAACCTGAAATCGGGCCGAAACCCAACTTTATCTGGGTCGATTTCAGGCGGGAAATTTCCATGCGGACATCATCAAATTGTCGCTTCCTTGCAGACTACTTACAGCGCTCAGTACGGTCCTGGCTTCTTGCAAGTCTCCGTTCATCAAAAAGAGTCTACAGATGGCGTTACTGTGGTGCAGTGCGTCTGCTAGCATCGGCACGCCTTCCCAGAGAAGCCACTGAAGCCCGAAGATCTGGAAGACAGGCAGAGGCGGAATTTCTTGATCAGTCTTCAGGAGATCCTCCAGTTCCTCCTGACGCCTCAGCCTATAAACAACCAAATGTAGTCTTCTAATCAGTAATCAGTCTTTAGTTGTAGGTTAATTTATTCATTTTATTTATTTATTTAACTTCATAATCCACCTTCACGGCATAACACAAAAAAAAACAAAAGAAAAAACAAGAAAAAGAAACAAACAAACAAAACGGAAAACACGAACGCTCTCATCACAGAATTCAGCTAAACGCTAATCTCCATCGAATACAGACTTATTCAAGGCGATCCAAGCGGGAATCGAGATTTGTAGCCAAATCGAGCATATAGCATATTATCACTAGCAATCAACCGCCTCCTGAGAGATTTCCGGGAATTCACCTGAACTTCCAGGAGATTTGACACTTGACAATGAATTTGCTCGCGCATAAAATGTTGTGCCGCATTTATTTGAAATTAAATTAAAGTAAGTAAGTAGTCTGATGTTTATTTCTACCTATAAAGTATACCTATAATTAAATATTTATATTATCATATCCGCAGTTCAAATAAAGGAACAAATGGCAGTACGTGTAACTGTTACGAATTTAGCTAAAGAAGTAGAGCCCCACGTCAGACCAGGGACCCATAAATTTCCTTTACAGAGGGCTTTTCATTTCCTATGCTTCTATGTTGTTATGTTGCCCGACCCTTGCCTACTTTCCAAAAATCCCACTTGGGTCAAATCGACATTCTTGTTTGCCTCATTAGACGTGCGCGCCAAAGAGACTCCTCTCTCACGACTCAAGGCGCCAGCAGCCAATCCCAAATTTTGTCTATCTGGCCTTGGACGTGATTGGACCGTGGGTATTTCTCGAACTAACTTCCGGTCGGTCAACATAGCATCAGAAATCTCTTATTGACAAGCCCCTGCCCTGAATAGCGACGCATTACAGGAAATTTATGGGTCCCTGGTCAGACTTAGTAGTATATGTTCAGACTGTGTTCCTTGATGTCTGTTTATTACAGCTAGATTTATGTCAGTTTAAAACCATTTATAATATAGTTTTCCTTGAAAACTCGAAAGCAGAGTTATGCTATGATTGACTGAAAACAATAAAAACAAAAAGATCAACTGTTACAGCTGCTTTGTAAATATGACAAAAAAAAAAGTCTGGATTCTAGACCGAATACACCTAGACTAGATTCTACCTTAAAAAGCCGCAAAAACAACAACAAGCTACAAACACCCTTTAAAGGAAAGAAAGAAAAGTCTTATTTTCCCTCTCTTTTACTCATGGGTAGTGACAGTTTTAGCAATAGTAACAGTTTCAGTCAGAACGTCCTCTAACATTTCAGTTTTGGGACTGAAATAATTCAGTTTTCAGTCGTAACCGCGTGATCCACCAAACATTCTATTTGATAAATCGACGAATGAGCTCGAAATCCTTCGCGAGCTCCCACTGATCCATAGAGACGAACTAGTCAAACAGATAACACGGGTGGCTGTTCGTTTTTGATCGTTTGTTTGTCTTTATCTTCTTTTTATTTCAAATGTTGTTCACGGCTCACCAAAGCACAATTTCCTATATTCGAAACATACGTAACTACTAAGTTAGGGAGATTACATACCTGTCTCAACTGTTTTCAGCCTCGCGGCCTTAGTTTTGACGAGGATTTCGGAGAAACTTGCATAACCGGTATTTCTAGCCAATGAGCTCATCAAAGCGACAAGCTTCCGATCCGCGTCGAAAAGCTCCAAACAAGTAGAATGGAAAAATCAGTGTAGCGCCGTTGGGGTGGATAAACATTACACAGTAGGTTCAGAATCTCAGGAACGGGAACTGAGAGAATGGCTATAGGGACGTAGGTTAATCAGTAATAAAGGCCCGACGGGTCCTTTAAATAAATTACAGTTCGTACGAGGAGAGTCTCCAGAAACTCGGCCTCAAAACCCTATCCCAACGCAGACACGAAGCAGTCATGAGGTTCAAACACCAATGTCTTCTCTCACAACGACACAGAAGTATCCTACCTGATTTCGTAGTGCCAAGGATTGACGATCCTGCGATAAAGGAGCAAAGCTGTTCGGAAAGTTGTCCTGAAACAACCAGCACCGATTTCAAGCCAGCGTTACCTGTCATCATTCGTACCCTATTTTATCGAATTCTTCAACTGTACATAGTTAATTGTCTTTTGTGCCTTAATTTATGTTCACATTGCCAATGCTATTTTTTATAATATTACGGCGCAGTAAACGGGTTGATTGATCGATTGAAGTAATTTTAATCTTCTGGAACATTCCAGTGGTGGATAACGGACCGGGTAAAGACTAAACCTTACCTCGTACTCTCGGCGACGATGTTCGCAATGAGCTTCACGTCCAAACCAGCCTTCTTCGCCAAATCGAGGAGGGCATTCTTGTCCTCAATTGGGGCCATGGTAAGTGGTTCCAAAAATTCAGCGTAGGAGGTTATCTGCTGATCGGCAGGGAGTTCCCCGGCGTACCAAGCGACCAAGCCAAGCTGGTCTGAATTGATGAGCTCCTGGAAAGTGACAATAGGCTAATTTCTCACGAAAGCGATTTTCACTTCGTTTTGCTAATTTCGCTCCAGATCATGAGAAAAGTCTACTTTTTCGCTTATTTTCTGCCTGAGCGAAGTGACATTCACAGGGCGAAGCTGATCGGTCTTTCTCTTAAAGTTTAACTGAAGGCTTATTTGTGTGTATTGTATTTATTCACAACAGGCTCTCGTGGTGACGTTAAAGATATGGACGGCGTCCTGATAACACCTAATTAATATTCGATTTCATCTAGGAAGTTTTTTTTTCAAATATTCCTTGATCCCAAAGCTCAAAGTATTTAAAAGTTTTTCAAGTCTGTTTTGTGCAATATTTGAATAAATGTTTTTTTCCTTCAGCAGACTCGTGAACGACGGAAATTCAAAGATGCTGCTATATGCCTGGTTGCAAGATAAGTTCAGAAGAGCCACAAAACTAGCGTGCTTATTGACAGCAGACATATCCTAATAGGCAATGTTTGCTGGTGCTTATTATACCAGAAAGAATACAGTCTCTTATTTAAAGGACCCGTCGTGTCTATAATGCCGACGCAACCTACTTCCGTAATTGCATTTATTATTCTTTTGGAGACCCTAATTTTACGTTACATTCTAAGCCCGCTAACGATACCTCACTAAACTTTGCACTTGCCACGATTTACTAATTTCCATGCGCATTAGGCTCCTGATGAGTGTTCGCGTACTATGCTATATTGATGCGTAAAACCGGTAATCTGAAACCGGTAATCTCAAATACTCTACTCAGATCCATTAAAATGTGATGACATAATTATAGAATTGGTAGTGATGATGCGTACTGCTGGAATTGCTGAAATCCAGAGCAAAATAACACTAGGGAGTAGCGTCGAAACCTATGCTTGCCTTGCTTCGCAATGGGGCATACTCATAGCGCCGACCGCTAAGTTCGCGGCATTTAAAGCGAGACTAACTTTCGGATTTAGAAATTTATAGGAAAGCTAAGATGCGGCCTGCACCCATCGAGGAAACAGGGGAGCTAGTATATTTTTTGTTTGCAGTGTTCAGGATATGAAGTTATTCGAGCCAGCGCTGATGCACGACAGACTGAGTTTCGGTAGGGACGTTCAGTATCGCTGACGGTGGTACTGTCGCTGCTTTTCGAGTGTGTGACACTTTTTTCGAGTCTTGGCGCTACTCTCTAGTGTTATTTTGCTCTGCTGAAATCGACTGTTCGTTACAGCCTTGTTCTCACCTTGACATAGGCCGCGATCACTCCTGCTCCCGCTTCTTCGCTTGTTAGTCGACCAATCCGCTTCAAGAATAGGAGCATGTGACACAAAAACCTTAAAAAGTGGCCTTTCATTGGCCCCTTCTCCTCCACCAACCACAGCTCCGCTTGCTCCACCAACGCATCGCTGTCATCGAGTATCAGGTATTTCTGGACTATGTAGAAAGGGTTGTTGCGATCAGAATACCCTTTCGATTTACAGAAAGTGTTGACGGATTCGAAAATCTTTTCGATGTCCCATCTGTAAAAAAACAAGAGCTGTAAGCTCATATGGCACTTGCATGGGTTGAGATGTAGTGTTTGATCAAAAGTACTTTTAAGATTACCTTTGCGGTTCAGATGCGCAATTTAAGGGAACTTGAGAAAAAGTATTTTGTTTTAGAACTTGGCTGTAATGATACGCACTTTATAGGCGCTAGAAATTCATCTGTAAGACAAGAGCTGAAAGCTCATATGGCACTTGCAAGCTTTTTTGCTTGTATTCAAGTTATCGTAGTACGATGTGAATGGATAGTAGTGGTCCCCTCCCTCCCCCCACGATGGTCGGATCGGGCAAGTGACTATTTCCAAGTTATAGAAAATCATCTGTAATCAAAACTCTTGAAGCAAAAAAGATGATCATCAGGAGCACGAAAATGTATTTTGCTCAAAAGTACTGTTTGTACTTTAAGGAATTTTATTGTAAGCATAACCCTTGAGGCAAAAATGATCATGGGCTCATAGGGATCACGAAAATGTATATTTTCCTTAAAAGTATTTTTTTGCACTTTGCGGTTAGCATTAGTACTTTAAGGGATGGTCGGATCTGGGAACTAACTATTTCTAAGCCAATCATGTCAAGTATTTAATTTTCAAGCCAAGTTTCATCGTCCTAGCATGTCTGGAAGTATCTTAACTTGCGATCACCGGAATTCCGGACCCCCCTCTAACTCCCCCACAATGCCCGAATCCGGTCCGGTTCTGTCACTGATCTACATAGGGCTTGCGCTTGTTCTTCCCACCAAGTTTCATTCCGATCGCTCCACTCAAAGCACGTCAAAAGGTTTCCGGACCCCCCTCCGACCCCCCCCAGCTTCATCGGATCCGGTCCGGACTTGAAATGGGACATCCGAGACACGTTGTCTTTCTAAATATCAAGTTTCGTTATGATCCGATCACCCGTTCGGAAGTTATACATACCTCAAGATTCAGGATTCCCCCTCCCTCCACTCCCCCCACGATGGTCGGATCGGGAAGCTGACTATTTACAGGTTAATCTGGTCGCGTCTTTGATTTACCTGCCGAGTTTCATTGTCCTAGTCCACCTGGAAGTAACTTAACTCCGTATCACCGGAATTCCGGAACCCCACTCAAACTCCCCCCACAGTGCACGAATCCGGTCCGGTTCTGTCAGTGATGTACCTAGGGGTTGCTTGTTCCTCCCACCAAGTTTCATCCCGATCGCTCCATTCTAAGCGTTTAACATGATTTCCGGTTCCCCCCTCCGACCCCCCCCCCCCAGCTTCGTCGGATCCAGTCCGGACTTGAAGTGGGACATCTGAGACACGTTGTCTTTCTACATATCAAGTTTCATTATGATCCGATCACCCGTTCGGAAGTTATACATACCTCAAGATTCAGGGTCCCCCCTCCCTCCACTCCCCCCACGATGGTCGGATCGGGAAGCTGACTATTTCCAGGTTAATCTGGTCGCGTCCCTGAATTACCTGCCGAGTTTCATTGTCCTAGCCCACCTGGAAGTAACTTTACTCCGTATCACCGGAATTCCGGAACCCCACTCCAACTCCCCCCACAGTGCACGAATCCAGTCCGGTTCTGGCAATGAGGTATGTAGGGGTTGTGCTTGTTCCTCCCACCAACTTTCATCCCGATCACTCCACTCTAAGCGTTTAATATGATTTCCGGTTCCCCCCTCCGACTCCCTCCCCCATACATCGGATTCGGTCCGAACTTGATATGGGACATCTGAAGCATGACGTCTTTCCAAATATCAAGTTTCATTAAGATCCGATCACCCGTTCGAAAGTTATTCATGCCACTAAATTCCGGATTCCGGCTCCCCTCCCTCCCCCCACGATGGTCGGATCGAGCAAGTGACTATTTCCAAGTTAGTCTGGTCGGGTCCCTAATACGCCTGCCAAGTTTCATCGTCCTAGCACATCTGGAAGTACCCTAACTCGCAAACAGCGGACTGACCGACAGACCGACCGACAGACCGACAGACCGACGGAAAAGTGATCGGTATATGGCACTTGGCCGGTAGGCAAGTGCCATAAAAAACTATTGAGACAAAACGATCACAGGCCCTTAGGGATCATTGATATATACCGTTTGGTGAAAAGTGTTTTTTTTTTCACTTTTCGGTTAAAATGGGCATTTTAAGGGTGATAAAATAAATTTTAAGCAAAACCCTTGTGGCACAAATGATTATGGGTTGAGATGTATCGTTTGATAAAACAAAGTAGTTTTCGACCTTGCGGTTCAGATGCACACTTTAAGGGAGCTAGAACTTCATTTGTAAGCAAAACCCTTGAGGCAAAAATGATAATGGGCTCATGAGGATCATGAAAATGTATAATTTACTTAAAAGTATTTTTCTAAATTTACGGTCAAGATTGGTACTTTAAGGAATGTCGGATTTGGAAAGCGGCAATTTCTGAGCCAATCTTGTCGAATCTCTAATATTCCAGCCCAGTTCCATCGTCCTAGCACATCTGGAAGTACCTTAAATCGCGATCACCGGAATTCCGGACCCCCCCAAACTCCCCCACAGTCGCCGGAGCCAATCCGGTTCTGTAAGTGATTTATCCAGAGCATCTCTTTATTATTCCCACAAAGTTCCATCCCGATCTCCCCAGTCTGAGCCGGTCACGTATTCCCCCCCCCCCCATTGTTGTCGAATCCGGTCCGGACATGACAAAGATAACCAGACACATATCCTCTGATCAATTATCAAATTTCACTCAAATCCGATCAACTGTTCCAAAGTTACGCATGACTCAACATTCCGGATTCCCCCTCCCGCTACTCCCCCACGACTATCGGATCATGTAAATTTTTATTTATAAGTCAGTTTGATCGGGTCCCTGATTCGCCTCCCAAGTTTCGTCGTCAAATTCCCCAAAACCGCCATTACCGGAATTCCGGGAAATTCCCCTCCACCCCCCCCACCCCCCTAGTATCTGGATCCAGTCCAAATGTACAAACGATTTATCTGGAGCAGATGCTTGTTCTTCCCAGCAAGTTTCACTCCGATCCCTCCATTCTAACCGTTTCTCGGGATTTCCGGTCTCCCCCCCCCCAACTCCCCCATAGCTGTCAAATCCGGTCCTGACTTCAAATGGGACATCAGAGGTATGCCATTTATTCAGTTATTAAGTTTCATTCCAATCCGATCACCCGTTGGAAAGTTACACACTACTCCATTTTTCCGGATTCCCCTGCCGTCCACTCCCCCCAGGTGGTCGGATTGGGAAACTGATTATTTCCAGGTTAGCCCGGTCGGGTCCCTGATGCTCCTGCCAAGTTTCATCGTCCTAGCACATCTGGAAGTACCCCAACTCGAAAAAGTGTGACAAAAACTACTTAATTTTCAGAATTCCCCGGCCCACCACTCCCCCCCAGGTGGTCGGATCGGGAAACTGATTATTTCCAGGTTAGTTTGGTCGGGTCCCTGATTTTCCTGCCAAGTTTCATCGTCCTAACACATCTGGAAGTACCCTAACTCGAACATGTGGGACAAAAAAAATGGGACCGACCGACTGACCGACAGACAGACAGACGGAATTTCGATCGGTATATGGCACTTGAGCCAGAGGCTGCAAGTGCCATAAAAAAGAAAAAAAAGAAAAAGGTTTTGAATAACTTGCTATGGATCTTTGATATCCTGTCAGATTTTAAGTCATCTAATCATAAGTCATGCTGATAGTCTGCTCAGTCTGCTATCTGGGACTTACAGACGGACAGATTGACAGACTGGAGAGCATCCAGAAGATAGATTGGTGAAGATCATCCTTGGACCAATGGACACTTCGTATGAAGGTGGACTGGCAAAGCTTGGTCTCTCTACTCTCTCTGATAGACGACACAAACTGTCTATGGACTTCGGACTGAAGTGCCTGAACTCAGACCTTCACAGAACTATTTAACCGGACTATGAATTACCAAACCAAACTCGACCGAACACCAGACTAAAAGCTGCGCAACTGTAAACTATACGAAGCTTCTTCGCCGAAACACACACAAAACCGACAGGTACCTCAGGTCCTTCGCACCCTACTTCGTATACACCACTTCAATTATATGCTGTCGATATTATGTAAATTGTGGATCTTCAAATTTATTATCAAAATGTTTTATATAGTGTTACTATACATACTAGTTGTTTACTGCATGACGATCCAATGCTTGAGAGTGAACTGTACGAGCTATTAAGGAAATTAAAGATTATTATTATTATTTATATACGAAACGACTGGCGTCGCTTCTTGGGTGTCCTAAGTACCTCTGGAGGTGTACGAGGAACTAAGATCTAAGGATACCCTCGACCCTATGGTGGAATAAAAAAAACTAAAAAAAAACAAAAATAAAAGCGACCCTTACTCTTTCTGGAAGTACCCCTCGGGGAGGTCCACCCCTTCCGCAAAGAATTTCGTCGTTGTCTCATAATTCCTCACCACCTTCTCCATTCCTTGATCCACCAACACTTTAAAATGAGCCCACAGGGCATCCAACCACCCAACTGCAACTTCCAACAGAGACGCTAGGTGGCCACAGTAGGCCCCCATCGCGGCCCTTTCAAACGCAGGGATTTTGGCCTCCTCGCAGAACGCCCAGGCTACTTTTTTCCATAGAGACCGTCGCGGATTTCCTTCTTGAGGAAGGCGGTCAACTTCATGGTCGAACTGCCCATCGATGTCGAAGTTCGGGTCGTGGAAGGGCAGCCATCCTTCAAGACGGGAGGCGAGCAAGGGGTGGCCTAAAAATTTACACATTTAGAAGTTTGAACGAACAAATTTATTTCACCGCTTCGTCTGTTTTCAATGTCCCTTCCGGTAGACCTATCGTCTTCTCTTTCTGTCTTTCCTATGAACTTTAAATGTCAAATACTTAAAAGAGGATGCGTGTAAACAGAGTGTGGGAGTCAGAGTTGTTGTCTACTATATAGAAACGCCCTGTTCAGTCGGAATTTGTAAACGGCTGCATTTGCATAGCAATTTTCTACTAGAGTCAGGATGGCTATTCCATATTTCAAGGTGATCTGTAGAGCTGTTTCCATTAAACCATTTTAAAAAAAATAATAAAAATAATATAACTGCACCAAATGTACACTAAACTGAATGTCAGCCAGATGAGTGTCAATAGTCAACACCTGCCTTAAACTGATTCATATTTTCTGCATTTACGACACTTTTAGGGAGATGATTCTAGTATTCAGCTATCCGGTTTCTGAAAGCTCCACTTTCCAATGTCTTTTCGAAATTTCTCACATCGCAATTTCCAGCTGTGTCCTCCGAGACTGTTGTGGTTGAAGATGAGAACATCATCAGGTCTTATGTTGTCATAGTAATTATGACAAATACTGAAAGTTAAAGACGAAGTACAAAAATGATAAGACAGAAAACCAAAAAGAACAATGCCGCAGGGTAACAAAAATAACTATTTCAAATAAGCCTGACCCACACCAACAAGAAATTAGAGAAACTAGTTCATGGGACTGATTGTCTCTGGGTTGATTGTGTAACGGAAGTCTCGTAAGCTGATTTACCTTTGAACAAAGCAGCTTATAAACAGAGTGTTTCGTACTCTAACACTTGACACAGTTCATTGACGTGGAGGTGAATGGGTTTTGGGATCCCAAAACGTAAGTGGAGGGATACCTGTGATATCGCAAAAGTTGTCCGTCTGTCCGTCCGTCCGCCTGTCAGCACGATAACTGTCGAGGGGAATGAGATATTTCGATGAAACTTGGTGTGAGGATTCTTTGTGTCAAGGTTAAAGGTCGATATCGTAGATGGGCTCTGTAGCCCTACATTTAGGTGTGGAGGAGGGGGTTCTAATTAAGAGGCAAACAAAATATTTATAAACAGCTAATGTGATAGTCAATTATAGGGTAAGAAGATATGCTAAACGCGAAAACCATTTTCTCGCCGGACAAGTATTAGTTCGTCCGGAATCCGGCGAAAACCGGAAAGTTTGTTAAAAGCAAAAGTTATATTTGAAGTCGGTTCAGGAATAAAAATACATGCGAACGCTTATGCGAAAATAATTTTCTGCCCGGACAAGTAGTTCGCCCGGAATCCGGACAAAACCGGAAAATCTGTTAAAAGCAAAAGTTTTATTTTAAGTTGATTAGATGACAGATTTAGAGATAAGAAGAGATGCTAAATCCGTATGTGACAATCACTTTTTAATCGGACATACAGTTCGTCCGGAATCCGGCTGGAACCGGAAAATTTGTTATAAGTTGAAGTTTTATTTTAAGTTGATTAGATGTTCTTTATAGGGATAGAGAGATACGTTGAATTCATTTCTGAACTTTCTTTTTTCCTGGACAAGTAGTTCGCTCGGAATTCAAAAAAGCAATTGACCGAGACTGGGCAGCGATGGAGTGGAAACTACACTGGGAGGCCAGTGGATCTACTCAACGGAACTAGACAACGCACATCCACCTCCATCACTCAACCGGCGAATCTACAGGATGTTCACCCAACCTTATTCGCCGGCCAGTGCGATTTAAGGTAATTTAAGGTAATTTAAGGAAACCGGAAATTTGGCAGAAGTAAAGCAGGAACTTTCGATAAGTATCATCAAAATAAATATGGCTTATAGAGGAATATCTGAACTTGGTTGTCTCAGATGATTCGTTATATGCTAAATTATTATGTTTCTAAAGTTCAGTAGTAAAAATGTTCAAGAATTCTGGCGAAGACAAGACCCAATTGTCTGGATCAATGGGATCCCATCGAAAGCTTTGATCTTGTTATGGATTGACTTTTTGTCCGTTTTTATTTAATTTTCTTCATTACTGTCTAAAATGTTTTAGTTTGTATCCCGGCCTGTGCAAGCTGTAACCGGCTCATGTACTCATGTAAGGGGATTCTTGGAAAGCTTTGTTACTGCGAAGCCTCGAAATTAATTCTTAGTGAGGTCTAGACTAGCAGTTACGAGCAGAAGTTAACCTGGCTGTTTTACAGCTAACGAAAGAACATAAAAATGGTGTAATGGAAACGGCTCTACAGATCAGAATGAAATTTGGAGTAGCCATACTCTGGTAGAAAATTGCTGTGCAACAGCAGCCGTTAACAAATCCCGACTGAACAGGGCTGTTCTAGTATACGAATCCTCTTGGAAACGGGGAAAAAAAATGCTTAGGGCTGAAACATGAGCAGCCTATTTTTCAACAGCCAGCGATCTTCTTTCCATTTTTTCATTTCCATTATTTTCTGTCATTTTTATTCACTGCCCGGTATTGCGCTGAAGCGAACCTTCGTCGACAGTTTTCTTTACTTACTTAATATCACCGAAAGTGGTGAATCGTTTAAAGTTGTCACTAAGGTATAATGCATACAGACATATTTGATGGCGAAACAATGACAAATAAATTAAACCGGACTTGACTTTTCTTGACAAAAATCGGTCTGCGTAATAGCTAGAATAATGACGAAACAACGGATGGTTTAGACATATCTACATTTCCAGATACAACAGCTTCCCCAAGTACTACACTCCCATCTTTACAGATGTTTACATCCAACAGGATCTCTTAAATAGGGTCAGATGATGGAGGCGGGGGGGGGGGGGGATCCAAACTTAAAAAAACCTACCAGCAGTGACGAGCAGCTCTTGGGCTCTGCTAAACTGACCACATCTGATCCGTTTATAAACTCCTTGATTGAGAATCGCAAAATCTTCCGCATCCTGGGGGTGGAGGGGTCGGTTTTGTCTGAGTGGCGCATCCAAATCCAGCTCAGTGACGTTGTTAGAGGTAGGATTTCCGTTCGAGCGCTAAAAATACAATAACATGGTCATAATAGCAGAAGTATCATTTAGTTCCATCCATACTGGAATCTAATCGCAGCTGTTTTCTGTTGGTCAAATCGATACTGTATCAGAGCAAAATAACACTAGGGAATACAGGCAAGACTTAAAGTGACAAGCACTCGAATAGACGACACTAGCACAACTAGCGATAGTGAACGTGCCTACTGAAACTCAATCGGTCGTACACCAGTGCTGGCTCCAATAACTTCATATTCTGAAGACATAAAAAAAAAATATATACAACCTCCCCTGTTTCCTCGATGACTGCACACCACACCTTAGCTTTACTAGAAATTTCTAAGCCCTCAAGTATGTCTCGCTTTAAATGCCGCAAGCATAGTGGGCGGAGCTGCGAGTATATCCCGTTTGCGAAGCAAGAAAAGCATAATGCCCAGGCCCCACTACGGACACACCTGAATGTAATTCGGTTTTTAGACGTTTTTAAGACCGGTTTTTAAGACGTTTACGACGCTCCTCTCTCATTGGTTGTTCATAACAAATCAAAAACGGGAGATGGATTATTCCATCCCCAGATTTTATGAACGGGTTGAGACAGGAACGTCTATAAACCGCTAAAAACCGGTCTTAAAAACGTCTAAAACCGAATTACGAACAGGTGTGCCCGTAGTGGGGCCCGGGCATAAGTCTTGACGCTATTCCCTGGTGTTATTTTGCTCTGTACTGTATGTAGCGTATAGGCTACAGACACCATAAATCATGTCACAGTTATGAAGACGCGCCATGATCTGCATTAAAAAAGCGTATACGCGCCACGATCCGCTTTAAAAAAGAGTCTGGAACCATGACGACAGGTTTTGTAGAGGCCAATGGCTTATTTTTTGCACTGTACTATTATTATTATGACTTTCACATTATCACTCTGAATCGCAGGGAAAAACGTCATTTTTTCGCAGTTCTGGTAGAAGCCAACGGTCCTGGAGAAAAGCTTGATACGCCAAAAGTCGTGAGTAAATCCTTAAAGAGCCCACTTTTAAAGTATTAAACTACTTCGGAATAATGGAGCATAAACAGTACATATGGCGGTGTCCTTTGGGTAGCTCACACTTAAGATCTATTTGTACATTTGGAGCACCTTTGGTTCATATAACGAAGAAAACTGTAAGTCTAAGGAGTTAATCTCAGAAGCGGTAATGTTAAAATTTAAAGTTGATCCGTGTGCCTTTATGTATACGATCGAAGAGCTGAGCGCACCAAGGTAACAAGTCACGAGATAATCGCGTCTAAAGTTTGGAAAGTTAGTGCATCAAAAACTAGTTATCACATTTGTCGAACGACATCTCAGTAGGGAGAGATGGCGAAAATTCTGATAAGACAGGGAGAAACAGCGCAAAAATTTGTTTTAGATGCTGCTCTTAATTCAATTTGTCAAAAAAGGCGAGTTATGACCTTTGTGCGCTCGGCTCTTTCAATTATTGTTGTCTTGTTGACAGCCTAAGGGCTTTAATAAACATCTATTCAAGTCCCTTACTAATCTCATAATTACAATAATCCCCTTCTTCCATTGCATGATTAATGAAATTCCTTACCTGCAAAAGGGCGAGTGACATCTCCCATCCTTTGCTCTCTCCCACCATCAATTCCAGCTTCTGGGCGGACCATGTCTCGAAGACCTCATTGGCCGACTGTTCCAGCCAATCGACGACGATCTGAGCTTGCCTCAAGCTTGCATCAGTCTCGAAAAGCTTATCGATAATTTCCTTCTCCGACACAAACTGTTTCCGGAGTGCAAGTTGCTCGATAGCAAAGTCGGAGGATTCAGTATCGGGAGCCACCAAGAAGCGATCGGTGTATAAACTGGCGATGAGCCGCCAGGTGAAGAGCTCCTCGCTTAAGTCGGTTTCCACCTATAAAGATAGCAGCGTTGCTGATGTCGACCCTATGTTCCACCCTACTTACCGTGGTTACTACGCATGACGTAACGGATTCTGGCTTTTTTTGCGTGAAGGCTGGAACATTGTTCTTCTTACGGCAACATATCGTGTCACGGGGCAACCTCGTCACTGAGATCGTATGCTTACTATACGCTCCCGAGCGTGGAAAGAAAATAGTTACTATTTCGAGAAGGTCTGAACGGTCAGCGTAGTAACTTTTCACGAGGTTGAAACGAAAATACTAACTAATAGTTACTACTGTTAAGAGGGCGGAACACGCTCATTGTCTCCAGTTGTAACTAGTTGCACATTTTGTGGAGTCAGGATAGACTGGCAGATAATCTACTGCAACAGAAAGCCCGTGGGCCATGTGCATAAACACAAAAATAACCACACAAAACTAAGAAACAAAGAATCTCTTAAAGTTTAACTGAAAAGGGCTGAGAAAGGACAATCTAGTAACCCATCACTCGTTCACTTAAAGAGGCGCGAAAACCCGACGAAAATTCGTTACTCCTTTGCTCCGCTATTCACGAATAATCGGTTTTCATATAGTGGAATTTCCTTTCGGATCTGTGGTACCTCCATTCGCTTGTTCCTGTGTTATATGACTGACACAAAAGATTTATGAGAAATAAGCATTTTTGCAGTGAGCAGTGATCACCTAGTTCACCACTGGCCACTGAAAACCCGCGTTTGTGTTGAGATTGAAATTTTACGCGTCATAGTAGAATTTTGCGTTGTGAGGACGGCCGTAGATATTCTGAACGTCATATTGAAACAAAGAGTGAAAAATAAAGAAAGTCCCTTTCGCAATCCAAATAATGTACTCAACTAAATGATACAAAGATAAGTTGGCTTTTCAGTCAAACTTTAACAATAACACTTCTGTTCTTGAAGCCCAGCTTCAGGTTATGGTTCAGGTTAAGTCCTCTCAGGAATTTCCCAAAAATTTCAGCAAAAATCTCGGCAGCATTGGACGGAAGTAAGGACCGAACTCAACTCCCAAACTACGGTTCGAGACTAGAGTAGAATCGAGGCGTTACTAGCCAAAATGTTTTGGGGGGATATTTACCGACTGGCTCGTCATTTGTAGCATGTTCTTTCAGAAAAGCCGACTGTTTTCAGAAGAACCGACTATTTTCAGAAAAAATCGACTGTTTTTCAAAAAGGGTAATTGAATAAAGTGGATTTGCTTGATTAGAAAAATTACTAGTTTATTCAGGAGAGGCCCAGTATTTGTGAAAGGAAACACAAATAAGTTGCATTTGATGAAAGAGGTGAAAAACGGGAAGAAAAACGAAATCCGTAATTTTACGCTTAATACGCAAGTCTGAAAGGGTCCATTGCAGGTGTGAAATGAGTCAACGTAACCTAAGAAATTACGAAAGCATAACATAAGTTCGCAAGTGTCAGTAGCTGCGTTTTTGACCGACGTTTGAGGTTACCTTCAAATTCGTTTAAAGGCTGGTTTTAATCGCCGGTCGCCGTACCGTTGTCGCCGCAGTCGGTCAACGTTAACTTCCAGCAAAAACAGAATTTCAGCGTTCTGACACCAAATCTAATCTTGTTTTTTAGCAATAATCGTGTTTGTCTAACGGATAAATTCTAAAATTTGTATCTTTGTCGTCGTCCGCCATTATTTTTTTTCTTCTTTTCCTCCAAACTTTGAACATGAAGTTGGTGGTTTAGTTTCAAGTTTAATGTTTGCCTGCAATTGGGTGAAACGGCGACCGGGGCAATTCAAAATATCGCTGATTAAAGTTTAACTGAAAAGCCAACTTATTTTTGTGTCATTTAGTTGAATACACTGAATTATTTGGATTCTGCAAAGGGATTTTTTTGTTTTCCACTATCTGCTCTAGTTATGACGTTCAGAATATCTGCGGCCGTCCCCACAGCGAAAATTCTACTATGACGCGGGAAATTTTTATCTAAACACAAACAAGGCTTTTCAGTGGGCAGTGGCGATACTGGTGAAGATTGCTTAGTGCCTGAACAAAAAAAAAAGTCATAAATATTTCTTGTAAGGCATACAACAAATCAGAGGTACCACAAATCACACGGAAATTCCACTCTTTGAAAATCGATTATTCCTGAATAGCGGAACAACCTAGTAACGCATTTTCAGCGGGTCTTCAAGCCAATTTAAGTGAATAAGTGATGGGTAACTAGATTGTCCTATCCCAGTCCTTCTCGGTTAAACTTTAAGCAAACGATGAACTTCAACGGCATTTGAAAACGGGAATTACGCAGCCGGCCAAGCCAAGGGCCAACACAACTTCGATCAAAAAGGCAACTAGTCTGAAGGGACCTTCTCGTTCAAGAAAATATTCAAGCTGGGCATTGTTATAAATAAAGTTTTAAGCGAGGTGTAACCTACTCTCGATTCTAGCTTACAGCAAGTGTCCGGTGCCCGGACACTGCCGGCACCAGTTGGCACGTTTTAGAACATTGAAATTAGCTAAATTTTGGTTTTATTACCGTGAAAGTGTGAGTGAATAAATTACTATTCTATTCTACCTTTCTAGCATGTCTAGAAGCGGGAATCGCTCAATGTTTGGCCTGCACCAGTTCCGGCACCGCCGGATTCGGCCGGTGCCGATTGGTGCCGATTGGTGCCGCGAAACGGCGTACTGCAGGTGCCGGGAAGCAGTTAACCCCTCGGCTGCAAGCCATAATGAGAGGACTACCGATAACAAATCCAATAAGGTTACCTCTTTCAACTCAGCATACTTGTGGTGTTGGGCAGGGAGGACTTTCGTGACACTTCTTAGTTGACTGACATGAGGCTCCAATGCTGTCTCGAACCGTTTGATCTGACTGAAGATGATGCTTGCTTGAAAGTCGGCTGTAACTTCGTGAAAATCCCGATGCAAGTTTTCTGTGTCTGTAACAAAACCGATCAAATCATTCTTTACACCACTTTGGTGTTCCCTCTTTACACCAGAAATACATACCTGGAGAATGAGTATAAATTATGCAATATTTTAACTCAGCTGCCCGAGCTTGAAGATCATGCTCGCTTAAAAGCTCTAAGCGGTCTTTCTGAATGTGTATGTACATATTTGATCTACTGTGTCGTTTGCCGAATGTTCGATTTTTCGTGTTTTGTATATATTTTAATACAAAGTTTTCTTGTTAGTTTGTTTTCTCGTTGTTTATTTGCTACGCCCATTCTTCTTTTGTTGTCTGGCGCCATAAATAAAATTCATTCATTCATTCGACAACAAACTTCTGATACTCGTACGATTCGCCAGAACACGCTTCCTGCACCGCCCAAGGAGTGCAAGTTAAGGGCGCGAGCAGATGATCCAGTTCGGCTCTCCCTTTCTCACACTGGCAGGATTGTGAAGCTAATCTACTAGGATTCGTATCACTCGTACTAACGACCAGAGCCGTTACTAGCCAAAATGTTTGGGGGGGGGGACAAGGTATTTACCGACTGGCTGGTCATTTTTACCGACTATTTTTGCAGATAAAAACGACTATTATCGGCTGATTTTAAGAAAAAACAACTATTTTTAAGAAAAAATCGACTATTTTTACGAAAAACCGACCGTTTTTTATTGTTTTTTTTTATGAAAAAACGACTATTTCTAAGAAAAAATCGACTGTTTTTACTAAAAATCGCGGCGGTTCGCACCGACTCGGCTATTTTTTACCGACTGGCCGACAACATTGGGGGGGAGCGTCCCCCCCCTCCCCCCCCAGTAGTGACGCCTCTGCTAACGACCAGGGATACAAGGCAGCCAAAGGGAATAGACAAGAAATAAATGCTGTACTTTGTCACTGCTCTCCTGAGCTCCCAAGTGCGGTTCTGGACAATGACGAGGGTACAATCGTCAGAGTGTCTTGGCCGCACATTCCTCAAAAGAACCGGCGACAGACAAGAGTGTCACAGAATGTTCACATAATTTCCACAAGCCTGCCACAGAGTGAGTGGAAAAAATCTGAGAATTTTCTTTTAGAACTCATGATGGGTGACGGAAATACTGGTAGAAATTGCAGTTCACAACCAGCCGACCGATCGTCTATCCGACGCACAGGGCGACCGCCAAAACAAACAACACGAGAGGCAAGTGGAATCAATTATGTAGAACAATGCCGGGTTGATAGTGAATGAGATCGTATTTACCATTTTAAAGCCAGGCTTCACCTTATAGATTACCAGATATCTGCGTCGTCCCGCAGTCAAGTGAACTCTTCCGAATAACATAATTAATTTCGTTATTATTACAAATTTCGTAGACGTCCCTTTCCCTCATCTCTTGCCTCCTAATTAGAACTCTCAATTACACTCCCTTTCCCCCTGTTCCATCAATTAGCATATTTATTTTGTGTCCTAGATATGTTGCCTCTACGTCACCCTTCCAGATTTCGAAATCTTCGGTGTCTCGCGTCCCTAGACGTTTCTGTTTTGCTTTATCTCCCAAATCCACCTTGATGGAAACGGATAGCCTATCTCAAAAACGGGAGAAAAACCAAAAATACCAAAAGGCATGTTTTTACGGTTTTGCTTAAAGTTTAACAGAAAAGCCAACTCATTTGTGTGTCATTTAATTGGATACGCTGAATTATTTGGATTCTGCAAAGGGATTTTTTTATTTTCCACTATCTGCTCTAGTTATGAGGCTCAGAATATAACCAGCCGTCCCCACAGCGTAAATTTTACTACGACGCGGGAAATTTTAATCTCAACACAAATGCGGCTTTTCAGTGGGCAGTGGTGAGATCGGTGAAGATTGCTTAATGCCTGAACAGAAAAAAAAAATGATAAATCTTTCTCGTAAGGCATACAGCAAAAATACAACGCATATAGGCACGACAAATCACACGGAAATTCCACTATTTGAAAATCGATTATTCGTGAAAAGCGGAACAACGAAGTAACTCATTTTCAGCGGGTCTTCAAGCCAAGTTAAGTGAATAAGTGATGGGTAACTAGATTTTCCTATCCTAGCCCTTTTCGGTTAAACTTTAATATGGTGCTCTAAACTTTTTAGCTGTCAGAGCCAAGTGAGGGATAGCGGAACAGAGCTGAAGCAAATTCATCCTTAAAATTTAGCTGAAAAGCATTTAAATACACTGAATTATTTTGACTCATCTTAGGGATTTTGTATTTTTCACCCGGGGCTTTAGTATTAACGTTCAGAATATGGGCTGCTTGTACGACAACCTAACATTCATCCGGATGTGGGATTTTAAACCTCAACAAAAGCCTGCATTTCCATGTGTTACGGACGTTACATGTCTTATTTTTCGGCAACGGCTTACGTTTGAAGTTGCTGAATATTTCAAGTATAGAGGGACAAGAACATAGAGGTACCACAAATCCGAAAGTATAAGTTTATTCGAAGAAATCGATTATTTATGGGACAAACGACGCAATATATTTTTATCGGGTTTTGAGGCCTATTCAAGTAAAGAAGTAATGTTTTACTAGACTGTCGAGTCTCCACCCTATTCAGTTAAACTTTAACAAATAAATTAATGATTACCTTTTATAAGGGGATTCTCTTGAAGCTGCATCACTGCATTCAGAGCAGTATTTTCCATAAAGTTATTTTGGTGCGTAACCTGTGTGACATCATCACGAAAGGTCTGGTTATAGAAGATGGACCTCCTCTTGGTTTGCCCTTTTCCGACAGTTGTAATATCATCATCCAGCATCGTAGCTCCCAGACTGGCTCTGCCTGTTCTTCCAAAGTCCATGTCTTCCTGAACTCCAAATGCCTGTCTTCGGCTGTCAAACTGTGGTTCTACATCATATTCAGCAAATGTACTCCTTCTCCCACCAATTGATAGGCGTTTAGAAGAATCAGCCAGACTCGGTCTGCCCATTGTTACAATTTCAAAATCTTCCTGGATTCCAAATGTTTCTCGTCGGGCATCTCTTCCTCCAAACTGAGGCTCATCATCTTCATCAAATGTATTCCTCCTTCCACCAACAGGCAACTGTTTCGAAAACCCAGCATGTGGTATATCCGTGATATCCAGATCGAAAAAAGACTCCCTCCGATTCTCTCTCTGCTGAATCAGTTCTGATGTTTTCGGTCCATGACCGATGCTAAGGCGACCTGATAGTCGAGAAGTTCTGGGCCTCTGGATTGGCGACTGTGCAAGTGTGTCATCGACTGACTGTAAAATTTGGTTTAGGGACGTTGGGGAGTTGACAAAGGTTTGTTCTCCTGAAGATGGTAGTCGGAAGAGGGAAGGACGTCCTTTTCCAACAACAGTGAATGTCTGATCAAAGGTTTCATCCATGATTAACTGAAAAAAAAAAAAAACATTTATATTCCAGGCACGGCAGCAGTGTAGCCACTAGTGGCATAATTTGTGATTTGTCACAGATGTTTTCCTCGACAAAGCGAGCCGACAAAGTGCTAGAATGTCACAGGTTTTTGCTGCCGAAAGTTATATGTTCCGTCAGAGATCACAGCACGATAACCCACACAACAGCTGCCTGGCACGCTGGTTACGGACTCAGCCTTGCATCCAAACTGGTGGTTGTCATTTCGAGACAAGCTAGGGAAAAGTTTATCTGCTCCATTTTTGGATCAATTTTTGACAAGTGTTTGTGGGTTTGTCAGGCTGTTGCCTGTCTACTGGTTATTTATAACATCGCTTTAAATTTTCTCATGGCACGGTAGCCCATACAACAGCTGCTTAGCACGCTGGTTATGGACTCAGCCTTGCATCCAAACTGGTGGTTATCATTTCAGGACAAGCTAGGGAAAAGTTTATCTGCTCCATTTTTGGATCGATCTTTTGCAGGTTTGTGAGGCGGTTGCCTGTCTACTGGTGATTTACAAAATCGCTTTGATTTTTTTCAATATATTTTTAATAAGCTAGAAGACAAATTAAACAGTGTCTAACAGAGAGGCGAGCTTGATCTTTTTCTTGTAGAGTGTGCAAACTGAGAATCAACCCCATGGAGAGATATTACTTTGCCATAGGCTGGAGCCAGCACTAGTCGATACTGCTGTCCTAGAACCTGTCCAGCTACACAGAAAAAATCTGCAAATGAATCTGATCCAGCTAACATATGAGGAAATGCTAAAATAGCTTGAACTTTCAACCTTCCCTAAAACTGTCATAAGGGATATTTTATACTGACAGGAAAGCTACCCAATAATTTAACTAGTGCCATTTAATTTGCAAAAAAAACAACAACACGAAACTGCAGAAAGCCATTACATTTCAAGCAAGATGAAGAGAAAAAGCATCTGGTGACTTTTCTGATATCGTAACGACAAACAAAGAAGTCAGCAAATGCTTTTTTTGCTTTTTTCGGCTCTTCCTGGCAATGCTGTTGTGCATAACATTTCATGCATAAAGTTAGTCGCCAACAGATTACATCCCAAGTATTGTCTGTTGAGACCGCGCTCCCTTGTTTTATCTGTTATGAAACTTCTGACAGTGTAGAAGTTCTCCTTCTTCACAACCACAACTGATCAATTATCTGTTATCTCTCCAAACCAGCCCTGGACAGTCCCTGGGAGCAGAGGCGTTACTAGCCAAAATGTTTGGGGGGGGGACAAGGTATTTACCGACTGGCTGGTCATTTTTACCGACTGTTTTTTCGGATAAAAACGACCTATTATTGAGAAAAAAACGACTGTATTGACGAAAAATCGGCTGATTTTAAGAAAAACCGACTGTTTTTAAGAAAAAACGACTATTTGTAAGAAAAAAATCGACTGTTTTTACTAAAAATCGCGGCGCTTCGCGCCGACTCGGCTCTTTTCTACCGACTGGCCGACAATATTGGGGGGGGGCGGCCCCCCCCCTCCCCCCCCTAGTAGTGATGCCTCTGCCTGGGAGACCTAATGAGATGCAACTGGGCCAGTCAATGGCCCCCTCCCCCCCCCAGTAGTGACGCCTCTTTCTACTGCACATGATATCAAAACGATAATGTCAGTCAAAACAACAAAGTAAATAGTTTAGACTAGCAGTACAGTAGAGGTATGCTTATGTGAACAGTTACTTTAACGTGAACACTGCAGTTTTGGGCTAAATGGTAGACTGAAGATCCAAAATACCTGTATAGGCGTTTTCAGCTCCCTTTCTTACCTAGTTTGGCTAACTGATAGTTATCTTTAGACACAGCAAGTGCACGAAAATGGCAAAATCCAAAGTCAACAAACGTTCACATAAGCATACCTCTACTGTACAACAGAAGCATTAGCACTTTTGTTGCAGAACAATGGAACTTAAGGTTATTTAAGTTCAGGACATGTTCAAGGTGTCCGCTCACCTGGCATTTCTGACTTTCGTGTTTTTTGTTCCTTTTTTAAGCCTGACAGATTGGACAGATCTTGCTAAAGGGATGTTTTTTTTCAAATTTCCTTACCGGAAATCTGAAACTTGGACTGACGTTGAACACCCTTCTAGTGCTAACAAGCTGGCAACGAACGGCAAAACCCTTTTACTGCTTTCGTGAAGAAAAAACTTCAGAACTCACAATTTTATACCACGTCTCGTTTCGTTTTTGAACTTTGCGCCACTAGGACTTCCCTCGATTGTTGAAAATAAATCCGTATTTAGAAGAATAATTCAGAAAACAAAATCTAAACGTTCATCTAAAATGTAATAATTTAACAGAATTTTCAAAATTACGAGAAAAATTTATATTTTTCGTGATTTTTTTTATATCACCGTTCCAAATTTCGGGCTTAATATGAATAATCTCTTTGAAGATAAAACGACGCTACTAGTAATCCAAAACTTGAAAACGTGCTTATTCTTTAATTTTAGCATGGGCCCAGCAAAAAAGCCAGCAACCTTTGTTCCTCCTGAGCAACATGACGAAATTGATTCCGAGTCCAGCGAAGATGAAGAAATGGATTCCAGTTCTGAGGAAGCTGAGGATGAAGGAAATCTACTTGACAGTGATATGGTTTGTAACCATCTTCTTTCGCGATTGAAATCAGTTGTTTGAGTCATAATCTCAGTATTATTGTGAGCTTTCCTATAAACCATTGTTATTTTAAAGTCTTCAGCATGTTTTAGTTATTCATTTGTATTTTGCGTTAAATCATTCCTTTGCCGCCTTTTTTGGCTTTGGCTTTGTGACAAAGTTTATATTTTTATTTCTTTCCGTTAGGGTAGCTACTAAAAAAAAAATCAAACTTGAGCTTTTGAGATGAGAATGTGATTCTCCTATCTTTTAGCTTTGATTTGAGGCCAAAATCACCTCTCTATCTTGCCTCTGAGCCAGAGGCATTACTAGCCAAAATGTTTGGGGGGGACAAGGTATTTACCGACTGGCTGGTCATTTTTACCTACTGTTTTTGCGGATAAAAATGACTATTATTGAGAAAAAACGACTGTGTTGACGAAAAATTGACTATTTTTACGAAAAACCGACTGTTTTTAAGAAAAATCAATCGTTTTTAAGAAAAAACTACTATTTCTAAGTAAAAAATCGACTGTTTTTACTAAAAAATTGGCTGTTTTTAACGACTGGCCGACCACATTGGGGGGGGGGGTGGCCCACCCTCCCCCCCCCCAGTAGTGACGCCTCTGCTCTGAGCATCTTAAATCTTCTTTAGAAAACAGTAATTTACATTGTGAAATGCCTCGTGGGCAGCCATTGTTTTGCGTTGCCATCTTAGATGGTGGGCATTTTGGAGCTATGTGCTTCAATGAAATTCTATGATACTGGGGTGGTTTTGAGTTCATGGGGCACCCCAGCAAGTAAGTTAGATGAGAAAATATCAATATGATCATCAAGAGAATAGACCAATAGACTTATTGGTGCCACTGGCTGCTGACTTTTCCTCCTTGGTATCAAGAAATTTTTGTAGGCAAGATCAGTTATGTGACAGCATAAAAAATATCTTAAATCTGCCTGGAGCAGCTTTGTCTTTTGATTTTGTCTGACTATGGCTAGCCCATAATGGCTGCTAAATTATTCTCTGAAAGTAAAGCATTTCGTTGGATATGTGTACCAGCTGTCCACCAGTTCACAGAAGAGATCATTTAGGAGGAAAATATTTTAAAATTGTGTAACTTAATGCCATGGGCTAGAGCTGTACTAAGCAGAAGCTACTCGGTGTTGAGTGATTTTTGTTGGCCTTGTTGCTTCCTTACAAAAATTAACTCGAAGGATGATAGGAAAAGTGTAGAAAACTGGAAATTTTCCTGCACGAAAGTGTTTAGAAAGGGTCTGGGAAATTGCATAGTTCAGTAGCCTACTTTTTATAGTAATGGACGTCAGAGGCGTTACTAGCCAAAATGTTTTTGGGGGGGACAAGGTATTTACCGGCTGGCTGGTCATTTTTACCGACTATTTTTGCGGAAAAAATGACTGTTATTGAGAAAAAAACGACTGTGTTGACGAAAAATCGGCTGATTCTAAGAAAAAACGACTATTTTTAAGAAAAAATCGACTATTTTTACGAAAAACCAACTGTTTTTTATTGTTTTTAAGAAAAAACGACCATTTCCAAGAAAAAATCCACTGTTTTTACTAAAACTCGCGGCGCTTCGTGCCGAGTCGGTTATTTTTTACCGACTGGCCGACAACATTGGGGGGGGCGTCCCCCCCTCCCCCCCCAGTAGTGACGGCTCTGATGGACGTTCCTATGTTTGCATTCTTCATGCAGATTTGAGATAGAAGAAATCACATAGCCTACTTTCAGGTAGTTCCTGTTGAGTTTGAAGGTAGGAACATAGAGGGAGAAGACTTTAACAGCGTTAAAAAACTACTGGGCCAGCTCTTCCTCAAGTCTCCAGTCAACACATCCGAGCTTACAGATGTTATTCTGACACAGAATTATGTGGGAAGTGTCTTAAAGGTAGGTAAATAACTTGGGTGGCCTATATGACTGTAGATCATTTGTTCCTAGTTTAACATAACATATCCTGAAAATTCTGTTTAGGAATAGCCTGTACACACTTAATTTTAATTTATGTATGGCACATTCACTATCACATACATGCAAAGGCTTAACTGTTGGAACTATGATTTTATCATTAGCTCGCAAATACATAATTTTATTTATTTGTTTATCACCAGTCATTTTGACAAAGAAAAGGATACAATACAAAGAAAAAAAGGAAATATTAAACTTTCACGCACCAAAAGAACTTAAATTGAAACATCTCTTATCATCAGCTGAACATGTTTACATGTATATACACTACATCTTTGACAATTTCGTTCCAGGGATAGGACTAGATTTGTTTGATTGTACTTTCTAATCAGGTTAGAACTAGCAAGCTCAGGATCCACATATTCATAAGATCACCTTATTTCAATGAGGGGTACCAGTCAGCAGAGGCGTTACTAGCCAAAATGTTTGGGGGGGACAAGGTATTTACTGACTGGCTGTTCATTTTTACCGACTGTTTTTGCAGATTAAAATGACTATTATTGAGAGAGAAAACGACTGTATTGACGAAAAATCGGCTGATTTTAAAAACTACTGTTTTTTCTAAGTAAAAAATCGACTGTTCTTACTAAAAATCGCGCTGCTTCGCGCCGACTCGGCTATTTTTTACCGACTGGCCGACAACATTGGGGGGCGTCCCCCCTCCCCCCTAGTAGTGACGCCTCTGCCAGTCAGTATACAATACTTTGTTAAGTTGACAAACCAGTTCTTTATTTTGACTTTGAAATTCTTCAAATAGTATACTTTATTTTGACTTTTGAAAGTGTTGTATATTGGTTCCCCTCTGGGGAATAAGGGGTGCACAAACGTATGAGCACCATGTATAGACTACCCCTGCGAGCATACCCAAGGTTTTTTCTTTTTGAAGTTAGTTTTGTTCAAATATAAAAAATGAACAAGATAAAAAAAAAAACGATGTGTGAGCATTAGTCTAGGGATGTCGAAAACCAACAAAACAATGTCACTAAGTAGTGCGATTCAGGGTAATTTAAATCATAACTAGTGAAGTTGCACCTTTTTTCCAGATTACCTTAAATAGACTTATAGGGATTGAGCGGGTCCTGCAAGCATTCCCGAGCGTTTGAGCATGGTTGCAAAAAAGGCCATAGTTTCATAGTTAGAAACAGGCCAAATTTTAAATTACCAAATCCACAGAAATATTTTCCGTTTCGAAAAACTGGCGAAAAGGCTACCTCGCGAAATAGCTACTGCGGCGGAAAAGTTGCAGCCAATCAAACGTGTCCACCAGAGGTTCGCGAAGTGTTTCGTCCGTTCTTTCTAATTATGTATAACGAAGCCAAGCTGAGATTCTTAACGTTATTTAAGGCTATTATGACTGATGTATATATGTATTATCACAATTATGATATATATGTGTTTAACGTAATGACGTTAATAAACGAATTTGGTGGAAGCCATGACAGATTTTGGCGATTAAAATGATTTATCTGTCTACACTTTGTATCTATAGTTTGCCACACCGGTCGGTGCTGCGGTTTGCGGATTGGTATATTTTGTTTGTTATTTATTTTTCTATTGTTTTTAGCAAATTTTACCTGATGATGAGCTGGAAGATGACGAAGAAGATGATACAATGGATGCGTTTGGTGTGACCACCTTAGTTAACTTGACCCAGAGACAGGTAATGCCCTATTTTGTTCTACAAAGCTTCTGTTTGGCAAACTGGTGAAAATCATCCCTTCCCTCGAGGAGCTTAAGTTAAGACTTAACAAGCTTATATTATCAGTTATTAAACAATGGCTAAAAATGGAAAAGTCAGCTACGGTATTCGTCAGCGATGATTCGGTCCATCTTGTCAAGGGTTCTTGTTAGGCTGTTGCTTGAAGAAGCGAACCTCATCGCTGCAAACCACAGTAAACAAGAAAAAACTGAACAAACAATAAATATTCATGTCCAGAAACATTTCACACGGTATTGCCAAAAAAAACAAAATCCGTCTTCTTGTCAAGCTTATTTAATACAATTACGTTTCTACGTAGCCTACGTTTCTTCCAGAAGTTCAGAAAGCATTACTTGTTTACAGGTTCATGCAAAAAAATCACAAGTATGCCGTTGCTAATTATTCAGAAATGATTGTTACCATTCATGGAGGTAATTTAAGAATCCCGACATCGCTTAATCCCTCGAAAATGAGTGAGGAGCGATAAGCAAGGGGATTAAAGACTCTGCAATGAACAAATGAAGGAACACTAGTGGCGTCTTTGATCGCCGATGAAATTTCCCCGGTAGACGAAGGAAGTTTGCCGATTCGTGCTTATTTACTGTTTTCGATAGCCGATAGCCGTTGGAGTTGGAGGCAAAGTACATCGCCTATCGGCGAGTCCTAGGCCGATAGGCGATGGACAGGAATTTAGGCGATAGACGTTAGCCGTTGAGCACAAAAACAGAAATCAGAAGAAACAGCTGCGGCTATCGGCTTCCGACGAACGTCAAAAACGCCAAAAAGTCAAACGGCTACGCTATCGCCAAACTAATCGGCGATCAAAAACGCCACTACTGTTAAAAGTTTCGTAACAGATAACGCAAGAATGCGCGGTTTCAACAGATAACACTTAGGATGTTAGCTGTTATGTTTATTTTAAACGTTACGCATTCAAACGTTATGCATAACATTGCCAGGAAGAGCCAAAAACCGCCGAAACAGCATTTGCTATTTTTTCCGATATCATGATGACAAACAAAAAAGTCAGAAGATGTGTTTTCGGCGGTTTTTCCGCTCTTTATTTAAGCATTACATTTTAATGCGGAACGTTTGAAAACATGGCAGCCAACATCCTAAGTGTTATCTGTTGAAACCGCGCATCCTTCTGTTATCTGTTATGAAACTCCTGACAGAGTAGTGAATGAATCGCAGACTTTGATGATACTTTTGGTGGAAAGAAAAGTTACAAATATCAGGAAATAGAGCTTAAAGCTGGGGGAACCATATCCAGAGCCATCACCATCATCACTTTGATTATATTTTCTTTTTAGGATAAGGACTGTGTAGAGCAGTTATTCACACATATTTTGGAGCAGGCTCAAAGAGACCCAGCAGTTTCATCGAAATTTGAGGAGATCCTTCGTAATCCAAGCACAAACTTAGGGCTGCTTATAAACGAGCGGTTTATCAACCTCCCATGTCAAGTTGCCGTGCCCCTACTACTGTCACTAAGGTAATGTATTTATCCATCCGCTAATGTTGGGAATGGCACCACTTTTGCAAACCCTATGCCAAACAATGGATACCCTCGGAAAGCGCTGGATACCTAACCCTGACCTGCTCCACCATAAACGAATTCTGATTGGTTGATTTCTGAGCTTCACTCAAGTCATCAATATTTTATTGAGTTAGAGTATCCAGCATTTGGCATAGTGTGTCCTTCATTAGCCATAGGGGCCAAATCGCTAGATATACTCTTATTGGATTAGAGTGTTCAGCATTTGGCATAGTTTGTCCAGCTTTAGGCATAGGGTATACCAAGAACAAGTAATCAGATAGAACTTGTGTCTTTAGTCGCATGCAGCGACTATGAAAACCCCGACAAAATTGAGCGGACCTGGAGTTATTTACTCTAGCTTTGAGCTGATGTTGATACCCGTTTACTCCTGTTCCGTCTTCACCGTTGCTTATCGCACAAGAAATATAGAAAGAGGCTAGCGGAGGCGTACTCCGCGCGCTGACCCGCTCTGGAGTGCGTCCATAGAACCAATCAGCGTTGACTGCTACATTTCCTCTTCAGCAAGTTAACAGCGATATAGCTATTTGTAGAGGTAACGAAGCGTGATGTGGCGCGAAGTAACCTCGGCTCATTTGCGTCGGGAGTTTTACTCGACTCATCATGTTTGCATGACCGAGATAGGGAGACAGCAGTTCTGTCTCGTTATATGTTCTTGGTATACCAAACCGTTAGATGTCCCCAGCGTCCAAAAATCAGGGGTTTGTGCTAGACTGAGATCACCCCGTCCGTCGCGAGTTTATGCCGGGCAATAGGCATAACAGAGGATTTTGTTTATTACAGTTTTTTTTTTAATATAGGAAAGAAGTGGAATCGGCCCGAAAAAACAAAGACCGAAAGCGGTTTTTCGACCTGACTCACATTTTGATGATTAGCAAAATCCATCGACCTATCGAAAGCAAGAAACTTCGAAAAAAGAAAGCCAAAAACTTCGATATCCCAGACATCTTGTGGACGAATGCTGAAGAGGAATCGATATTTAGCGTAAGTAGAATATTTGTATTTGTTTGTAATTTCAGAGGGATTGCTCACTTGTTGGAAGTGTGTGTATATTAGAACATATCTCATATTAATTATGCGCTATGCAAAATCTGATTGCGCTTAGCACAAGGATGCGCAATTTCAAGATGTTTGAATGTTATCTACCAGTGTTTCAGAATATTTTCTTTTTCTTTTTTTAACCTCCAAGAATGCAGTGCCCTTCAAAAAGCCTCAGAGTTTACCCACAACATTTGGTTCCTAGTCAGCGTTGGCTGAAAGAATACTTATCCATGATGAATAAACAGAAACACAGCTATTTAAATTCTAACCAGGTCTTAAAACCTGTTAGTGTCATTGTCAGTAGCTTATGACACCTAAGGAGGGTTTTCGCTTCCTGAAAAGTCGGAATAACTTTCTGATGGTTTTCGCGCTACTTCGGAAAGCTACCGAACTTTCCGCACCGCTTTTCTCGAAACAGCCTTCTCGGAAAGTGATTCTAGAAAGTTAGTGGAAAGCTCCGCGAAAAGTTGAATCCTTCGGTGGGAATTCGGAAAGTTAGGAAAAAACATGGCAAGCGTCATTAAGCAAACATTATGAGAATGGAATAAATATCCGGTTAACCATATGTATTCTGTAAAGTTTGGAATTCAACATTTTCCCTGCGCTTTCAGCTTCCCATGTGCTTTCGCGATCAATCAAAGAGGAAAGTGGAAACCAATTGCAGGAGTGGGATTCCCACAGCTTTTGCAATGTGACTCGCTCTCTAGAAAGTGATTTCAAAATCTTGCGAAAACCTTCCTTCTATCGTCCCAAGTTTTCTTAAAAGAAACCTTGCACTACTTAGTGTTTCTACTTAGATGTTTTGAGACTGTTTCAGGTTCAAGTTCCAAGTTTTTTAATTTTTACACAAAATACAAATACACTAAACAAGCACTGTGGTGAATAAAAATTCGAACATTAGTCAGTTGCCCACTTTACAACGTAACTATGCTTACAGAAAATTACACACGGCTACGGTTGTTTTTAGCCTCTTTCCATGTCTCTCGCCTTGGATGACAGTCTTGGCAAAATGTGCATATCCTGTCTTCGGACGAACAAACGTGGCAAGCGTGATAATCAGTGTATTGCTAATAGAGGAGATAGAATCTTGGGAACGAGAAGGGATGGAAATGCTACTGAAGAAGAATGAATTACTGTCATAAGTACGACGTGACCTTTAATGACTACTACCAAGAACAAATAACGAGACAGAACTGCTGTCTCCCTATCTTGGTCATACAAACATGCCGAGTCGAGTAAAATACGACCGACTCCCGATGCAAACGAGCGGCTTCGCGCCTCATCACGTTTCGTTACCTCTACAATTAGCTAGATCGCCGGTAACATGCTAAAGAGGAAATCTAGAACTCAACGCTGATTGGTTCTATGGACGCGCTCCAGAGCGGATCAGCGCGCGGAGTACGCCTCCCGCTCGCCTCTTTCGACATTTCTTGTGCGATAGGCAACGGTGAAGACGGAAGAGGAGTAAACGGGTATCAGCATCAGCTCAAAGCTAGAGTAAATACCTCCAGGTCTGCTCAGATTTGTCGGGGTTTTCATAGTCGCTGCATGCGACTAAAGACAGAAGTTCTTACTGATTATTTGTTCTTGCTACTACCTGCTAACGAGCTATCAGGCCTAGCTATCAGCCGCCAGACAGCGTGAAATGGCGGGCGTAAGGAGTTATAGGATTTTGTTTTAATTTTTCAGCTGTTCCCGCAGATTGCGAGTGTAATAAATAAGATAAGGAAGTAAATATAGGCTAATAAGGATTGTTAAATTTGTTCAGCCGTTTATAGAGTGTTCGATATAATGCAAAATTCACTTGCGAAGGCTTTGTGGTGCTGCAAGGATGTTTGTTTTTCTTTTCGAGTGTGGCCAGGCAATAGAAAATGATGTTTTTAGGACGCATCCTTCTCCTTTGACTACTCAGTAAGGACCGAGTCGGATACTGGACTGGGCGGAGCTTGGGCCGAAGACGATGAGGAGTATGAACCAATCAGAAGAGTTTTTGTTTTCTCCTTTGAGAAGTTCTCAGCTATTGTTGACCGATTGAAAGAGGAAATAGAATAACTCCCCTGGCCAATTGGAAAGTACCCCCCGCCCCCCACCCACCGAAAAATGTTAAGAGGTACGTGTATGACAGTGCCCCCCCCCCCCCAACCACCCACCCACCCACCAAAAATGTTACGAGGTATGTGTATGACAGTGCAAAAGAGATACGTCAGCTAAATTTAATTAGAGTTATATTTCGGCCCTTCTTGGCAAGGGTCCTCTTCATTTTTAGTGGCTTGATCCTACCTCTCGAGGCGAGGCAGCGAATACAGCAGCCGAGAGAGGGGATCATTCGTCTGATTACGGAATGAAAGAACAGGACCGTGTTGACTGGAGCGTGTTTGAATAGTAGCGTTGTGCGAATAAAAGTGTATACGGAAATTATTCCAACAGTGGTGGCAGCGGTGGATGCCAAGAAGGGCCGAAATGTGGCTCTTTAAAGTTCAGTTGACGTATCCGTTTTGCACTGTCAAATATGATTTGCGTGTCAGATTTGGCTGAAGGAAGAGGTATGTGTAGCAGTCTAGTACACTAAGCTCCTTTTTTGATAACCATGCCCAAACGCTGGGGCATGCTGGCCGGGGTGAGTGTGGTCCTCATTCGATTGGCAAATTTCATTTTGACTCTAAGATTGTTGTATACTTGTAACCATCTGGGGAATAAGAGGTACACAGGGGTAGAAAGTACCATGCTCACCCCTGTCAGCATGCCCCAGCGTTTGAGCATGGGTATAAAAAAGGGCTTAGTGTAAGCCTACTTAGACAGCAAGAAGAACGAACGTGGAAAAAACAAAATATTCTAGTAACTGTAGGCTAAGTATCCGATTTTAGTGAGTTTCTTCGCAGGAATTGCTTGGAATTTGGAATTGGAATTGATGTTCGTTGAACAATGCCAACGTGGCCGGACACTTTACGGAAAGTCGCTCAATCTAGTTGACCTGCAAATAACTATCTATGTCTTAGACTAACTATCATATATATCAGATTTATAGCAGTAATTACTATTCTGTACTATCAGGACCTAATGAGACCTCTGTTCTTGTCCGATTGAAATCACTAAGGAACCGCTCTGTGGGTGATGGTTGTTTATTATCTCAGAAATAGTTTATCATAAATTTGTAGAAATTTGGTATGAAGCTCAACCACGATTTATGAGGTATGTGTAATCATGGGGATGTTGACAATTCTTGACGGTTGTTAATAATGCTTATTAAAGTCTAAGTCATAGGATTGTGCCAGCAATTTTGTTCTTCCATTTTGTTTCCTCCATCATCTGCTTTCGGTCAATGGCCCCTCATTTTTGTACAATTTCATTCGTAGCCTTTAATTAGTAAGGAAACAAATGCCAAGCAATTCTGCGGTGCAAGAAGGCACGGACTCTTGGATACTCTTGATGACTATCTCTTCGTGCCGACGCAAAATCGCTGCGTGCCCATAAGAGGCAGAAACGTCACGACAACAAACGTTGTTGATTGGTCTACAACAGGATCCGAGTCAATTTTGAGGATTCGTCTCGGTGACGTTTCTTTTTCTTCCCGAGGTTCACTGGCGTGTTTCGGACTTAATCATATAGAGTCGGACAAGTGCCAGGAATGCCAGCGTGCATAGAACGTTTTGAAAAAACGCGCCTCAGTAGATCGTAAATATACTTCGTAGCCACTGCGAGCCCTCTGCATGTCTCACTGAGAAATGCCTCTTTGGGGTTATTATTAGCTTGATTTCTATTAGCTGATATTTCTAGTGGAATTTTTATTGTGATCAAGTTCAAGTACAAACTGAGTACAAAGCGTGTTTGATGGTTATAAAAAGAAACAGATGAGATTTAATCCAGGGAATTGGCCCATCTTGGGCAAGGGTCCTGTTCATGCTAAAAGTTCGAACCGTAAACCAGGAAACTCTGGGTGTTAAGCCCCCAGATTTCGGATTCTGGACTGTGTCATAGAGTGATAGATTTGAGGGTAGAGGTTTGACCGTCGCAGTTTTCGCTATCGCGGTTTTCACCGTCGTGGTTCTTTCCCTGTCGCGGTTTTGACCGTCGGGGTTTATCCCCTGTCGCGGTTGACAGTCGCGGTTTAGGCCCTGTCGCAGTTTTTGCCTTTCGCGATTTTTTTCGCGGCTTTGGCAGTCTCGTTTTTTTTTGCCGTTCCGACCGGATACCCAGCTGGCTTGAGAGACAAGCTAAATGTGCAAATGGTTCGGATAGGAGGAAAAGGCGAGCGATTGACAGTTTTGTTTTGTACCGAGCGAGAACAGTCCTAGTCAGGTCCTAGTCGTTATTCGCAGGTATTGGTGAGTGGCTCGCTGTCTTTATTTAGGCTTTCAATTCTTTCAGTTTTGGTTTTAATTTTTCTGCTTTGTTTTGGTGTTCTTGGTTGTTGATCTTCATCCTCGTTTTGGCATTTTTCCTCGAAATTTTCCGTCTGCGCTGAGGAAGGGAGGCAGTTGTCCTCCCGAAATATTCGCCTTTTATTTCAGTATATTCGTTGGCCTTTACAAACCCCATTTTCGTTGGTTTCTTCGTTGATATGGAAGGGAAAAGATATGCAGAGGGGCAACACGTAGGAAATTAGGTTAGCAGGTTAGAACCTACCGCTTACCCAAATGAAATCAGATGCTCCACTTGACGGGGGCAGGGGTGGCCATGGCCCCTCCGTAAATTTCAGAGCGGCACAAAATCTTCCATCTTGGTACTATTCTTTTGCCACTAAATACGAAAAGCAAAATGTAAAGCAATGACGCTACTTTATGAATGAATGAAAACCACCCGTGGAAGTGTAGAAACACTAAGTACGGAGTATTGTAAGTAAGCAAAAACGATAAAAAACGAAAAATCCAAATTCGAAAACTACTGTAATTGTACCACAGGATGGGGATGGGATTTACCTTGGATGGGGGCCGAAAATTGATATCCCCCCTCTAAGGTGTACTGAAATGGCGCCTGGAAATGAAATGGATTTCATATGACAACTGTATTCCGTAATGAATGGCTGATCGTGTAACCTTCGCCTATTGGCTGGCCTCTCGCTGGCTTCATCACAGTCCTTATCATGAAAACATGGTAGGGTACGGATTTCTGTAAGGTGAGGCCTGGCCTTAAAGTTTAACCGAAAAGGGCTGGGATAGGACAATCTAGTTACCCATCACTTCTTCACTTAAATTGGCTTGAAGACCCGCTGAAAATGCGTTACTTCGTTGTTCCGCTATTCAGGAATAACAGATTTTCAAATAGTGGAATTTCCCTGTGATCTGTGGTACTCCATGCGCTTGTATTTTTGTTGTATGCTTTACGAGAAAGATTTATCATTTTTTATTTTTTTTTTCAGTCACCAAGCAATCTTCACCAATCTCACTACTACCCATTAAAAAGCCACGTTTGTGTTGAGAGTAAGATTTCCCGCGTCATAGTAGAATTTACGCTGTGGGGACGGCTGCAGGTATTCTGAACGTCATAACTAGAGCAGGTAGTAGAAAATAAAAAAATACCTTTTCAGAATCCAAATAATTAAGTGTATTCAATTAAATGACACAAAAATAAGTCGGCTTTTCAGTTAAACTTTAAGGAAAATAAAGCAAACACAGCATAGTTTGACAGCAGTGGCATCTTTTCTCGTCAGCGATTCGCTCCACGTCAAGCCACTGGCTGTGAAATTACAAAACTAATTTAAGGTCGGGAAATAGCTTTTTCATGGCGGAAAAACAAGAAGCCTTCTCCTGTCAAATCCCAAAATTCCAAGCGGCCGCGTTTTTCGGCTAGATTAAAGGAGCCCTTTGTTCCCTTGATATTTAGAAGCCTGCTGGTCTGAAAGACAAGTAGATAGGTAAATGTCGGAAACGATCTAGCTATTTTTCGACGTAACTAATCGAGTTTTGATTATTTTTTTTTTTGGAGACGGGATTTTGGAGTGTATATTTTTTTTTGTATGGGTATTCGGCCAGGAACCGAGTAAGTGCATGAATTTTTCTCTTATTTCTTTTATCTTACTGTCTTTTTTCATTTTTTCTTTATTAGTAGTTTATGTAGGTTGATTTTTCAAAGGGGGTTTGTCAAACCTCTTAACAAGTGAAAACTTCTGAGGTTTTATAGTTTATCGTGTTTTTTTCCAATAAAACCACATATATAATCAATCATAAAAAAGCTACACTGTCAGAAGTTTCATAACACAAGGATGCGCGGCTTCAACAAAAAACACTTGGGATGTAATCTGTTGTGGTTTTGGAAACTTTATGCAGTAAATGTCATGCATAACAAGCATTGCCAGGAAGAGCCGAAAAAGCATCTGCTGACTTTTCCGATATCATGGCGACAAACAAAAAGTCAGTAGGTGCTTTTTCGGCTCTTCCTGGCAATGCTTGTTATGCATAACATTTAATGCATCGTTTTTAGACACAACAGATTACATTTATTTATTTATTTCAAAATATAGCCAGCTGGGGCTGCTACGCTACATAACAACTCATTTTATATAACTTACACTAAAAAGAGAAAAATGTGCTGAAGCCATACAAAAAGTGAATCAGGATGGGTCGAACCCATGGCAAATGTCTTTCCCCCATACTTGTCACAGAGGCAGAGACAGGCGCATTTGCGGACCACACAGGATCAAAAGCAGGGGATTGCTCGACAATCTGTATCCCAAACGTTGTCTGTTGAAACAGAGGTTGAAACTGCGCATCCTTCTGTTATCTATTAGATAGATAGATAAATCTTCTTATCGACCAAAAACCTTTCATGGCTCACGCCAAATTTGTTTGGTATAGTCAGTATCCTATGAAGTCAGTAGACTATATGAAGTTTCTGACAGTGTAGTAATCACCTCACTAGCTTTTCGGGTCCCAAAACTAAATTTTGTAGCCTACTTCAGCCTACTTAGAGCGTCTATTATTATCATTATCCCCTTCGCTCGATTTAAAGCTTGATAACACGGAAGAGGTTGTCTACTCGACAAGTCGTCCATAAGAGCCAGTATCCATAAACTACACATGTTCGTTCTTATTTTATAACAGACATCATCCCAACTTGACCTCAAGGTCGTCACAGATACATCGCCGTATTCAGTGCTGGCCATGCACGTCACTTTCAATAACAAAACCGTGAAAAAAAGGCACCAAAAAACGTGGGACCAAATCCAGACTTCAAATATCAAAATGATAACCATTATTTAAACAGCGAGCGAAATCATAGGTGTATGAGTCGACCGTGGGTGATTTCATATGGACAGCACATACCATATACATTATAAAACTAATGTCCTTTGAAATCAGCTATCATTAGGAATATGTGTAATTTTGTATAAAAAGTTGAACATACCATGTACAGATTTGATTAGTGTTCATGAAGTCCTGCTCCATATCGGGAACTGTATTCTCGTAACATTCGTAACCTATCGTTTCATGTGTGCGTTTATGAAATTAGCTGTTTTTGCTCGTAGATAAATAGTATATATCTGTAGGGTTGGAAAGATTCGGTGTGCCAGACCTGTTTGTGAGTAAGAAGATAGTAATTTATCTTGCATCACTCAACGTTCTCTCATTTTTGTGGTGGGGACTAAAACCATAGTAGCCACAATAGCCCCCAATAGAAACCGTGTTCATTTCGTTGAAACCCACTGTAAAGGTAATACAATCTACTTTTGTAATCTCTCCGTCCATTCTTGAACCCGCAAAACCGAATTTCGAACGATACGGTACATTCTCACCCATTTAACGACACCTCGCTGGTTTTCTCACTTGCCTTGTTTTGCTACCTTCGATGCGTATCATGCTTAACGACAACCAACACTGGTTGTAGTTAGGACGAGAGCTGCTAGAAAGCATACACACCTTGATGCAACAAATTGACTTCTCGCCAGTACAGCTACTCCCCTTTAATCTTGAACATGGAAATTCCTCGTTAGAATGTATAGTTCTGGCATAATTTTGACAAATATTTTATTTTATTAAAAATAGCACTTTCCGATCTTTTTGTCTTCTTCCGAAGAAAATGCGTTCCACCAGAACAAAATTAAATAGTAAGAGCGCAAAAAGTACTGCCTAAATAAATTGTTTTTATTTAGCAATTAGGCTATTAAAATAAGCATGTTTAGAAGCGTTTGAAAGATGAATCGCCTATTATTATTTTTTATTAGAAATAATAATTATTTTTATTTATAAATAATAAATTATTCTCTAGCTAGAGTCGTCGTTTAATAGGCTAGGGGTTTCCCGCTCTCGATTTTAGTGTACAGCAAGTGTACGGTCCCGGCACCGGCTGACAGGGGCGTCACTATGGGGGGGGGGGACTCCCCCCCCCCAAAGGTCTTGGAAAGTACTTTCGTCGGGCGAAGCCCGGCGAAAGTACACTTGTTTGTCGGCGCGGAGCGCCGGCAAACCCTGAAAAAAACATTTTTTGCATGCTTTAGTCGGGCATCGGTCGACTCGTCGGCACATCGGGTTCTTTTCATACGCAAGAAATCAAATTTCGCATACATTTGTCGCGCAGAACACAGGAGAAATCGAGTTTTGTATCCTTTTGTCGTGCCCTCGATATGCTCGTCGGCACATCGAATTCTTTTTATACAGAAGAAATTCAATTTTGTATGCTTTCGTCGGGCGTCGGTAGACTCGTCGGCACATTGGGTTCTTTTTATATGCAAGAAATCGAATTCGACATACATTTGTTGGGCAAAAAACAGAAGAAATTGATTTCGGTACGCTTTGTCGGGCGTCGGTCCACTCGTCGGCACATCAGATTCTGTTGATAAATCAGTTTCCGCAAACATTTGTCGGGCGCACCCGGGAAGACCCGTATCGTCGGCACATCGGGCTCTTTTTATGCGTAAGTAGTCAAATTCTGTAGAAATTTATCAGGCGCATCCCGGAAGTGTACATTTTGTCGGCACATCGGCTGCTATTTAAACGTAAGAGATAAAT
Source organism: Branchinecta lindahli (assembly GCA_023053555.1). Lineage (NCBI taxonomy): Eukaryota > Metazoa > Arthropoda > Branchiopoda > Anostraca > Branchinectidae > Branchinecta > Branchinecta lindahli. The sequence continues at coordinate 11,832,522 of JAKZAO010000010.1, forward strand.
CTCTTTACAGTCTTGTCGGACAAAACAAAGAATAATTCGAGTTCTGAATGCTTTAGTCGGGCGTCGGTATTCTTGTCGGCTCATCGGCATATTTTTATTCGCAAGGAATCGGATTCTTCAGACATTTGTCGGGCGCACCCGGAAAGTCTAATTCCCTTCGGAAGATCAGAATCTTCGTTACACGTAATAAATCAAATCCGTAAACTTTTGTCCAATCCCGAAAGTTTATGTCTCGTCGGCAAATCGAGATTCTATACACGAAAGAATCAACTTTGTGCCTACTTTCTTATGGATGGCCACTACTTTTTTGGCGGAAAGATCAGTGATTTCACATGTAGCCTTCCTTTTATTTGGGATCGCTCATCAATGTTTCCACAAAATTTCGCCTGCGGCGCGTTTCGTAGTATTTTCTATCTGGGAAAAGGGTGTTCCATTTAGTTGGCGTTGTAGGATTGAAATTCGAGGTTGGAAACACATTAAAAGCTAGAAACTGTAAAGTTTAGGTATAGAATGGCCTAAAATTTTTCGGAAAAAGAAAGATTAAAAAAAATTTCGCCTGCGGCGCTTCATTTAACTTGTTCTGGGTTCAGTCGTTGGAAAGCTTCGCTTTTTAGCGAAAGGTGAAAAGAAAAGCCGAATATTTAAATTTAAATAGAGGAATTTACATTAAAGGAATAATCTCAACTAATGCATTACAGTTAGTTTTACACAAAATTTCGCCTGCGGCGCATTTGTAGTATTCCATATCTGAAAGAACGGTGTTTCATTGAGTTGGCGCTTTAGGATTGAAATGCTTGGGCTTTGAAACACCTTAAATGCTATAACTTATAAGCTAAATTATCCCAGAAAAGAGGGCAGATTTAAAAAACTTCGCATGCGGCGATTAATTTAACTTGTTCTGGGTTTAGCCGTTGGAAGCTTCGCAAATATTTCCAGGCAAAAAGGCAGATCTAAAACATTTCGCAAGCGGCGAATGATTTAAATTGCTCTGGGTTGCCTACAGTCGTTGGAAGCTTCAGTTTTTAGCGAAATCTGCAATGAAACCCTGACCGAATATGTGAATTTAGATTTACGAATTTACGTTAAAGGACTAATACGCCGTTGCCGCGAAGTGGCAACGGCGTTTTTCGTCGGCACATTTTTGAGTCCGTCGGCACAAACTGGACGTCCCCCCCCCCAAAGGTAAAAGGCTAGTGACGCCCCTGCCGGCTGACACCAACCGGTGCCGGTTTCCACGTGTTCGAACATTAAAATAAGCATGTTTAGAAGCGTTTGAAAGATGAATCGCCTAAATTATGGCCGGCAGCGGCACCGCTGATTTCGGTCGTGCCGGGAGAGGGTGTACAGCAGGTGTCGTGTGAAAGTATGAAAGCGCCTGTGAAAGTATGTTTAAAGACGGGCTCAAAAACACAACTGTAGCCTACATTTCCTGATCCATTTATTTTTTTCAATCCAACAAAGAATAACAAAACTGCACATATATTAACTTATTTGGGGTTGTTAATTGTGTAACCCCTTGGATTATCGCCTGTGACCAAGGCCGTATCCAGGGGGGGTTAGGGGGTTCGACCCCCCCCCGAAACCCACAAAAGTAATATTTTTCTGTAGGCTTTAACCTCTGATCTATATTTTTTTTGTACTTTTTGGCCCGACCCGTGGGCAACCCCCCCCCCCCGAAATAAATTCCTGGATACGGGCCTGCCTGTGAATCATTTTCTCCCGATCCCACGACGCCAGAATTCCTAAATTACTTCCATGAGCTTAATTACACAATGTTCACAGTTTGTTGTACGTCAAATTACGAACAGTTGATCCTTGCAAATATTTTGGATGCGTTCTTTCATTTTTTCTTCTATCTTCTTTCCTGTTAATAGGTAAGGGTGCATTTCAGCTATCTGTGGACGGAAAGTGTTGGGGAGTAGCCAACTCCTGGCAGTCTATTCTTTCCTTCAAGCCCGACGCGGTTTCAGTCCTCCCCCATTATTCGGCTTTTGTGATGATTGTATAACAAAAGCTGCTGACAGATTAGCCCTTCATAGAACGTGTCAAAGCACTTCCACAACATTTTGCGATGTTACGATCGGAATGCGATGGTAATCGGAATAGGAATGCTGAAGTAGCTGTTGGAATCTACATCGTTTATTCCATTTATGTCAGTTGAGAAAAACATCAACGATTACAAGAATAATTTAGTTAGCACAAAAAGCCTGAAGTCATGGCAATGATTGGTAACAAAAACAAAAAGAAAAAGTACTTAAGCGACAATAATCAAATGAACTATAAAAGTAAAGAAATATTTATCCCTTATTCTTTTATTCTGCTTTAAGTTCCAGTAGCTCCAACCGAAGGTTCTCAAATAATGCCTCGTCTAATCATAGCAGATCTGCATTTTGCTTTCTATTGCATATTTCATTGGGATCTCATTTTGTTTGTATTCCCATGTTTTAATTAGTATATGGATAGTGTTGGGACCCCGTTTTGTCCGCTGGGATGGTTAAATGTTAATCCTAATCCAGGGCTCAGCCTTTACTTCACACAAGCACTCCTTCTACTGTGGCCCACGTTCAAGACGAGGTCAGATTTCGAACGTCACACATTCGTGTGCTATATATATACATAGCACACGTATTGCTATAGCAATAATTTTCAAGCAAGAAAGAAAATAAAAGGGAAAGAAGGCATCCAAAACTTTTGCAACGATTAACTGTTTGCAACTTGACGTACACAAATTATGAGCATATGTCATTGCCAAGTATTGCTTGTGGAAGTAATTTAGGAATTCTGGCATCGTGGAAGTGGGAAAAAGGTTGGACATTTAACAACCCAAACGAAGTTAATGCATGTGCAGTTTTGTCATTGTTTGTGGCGCTTTGTTGGAGTGAAATTTTTACATGGAACAGAAAATGCAGGCTATGGTTGTGCGTTTGAGTCCGTCTCAAACGTACTTCCCAGGCGCCGGGTTGTATTGTTGGCATAGGTGCCGTTCTTTGGTAAATAAAACCTGAATTTAATCACTTCTCAGTCCATCAAGCCCATGTGTTTATTTTCTTTACTTTGAGGAAAATTTACCTGCAAAATTGACACTTCAAATAAACACTCGTCGATTTTATAGCAACATGTCAAGTAAACTTCGTCGGTTGTTCCTATCTTTGTTTGGAGTTTGATTCAGTGGTACAGTTCTTCGTTTTTCCGCTGTTGCTAGTATTCTATGGTGATAATCGTGTGATACACAATAATGAAATACAGTTGACATTGAATTCAGAAATTAAGCTGACGTATCCGTTTAGCACTGTCAACTATGATTCGCAGTCAGCTTTGGCGGAAGGAATATTTAAAAAAAAATTGTGCAAAAACGGAGCAAAATATCAACTTCACAACAACCGTGTAAAATATATAGTGGCTCCATACAAAAACAGTGAATTAAACACCAAAGAAAAAAAAATATCTCGATGTTCCATAACTATCTTCAGGAACCGAAGAAGAAAAGATGTCACCCCGATTCTCTCCAAAATATTTTCCCTCCTAATCTTTTTCGGAAATCCGGTGAGGTGCGAAGTGATTGACAACCGGCGCCGGAACTACGGGAATCTCCAGAAAACATTTCCGAAAAACCTGGCACATCTGTGTCAAAACTTTTTGATGGCTCGGGTTTCTGCCCGCTCTTCATCCGGAACACGTTTTCCACTAAGATGGGCCTATCTCGTCCGTAACTTCCGCTCCTTACCGTGATGAGCGGCGAGGTCGTTCCGCCATGAGGTTACGGATAAATCAATCATGTTCCGTAGCTATAATATATTTCTTATTTTATGGCACTTGCCTTCCGGCCAAGGACCATTTTCCCCGTAGATGCCCGAAGCTTTCTGAGAAAAAATTATCTAGATGGTGTAGTTTTGTCACTCCCGCAATTCATAACCCTACCGTTATTACTCGAGTGGGCGTGTGTATAGAAATGTTTAGAATTAAGAAGGAGTCTGAGTGTTCAAGCTATATTTTTGTTGTTCTTTTGTGTATATGGCCCTTGGGCTTTTGGAATACCATTGATCGGTCTATCTATACCGAACACTTTTCCGTCGGTCGGTCAGTCCGGTGATCGCGAGATAAGATACTTCCAGATGTGCTAGAACGATGAAACTTGTTTTTAATATGAAATAGAATAGACGTAGCCTATTTACAAAATCCGACTGAACCATGTAGGCTACACGGCCGCCAAACATTCGTTTGATGACGCTCGATTAATTATTTGTACGTGTTTTATAGCTCCTTAATCATGTTTTTTACTTTGTTTCGTAGTCAATATTTTCATTTTTTACAGTCGTGTGTTGTGTGTAAAAATAATTACAATTACTATGTATAATGTTTGTAGGAATCTTTACCACACCTGTGCACTATTGTTTTTAGTATTCACCCTTCTTCGTCTGTTTTTTTCTTATTTTCCAGTAATCACGCAAATTCGATGGTTACAATTTTGCAGAATCCCTGGGAGGGAAAGATCCGTCCCCTTTAGATATAAGTATCGCTTAAATCAGACAGCTGATCATGCTTTTGGTAAATAGGCTCCCCAATTTCTGTGTATATCCGGAAGAAACTCAATAGCACATCCGAATGCAAAATGTCAGTAACCTGTACCCCCCCCCCTCCCCCCGTATATTTGCTCCGTCTTGTCGGTCCAACCCGCAGTTTTATTTTTTAACGGATTCCAGCCGAATTGTCAATTGGCCTTAGCATTTCATCCTAATAACGACTCCCCTAATCAGGACGCAGGGCAATTGAGCTCATTTGTAAATTTTCGGTTTTGACGGATTCCGGTCGAACTATCTTAGAGGATGGAACCCGATTGCAGATAAATACTCAGCCCAAGGTGACTGGGAAACATATCTTCAAACAATGGATAAAACGGATACGTCAACTACGATACTTTGGCAGCCATATTTCGGCCCTTCTTGACGAGGACCCTTGCCAAGAAGGTCCGAAATATCGCTGCCAAAGCATCGAGCTGACGCATCCGTTAGTATCCATTGTTTGAATATACTGATTGTAGGTTCATGTCTTCCAGTCTAGCAACAGCCTGACGCCCTTGCAAAGAAAGTTCGAAATATCCCTGTCAAACATCGTAGTTGACTCTCCGTTTTTAGCCATATATGTTTCCCAGTCAGCTTGGGCTCAAAGCAGGCACGTATCCAGGTTGCCCGTGGGTCGAAACAAAAAGGAGAATAAAAACATAGATCAGATTTTAAAGCCTACAAAAACAAGACCAAAGTTGTCGATGGGATCCCAAAAATTTAAATATTAACTACGTCTTGTCTTCGCCAAATCCAGTCTTCGCCAGGCTAATCATCTGAGAAAACCAAGTTCAGATATACCTGTATAAGCCATATCTATTTTGACGATACTGATCGAAACTTCCTGGTGTACTTCTGACAAATTTCCGGTTTCGGCCGAATTCCTGAAGAACTACGTGTCCGGCTAAAAAATGATTGTCATACGGATTCAGCATCTTTTCTCACCCCTAGATCTATCACCTAATCAACTTCAAATAAAACTTTTACTTTCAACAAATTTTCCGGTTTGGCCGGTTTCCGGGCTAACTAATTGTCTGGCGAGAAAACAGTTTTCGTATTATTGTTCAGCATACCTTCTTACCCCTACATCGAACATCTAATCAACTTCAGACAAAAATTTTACTTTTAACAAACTTTCCGGTTTTGGCCGGATTCCGGGCGAACTACTTGTCCGGCGAGAAAATGGTTTTTATATTCGTGTTCAGCACGCCCTAGATCCAACATCTAATCGACTTCAAATAAAACTTTTACTTTTAACAAACTTTCCGGTTTTGTCCGGATTCCGGGCGAACTACTTGTCCAGCGAGAAAATGGTTTTTATATTCGTGTTCAGCATGCCTTCTTACCCCTAGATCCAACATCTAATCGACTTCAAATAAAACTTTTACTTTTAACAAACTTTCCGGTTTTGGCCGGATTCCAGGTGAACTACTTGTCCGGCGAGAAAATGGTTTTCATATTCGTGTTCAGCATGCCTTCTTACCCCATAATCGACTATCACATTAGCTGTTTAAAAATATTTTGCTTGTCCCTTAATTTGAACCCCCTCCCCCACCCCTAAATGTAGGGCTACAGGGCCCATCTACGAACTCGACCTTACTCTTGACCCAAAGAATGCTCACACCAAGTTTCATCAAAATATCTCATTCCCTTCGAGAGTTATCGTGCTTACAGACGGACGGACAGACGGACAGACGGACGGACGGACGGACAGACGGACGGACAACTTTTGCGATGTCATAGGTATCCCTCCACTTACGTTTTGGGATCCCAAAAACGATTACTTTTGTGGGTTTCGGAAGGGGGTGGACCCCCCCCCTCTCTCTGGATACGGTCTTGGCTCAAAGAATATTTCTGCTGAATTATTCATCCTCGGCAAGAAGTAATAGCAAGAACAAATAATCAGATAGAACTACTTTGTTCAGTCACTTGCAGCGACTATAAGTACCCCGACAAAACTGAGCGGACCTAGGGTATTTACTCTAGCTTCGAGCTCATTTTGATACCCGTTTACTCCTCTTCTGTCTTCGCCGTTGCTTATTGCAGAAAAAAGATTGAAGATTGCTTGCAGGATGTGTACTCCGCTCGCTGACCCGCTCTGGAGCACGTCCTTAGAGCCAATCAGTTTTGAATGCTACGTTTCCTCATCGGTCGCTTCAAAGCGATTTAGCTATTTGTTTGTAGAGGTAACGAAACGTGATGTGGCGCGAAGCTAGTAACCTCCGCTCGTTTGCGTCGGGAGTCGTCCGTATTTTACTCTGGTGTTGGGCGATATTTGTATTTTTCGATATGTCGATATTTTCACTTCGATAAACGATACCGATATTTCAGCACCATGTTTCGCTATAGTATACGTCTCGTTTCACCGAAATTAAAGAGCAAATTGTCGTAAGGAAATACCTTGCATGAACTCAGACTTCGAATAATAAAAAAATGAATTCCGAAGAACATATTTCTACAATTCCGGATATGTTAGTGTAACTTCTGTTGGATTATTTACAATAACTGTGAATGAACAAGTACCGTTTTCGATATCGATATTTACGTTTCGATATCGATACTGGGTCCGATATATCGATATCGAATATCGCCCAGCACTATTTTACTCGATTCAGCATGTTTGTTTGACCGAGATAGGGAGACAGCAGTTCTATTTCGTTATTTGTTCTTGATTTTGTCCCTGGTAAATAGTAATTCACAGTTATAGTTTACTGTCTTTCTGTCACAAATGTTGATAATGAGACACGGGGAATAGCAACTAGTCCGCTTGGAGCTCTGAACTGGAATTAGGCGAATTGCACCTTCAAAACGCTTCAAGGAAACGCACCCCTACGCCCGTGTTGTTCTATAGGGATCATCTTCACCTGTCAAGAGCGAGCGGGACCATTGATTGATTGAAGGGCATTTGACAGTTTGGTGTCAGATGCTCAGGAAACGGGGGGCATCGTCTTAAGGAGTCTACACTGTCGTGTTCGGGTGTATGAAACTGGAACGGAATTCGTTTTATAGAGGCGGAAGTCTTTTTGCTGCGTTTGGATTATTATATGTTATTATGATTGGGCGGCAAGAATTCCTCCCAGGCATCATTACAAGTAGTGAACGAGGGGTCGCCCACTCTCAATTTTAATGTACAGCAAGTGCCGGTGCCGCGATGCCCGGTCGGTGCCGGCACCGGCTGAAACAAGCCGGCACCGGTTATCACGTGTTAAAACATCAAAATAAGCATTTTTAGAAGCGTATGAAATATGAATCGCTCAAATTTATTGTCGTCACCGGTGCCGGCACCGCCTATTTCGGTTGGTGCCGGGAAAGGCTGTACAGCAGGTGCCGGAGAGTGAGTAACCCCTCGGTAGTGAACTAAAAGACAAAAGTGCTCTTCAAGCGGGATTTGAACCCGTGACTTTTGGCTTACAAGGCGATTGCCCTACCAGTGAGCTACAGAGGGGCTTGTGAACATAGTTGGCAAACGACTACAATAGTCGGATAGAAGCGGGCTTAGATCCCACCGAGGGCAAATTTCGTCAGAGCTTGTATAACATTCTATCTTTACATGATAATATTAGGCCAGTATCCAGGAATTTATTTCGGAGGGGGGGTTCTGCCCGTGGGTCGGACCAAAAGGTACAAAAAAGACATAGATCAGATTTTAAAGCCTACAAAAAACGATTATTTTTGTGGGTTTGGGGGGGGGGTCGAACCCCTTAACCCCCCCTGGATACGGCCTTAGATATTATCCTGCTAAAAATTTCGGCACGATCGTGAGTTCTGTACGGAAGAGTTGAGACTCTTCAACTTGATGATAAGAGTACAGGCTCGTTTTTGACGACGACCCTTGCCAAGAAGGTCCGAAATATCGCTGTCAAACATCGTAGTGACTCTCCTGAGCGTTTCATCGTAATACCGACTCCCCTAACCAGACGCAAAGGGCATTCGTAAATTTCCGGACCGAAAAAGACCAAAAATCCGAAACGGAAAACCTGATTGTCTTTTCGCACCATTAGCTGTGCATTCTCTGTGAGAATTTTTATTCATTTATTCTATTTAGTTCGTCCAGGAATTTATTTCCTGACCCCGACATCGCGGGTCGGGCCTAATCCCTATCTAACAGTAAAACAAAAACATGTAGATCAGATGTTAAAGCCTATCCGGACATACTTCTAACGGCCCAGGCTTCCTGAAGTAGTCTCGTGGGACGTCAAGAAGGCCTGTACCCTCTGCCGACCAGGGAGATTCTTCTTGGAGGACGTCCCCCAACTTTTAGAGGAGGGTGGTGTCACGGAGCACACAATTACGTCATCCCTTCACGCGATTGGTCAACCACACTCATTCATTCCATTCTGTGTATCTCAGTATTTTGTATGTGTGATCAGTAGATTCAGTAATAAGCTTGCCTTTCACTGAGCAACAACTGACAGGATTGTTTCCGAGAAACATTGGTTCCAAGTTTGTTATTTTCCTCTCCATTTGACTGTTTAAGCAAGAATCACACCCAAGGTAGTTTAACATTTAGAGAAGTGAAGTATACCTTCTTCTAGGGTGTAGCCAACCCCTAGAAGTCTCTGAGAGGACGCGCGTCCCCTGTAGCAATATTTTATGAGAAAGGATGTGTTTCCCATAAGCGATGCTAATTTCCGAGTCGGAAGTGACCCTTAGGCCACAACTCGGAAGAAAGTTGAAGAGGTTCGCTGACGTCTGGAGATCTGTTCCAAGTGGGGTATCCTCTAGTAGGGCACAGGCAGTTCCGCCCAATCCGATTTCCTGAATCTCTCACAAATCTTTTTCTTTATGATTACGATATGATTACTTAAAGCCCGAGGGCCATCGCAGACAAAATAAATAAAAAACAAACAAGGAAATCTTCTAATGAATCCTAACTACAAAAACTCTTCTCTGTGCTTCTAACCTATCCGCACATACCTCCCAAGCTACCTAAGCTACCCAAACCGACTTTTCTCCTTGAACTTTTCAACCAACCATCCCATCCCTCCCAAAACTTCGCCAAATATTTCAACTCCCAAATCCGCACATAAAATGAAACAAATTCTCATCCACACAACCACACTTTGGGAAGGAGTAAGGACCGCTCTCGGGAACGCTAGACCGCCTCTATGTTATTTTATATCTATTGTCAGTACACCGTGACAAATTAGCTTGAAGTGATTTTTCACCTCATTCAAAAGCAGTTCCTTCTTTACCCTTAGGCCGGTGCTGGGGGGCCAGGGGAAACGAGAGGCCAACAGCTGGTGTAAACTGTTGAGAAATCATGCTACGGTTGCTAGCCGTGTTGCCTTGTTCATCACGATCCAGGTGTAACCAGCTACGTTGCACCGTCATTTACGTTATCGAAATGGTCAGATGTGACCATAGTGTGGCACGACCTCGGCACGACCAAAAATCGTGTGTGGTAATGTACTGGTGTTTACGTTTTTGACTCATGAAAAGGGGCCAAAACCTTATGGATGGCCTAAGGACCACCAAAAGTAAAAGACGGCACTATTCGAAAGCCTAGAACCCAGATGCCACATCCTCGTAGACAGTCCAAGACCCGAAACAAACTTTACAATCGAAGACCATCCAACAAGAGAAGCAACAAATACTGGAGAATGGCGTCATGGAAATTATTCGCTACGACGTGCAGAATAGCCGATAAACCCTACCCACAACTGTACCTTTTATTTTTGTCAAATCCTAACACCAGAAACCAATGTTCGTAATCACATAAATCGAATTCACCCTTTATAGTCCATCAGTCTTGTTCGCCATTAGAGCAGACGCGCATATGACGTTCTACACTGTCTCCTGGCTGAAGATTGAATGATTTTATATTTTCTTGTGTTTAGTTTCAATTTCTTTCATCTACTCCGCTTTTCAAAATGGCGAGTCACAAATAAATGACTTACCGTCTCATACTTTATTAGTTTGAGTTTTAGAAGTTCTTGCATATTATCTTATAATATTCGGTGGGTAAATCAAGATTATAATTGCTATAATCAATATAACCAAGGAACAGACACCGACTTTTCTTTTTACTTTTTTTTTATACAGGCCCAAATATTTGTTTTCTCTCCGGTTGTTCTGTTAATGGCTAGCCTACTTACAGAGTGCCCAGTCTTGTACTTTAGAAATACACTATAGCCGTTTTTCCGTGCGCCCACAAGCAGTTTGTGGGTCGATTGTGGCTCTAAAAGAGTGTTTCCGCCGTTTCCGCGGCCTTTTGTGCGGCCCACAAGTGTGTTTCCGCGACCAACAAGATTTTCGTGGCTTGCTTTGTGGCTCAAAAACGACAAACAACTGCCGAGGTGATTGTCGATTTTGTGGCTCGATCTTGGCGGGAAATTCAAATTTGGCAGCAAATAACGTCAAAACAATAAAATTAAAAACTTTTTTAAGTATGTGGAAATAAAACTGAAGATCCTTTTTGCACTGAATGGTAAGGACGAAAGCCTGGAGTTCTATTTAAAAAATAGACAAAACGGCGTTTCCGCGAGTTTCAACTTGTGGCTCGACTGTGTGGCACACTCGTGTTTCCGCGAAAAACACTCAGAAGTGTGTGGCCCACAGTTGTGTCACGGAAAAACGCCTTATGTGGCTAAGTCCAAAACACGCCAGTGAACCTCGGGAAGAACGAGAAACGTCACCCAAACGAACCCTCTACTGTGAAGGCGTGACCTACGTAACTGGTACAGTCTCCTCGGAAGTTGGTTTATTGACTAACTCGACAACAAAATGAATGATATTTATATACAAGACGATGAATGGAACTGGAATAAGTGACGTACCGTCACACTACCCCCCCCCTTACATTGTCCCCCCCGGACACATGATTGCACTAAAAATTCACGTCTCCTTGTAGTCCCGGCCAGTAGATGTTTTCTTAGACGACAGACTGTGACTGCATCGGTTGCTCGAGGGGCGTCGCCGCTGCGTAGACTTCGATGTGCACGATCCGATGAATACATCTATGACGTGTGTTCCTTCGCCGATTCTAGTTTGGCTCTCAAGGAAGACTAAGGCGCTTCTCGCCCTTATGTCTTCGTCTTGACCTGAAATTTTACATTTTTACACTATGTACAACAGACTTTCTTCTTCTCTGACGAAAGCCTACTTCGGATTTTCTTTCAAGTCGGACCTTATTCGGAAATCGAAACTTCAAAGTATATCAGGCTGTCTCAGGTGGGCGACGTGAGCATACTGACCGTGGTTCGCTATCAAAGTATGCCCCTTCTTACTTTCCCGCCCCCTCCTGGATCGTCCGTCAATCGTAGGAATTTCGTTCCCGGATCTCTAAGGCTCTCTCTACGAATCTCTCGTCGGTAAAGTTGCTGAAGGATATCTTCCGACATCTTATTTTTCCCCAAATGTCTACTTAGCGGGTTGCAATGTGCAAATCGGAAGACTCCCTTCACATTTCTGATAAGCAGGACTGGCTGGAATCTACCAGAAATTTCCCGACTCTTTCTGAAGATAGGTAAAAGGTAATTATTCGAAAATGAACGTACCTCTTGTTTCTCTTTTTCAAGGAGCATTGTCCTTTCGAATGGTCTCAGCGACGTAACTGGACGCTGCTTAGCTGTTAGATCCTCGTGATCCACTGCTGCTGCTGCGTCCGCAGTTGAGAACGGGCTTTCCTCGGCTCCCCTCTGTGCAGAAAACTGCTTTGAACCCGAACAGATGCAGTCTATCTGAAAAAATTCGTGATTCAGTTCTTTCTTTCCAGTTAGATATTTTTCTAGCATGGTTACGCTACTGCCGCTATCAATCAGCCCATTGGGAGGCTTTTCGTTTAGCGTTACGGTGGAGCTTGGTACTGATGGCCTACATGCCTGCTGTACGATGACATCTAGTGGTACCTGTGCGACCTCACGTGTTGCATTAGTTAGCGCATTTTCAGAAATCTTGTTTGACGGCTTGGAAGGCCCAGCTGGCACTATCCCGGAATTATTCTCTTGGACTATTTCGCAGTCGCTAGCAACATAACCTAACTTTTCACTTGAACTACTAGTAATTTCTTGGTTTTGCTTACTTTGGCATATGTTGCTCCTTGCAGAATCTGCCTCGGACACCTCCGTTTTCTGAGCCTCCAAAAAACTTTCAGGGATCCGAACTACTCCCTCAGCTGCCTCGTGGCTCTGCTCTCGGGAATAGGTTGAGAGACCTGAAAAATCAAGACTTTTATCGTACTTTTCCAGTACAAAGGACTCGACAATTTCTCTCATTTCTGCTGCATGTCTTATTTCATCTCGTCTTCTTTGTTCATGCATTAATTTGATCATGTTTTTAAACTCTGAAAGTAATTCGCGCAAATCTGACGGATTTGAAATACTGCCGTCCTGGTTTTCGGAACCTACTCCCGTCATTGTGATGGGGATTGAGTCGAATAGAGAGTTGGCTAGGCAGCACTGAACAAACTCGGCCTGTTACGGTCGGCTTACTAAAACCAGTTGCTGGTGTACAACCCCTTCTTCCTTGCTCCTTGTAACTCTCTGTTCGCTCTCCACTTCTTTAGTAACAGAAATCCGCGAGAACGGCCTTTTTACTTTTTTCTGATCTCCTTTAACCTGTACGGTACTAAAGAAACATCTCGTTTACAGTTCCGAATATCTCTCGAGTCTATAGGCTCTTACCGCAATCCACCCTATGGTCTATAGCGCTCACCCTTGGGCCTATAGATTCGTATGGGGATTCGATCCAGAAACTATACCACTGAACTTTATTCTGACTGTAACACTGTTCCACTTTTCTTTAGTAACAGGAACCCGCGAGAACAGCCTTTTTACTTTTTTGCTGATCCCCTTTAGCATGTACGGTACTAAAGAAACGTCTTGTTTACAGTTCCGAATTTCTCTTGCGCCTATAGGTTCTTACCGCAATCCACCCTGTGGTCTATAGCGCTCACCCTTGAGCCTATAGATTCTTTCTTATGGGGATTCGTTCTCGAACCTATATCGCTCCACTTTATTCGAACTGTTAAACCTTCTTCTCTTAAAGCTTAGGATCTCTTTTCGAATATGTAAACGCTGTTACTGGATATTTCTATCCTCAGTGCGCTTACCCTATTCCTTATCCTAAACTTCAAGATAATCGCAGTGACGAATAAATGCACAAAACACGATAATTGTACATACCTTTTCTTTCGCTCACTGTATTCACTTCAGTGTTCACCCTTCCAACTCTCGGAATGAACTAAACTGGTAAATGAATTTCACCGCTGATCACCAGTGTGAAGGCGTGACCTACGTAACTGGTACAGTCTCCTCGGAAGTTGGTTTATTGACTAACTCGACAACAAAATGAATGATATTTATATACAAGACGATGAATGGAACTGGAATAAGTGACGTACCGTCACATCTACATTGATTCAAATCCTGTGTAAACCAGTCAACAACGTTTGTTCTCGTGACGTTTCTATGCTCTTCCATGGGCATCATGGAATCATCAAGAGTATCACGCCACTGTGTCATCCTCCTGGTTGTATAGAGAATGCTTCTGAGTTCGTTTGCTCTGAGCTCTGAGCAGTCTGAGCCTCGTTTTTGTTGCACGCTGCAGGTCCACTTCTCGGCCGCTTCCGGGCTGATTATTTCTACATTCGTTTTTGCACTGTAGTGCTTCCAAGGAAGACGGCAGCGCTTCTCGAGAACCGCGGACTTGTTTACCGACCAAAGGCGTATTCTCGCCGTTCCCCGAGGACTTCACTTGAGGAGTCCCCGCTTTTTGTTTGTCCCGGGGAATCACTCCCCGTATTCTCGAGTCCCCACGGACGGGGAATGCTCCGATTATCATCACCATCATCAAAAAGGACTCCCTTTCAGATTCGGCGGGGAATCAATTTTTGCTGGTGTTGGTGTGCAATGTAAAATTAATTAAAAATAATCCGGATAAACGAAACCAAAAATAAAGGAGATCCAGACTGATTTTGTCAACTACATATTTGTTTTAAGAACAAAATCCGTTTTGGAAGCATTCCCCGTGTTCTTGCTGTTTTCTGTACGCGGAGTCCGCGTGGATTGAGTCCCTGTATTCTCGCCGTTCCCTTCGATTTCCCGAGGAGTCCTCGGGGAACGGCGAGAATACGCCTCTAAGTCCGTGCTACCCTGCAATGTGCTGCTTCAACCAAGAAGAAATCGTGCAGGCAGTGAATCCAAAAACGCATCTTGTGCAGAAGCAAAGAAGTGCTGCAGCAGCGATGCGGCAGCACTATTGCAACAAAAACTAGGCTCTGATGATGGCCCACAGCAGACGGCGGATTTGAGGGAAGCAAAAGCTGAAGGTTAGATTGGAATTACGAACTCCAGGTTTGTATTGGTTCATACACGGACTCAGGGCCGTGTCCAGGGGGGGGTGAGGGGGTTCACCCACCCTCGAAATGTACACAATTATTCGTTTTTTATAGGCTTTAACCTCTGATCCACGTCTTTTTTGTACTTTTTGGTCCAACCCGCGGGCAACCCCCCCTCCCGAAATAAATTTCTGGAAACGGACCTGCACGGATTTTAAGGATAGTTCAACTATTTCCAGTGATCCTCCGGTCTAACAACCTCCTTCCCTCTTCGTTATCTCTGACATGTTGACCAGCTGGACGTAAAAGGGATAATGAATCCAGCGGGGTTCGAACCCGAGACAACAGTTCGTAATTGCTATGGGCAATCTATTCTGGTAATGGGCTTGTAAAATTCGAAGAATTGCGGCAATACAGATTTATTTCTAAGGGCGGGACAAAAGACACTTTTCTATTGCCATAAAACTGGGGGGTTACCCACTCGTTGACGTTAGTATACTGTCAAAGTTGTTTTTAATGACGCCAGGGGCGGTTCGAAGTGCTTGGGCATGGGGGGTGACGACCCCAAAACATACGACTGGCTAATGCCCGGCAACTATAACACAGGCGCAAGAAATATTACATATATTTTCAAAAAATTGTGCAAAAGTCCATTTCAGGAACAAATAATAAATAAATAAATAATATGAATTCCAAAATTTTTTCACAGCAAAATTGGCCTATTTCCCATACAAGTTATAATTTTTAATGTTCCAGTACTTCCAGTATTCAAAGCTATCTGAATACTGTAGAGTTAGGATCTGCTTTTAAAAACTACCCACGGCCGTGTCTGTTTTAAGCCTTTTCACAGGCCCACCGACTTCTAGCAAGATCTCGGCAAAATTCAGAAAACCGGTTTGACGCATCAATAGTGAAAGTGTCCGAAAGCTCCGAAACGAACGAAAATGCTGAATTAATTCAGCATTTTATGCAGCATTTCGCTTTCGGACTTAAATTTTTGCTCAGTTAATGCAGCATTAATTCAGCATAAATTCATCGGAAAATTTAGCAAAGATGCTAAATTTTATGCTGAATTTTCAAGAAGAAACTGGGGAGAACGGCGATTCTCCTAGTATCTCCTAGAATATGTTTCTTTCTATAACAAATTGCGATACAAAATTCTCGTAATGCAAATTTAGGTCGAATTCTCGTCTGAGCGGCGACAAACTTTACGGCCTTACAAACATCTCCTCTTTTCTTCTTCCTGACTTAAATTTTGGTACTCTAGAATAAATATTCCTTCAACCCAAGCTGACTGCGAATCATATTTGACAGTGCAAAAACGGATACGTCAGCTAAATTTTATTCGAGCTATATTTCGGCCCTTCTTGGCAAGGGTCCTCTTCAGGCTCAAAACCGCTAAAGTTGGAAAAACGAAACTTGTGATAACAAAAACAGCAACCATTTTAACTCCAAGCTACTCTCCAAAAGGAAGTTCACCAATTTAGATATTTAACACTAAGCTAGAATCTTCAGTTTTGTTATCACAAGTTTCGTTTTTCCAACTTGAGCGGTTTTGAGCCTGAAGAGGACCCTTGCCAAGAAGGGCCGAAATATAGCTCGAATAAAATTTAGCTGACGTATCCGTTTTTGCACTGTCAAATATGGTACTCTAGAAGTTTTAGAGAAGAAATAAAGGTAACAGCTTTCGGACAAAAACAACTAAAGATAGGCCTATGCAGCATTAAATCAAGAATAAATGCAGCATTTTACGCACTAAAAGCTTTCGGACAAGTTCAGCGTCGCGAACACTCGTCCCGAGCATAGTGCACATGGAAACTACTGAATCGCGGCACGTGGAAAGATTAGTGAGGTCAGAGCAAAACAACAAGTGAGGTGTTGTTAGCGGGTTCAGAATGTAACATAGGAGATTTGGATTCCCGGGGTTTAAGAACTATGAGTGATGTTACGAAAGTAGGTTGTAATGGCATTATAGGTACGACAGGTCATTTGGCATAGACTTCTGTATTTTGTATGACCGCGGTTGTTGACACAAACGTTGTCAAAAAGGTACAGAAAACCATCTAAGACAGTCATGGAGATTAGCTAGAGCCAAACACCCCCACCCTCTTATTGGTATCTTCCGAGCTAGTAAACCCGGTTTCTGGCTCATTTTTTCCCCACCCTCGTCAGATTAAATCCCTATTCAGGGAGACGGAAGGAAGCTGTTTTATGAAAGCGTCTTCCTATCACCCCCTTATCCGATTGGGAACACAATCGGCCCCCACGAAGAAGACGTTTGTAACGCGATACTTTCTTAAGACGCTTTAGAATTTCGCTGAGTTCCCACCGTTCAAGGATCGTGCGGAGGTTGTTAGTAGGCCAATCACGGTGTCAGTCATTGGCAGTGAGCCAAAGCTAGGGGTTGTCGGCTAGACCCCAGCCCTCATAGGGCTCTCCCCTACCTCACATTAGCAGGGGTTCAAAGTTGGTCTCCCGGGAATTCTTATCGCCCTTGCTAAGTAGCGGGGGTAGAGGGTAGCACAGATTATTGCGGCGTTGTAGATTTCTGAGATTCAAGATACTGTGCTTCGCCACTGTTCCAGTGTTCTGTTTTTAAGGTGAACGAATACGAATTAGCGTAACAGGAGCGTAAATAGACTAAATACAATATGAAACACTTTTTATCTGACGAAAAAAGGCGAAGCAAAAGAATTGTTTCTTCTCTTATTTTGCCCCACCCCCCCCCCCCCCCCGACCCTATGTGTAGGGCTACGGGGCTAACTGGGGCTACCATCTCTAAACTTGAACTGTGCTTTGACTCAACGGACCTCGCACGAAGTTTCTACAAAACATCTCAAACCCTTCAAGTGTAATCGTGCTAACAGACCCCCCCCCCCCCGACCCTATGTGTAGGGCTACGGGGCCAATCATCTCTAAACTTGACCTGTGCTTTGACTCAACGGACCCTCGCACCTAGTTTCTACGAAACATCTCAACTCCTTCAAGTATAATCGTGCTAACAGACAGGCATACGGAAGGACAAACTTCTCGAGTTCACAGGTACCCCGTCCAGGGCCGTATCCAGGGGGGGTAGGGGGTTCAACCCCCCCCCCCCCCCCCGAAACATTCAAAAATACTCGTTTTGTGTAGGCTTTAAACTGTGGTCTTTGCCTTTTTTGTACCTCTTGGCCTAACTCGCGGGCAACCGCCCCCCCCCCGAAATAAATTCCTGGATACGGACCTGACCCCGTGTCACTACGTTTTGGGATCCCAGAAACTGTTTTGGTATTATAATGTACGCCATAAGTTCAAATGTCAAGATTTTAATATCTGGTTTGCCTGAAAGAGTTAGTATCCCCTAAATTACCTCATTTAGTAGAAACGTATATGGTAGTTTCATTCTCTCATTCTGACAACTGTTAATGGTGTTGAATGACCATCCAGTAAAATACGCTACAAAGATTTATAGTGATCATCTATTTATACCCCAACTTTTGTTGAATGTAAGTAGCTGCTAAAACCAGCATGCCTTGATTGTTAAAGTACTAAATTATACGTGTATAGTCTACCGGACCGGGGGTTTACTGCTTCTAAGCTAATGTAAAGAAGTATATCTCGGTTCATCGATCATCATCGATACATCCTACAGGAGATGGAGAACGAGCCGTAGACCTTAAAGGATCCGTGCCAGTAACCAACTATACTCATTTATTATTTTTGTTAGCTCCCTTCATGCAATTTCAGTCATCCTTGTCTAATTTTCAAAGAAATTATTTATATACCATATGTAGTATTCTCCATTCCATTTACATTGTAAAGCAAAATGTTTTGGCTTCGATCCGATCAGGATCAAATCAAACCCTCGACAAAATATAAGAATGCAGATCAAGGTGCACTTCCCGGTGTGACTTCCGATACCCGTTACAAATCAAACAATGGCCAGATCCACTGAATGCAAGCATAAGTAATTTTGTCCCTGTCCATTATTGTTTCGTCTCTTTCTTTCGCAGAAATAAAGAAAAATAAGTAACCCAAGTAAGTGACTTATCTTACCTTCGCCTAGGTAAAAGTAAACTCTCAGATGCTACTTTCTGTATGGAAATCCATAATCTCGACGGTCTTTTTTCCAAAAGGTGATTTGCGATACTTTTCTCGAAAATGAGTTACTGTTAAGGCTCTGTCCGCACTTATATCCTGCATGCCTGGTGGAGGTTTCGGCCAAATCGGAGCAACTGCTACGGAGAGATACAGAGTTTTCTCAAAGGTGACACGCGCCATTTCATCGACGAAAGGTGAAAGGCTTTTCGTTGTTCCTGTTAAATTTGAAAAATGTCGCTTGTCACCTTGTGGGAAAACACCTTCGATCTATTCGGAAAGTACAGCAAAGTCTACTTTCATCGCCCGAAGTAGCAGAAACCGAAGAATCTTAAAGCGGCCCTCGCACTGTTCATGTTCTAGGATTTTAAAATAACTGAATACTAGGCTCTGCTTCTGACAAATTACCAACGGCTTTTGCTGTTTTGAACATTTGTCCAAGCCCATTGGCTTCTAGCAGAAACAGGGAAAAATTCACATTTAGTAGGTTATCGTTAGGGGGAGTTACAAGATGAATTTTTGTTTAATCAATAGCCCAACACATTAACAGTAATTAGCAATGTTTTGAGTTTCTCCTTTCGTTTTTATTTTGTTCTTGCTTTAAACGTGCTGCTGTTTAAAAGAGAAACATGTTTCGTGCCTGAAATCTTGGCTGGTATTGACGTTGACCCACAAGAGAGTGTAGGTTTGCATCAAGCAGAAGCTGAAGATTACTTTAATTTGCACCTCGGAGCGATTAAGGTCCAATGGATCTGCGTAAGTCCAGGTTTCGATACGGACTGTAAGAGAGGAAGAAGATGGCCGAGAAACCATGCTAGTCGTAGTTCTCCATCCTTGAACTCCCCCCCCCACCGTGGCCAGATACTGTTCGGACGCATTAATGCAAGCCAATGGCATTGCTCCTACAATCCTACCGCTTATCGTTTTCCCTCGAATCAAAGTACATTCGGGAAAATTCCCCCACCGAGGTCTGATCTTGTCCGGACCTCGTAATGATAAATATAGGTCCTATGACCTTTGTACCCCAAGATACCAATCTCTTCATCCGTTTGGTTTCTAAGCATGGCACAACCACCTCCCTCCAACACGATGTGTGGCATTTGCCCTTCACCACTGCAGCAGCAAGTCCACAGTAGAAATCTGCATTTGGACTTGATTCAACTTTGGATACATAGGAACCGTTTCAGTTCACCTTGGTGGGGGAGGGATCAGTTTTGAGCCCCCATTCCACATGGCTCTTTTTGGACATTTCTATTTTTACTCACTTGCGTCAAAGGTCAACTTTTGTGAGTCAAAGTAATTCCCTTAGCTCTATTAGGAACTACTTAGTTGGTGAGTGGAAAAAACCTACAGGTCAGCAGAAAACTGCAAAGTAAGTGAAATAACCTTAGCGAGGGATTGCCACTCCACGGCACTTGTTGTACACCCTTTACCGGCACCGGTGCCGGTCATAGATAAGGCGATTCATCTTTCAAACGTTTTAAACATGCTTCTTTTAATGTTATAACACGCGTCAACCGGTGCCGGCTGGAGTCACCCGATGACGGCACCGGTCGGGAACCGCGGCACCGGGCACTTGCTGTAGGCCTACACTAAAATCAAGAGTGGACAGTCCATCGAACCTCAGCATACCTTAAGTCGCATTGATAGCGACACGTGTGATGACCGTTGTCACTGCTGACGGTTTGGAAGTTGACCCTGAATCCCCGTAGGTAGTTTTCGGGGTCGCGTCTCTCCAGTACTGGACATGTATCTCAGTACTATATGTAGTTTATATCTCTATGATCTACTCCTCTCTTAAAGACTGCTGTTTTATTTTCAGTCATACACATCAGTAATATACATTATACATGTTTTAGTTCAGTTATATACAATGTTTTACTCAAATAGTCGTTTCAGATCTTTGCCGTTAGGTGGTGGACGCGTGTTCTCATCTCCGACTTGGCTTGCTACCAAGTTCCCGCCCCCGAGCGTCTTGGAGCGTTTCACTTGCGCGAAGGAGATGTGTAAAATTTGTTTGCCAGTGTAAAATTTGAATTCAAATTGGAAGGTGTTTAGTGAACATTTGGATAATCATGAGGGATTTGAGTTGTCAAAAGTAGCGAAGAACTGTTTGAGAGAGAAAAGGATTGCTTCTGTGGATATTTGCATATTTTTGAGGTACGTTTAGTCAGCTTTTGGTTTGGCCAAACAACCACTGAGCTTTGGAATATTATTTCTTCACAATTTATAACCCGGCCCAGGATTTCTTGAGTAGGTTATACTTCAGATGAGTTCGTGTTGAATGGGTTGCTAATTTAATTGAATACAGGTACCCTGATACAGAATCTTGGAAGATTGCCGTTGTGTTGTTACGGCATCGTCCAAAACTGAATAGCATTTGAAACGAAAGTGGGTGGGTTTTTAGTTTTCTTTTCAAGTTTGTCCGGTCCAGGCCCCGTTTTGATAACCATTCCAATGATATTGTTTGATTTATTTGGAATGATATACCAGTTGGCATTCGGGAGGCTGAACACATTGGGTCATTTAAAGTAAAACTTAAAAAACATTTATTGGGAGAGGGGAGATAATTTTCCTTTTTTTTCATTTTTTAGATTTTGGTATTAAAGGTTAATTGAGTGAGAGTGTTTTTGTCCTTTCTTTTTTCTTTTTTTTAAAATGAAATTTGTTAAAGGTTGAGAGTCAGAGGATTGCAGCCGTCCATCATCAGGCTGTTTGAGCCTTCCCCGGGCGGTTGTGTGTTTATATAGTTTATTTTATAACTAGTAGCAAATAAAGCAAGTCAAGTCAAGTCAAGTCAATGCTGGGGCATGGATGTAGGGGTATTCATGGTTCTCATATGAATGTGTATCCCTTTTCACGAGAGGGACGTCACTACACTACACTTAGTGTCCAAAGTCAACCATTCTCAAGTGAAATTATTTTGTAAGGTCTGAAAACCCGCTTACTGATGCTTAGGCGTCATTTGGAGGGTGGGGATGGGGGGCAGCTGTCGGCTGGCTTTCCAAGGGAGATCAAAGCTGCTCGTGAAAAATCATAAGATCTGCAAGAAACATTGTTATGAGAGGCAGTTGCGTTAAGTGGACCGGAAGAACACGTCTCCTAACAAACTTATACCCTCGCTTATACCTTTTTAAGCCGTCTCAGGAACGACACCGTTGCCCCCCCCCCAGATTTTTGTGTAATGACACCTCTGATTATCTTTAACTTCAGACAGCGTCATTTTCATCCAGTTATTGTGATTTTATTTCAATGACGGCTATTGACGAGTCAAAGTTTTAAAGGACACCTTGCAGTAGGCTACCGGTACATAGTGTTTCTGCTCAGATGTTCTGATATAGTTTACCACCTTACTACTGAGCAATGC
This sequence comes from Branchinecta lindahli, assembly GCA_023053555.1. NCBI lineage: Eukaryota > Metazoa > Arthropoda > Branchiopoda > Anostraca > Branchinectidae > Branchinecta > Branchinecta lindahli. The sequence continues at coordinate 11,854,804 of JAKZAO010000010.1, forward strand.
TTACGCAAAATTACACACGGTTTCGGCTACTTTTAGCCTCTTTCCATGTCCATTGACTTGGATGTCAATCTTGTCAAAATTTGAATAACTAGTCTCTGGACGAATGAGCTTCTCTGAAACAATTATCGGCCTCATGAGTCGTCACGTAAAGAGAAAAAAAACGTGGAAAGCGTGATGGTTGGTGTATTACTAATAGAGGAGGATAAGATCTCGGATAGGATACACTTATGAAGTGAAGAATCTCGTGAACGAGAATGGATGGGAATACTTGGAAGTAGAATGAAATAATATCATAGCTACGACGTGTCCTTTAAGGTTTGTTAAGAACATCTGAATGGATGTGTCAGATTTTCTCTTGTACCTTCCTCGACTTTATAGGAATTCCCGTATATACCCTAACTGCAACCTTTTTGCCCTCTGACACTTGTGCAAACTTATCTTCAATTGCCCAGGCCATTTCTCCGCATTCCATCTAGGAAGAAGATTTTTTAGACCCGATTAGTCCCTTATCTTTTGTTTAACGTTTATTTTTTTGATCTTGTGCATTTACCACATTATTGAAAGCTCAGTGTAATGTTTCATTTTCTTTGTCTGTACTGCGCTATTTTCCTCTTCTCAAGCGCGTAAATAAAATTTCATCATCATCATTTTTTATTTTTAACTTCGGACAGTGCCATTTCCATCCAATTACTGTTAAAGTAAACTATCAGCGAGTCACAGTAGTTCCGTAAGGTCTAAAAAGAGCGTCTTAATTAGTATTTCTGATATTTAGTTTCACTCGGACCGGACAGTATTATTTCCGTCTAATTACTGTGCTCACAGTCGACAGTTACCGTTTTAAATGTTTAAGGTATCTTAAAAACATTTGAATCGGTGTTTCGTGTTTGTGTTTCGTGTTTGCCGATCTTTAGTAAAAATAAACTTTTCAGTAGGAGGAAAGCTGGCACGGGAGAGACTTACCTCTGCCCTGTTTGTCGCAGGAGGAAGTTTTGTACCACTTCCTCTTAGAGTGCCAAGCGCTTTCGCATTTGAGAGTAACATTTTTGGGGTGAGGGTTGGTATCGCTTCCCCGTATCCTGAAATCTACGAACCCCAAGTGTATCGTGGATATATGCAAATATGTGACCAAAGGATTTAGTCTTACGAGTGAAAGCTTAGCATAGTAGTTTATAGAGGTGTAATGGTTTATTTGTGAAGTGAAATGTGTAAAATCTTGTATGGCGTTTTAGCTGGATAAACAAGCGTTATTATTATTATTATTATATTCAACTTTGGACATCACTTTCGAGATAACTGTTCATATTTTACACTTACGTACCGCGAAACAAGCCAAACATCCGCGGGTTAAAAGTAATCGAGGGGTTCAGGCGTTCCTAGGCAAGAAGTTCACCACTGCTCCTTCACATCGCCTTCACCTTCTTCTTCGCCCGTTTTACGACCATTTCAATAGTTACGTTTTTGCAGATACCATGGTATCTGATACCACGTATAAAATCGTTTTCGCAGTTACCCTGGTATCTGAGTTTACGGTCAAAAGACGTTTTTGCAGTTACCGTGAGATATTGAGATACCACGGTCGGACCGTGGTAACTGAAAAATTCATCTTGCTTTCATCACCACCAACATAGAAGCCTGGGTTTTTGTCAAATTGGTCGGAAAGTAGTTTCTCGAGTAGTTTGGCACTTGTGATGTGTCGGATATTAGTATTTCTTTTGGGATGACTTCTAAACGCGCAAACTCGGCGATTGTCGTTTTTGCAGTGCAACCGTATAGTAGGCTATCAGATACCACGGTTACTGCAAAAACCACGAAATACAAATCCAGTTACCGTGGTGTCAAATACCATGGTATCTGGAAAAACGCAACAAATAACAGTCTACGTTGCTCATGGAATGTCAGCTCAAAAACTTCTGCTTGCTGGTGGCTACTTAGCTATGTAGACATTCGGTTATTGCATCGACTCTTTGATCTAGTAAGTCAGGTGTGCCCAGTGTGGACTGCCAATAACCAAGTGGAACAGTGCTCTGACGCATAGACAAAATGTGATACTTTGTTTTGGTCTTCTTCCTATTTTATGTGTGTTTGCCCTTATTATACCGTCCGGAAAAGGATTCCAATCCTTAATATGGGAATCGAAAGATCTGTGAGGGATCAATCATTCCTGGGAACTGCGTATATACCAGGATCTAGTACCACCCGGTACCACCCGATAACCGACGTGGGCTGGGTAGCCTATACTTAAAAGAACAAACTTAAGTGATGGCCTACCCCTAGTAGTTTCTTATCTCTAGCTCTAGCCCGAAGAGGACTCATGCTAAGAAGGGCCGAAATGTCGATGATTCAGCTGACTCATCCATTTAGGTTTCAACGCCATCCGGCATATTACTATCTTTAAACATAAATTTAAGATAAATTACGAAGTTTTTGCTTATCAATAGGCCTACTGGCTAAAATTGTGAGTGATGAAATAATAACATAAATACGTTTAATAAGAAATCTCTCAATTCAAAGGAATAGACTTACAGATTTATGTCAACCTTTTACTAACCTCTAGACACTTTGACAATTTAGTATTTTATCTACCCGTATGGACCAGTAGGCTAATGTGGATAGATAAGATAAAAAAAAAATTAACAGGGCTCACATGACTACTAATTGGCTTACATATGTGTAACAGTAAAATAATGTAGACTATTACTAACATCCAATTACAAATTTAAAATAGATAATAACAACCGATATTGTAGGCTAAGTGCTAAAAAAAATGGATAAGGCTTGCAGGACTAACTATTGGCTTAGAAATCTCTAACAACCAAAGTGAAAAAAATACTGACCTTAAAACACAATTTGAAAAGATAATATTGTAAGTAGCTTACTATATTTCAGTATTTGAAATAAAAATTCATAGCCTAACATAAATATTGTGGGGATGCGACATAACACGCAACAGAAGTTCTTAATAAATACTCCTTGAGCACAAGCTGACTGGGAAACATATATTCAACCAATGCATGAAACGGATACGCCAGCTACCATGCTTTGACTGCTTTTATTGTTGTTGCCAGAAGGTCTTAAATGTTATCAAACTTCTGGCAGTGGAATAACCTACTTGCTATGCATAGCCTACCGATGTTCGCTTTCCACGCGGGTCCTGCATTCTGTCGCTTTAACGCCTGCTGAGAACTAACCTTCGTCCTGACAATCAAATGAGCAAGTATCAGTTGACATTCAACGGTTTCACAGCTTAAAGAGAGCTCTTTTTTCCCATTTCCATCCGTCGAATGTAATCTGAGTACTAGAGGGGACGTGGGGGTCTGGTTGCCAGACTTGAGATCTCTGTTAATTATTATTCCAGTGTCCGCGCTTCCAGGCGTGAATTTAAAGGACACGTAATACCTAATTCATTCTACTTCAGTAGTACCTCCATCCGTTCTCGTTCCCGAGATTCTTCACTTCATAAGTGTATCCTATCTCTTCTATTTGCATTACACTGATGGAAAGGACGTCGCATTCAGCCGGTTACAGCGATGGCCGTATCCAGGGGGGCTAGGCGGCTCAACCCCCCCCCCCCGAAACATGCAAAAGTAGGCTACTCGTTTTTTATAGGCTTTCAACTCTGATCTACGTCTTTTTGTATTTTTTGGTCCGACCCGCGGGCACCCCCCCCCCGAAATAAATTCATGGATACGGACCTGGTTACAGCCGACTAAATAATTAGGTAGGTAGGAAAGATTCGATTGTGACTATGCAATTAAAAATACAAGAAGAAAAAATACACATACCAGCTAGATTAGATATTTGAATCGAGAGTTAATCACGACACCAGATGGATGAAACAAAGACGAAGCTCAAGTTGCAAGCTTTTCTTGCAATCGTGAAAGATTATAGAAGATAAGCTTGCAGCTTTAGCTCCTTTCATATTGAGATCCAGGTGGTCTGTGGATATATATTTTGTATAGTTTTGTATGATAGTTGTAATTGTTGCTGTAAAAATCGTAAAATCATTAATAATTTTTCAGTCCCAGATATAATTTTCAAATTTGACGAGCTGCATAGAAAGCTGTCTGTCGTAGCGCGTTCTCTTCTCACCAAGGTCTTGACAGTTGTTTTTAAGTATAATAATTTAATTTCATCCAACTTTAGTAGTAGTGAACGGAAAAAAACGGAAATGCTCCTCAAGCGGGGTTTGGACCCGCAACCTTTGGCTTCCCACTCTGACGCTCTACCAGTTGAGCTATCTAGGGGTTTATGAACACAGTTCAGAAACCACCGGAAACCACTACAATTGTCAGTTAGTAACGGCTAGAGGAACTGTGATCTCGCTCTCGTTCACACTTAAAGTTTTTTAAGTTTCATCTTCACAACTCCAACTTGTTTTCTCCTTTTTCCTCTCGTCGTTTTTCAGTAAAAAATTACCAGACCGAAAATATGGAATTATCTGCCAAATAATGTGAAAATGCTAATAGCATACCAATGTTCAAAATTAAGAATAAAAGTTTCTTATTACAAAATATTGAATTAGACCATAAGTACTTCTACCGATAGTTCTATGTATTTTTTTGACTAGTTTACGTTTGTTTTCTTTTCCCCTCTTCTTTTTCTTTTCGTTGTGTTTTCTTTTCTTGTGGCAAATGAATGAATACTGTCGTCCGTCACGGGCAGTGCTTACTTAGGATGGAGTTACTATACAGTGTATAACTTGGTTTTTGTGAATGAATAAACTGAAACTAAATTGAAACGTTTCTTGATTTTTACCTTTGTTAATCGACAGCGGAGAGACTAAGCCAATCGGACAAGTTTTATTCATTTATTCCTTCATTAGCTGCATACTCTCACTCGAATCTTTCCTGCACATGCAGTTATTTGGCCGACTATAACAGCGACGTCCTTTCCATCTCTTTGGTCGGCAAAAGTACCAAAGAGACGCACCTGCAATTACCATACTAATGTTAATCAAGTATTTCTGACTGCTGAGATTTTACATCGGTACTCCCTAAGGCAGGTTCCCACGTATAAGACAACCAGCCAGATGTATGACTTGCTAGCTCAAAGAGTTGCTAATTAATTTTACTTAGAGTGACGGTTGCAAAATATAATTTATGTTTTTGCCTTAACGCATCTTTTTTCCTCGACGGAAGAAAGATGAATTGACATTTCTGGATGCAGATTCTGATGTTTACATAATAATGGGCAAAGGGGTTGGTTCTTCGTTTCATTTCGTACGAAAGACTTCTGAATTTGAAAGAACTGTTGAGAACTTCTCTACTTCTTACTTAACATGAAAAATATAAATTGGACTTCGTTAAAGGACCCCTCGTACCTATGATGTCAACGACACCACACTAAGCCTTGCACTTGCCATGATTCGCGATTTTCCGTGCGTATTACTGTGCGTTCACACAGACGCGAATATTCGCAGAATAGCCCGATTTTTCGTCGACCACAAAATTCGCGCCACAAAGCTACAAATTCGCTGCGATATTTCGGAGAATCGCTGTAGTTGGATTATTTCAACTACAGCTACAAAATCGCGCCACAAAAATCTAGGAAAATGGACATAATTGTTTGAAAAATGGTGTTAGCTGTCAAATTTCAGCCAGTTTCACATGAAAAGAACAGTAAGAGACACAAGCAGAGGCATCTGGTACTCCAAGCCTAGGAGAAAGGTGCTTCAGAGGCATTTTAGAAGTGGAGATGGAAGGAAGGTAAGATCACTTTGATATGCTTTGATACCAACAGCCAGGCTAGACTGGCCTGAGACTAGCATACTGTACTATTAAATATTCAAAGCTGACTGCAAGTCATTGATCTTTAGAGCTGGCTTGTAAAGTATTGTATCATTTCTATATGGCAAACTATTTTTATACTGGCGAACCTCAGCTGGGCGCTGGGGTATGCTCAGGGATGCCTATACGTATGTGCCGTGTCATATGTTTAGACTAGCCTAACTCAAAGGGTCAACAGACTAGGTTCTAGGTCAACATTATTCTAACATTTTTTTTTTCAAATTCAGGAAAACTAATTAGAAGAAAACCAAATGTTGGTTATAGGCTATAAATAGGCCTAAATTAGACACAAAAACCTTGGGTTAGCAAGATTATTTATGGTGCTGTTTGTGTTTGTTTTAGTTTAACTGTTAATCAGTTTACCGAGAAAGCATTATTTTTTCAAGCGCTAAACTAGGCCACTGACGACTGTATACTGCCATGTCATACGTTTGTAGGCTGTGCCACATAGCTCAGCAGCAATGTAATTGCTTGCAAAACATTTTCATTATAATTGGCTAAACTGGTTGTGTCCCTATTGGTTTCATTATTTTTTTTATTTTTTTTTATGTAAGTTTCTACTTTGTTTGCCACTGATTATACCAGTTAAAGTTAATAAACATTAAATAAATCATTTATAATTATTTAAATTTTAATAAAAGTAAAATTCCTCTGTGCTTGCAAGGTATTTTGATAATATAATAACTAATAATGTGTTTCTTACTGATTAAAACATTATTTTCATTACAGTATATTGGATGGATCAACTAGCCAAGGAGCAGCTCCAGTTTGCAGACAGTGGAAAGAGGAGAAAAACGACTTCACACTTTGCATTTTGTGCCAACCACCAGATATTCTTCCCTTGTCAGAGGCAAAAGTCCTGGACAAGCTCAGTGATGCTTCTTAGAAAAGAAGAGATAGGCACTAGCCTATCTATTGACTACAGTGACTACAGCAGAATTTTCTGTGGCGTGAGGAGGCCAAATACCATGATTAATTTGTTTATCAAGAAGTTTCTCAAGCTGAAACCAGTGGAAGAGGAGATTTTAGATTTAAGAAGGGTCCATTAGAAGGACATTGAAACTGAACCGAATTTGAATTGTGGTAGAGTGTTTCCAAACTTCCTAATCAATGAGAAGTTTGTGTGTTCTGTTAAGGCAGAACATGGTATTGATCTAAAATTTGGTGAAGAGTAAGAAGTAATAACTACTTGCTTCCAGTTTAAAGATACAGCAAGCCCTGCTGAATTTTGTTCGCAGTTTGGAAATTATTTGTGAGTTGTCATTGATGATACAAGGTCATGCTTAAGGCGTTCTGAGAGTGAAATTACTTAGAAGACAGAGAAGATAATCATCTGGGACCCTGAAGGTACAGACAACTTTAGTACTGAAGGTCTGTCTGAATTAAGTGTACTGGATTCAGATCATGTTGATGCTTCGAATGGATATGAGAGGGTGACCAATCACAAATGGTTAATAGAGTATCAACAGCATGGTCTTATGCTAGTGACAAATGTATGAGTATACTAAAAGTGAGCTGAAGTGGCTGCAACTAGCTGACAGAGCTTTTGACTTTTTCACTGTTTGCCTGCCTTTTGCAGCTTTCAGTGTGGGTGCAAGATCAGGCCCCTTTATTGAACCTATGGATGAACTAAGATGGGTATTGCGGTTTGGAGTACAGCTTTTCTAACAGTGATCAAAAGACAGTCATATCCCGCAAGGGAGAGTCATGGAATTAAGCGTTCAAGTTATTATACTGTTTTTGTTCGAAGTTTATGATTAAACCCACCCCTTTGCTTAGTTGTTCAAACCTGAAAGGAGTGTACTTTTTTCTTATTTCTATAAATGTTAACTACTAGGCTGATTTCTCTGCATAAGCTCAAATCCTGCGCAATCACACCTATAGTCATGCTCAAACAAAATTACAAAAAGTGTATTTGGAAACAGAATGAAATTATGTAGCTTTTTTGAAGGATCATGGGCATGGCTCTTTTCCCTTTGTGTTTAGAAGGATTTGCAAGTCAGAATCAGAATCAGTGTAGTAGGTGACCTGGTCGTAATAGGCTACAACTATAGAAACAGGAATGCCAAGAGCTCAAGATGACGTTTGTATATGCTCGACTTCATGACTTCTTTCGCCCTCGTTTATTCAGCTATCCACCCCAGATTTGGGTGGCGTGGTCGATACACTCGGAATCCATCATCAGAACCGTTACCCCAGATTGAGAACCTTGTTTTCATATTTTTATTACCCTACTGTCTTTGGTCCCAGACTAATGAGTAAATGCCGCATTTTGATATTTTGAATTATTTGCCACCTTTTGTAGCTGAACCCAATCGTCCTGTGTGAACCGTGCTGCGATTTTGTAGCTGCTACAAAACTACAGCGAAAATGAAGTTCCGCTTCCGACTCCTCTGTGTGAACGCACAGTTACGCTCCCGACGAGTTTTCGCGTATCATGCTACTAATGCGTAAAACCGCTGAATCTTGACGAGTTTTTGCTAGAAGTCAATGGGTCTGGGAAATTGCTTAAAACCGCCAAAGTCGTGGATAATTTGTTAAAAGCAGAGCTTAGTTTTACAGTGTTCAGATAGTTGTGAATATTGTAACATAAACAGTAAGTAGTGCGAGGTGTGCTTTAAAGGACACCTCTTGCATTCCTCTGTTTTCATTACCTCCAGTGACAACGTACGTGGTCTACTGACCTCTGCAGTCCCTCTCTTTACAAAAAGCTTATGAGTCGATTGTTTTTTCGCTTTTCACCAGTAGCCGAGATTGTACAGGGATACCACAAACTAAATTTTATTATTTATTGAAAGGCCACTGAAAAGGCATCTCTAAAGTAGATTTCTCTGCTTTTTTAATTTTTCGCAAGAAAAAAAGTAGTTTTGCGCGAAGCCCGGCCAGAGGCGCCACGCGCTAACAGAACAAGACCAAAGGTTCCGATGGTATCCCAAAAATTCAATATTCGATCCAGACAATTAGGTTTTGTCTTCGCCAGATCCAGTCTTCGCCAGGCCAAACAGCTAATCATTAAGAAATCCAAGCTCAGATATGGATTCAGCATGTGCGTTTACCTCTATAAGTCGATCGAAACGATCCTAGCTTACTTCTGTGAATTTTGAGGTTCTGGCGAAATTCAAGAACTACTTGTCCGGCGAAAAACAAAAGCTCAAAAACGGATTCACCGTATCTCCTTACCCCTATATCCAACATCTAATCAACTTGAAATAAAAATTTAACTTTTAACAAATTTTCCGGTCTTGGCCGGATTCCGGGCGAACTACTTGTCCGGCGATAAAATGGTTTTCGTATTCTTGTTCAGTATGCCTTCGTACCCCTACAACAAACATCTAATCAACTTCAGAATAAACTTTAACTTCTAACAAAATTTCCGGTTTTGGCCGGATTCCGGACGAACTACTTGTCCGGCGAGAAAACAGTTTTCATATTCTTGTTCAGCATGCCTTCTTACCCCTATATCGAACATCTAATCAACTTCAAATAAGACTTCTACTTAACAAACTTTCAGGTTTTGGCCGGATTCCGGACGAACTACTTGTCCGGCGAGAAAATGGTTTTCATATTCGTGTTCAGCGTGTCTTCTTACCCCATAATCGACTATCACATTAGCTGTTTAAGAAAAATTTGCTTGCCCCTTAATTTAAACCCCCTCCCCTACCCCTAAATGTAAAGCTACAGGGCCATCTACGAACTCGACCTTACTCTTGACCCAAAGAATCCCCACACCAAGTTTCATCAAAATATCTCACTGCCTTCTAGAGTTATCGTGCTTACAGACAGACGGACGGACAGACGGACAACTTTTGCGATGTCATAGGTATCCCTCCACTTACGTTTTGGGATCCCAAAAATCACTAATTTCACGTTGCAAGAATGGTTATTTCTGAAAAACAGTATTTTCGGAAATTTGTATCACGAAAAAGCTATTCGCAGTAATAGTTTTGCTCTAAAGCACACCTCTCACTATTTACTGTTTATGTTCCAATATTCAAAACTCTCTCAATATGAAACTAAGTTCTGATTTTAACTATCCGCGGCTTTGACTAATTTGAGCCTTTTCCCAGAACATTGACTTCTCGCAAAAACTTGGCAAGATTAAAAAAAGCGGTTTTAAGCATCAACAGCACGACGCGTGGACACATGTCGGGAGCATATTGCGCATGGAAACTAGTGAATCTGGGCAAGTGCAAAGATTAGTGAAGTGTCGTTAGCGAGTTCAAAATTTAACAAATGAAATTTGGGTCTCCGGGTTTAAGAATTAATGAATGCAGTTACGGAAGCAGGTTGCATTTGTATTATAGGTACGACGGATCCTTTAACCTAAATTGGTGGAAAGTGTTCAACCGTGGGACATGGAGAAGTCACTTTTTAGATGAACCTGCCTCTAGTGGGGTCACTGATACTGTGTCCAGTTCAGTCGGGCGATTGCAGTGGTTTGAGAACTATCCTCAGTAGCGTCTCGGTTGCTCAGTTAGTAGTGCGTCGGTCTCGAAAACCAAGGGTTGCAGGCTCAAATCCTCTCGAGGAGTATTTTCTTCTTAGTCTAACTCTGATCGTAACTTTGGTGCGCCCTGTGATTATTCGAACACAAGATTTACCTTATGGAAATTTTTGTGTGTGTGAACTTCATGGATTTTGTACCTTCATTTGCATATATTACTTTGATGTAATCACACCCACAGGTGTTTTGTCTACAGTACTTGGAGTGTGATTCGATTACCTCAAATATCACTATTTTGTGCTGCTTATGTAGATTGTTTTTTTTTTTGGCAAATAAAACTGAAGGAGAATTCTAAAGTATTCAAAGAGTGAATTGATATGGCGATAATTAGAACTGGTACCACAGGATAACGACGTATCTATCCCGTTGTTGATTTGAAATTAAGCCTTAAAGGACACCTCGCAATAAAATTGTATTTCTGCCAACTTTTTCTGAGATAGTTGGCTAGTTCAAAACTATGCTTACAGCAAGTTACACAAGCCTTCGGCTGTTTTTAGCCTCTTCTCGGGTCCCTTGCCTTGGATGAAAAACGTGGCAAAGTTTGCCTATAACTCTTGACCAATAAGCTTCTCGGAAACGGTGACCGAGAATCTGATACGTCAAGTAACGAGAACAAACTTGGCAAGCGTGATAGTGTAATGCCATGTAAGGCCAAATCTCGGGAGCGAGAATTGATGGAAAGACTACTTGAGTAGAATGAATTGAGATCATAAAATACTACTTTATAGAAGCGAAAGCCTTTTTGGTGCAATTATATTATTATTATTAGGACATGTTCTTTAGAGTGACCATAATTGGCCAAGTTTTGCACAGTACGGTATTCATTATCATGGATACCACCCAAGGCCGTATCCAGGGGGGGGGGGTCAGGGGGTTCGACCCCCCCGGAACCCACAAAAGTAATAGTTTTTTGTAGGCTTTAACCTCTGATCTATGTCTTTTTTGTACTTTTTGGTCAGACCCGGGGACAACCCCCCCCCCCCGAAATAAATTCCTGGATACGCGCCTGATGCCACCGTAGTTACCATAGGTAGAAAGCTGCAAAACACCTGTAGTGTTGGGCCATCGAGTACTGACACTTTCATTGCTCATGTGAAATCATTCAGCCACGAAGCTGTGAGGGAACCACACCCAGATATAAATTAAAATCTTAAGATACTCATTAGTGTCCTCGTGTATGTTTGAACTGCATGATTCTTTATGATATGCGCTCCTGGAAGCTGTACCGGAAAGTCACGATCTGTTCGTGGGCAGGACCCAATCAGCAAATTTGAGCCACAAATCTTTTCCGCTGGCTGAATTTGCGAATTTTTTATTAAATAATTCAGTTGGGGACCGTTGGAAAGCTTTTTTTGGACGCTTATTTTCAGATTTTATCAGGATTTTTAATTTCAGGCATTTGAAATTTTTTTAGACTGTGTGTACAAAATATGTCTCGCACGATTCACAAAGAAAATTAACTATAACAGTTACACCCTACGGCAGTTGATAAACAGTTTATTTATTTATTTCTCACCCGTCATTTGAAGAAGAAAAAAAGACGAGCTACAAAAACGAAAAGAAAAGCAAAACAAAAGGAAAAAAAATCAACAAATAACAAATTGAAAACTCTAAACTGAACACGATTACATACATGTACACTTAGACTCTGAGAATTTTGCTCCAGAGGTGGGACTTGATTTTTGAGTTGTACAATAACTTGGATCTATTCTAATACAGTGATAATAAAGCATGCCATTATTTATCATGTGTTATCGTATTATTACATCCTTGCAAGGTTTTCCCTTTTCTATCCGTGTTTCATCTTCATGATCTCCGCTTTCTGTTTAATTTTTATAACAGACTTTGGACTGACTCGGTGGTCTTTTACATTTTTTATCTTCTCTTCCAATGGCATTTCGTTCCGTCACCCTCCCCCACTGGAATCTGCTATAAACCACCCTATGGCAGGACGTATATCGTATCATCAAATTCTATGCTGGATTCAGGGGGCTTCTGGCTCGCTTCGCGTCTGTATGCCTCAGGTCGATTCGAGGATGTCGGTCATAGTGAGCTTGTTCCACCCTACTTACCGTAGTTACTACGCTAGTTACCGTAGTTACTACGCTAGGCTGGAACGCTTTTTGAATTTTTCGGTCACATATCAGGTCGCGGGATGATCCGACCAATCACGTTACAGAGATGCGTAGACATGCGTAGTTACTACACTAACTACGCTCCCGAGCGTGGTAAGCAAATAGTTACTATTAGTTACTATTTTGAGAAGGTGGGAACGGTCAGCATAGTAACTTTTCGTGAGGACATAGTAACTAATAGTTACTACTGGTAGAGGGGTGGAACACGCTCAGTGTAGGTTAGGTGCTCGCGTCACAATTTGATTCGTCGAAACGTTTCTTTTGCATTCGTTTTCTTCTTCTTCCGTTAGAGTTCTAACGGAGTTAGCATGTCATCCCACGTGTTTAAGGTAGGGGGGTCGAGAAGGAATCGTGATGAAATGTGGAACCCCTCCAGTTAAAAAGGGAAGATCCATTCCATATGGTGTCCAGAAATCCAACATGTGTTAGCTCGCGGAGGAGATGGATCCAACTGTCGACCCTGTGTTCGTGTAGACGTCAAAGGCTGGATTGATAGTCAGGGGCTTGGTCTGCAGAGTTTTTGTTCGTCTTTCTCGATTCACACAGTGGACAGTGGACAAATATAATGCGTATTAGGCAGGGCCGTATCCAGAGGGGATAGGGGGTTCACCCCCCCCCGAAACATGCAAAAATACTCGTTTTTTATAGGCTTTAACCTCTGATCTGTCTTTTTTATACTTCTTGGTGCAACCCGCGGCCCCCCCCCCCCCCAAATAAATTCCTGGATACGGACCTGGTTAGGGTTCGGAGTGTTTAATTCGTACTTTTTGTTGCCCCGGCTCTCTGTTTTTTTGCATTAAATATAGCTCTGTTCCATTATAGTTGCTGGAGAAAAAGTATTTTCGGAACCATGGCCTACCGTTAAGATCCACACTTAATATATTTTTGATAAACGTTTTCTTCTAGCAATTTATTTTTTAGTTGGTATGATAATTGATAATTGTAACAGTGATTGCAGACGCTATTTGGATACCGTCAGGTCCGTATCAGGAATTCATTTCGGGGGGGGGGTGCCCGCGGGTCGCACCAGAAAGTTTGAAAAAGACATAGATCAGAGGTCAAAGCCTATAAAAAATATTATTTTTGTATGTTTCGGGGGGGGGGATCGAACCCCTTAACTCCCCACACTGGATATGGCCCTGGATACAGTAATAATATAAATTATGATTGTATTCTAATATAACAGAATATCCCATGTTCGTTCGGATACAGTCTTTGTGGATGGTTTAAGGATGGTTTAGAGATGCTCTCTTTCTGCTTAAAACCAAATGTACTCCCTATTCTGATACTTGTTTTCATTCTACCAAAGTGTCATAACAATAGAAAAACTGAACATGCAATCAGTTACTGCGATTTGTTTATTGCAGCCTCATACCCCTTTGCTCATCGGATGTAACACTGATATATAAATAACATATTCATATTATATATACAAATTCACGAGTTTCAGATGTCAGCTTGAAAACACTTCAGGTTTTTGAATATCTTCTTTCCATTTTATTTCCTTTCTTACTTGAAAAGAGCTTGTGCTTAGTAAACAATGGTGTAGTTCCGTCGTCACATAATTATCCATCAATGCCTGTCTTTCACTTTTTGAGCTGTATGCTAAGAGCAAGAGCTATGTGGCCTATCAGTTTTCACGCAATGACAGGTCATATAGTTTGAAATATTGCTCGTATTTCCAAGCCTGTCTATGTTCTTTGTCCGTTTTTTCCCATTTCATAATTTTTCTTCATTATGATAAACCAACATTTACATAGTACCATACATTTTCCAGAAATTTTGTGGGGTTCATTTTCTGATAAGTTGTCAAATGTCTGTATTTCACTTTTTGAGCTGTAAGAGCAAAATCGATGTGGCGTATCATTTTTCATGTAGTGACAGGTCATAGAGTTTGAAATATTGCTCTTATTTCCAGGCCTGTCTATGTTCTTTGTCTATTTTTCTCCATTCCATAATTTTTCTTCTTTGTATGATAAACCAACATTTACATAGTACCATACATTTTCCAGAATTTTTTTGGGGTTTTCTGGTCAGTTGTGGTTCAAGTTCAAGTTTAAGTTTTTTAATTTACGAAAAAAAATTAAATACACTATACTATACAAGCACTATGGAGAACAAACATTCGAACATGCAGTGCGACATTCGAACATGCCGTGGCCCGTGGTCAAGTTTTTGCTTTAGTATAAATGTCTGTATTTCACTTTTTAAGATGTAAGAGCAAAATCGATGTGGCCTATCAGTTTTCACGCAATGACAGTTCATATTATTTGAAATATTGCTCTTATTTCCAAGCCTGTCTATGTTCTTTGTCCATTTTTTTCCCATTCCATATTTTTTTTCATTGTATGATAAACCAACATTTACATAGTACCATACATTTTCCAGAAATTTTTGGGGTTCATTTTCTGATCAGTTGTGGTCAAGCTTTTTCTTAAGTATAAATGTCTGTATTTCACTTTTTTAGCTGTAAGAGCAAAATCGATGCGGCCTATCATTTTTCGTGTAGTGACAGGTCATAGAGTTTGAAATATTGCGCTTATTTCCTAGTCTGTCTATGTTCTTTGTCCGTTTTTTCCCATTTCATAATTTTTTTTCATTCTGTGATAAACCAACATTTACATAGTACCATACATTTTCCAGAATTTTTTGGGCGTTCATTTTCTGATAAGTTTTGGTTTTTGCTTTAGTGTAAAATGTCTGTAGCCTATTTCACTTTTTGAGCTGTAAGAGCAAAATCGATGTGGCCTATCATTTTTCATGTAGTGACAGGTCATAGAGTTTGAAATATTGCTCGTTCCAGGTGGCCTGTCTCCTATGTCAAACATCAGTATGAAGCTCATATTTTCATTGGTTACTCTATTGTTGGTCTTGGTCGCTGTGGACGCGTCGAAGAAACCGAAAGGTAAGATTATTTGATGATTTTTTTTTTGCTTGGAAAATGTATCCAGCTGCTGTCAGTTAAAAATAGCGTAAATGTGATGTGACCCCTATACGTATTCTGGACCTCTGTGATGATTATTTAGTTACATATCAGAGTAAAAGTGATAATTTATTTATTTACTAATATAGTTGGCGTTAAGCAAAAGCCTATAAATAAAAAAAAGATTGTATTCTATAGCACGCTTGAACATCCGTACGGTACCTGATTCAACTCTACTTCAACTGGTTGAAGTAGTTGTTCTAATTATGTTCGTCTTTAAAGTAGAGTATAATTTTTTTGTCTCGTTTATTGTACTCTTTAAGTCGTGTCCTAGTTGTCCTGGTTGAAGTAGGCTAGTTGTGGTGAATTAGTTCAGTGGTCGCATTGACGAATGAACACTGACCAATTTTTTTTACGTGGTTTTGGAGGATACAGTTGTAACAGTTCGGCTGTAAAAAAAATATTAAAAAACGAAATCGGGTCGGGATCATCTACCCCTTCAAACAATCCGAAGCATACTGATCATGAATTGTAACTGAATAATAACGGCTGATCTCTAAACCAGAGTTCCACACAGATAAGAGAGTGGTGTGACGTCAGGAGCTGACCACGACAGCTAGTGAACCATCCACTGTTCATTTGTTTTTTTTTTAAACCTGGCTTATGTAAGGTATTAACTGATTCTAGCCAACCAGCCTACTGGCTTTTTTCTGACCAAAAACGGAATCACTAGTAATCAATTAGTTGCAGATTCGTGCCAGATTGTAATCTCTACTATGCTGGTTTATTGGTCGCACAGCTGGTCATAGTAGCCTACTAGTTAAAGCACACATCGCACCATATACTGTTTTCGTTCCATTATTCTAAAATTGTTGAATACTTTAAACCCAAGCTCTACTTTCAACAAACTATTACGGCTTTTGTTGTTTTAAGCCCTTCTCCTGGCCAGTTGATTTCAAGCAGAAACAGGGAAAATTTTACAGACCCGGTTTTTCTCACATGGAAGCTTGTCCTAGGCAGTCGTCGGGAGCATGTTCCGCAGCCAAAGTAGTGAAACAGGGCAAGCGTAAAAATCACTGAGTTGCCGTTAGTAGGGTTAGAATTTACTGTAACAAATTTGGGTCTCCGGGTGTAATAAGAATGGATGGAGAGATTACGGAAGTAGGTTGCACTGGTATTATAGGTGCGTTGGGTCCTTTAAGGGTGTTAGTAAACTAGTTTATGGACTGATTTTATGTTTGGGGTAAAGCGACGGAGCCTTATCTTCTAGTGTGTAGTTTTATAGCTGGTTCTGCAGAGTATAAAACAAGCTTCCAAATGAGATCCTAAACATGGTGTATTTTTAGAAATCACAAGATCTGTTAAAGCCAAAATCTCTAGGGGTTGGATACTTGTTTCATACCCTACTTGGAGTTGACTCTTGGAATAGCGAAGTAATCTCGTGATCAGAGCGAGTAGCTCCTCCCGATTGTGACCACCGGTATATGTATCTCCCGGCAAGCCTTTGCATTACCAAATATGAAAAAGAAAATCAAAATTATTACACTTGGGTCTATAAACCATTAATTAGACGCAATATGAATCATCGCGTCATTTATGGGAAAAATGAACCTGAGGGTCTTGGGCATGTGTTGTGTGCTGAAAAGCTAGACAAGGGAGGGGATGTCGACTCCTCAACAGAAGTGTTTGGTTTGCCGTTGTCAAATTTTCTTGGTCCTTTTTAGTAAATGTGGTGTCAGTTATTCTTCGAAATTATCGTAATTAGGCTAAAAATTATGAAATTTAAAACTATAGGCGAGCGTCTAATGGTTCGAATAATATGATACAGTTTATATCCTAAGAAGCCATGCAAAATATAATGATTGAACACTAAATGATACCGAAAAGAACATTCGAAATTATTTCAGACAAATTTATTTAATTTTTTCCCAATAGTTTTTTTTTCATAAACGGTGTCTCTTACCTGACACCTCGCACTGTAGGCTATAGTGCTGTTAGTTCTGCTAAGCTGATGTTCTGAGATAGTTGACCAATTTAAAACTTGGGTTTGCTTACACAAAATTACACAGGCTTCGGCTGTTTTTAGACTCGTCCGACGTCCCTTGCCTTTGGTAACAAACTTGGCAAAATTGCATAGATGGTCAATATTCCTTCAGCCCAAGCTGACTGCGAATCATATTTGACAGTGCAAAAACGGATACGTCAGCTAAATTTTATTCGAGCTATATTTCGGCCCTTCTTGGCAAGGGTCCTCTTCAGGCTCAAAACCGCTCAAACTGGAAAAACGAACTTGTGGAAAAACGAACTTTTGAGTCAACTCTTTGAGTTTATGTCAAACATAAATGGTCATCTGACCAATAAGCTTCTCGGAAACAATGATCGGAAACCTGATACGTCACGTAAAGAGAACGAACGTGTCAAGCATGATGATGAATATAATGCTGATGGAGGAGAGATTACACGTATGAAGTGTAGAATCTTGGGAACCAGAATGTGTGGGAGTACTCCAGGGTTGGTCACCAAAAGTAACTTCGTACACCCTGGAAAGTAACCCAAAAGTATGTCAAAGTAACCCAATGTAACCTCATGTAACCCAATGTAACCCAAAGTAACTCAAAGTATCCCAAAGTATCTCTAAGTTTTCGTGAATTTCAATTATTTCGTGAAGGAATTTCGCATTAGTTTCAAGATATTGCAATCGGCGCCTCGTCTCGTCTGACGAAAAGTTTGAAACGTCACCACGCAAGTCTTGCGCCCGAGGGTTACTTTGGGTTACATTGGGTTACTTTGGGTTACGTTGGGTTACTTTGGGATACTTTGAGATACTTGGGTTACTTTGGGATACTTTTGAGACTAGTGCAAGCGTGATGTACGCCATTTGTGCGCAAGACTCGTGACCCAATGTAACCCAATGTAACCCAAAGTAACCCAATGTAACCCATAGTAACCCAAAGTAACCCTGAGTAACCCAAAGTATCCTGAAGTAAGCAAGTAACTCGTGCACCCTGGTTCTTGGTGACCAACCCTGGGGAGTACTACTGAAGTAGAATGAATTACCATCATAAATAAGTACGACGCGTCTTTTAATGAAGTAGGGGCAAATGACTTCCAGTAGGGTTGAGAGGAACGGGTTGGCCTCGCCGCAGGAGAAGCTTGTCGTCGCATTGAGTCCCAAGACATGTTGACTGCAAGGAAAAGAATATGAAGCCTTTTCATTTGACTTTGAGGGGGTTTTCGGGTTGCAGGAACTATGGGACATCAGAGTTTCTGACCCCTCTGCTATTTTGTCGTATTTAGTACCTGTGTTGACTACCTGGTACCGTTTATGGGTATGAAGATGAGTTTTAATGAATCAGACTAGCGGACGGGTTCGCTCCGTTAATTGGTGAATCAGACTCGAACTTTAACTTCTGAAGACGAAGGTACTAAGGGACAAGTTGTCCAGCGACGATATCAACAGGAGCGAATGCATTGAGGAATTTATAACATAATCTTAATATTTAGCGTTAAGTTTTTGTACATTTTCTGAGTAATATTAATATTTGAATATTTGTTCTCCTTCATCGGTTTACACACAAAGAAAAATCACTTGCAATATACAGAAATATACCTATTCCGCTTTAAAAGGTGACAAGGGGCTACCTGCGCTGGACGGAAACAAATATTAATAAAAACATTTTTTTATATTTTATAACTATTATTCACAGTTTCGTTTTCAACTATCTCCGCTAGAACCAAATGAAATTTAAATTTGAGTTCCCTAAGTGATTTTCATATCTACTGGGAAATTACGATGAGGTAGGAAATTCGGGACTGTGACAGCAAAAGTAGTGGTATAGGTGAGAACTGTGCAGATAAATCGTTGCAATATCTTGCCCTCGGGAGTTGTAAGAAATGATTAAAAAATCTCGAGCTCCTGGTTCGACCCGAAAAATGAGAGGGACTTGCAAAAACTCCGATTCTCGCTCAAAAGCGCCAATTTGGGTCTTGAAAAGAACACTCACTAATTACTTCAAGTATGAAAATAAACAGATGCCAGCGCCCGTCGTTCGCAGGGGTTAAGTAGCTATGTCAAAAGGGTCGCAACTACCCAACCGAAGCTAATCAGATATTCACACAAGAGGCCGGTAGGGGTGATCGAGTGAGATAGCACTATTTTGACACGAGGGTCTTGTATTTTGATATAAAAAGGTTGTCAAGATGTTGTGATAAGTCATGAGATAGGATCAGATTGAGTTGGGCGGTGGGGGAATTGGTTGTGAATTTCTGATAAATTTCGGCAGTTTTGTACTTTTCAGCAGTTTAATTTTATCATAATTTGAATTATTTCTTAAAACTTGGCAGTTATTGAAAGATAGACATGATTGTTGTGAACAAAACCGAATCTCCTCTATCCTAACACCAGCCAACATTATTTGGGGAATAAATGCATAAGACCCTTATCTTCTTGGATGAGTTCTAATATACCATCCATCAAAAGTGAGTTTTACGGCCTGACTTTGGAAACAATTAATTTCTGTGGGGATGACATTTGAAGTTTTGAAATATTGAAGAACGGATCAGGAGATCTTTCAGGAGGAGAACGGATCTTTCATTCTCATAGAAAAAGTGCTCTAAGAAAAGAGTTTTTCTTTGAAAACTAAGTACTACTTTTACTGTTGAAATGCTCAGTGGACTACGTCTATACAGTTTTAGGGCGGGTAAATCATTTAGCGATAGCCCCTGTGCCTACATATTCTGATGAATGAAGATGTTATGAAGATAAGGGTGTTTCTTGGATGAATTCTAATATTCCATCCAGCAAAATTGACTTTTACAAACAATTAATTTCTTGGGGATGACACTTTGAAGTTTTGAAATATTGTGTAGCAGAAGAATCTTTCTTCCGGTTCCGAAAGAAGAGAGCTGTAACAAAAAGGGAACCAGATGTGACGAGATGCAAATTTTATAGTTACTGATAATGATGGTGGTGAATAAAAAAAATCAATTAAAATAGTATAGTATAAAGAAAGACAAAACGTACAAATAAACTGAGCTTGCGATAATGAGGCAGTTGCACAGTGAAAGCAAAAACGAAGCAAGAAGGAAAAAGGACGAGTCAGGCATGAAACATACCCTCCCTAGATGACAAGCAAAAAAATGGCTAAGAGCAGAAACGTGTAGGCATGGGGCGATAGATAATAAGCGAGGGGTTACCCATTCTCAGTTTTGGTGTACACCTTGTGCCCAGTGCCCTGGACCAAGAGCAGGGAAGTGGGTACTCCCTCGATTTAAGTTCGCACAAAAATGCTGCCAGACTTTGAAGAAACGCTGGAGTTATTGTGACGTCGTGGAAGATATAAAAGATATTTGATATAAAGGGTCCTGCATTCCGTTACAAAGCGACCTCTGAAGCAACAATAGGGTTTGGTTATAAGGTGGAGGTTAGAGGTTAGACCTTTGCCATTTCTTAGCATATTATTTTCAAACAGTCTCCTTTGAGAAAATTGTTCTGTCACGATTCGCACAGTTCCGTTGTGAAGATTACTTTGTCGTGAGGCATGTATCTAATTGGCGACTCGGGTCAAAACCAGATCTTGATGTATGGTTTTTGACTTCCGATTAGAAAGAAAGATGTTGAAGTCATAACCATCATGGGACATGTGGGGCTCATTGGGAAAGTAACCTGCAATGAAAAAGTAGCTGCATTCCGTGTAAAACCGAAGGGTTGCCCATTCTCGATTTTAGTGTACAGCAAGTCCCCAGTGCCGCGGTGCCCGGCCGGTGTCGGCACCGACTGACACCATCCGCCACCGGTTGCCACGTGTTAGAATATTAAAAGGCGGGAAACGCCTAATTTATTGCCGGCACCGGTCTGTGCCCGGAAATGGTGTATAGTAGGTGCCGGGAGTGGGTAGCCCCTCGTATTAAACAGGTGAAGTGTTGCCAGAATGTGACACAATGTCCTTGAAGTACGGAGCGGTGACGAGAAGCTCTTCCTAACCAACCAAACCCCCTTTTCATCGACGTTTTCGAGCAAGAACAGAAATACAAGTGTAAAGATATTGAAAATATCCGCATGGCATGGTGGTGATGGTGGTATTTCAGAATTACAGATATTACATTGGTAGCTGTTAGTGATGATTCATTATGCTCATGGAAGGAAATTAAGAATCTGCGTCGCGGAACCGCATCCAGGTTGGGGTTAACCAGTTGCGAGTAGCAACCAGAAGAAAGATAATTTATGTCGATTTCATCCGGTTTTTATCGCACTACATAATAACAGCATATCTTGAGGACGCATTACTTAGCATTTTTTAGATTTCCACTTCCTCCATATCTATCCCTGACTCCTCTCCCCTTCCAGAATTCACCACACTCTTGTAGAATATTTGTATGGCTCTTGAGATAGAAGTAACTTTGTTCTTCCACTGTTTGCAGAGCTCTGCTGCGTTGCTTCGTTTTCCGTATACATTTCTTAGAAGAGTTTGACAAATGACTAGCAGATGTCTGTCGCGAATTTCTTACGGTCGGGATTTCCCAGGCACAGAGGCGCAGGAAATCCTGGAGTCGGAATTAATAAACGGATGCATCCCCCTTGGACCCCCTAATTGAATGAGAAAAGTAAACCAGTCACAACCTCCTGTGGAAACCCTCAGCTGCCTTGCAATCATCTGTTTCATTTCACAGTTAGTGTCATCTAGCATTTCGTTCAGACTGACCAGCAGATTTGTCATTTCATTTTGCGTATAGGGGAACTTGGCACCGAGCTTGGTAACGGATCCCCCTAATTGAATGGGAAAAGCACAACCTCTTGTGGAGTTTGTGGAAACACTCAGCTGTCTTGCCCTTCATCTGTTTAATTTCATATTTCCCCATTGTCGTCTTGTACTGGCTTAGGCGTACCAGCAGATTTGTCATTTCATTTTACATTTTGGAGACCTGTCTCACATTGTACATAAACATCCCCCATGGACCCCCTAATTGAATGAGAAACTTTAAACCAGTCCCAACCTCCTGTGGAAACCCTCAGCTGTCTTGCCTGTCTTCTGTTTCGTTTCACATTTAAGGTGCGTTTTATTGGATGTAGTTTCGTTGTAGTTTCACTGTAGTTTGATGTACTTTTGTTTCAATTATGAAAGTACAGCATGTCTACCGTTTTATTTGTCCATTCCACATACTGTATTTTAATAACTAAAACAAAAGTACGTCAAACTACAGTGAAACTACACCAAAACTACATCCAATAAAACGCACCTTTACTCTCTGTCGTGTAGAATTTGCTTCAAACTGACTAGTAGGCTGGCCATTTCATTTTCCATTTCGTTTTCCATGTAGTACTTCACATTGGATGACACGGGTCATTTAGCATTGGCTTGAAAGTGATCATCCGATTTCAGTTTACCTGCGGGAAACTGGTACTAAATTGAAATAATAGATGGCTACCCTACAAACATGGGAGCATTCAGCTGTCGTTCGAAACTTGTCTTAGTGTAGGCTACTTGACGTGTCAGGTTCAGGCCCGTATCCAGGAATTTATTTCGGGGGGGGGGGGGGTTCGCCCGCCTGTCGGACCAAAAAGTACAAGAAAAACATAGATCAGATTTTAAAGCCTACAAAAAACGATTGCTTTTTTGGGTTTCGGGGTGGGGGGTCGAACCCCCGTAACCCCCCCTGGAGACGGCCTTGGTCAGGTTGTTCTCTTTTCAGTATGTTTTTTTCGCATGTCAGATTACGTTTCTTCAGCATTACTTCATTGTCCAAGGTCTTTTTGCAAACATAGCCTACAGTGATAAGATTGAGCGTGTTCCATCATTCTAACAATAGTAGCTATTAGTTACTATTCTTTTCCAACCTCGTGAAAAGTTACTATGCTGACCGTTCCAACCTTCTCAAAATAGTAACTAATAAACAGTAGGAAGTGGAAGACCTTTGAAAGTAACTGAAGTTCTGAGCAACTTATTATGGGCCCTTGCCACTGGCAATAGACATGATGGTACTGACGTTAGCGTTTAACACTTTGACCAGTCCCATAGACCTGCGGAAACTCGCATCTGTCTTTACATATTTTTTCGGCATCACTTCGCAATTGTTCACATGTCATCTGGAGTTCATGGCATGGTTAGCAGCGGGGCCTTAATCAGTGTCATCTGTTGGAGGACAAAGGAAACCGACATTGACCATCTCTGTCATACTTGACAGCGGGCTGGTCCGCTGGAGATATAATACAATCAAGGCAGTGTCTTAGCGACGTGAAAACGCCTTCTGAGAAAGAGGAATGCGGACCTCGAAAGACTCACTGACTGGCAGCGAACCTTTCTTCGTGACTTTCTGCTAGACCCCAGTGCTCAAAGGGCTTACCCCTTCGCCGAATTTGCAGGGTTTCAAAGTTGGTCTCCTAGGATTATTATCACTCTTGCTTGACTAAAGGCCAAAGTTATTATCAAGCGCGAGGTCAAGCGTGCACGCCGAAGGTGACCAGGCTACTTGCCCTGCCACTGCTCTCCCGGGCTGTCAAGTGGGTCTTGTCAAAAGTGCCGGGGATGGGGAGGGGTCTTAAAAGTACTCAAAATTTGCACAAATCTGACCGGGGTAAGCTTGGTGCTGAGGAAGCGTTTTACCTTGACTGCAAATTGTTCAGTTTAGCAAGGTTGGAAAGATTTTCAACTGTTAGTCAGTTTTAGAACTCGATTAAACGGGCTCGCACGCAAGTTGCCCTTCTTTTGTCAGGGATTGCGTGTTCGAATGAAATAATTGTCTGGCCCTCCAGTGATGTTGATTTTCACATTCAAAAGCAGGAGGGTACGTCGGTAACGTAAGGTAACGTACCGCTCCGTGGACGGTTGTTCTGCGTTCAGCGTGGGGAATTTCTGCTTATTGGACTGAAGCCGAAATCCCCCCCCCCCCAGTCATTAGGGTAGATAGCGAGGAACCAAGTGGTACAAGAGTGCAAGAAAAAATGATTCGTTTAAGCTTTAATGGACGTGCCATTGCCAGACATCATAGCTGGGACAGCGGAAAGATATCTCTCTCGAAGAATCCGAGTCGCTCACAGACACCGCACCTCGAAGTCTGCAATCCCTCAAAGATGGGAGATCTTGAATCGACTTGGATGGGCAGAATCGAATTGAATATGACACCGAGATGTATAAGGAGTATGCAATTACTAGTCATGATTGAAAATTTATTGTTCATTCGATTCAGCTGACCGCTTTTGATCAAGCATTAAGGTCTCTGATAGGAACAGCCGACATAGGGACCGCTGTATCGCTGATGACGTGAGGGTCGTAAAGTAGGAAGTACTTTCAAAGGATATGCAGCATATGACGGCTTTTTGGGACCATAAATCGGTTCTGAATCGATTTCGTGTAAACGCACGACATAGATCATGCCAAGATAATGCTAACGCGGAATGTTCCGCTTTAAACAAGTGTTAGGACCCGTGACATGGCCTCGCTGTGCTCGCTACTTTTAAAATTGTTGGGTGCAAGTCGAGGTACAAGTATTTATAATATGTATTTACTTGAAGGCCCCGTCTTACCTATAATGACATTGCAACCTACTACCGTAATATCCATTCTCAAACCCCGGAAACCCAAATCTGATACAGTATATTCTAACCCCCTAACGACAACTCAGTGATTTTCACACTTTCCTTGTTTTGCTATTGTCGCTGCGTACCATGCTTCTGACGTCTGTGTAGGAGAAGCTTGCTCGTGAGAAAACCCGATTACGTCAATTTTTCCCTGTTTCTCCTTGCAGTCAGTGGCCAGGAGAAAAGCTTAAAATAGCAAAAGTGTGGCTAATTTTTTTTAAAAGCAGTGCTTCGTTTCAAAGTATTCAAAAATTTAGAATAGGGAAATTAAAACAGTAAATCGTGCGAGATGTGCTTTAAAAGCCTCTCAAAATGCACCATAGCACTGCGTTGTTTCTTTTCCAGTATTGTAATATCATTTCTTTCACCACACTTTCTAATAGTTGTCTAACTTGATAAATTGACTCACAACTTTCACTTGTTTTCCTTTTCCTGTGTCTCCTACAGTCCAATGTGGGAAGCGAGACAGTGACGTCATCAGTTTGTTCGCAAAACATGGTGCTGTCGACTGTCTTCCCTTCCAAGCACTTATTCTAGAAGCTGGATACGGAGGGACAAATACGGTAGCTCCAGGTGATCCGTGCTATCTGATCCACATAATCAGCGCCAGGAATAGCTCTTGCCCTTTTACGCATGAACGCACCTGCTGCGTTTCAGATTGATTCTGGAGTTGATAATTTTAAGCGCCGAATTACGCCAACATCGTCCATAACACGGTTGCAGAACCCCTCTGAGAAGCTCATTGCGAGAGGTCACACCTTAGCAGAGAAGCACCCTCGCTGTGAAAATCGTCGTTGCAGTTCTGGTCAGCTGCGTCGTCTTGGACATCGTCGTGGAGATGGGCAAGGGCCTCGTCCTCGAAGTGGCCGAAATGCATTGAACAACATTTTCCAGAACTTTGATCAGATGACACTTTGTATGATTGAAATCATTTCCACTTTGCTGTTCAAACTGAAACTTAGAGACATCCTTGTCAGTACTAAGCCTTAGCCGATAAGCACCCTCACTGTGAAAATCATCGGGTTGAAGCTCTGGTCAGCTACGTTGTCGATGTCGTGGAGATGTGCAGGGGTCTCGTCCTCGAATTGGTCGCACTGATATCATATTCCATTACTTCAATCTCGTTGGGGCTTTGGATGATTGAACCATTTTCACTTTGCTGTTCGGGATGAAACTGAGAGATATCCCTGTCAGTAATAAGCCGTAGCAGAGAACGGGGCAGGGAATCACCCTCACTGAGTTAACCGTCGAATCGCAGTTCCGGTCAGCCAATTTATCTGCGACATCATTATGGAAATGTCCCCCACCCCCGCTGTGAAAATTGTCGGATCGTGGTTCTGGTCAGCCGTGTCGTCTTGCATCTTGGATGTCGTCTTGGAGATCTGCCAGGGGTCGTCCGCGAATCCGTCGAAAATGTATTTAGATCGCCTCCGAATATGGACGAATGAATGTGGGACTAGGCACTTAATTAAAAGTAGAAATAGTGAAGTACAGAAGACAACATAAAGAAAAGAAGAGAGAAACGTGGATGAGAACAATCATACACAAATCCTCATTTTATGGCACAGTGCTCCAACATTGGGCACCATGCCCAAGGGCCTTACTCCCGTACAGATCTGTTGAATTGAAAATCTGAAATGAAAATATGCTGTTCAGACACATATTCATGGGGCCCTGTGTCCTTGCTCCAGGGCATTGTGCCCCAATAGATGAGAACCACTGTGCCCTAAAAGGATTTGTGCATGACTGGATGGGTGCAAATATTCGCACTTCAGCATCATATCAGATCTTTTCCAACTTTCCTGCAGTATTATCTATCTGTCTTTCTGTTCTCCGCCATTGAACAAACGGCAAAGGTACCTCCAACTTTGGCCTGGTGGCGATCTCTGGTGTCGTACCTTCCTGCTTTGTTTTTCTGCAGTCGTATCCCCGATATTCTAGATTGCAGCCTACTGTCTCACTCGTACTTTTCTTCTTCTTGTGAAGGTCAGGGGTCTCCCGAGGGTTTGCCCGTTCCCCTGCACCTGCTGTACACCCTTTCCCGGCACCGGCCGAAACTGGCGGTGTTACCCGCTTTTAAACACTGTTCCCGCTTTTAAACACTCATTTTAACAGTGTTGCCAGATCATTGTCAAAGAAATAAGCCGCGGTCTTTGAAAAATACGCCAGCAAAAATTACACCTCCCAAAAACGCAATGACAAAGTTTTTGGGATAACAGAGAACCCCCAAAAGTGTTCGTCGGCCTTTGGTAGCGACGATCGAAATGACGTAAAAATAGTCGATTTTTCAGAAAAACAGTCGGTTTTTCGTAAGAATAGTACATTTTTTACTTCACGCCCAAAAATACGCCAGTCAAAAGAAAAACAGCCACGTTTTACGCCACATGCCAGTTGGAAAATTATTTACGCCAGTCTCTGACAAAATCCGCCTGTATGGCGTAAAATCCGCCAATCTGGCAACACTGCATTTTAATGTTCTGACACGTTGCAACCGGTGCCTGCATCGGCCGGGCACTTGCTGTAGACTGAAATCAGGAGTGGGCAACCCCTCGGGGTCTCCTCTCGTTCCCCTTCATGGGGTGCCCCGCACGATTGTCGCCACACCTATCCAACATATAGGTGTTAATTATTCTCGAAACATTCGCCGCTTGGTCAGGGTCCATTTGGCTCCCGTCATATTATTAGATGTTCTTTTCACTGAAAGGGTAGTTCAAATTTATGGGATTAAAGTCGCCGCCAGATATTCGTTTCATTCTCTCTAGTGCGCCCTGCTTTGAATTGCAATCAAGCCCAGTTTGATGGTGGAATAATGAGAGGCATTCTTTGGATAATGTAAATTATGACCGGATTCCAGCGTTGAAAAGGGCAGGCGCACGGTCTTGGGTCCGGCGCCAGGAGACGAAGGAAAATCGCACACAAGCATCACGGCTCGGGACTGCCGTTTCGTAAGTTTTGGTAATAATCTTGATGACTAACTCTCCTTGTCGATGCAAAATCGCCGTGTACCTAGCGGAAGAGCTTGAAGCGGCACCACAGCTGTCCCCAATGATCGCCGTGATTGGTTGACACAGAATTTGAGTTGTTGATTTCGAGTCGTCAGGGCGACGTTTTCTCGTTCTTCCTGTGGATGACTGGCGTTTTTTGGAGTTAGTCATATAGAGTATTCCGACAATAGTACAATAGTTTTGGAGTTAGTCATATAGAGTATTCCCACAGCAGTATAAGATATAATAATATTGTTGTTTATGCATGTAAAAGACCTGCTGAATCTTCCGTTAGTGTTGCCTCACTGGGTCGTCGTCTGAACGGATATCTGGATCCGGAAAAAATTTATAGAATCACTCAACGCTGCTTGTACTCTAGATGGAAGTGCGTTTCAACAGTATATAATATATGGTTGTTTATACATACAAAATGATCTTCTGAATATTTCGTTAGTGGTGACTTACTGAAAATCCGGTCGTCGTCTGAATGTTCAGTAGAGGTTTGCTTATGTGAACAGTTACTTTAATGTGAACAGTGCAGTTTTGGGCTAAATGGTAGACTGAAGATCCAAAATACCTTTATAGGTGTTTTCAGCTGCCCTTCTTACCTACTTTGGCTAACTGGTAGTTAGCTTTAGACACAGCAAGTGCGTTAAAATGGCTAAGTCCACTGTCAACAAACGTTCACATAAGCATACCTCTACTGTATATAATATAACAATATTGTTGTTTATGCATGTAAAGGACCTGCTGAATCTTTCGTTAGTGTTGCCTCACTGAAAATCCGGTCGTCGTCTGAACGGATATCCGGATCCGGAATTTTTTGTATAGAATCACTCAACACTACTTGTACTCTAGATGGAAGTGCGTCCCAACCCAACAGTATATAAAATATGGTTATTTATACATCCAAATGATCTTCTGAATCTTTCGTTAGTGGCGACGAAACGATCGTTTCGACGAAATCCGGTCGTCTGAATGGACAGTAGAGGTATGCTTTAAGTCCACTGTCAACAAACGTTCACAAAAGCATACCTCTACTGTATATCTGAATCCGGAAGAAAAACCTGGAAGGTGAAGCCTGGCTTTGAGCGTTGCTGGATCAGTGTCCTTGCAGCCAGACTGCTTCCTGAGATGGCTACAGTACTCCATCGCGACCACAGGCTGTCAAGGTGGCGATAAATTGAATATTTATTATCCAGTGCTCGTGTGGAAATAAGCTCTGTCGACTTTGGTGGCGTGCTGCAGTGAAAGTGGCGGAGGTTAGGCGTCTAATATTCAAATCTACTGCCATACAAAGGGCGATCGAATCAGATCGCATTGCGATTATTTGAGTGGTGTTCGCGTGGTTTGAAACGTGTTTGGGAATACAAGGTGCATCAGATTTGGAGTTTTTGCTGCCACATTGTTATGGGTGACGACTGGCCGATTCGGTTAGCGCCTGGCTGTAAGTGATTATGTATATTCAGATTGGTATGGAGTTTAAGGTTTCTTCCGCGCAGATGGCATTGTATCTCTACATAATATACATCTATTTGTGCTTGCTTTTAGAAAGAGGGGGCTCGAGAAAAGAAAAGGGCTCGTCGAACCTATATTACTGATCAAGTCTACGTCCGAAATCGATCAGTCTGTTCTCATTCCCGAAACCAACCCTAACGGTGCTACACTGATTCGTGCATTTTCCGTATTTTGTGCTTTCGAGGCTGATCAGGCTGCCGCTTCCTGAAGAGCTCATTGGTCAAAAATATCGGTTATGCAAATTTCTCCGTGTTTCTCATGAAAACCAAGGGACAGGTTACTAGACCAATATACCACTATCGTGGAACACGTACGGATAGTTCAGATGAGTAACAAACAATATAAAGCCTAGTACCATATAAAGCCTCGAAGTGTCATATCATTATGCCTCAGTTTGTTCACTTTAGTTGATTTTCGTTGTTCTTTACGAGGGGTTACCCACTCCTTGCACCTACTGTACACCCTTTCCCGACACCAGCCGGCACAAGCAGTACCGGCTCCTGTGCCGGCCATAAACTAAGGGATTCCCGCGTCTGAACATACCGATTTTACCGTTCTGACACGTGGCAACGTGTGCCGGCTCGAGTCAGTCGGTGCCGGCACCGGGCACTTGCTGCAATCTAAAATCGAGAGTGGGCAACCCCTCGGTTCTTTATTATTTTTCATAATTTAAGCTACACGCATACACAGACCTACGTCGCATACGTTCCACCTTCCACGTATTTCAAATACCTCCGTTTTCTGCTAAATTTACCCCGTTGCACGCGACATCAATATTTGATCCGACGTTTGTCGATTCAGGACCCACTACTGACAATGTTTGATCTGTCCTCGAAATTATCTCCTCCGATTGGCCGTTTACCTGTTCACCACCCCATTAGCTTAGATCTTGTTTGTGATTGAATTTCCTAAATGTGTGCGTTTTTGTAGTATTTTCTGATGTTTCTTTTTACTGTTGTACTGCACTTATGCCCTAGAGCAGTTGGTTATAAATTCTTTCATTCATTCACAGTCCGAAAAGATTTCGTATTCGAAAATACGCATACGGAATTTGCATCAAAATTTGGAGGAAATTCGCATCCGACTGCGGCACCTTGACTGTGTTTGTACTCACTTTTACTCGGCTATCTTTGTCTTTTGAGCGGTAAAACAGACATTAATTCATTCATTACCCAAACCTGGCAGGTTGTTACTTCCAGATCAGATTTGACGCAAATGATAAGTAGGTGAAATCCAGCCCTTTCTGGGTATTACAAGGAGTACACTCCCAAGTCACTGATGCGCGTGAAATGACATATTGTAATCTGCTGTAACACACAGTTTACCTTCTTAATGTTTAATGTTGCATTAAAGATAATCCTCGTCATTAGCTCTGTCTTGTCTGATGTGGGATGTTGGCGTTGACCATAAAAGCCCCTTAGATCAAACTGATATAAAAACTCCAGATAAGTTGACATGTGACAGTACATTAGCAGGTCTTAATCTGAAGACGGGAAAACCTGACAGGACACTATTAGAAGGCGAGATATTTTGTTGTTACTACTCTTTTGTCATTCGAAACCCTTAATTTACATAGAGACATTGGCGTACTCCTTCTATGCGAGTAAATGAGGGAGTTTGTTTATGCTAAAGCACAAAAACGACAACGAATCTACGTAAGAGCAAAGCGCAAGAATCTTTCGTTCCCAGAGTGAAAGCCTTTTTAAATTTTTTTTTAAACACGTGTAGCAGTTCTGTGTACTCATGTTCTTACTTTTCGGCTACGACTCACCGTTGAAGTTAATACTTTTAACCACTTAATGTCACCTGCTCTTTCTATTTGACAATCTTAATCTCTAATATGTTTAATAAAAACAGCTCAAAGTTTTATATTTTTAATATAAAAAAACCTTGATCCTAGTCCACGTACCTCTCGAACTAGCTGGAACTCGCAAGTGTGTTGCTTTAAAGTTTAACTGAAAAAAGCAGCTTATCTTTAAATCTTGGATTCGAATACACTGAATTATTTTGACCCCGCTAAGCGATTTTTTTTTTCGTCTTGGGATCTAGTAGTGTTAAGAATATGTGCTGATGGCCCAACAAGACAAAGTTCACCCCGACGTGGTGAATTTTAAGTTCGGCAAAAGGTGTGCATTTCATTGGATAATGAAGCAAAGCTCTTTATTTGAAATGTTCAATTCCAGATTCTAAGTCACTTCTTAAGAAAGCTCACTATTGCGTGACCCTAGAAAGATTTAGTTTTTGCAATCTTTTACCGTTGCAGTTGCTAAATATTAAGCACTAAAAATAAAGCACATAGAGGCATCGCAAATCCGGAAGAAAAGGTTGATTTAATGAAAATCGATTAAATGAATAGCGGAGAACGAAATAAAGCATTTTCCTTAACTGAGGGCTAACTACATTGTCGTATCTCAGTCCTATTCGGTTAAACTTTAAAGACCGTCTCAAAATACACTGTTTCTGCTTAAAATCTACTTTAATCTATATTTACTCATCTATACCACAATATGATGACAAAACCGCAGTAGATTCACATCCTTCAGTTGTAACTACAGGGTCTCGAACCCCCTTCCTCGTCGCTTGTCACTCATAACAATTAAGCGATGTCGGGGTTCCCAACTTCCCACCATGAGTAAAAATCATATATGAATAATTAGCAATGACAATTTTTTTAGGTATGAACTTGTAAACAGCTAAAACAAATTGGATATCTTTTTTTGTTTTCTGTCCTCATCGACATGGGTTGCTGTTGAGAATAGGAATGTTTGATACCTGAAATCTTGTCTCTCCCTGTTGGCAAGAATAAATAAGGGCGAGAATTGAGAAGAGTCGACTCAAGCTAGTTTCCTTTCTAGCCGGTCTCAAAAACCGGGGGTGGAGCCTGGGTGGGGCTTCGCGTGTTGCCTCTTGCAGCATTAGGTGTTACCTCCAGAGCAGAAGTGATGAAGCAGTCAGAAAAGGCGGGAATTTTCAAACACTGCTGATTTCCGAGGATTATACCAAGAATAAAGAAGGGGAGAATTTAGAAGACACAAATAAAGGCAGAAAAAGACCGACAGCAATTTGGACTGAAAGTTCAAATTAAAGAAGAGAAGGGACGTACTACCAAAAATTTTTACTCTAGGCTTAGAAAGTCAGTTATGATATCCGTCGCTGGAGAAGTGAGAAGAACAACTCACCCTTTTTTTTCATCCATAAATAATCATTTAATCTCTCTGGCAGATCCTGAGTGTTCGTGTACGTATCATTTCCAGTTATCAGTTATTAGTGTAAGACTAGAATTTATTGTTTTTCGCAACTATCCGAGAAAATGGTATGAACTAAATTGTGTGTAGTGAATACAACTTAAAACAAAACAGAATAAATCTTTGAGTACATTGTGCCATTTATGCCTAAAATTCAAATTTGAATGATGAAAAAACATGATATTGAAAAAAACGATGATGAAATAACAGATTAATAATAGCATAGATTATAATAGCATATAGATAAACCACCCGAGATAATCATATACATTTTGACCAAGAATAATAAGTTATTATCACAAATGGGGACGTTTGGATCTCTTATAATCAGTAAATATAAATTTAAAAAAATTTACAGTCAACTGTTTTTCGCAACTATACGAGAAAATGATATGAGCTAAATTTTGTGTCGAGACTAGAGAGCACAATTTAAAAACAAAACATAATAACTCATTCAGTATATTTTTGCCAGCTAAATAATTTAAGTCCATACCTTTTCTAGAATCGATGCTTTACAGTCCTGAGAAGACTAAAATAAAAGTACTAATGTTCACACCAATCCATCAGACCATCACCAATCCTATTGATCTGGACCAAAGACGCATGTTAGGTTTTTGCCTCAACTCCTCAAGTGCATCAACGTTTGCTCCTAATTGCTCCCTGAGTCATCAAATGCCGCACTCCCTTGGGCTTCATAGTCTTTGTGAAAGGTCGTGACAAAATAAGCATCTTATTCTGATCTTATTGGAAATCTGACCCGAGATTGAAAGTCGTTTTCATTTGTATAATTCGCAGAAATCAGTACTGTTTAAACTTCCCGCCTTTTCTGGCTGCTTCATCACTTTTGCTCAAGAGGTAACGCTTAATACTGCAAGAGGCAACACGCGAAGCTCCACCCAGTCTCCACCCCCGGTAAAATATTTCCGGGCAAAAGTCAACGCAGGTTGCTGAAATCAAGGTTATGCGAGTTTTCAATTCTCTCCCTTATTTATTCTTGCTGTTGGTGAACCAACAGCAGATGTTGGATTTGACTGAAACAAAGGCTGAAGATTGGCTCGAAATCGGTATTCCTTGGGATTAAGAAGTCCGTTTTTGTACACGTACTTTAAGCTCATGACACATTAAAACTTGTTCTTCAGGTGAATTTGTTAGATTTGATCTTGGTCTGAGACACGTGGATTCATCAGACTTACTGCTGTTCATGGTCCTTAGGAATCTGCGGCCGAAAACTCTGACAACAATCTCGTCCCATCACACAACACATTCTTCACAGTTACATGTAATTTCAGATGTCACAGTTGAACACAGTCGCAATATTTTCTTGACATCTTAAATGGCGAACATTCTGAACATAAACGCGCAACAGGTGTACGTTGTTGTAAAATTTATTTACTCGACTGATTTCAATCTTTATTCGCATAGCGGTAGTGTCCGACTTGGACACGCTGCGGTGCGGCACTGGTATTAACCTCGCCCCCCTGACCTCGCTAGGCTTGGAATGCGACAACATTAGCAAGGTTCTCCTCTCTGTCTCTAGCAAGGGCCGTTAACTCATCTAAGGCGTTTTCTCGTGGCAGATTTCTGTGCCACACATTTCTTAGTGTTTGCCGCGGAAATAGATGTGTGCCGCTCTCTTGACCCTCTAGTTGAAACTCGTGAGAACGCCGTTTTTGGCGGTAATTTCAAATGTCATATTTTTTTTTAATCCAGTACTTATCGTCCTATACTAGAAAGAAGCTCAGTTTTATGTATCTTCGCTTGATTTTGTAGCTAATTTTATTTATTTAAACTTCAGATTTGAATTTCTCGTAAAATTCGAGTGTCGGAACTCGAAAGTTACCTCGACGATTGTTTATCCGATTTAAGCCACACAACGAGCCACACAAATCTTGTTGGTCGCGGAAAGATGCTTGTCGGCCACCCAAATGACCACAGAAACAGTCTTTTCCAGCCATAACCGAACCACATACTCTTTTCGGTGGTATCACGGCTCTGGTTGAATTTTGCCAGTCGGCAGCGTTACTCTTTTGGAAGTTTCCTTATCCCTTCCGAAAACCCTGGATAATTGAGCCTGACTAGCACATGTCGTTCGATAATTTTTTTTTGGGGGGGGGGAGATTGATTTTTTTTTTAGTATGTGTTTTATTTTGTACACTCCGCGTTCAAAATGACGGGACATAAATAAATGACTTACTAGAATACAGAAGAAAACAGGCATCAGGCACATCCATGCGTTAACTTAAGTCAAGTCGAACCCGACAACATTTTAATATGTTTCAAGCCTGACGGGCGGACATAAAGACCTAAGGTACAAAATAGCTCCTCGTCAGTACCGATTCCTGGTCGCACAGCATAAAGTCCGTATCAAAACTTGGACTGTTAGTCAGGACCGTATCCAGGGGGGGTAGGGGGCTCAACACCCCCCCTCCGAAACATGCAAGAATACTCGTTTTGTGTAGGCTTTAACCTCTAATCTATGTCTTTTTGTACTTTTTGGCCCGAACCGCGGGCAACCCCCCCCCGAAATAAATTCCTTGATACGGAGCTGGTATTAATCCTTCTCCAGTTGTCCGTTTGTGCTTGATACGAACGTACCATCGTTCGTGGGTCGAACATCAAAACCAGCAAAGATTTGAGGCATAAAACGTCATTCCCCTACGTAGCAACCTTTTTTTTGCGCAAAAACAGAAACAAACATTCCGATATTAGATAATGCCATTCCTTGATATTAACTGACGATTCATAATGCACGTGGAAGGAACTTAAGAATCCCGACGTCGTCGACTGTATTCAGGGGGGCGACTTTAAAGAGGTAGTGTCGAACTCAGCTGTTCGGGCATGGTTTTAGTGGGTTGGAAATCATTATGATTTCCTATAAAAGGTCTAGTGAGGTTAGCCATGTCTCTGCTGTGCTGGAGATCTGTTTGCCCCGTGTTTGCGGATGCAGTATTGGCTATAGAGATGGTGAGATTTTCTGTGCTACGCGTTAGAACAAAAACTGAACACGAATTGCAATTATTTTGTCGGCACTTGGGCATGTAAAACATAATGAGAGATTTCATGGCAGGGAAGATACTGACTTATATGTGCAGCATCCTTTACTAGATGAAAGACCGCCCGGTCCTTATCTGAAATTATGTCTTCGGTGTTATCTGCGTAGAGGTTTTGAACTGGAAGCGGTAGAGACTGATAAGTGTGTTGTCTTAGCCGACGTGGTGGCCGCTTGGGTGCGATTATGACGAAGTCCGAAACACAAACACAACAGAGAACCTTGGGAAGAACGAGAAACGTCACCTGAACGAATCCTCAAAATTGATCCAGCTTCTGTGTAAACTAATCAACAACGTTTGTTGGGGACAGTTGTGGTGACGTTTCTGTGTCTTTGGTAGGAACGCGGCGATTTTTCTTCGGCACGAAGAGTTAGTCATCAGAGTATTGACGACCGGTAGCCCTTATCCCTACCGATTCGGCAAAAATGATTTCGAGAAAACTTCCTTAACTTGTTTATTTTTCACTCGGAACCATTTCTGACAGCCTAATTTCGGAGGAAAATTTTGGACCTGTTCATTTCTGGAAAACAATTGGATAATGGGCCCTTTGATTACGTAGTATTAATAAAACAAGGATTCGATCCTGCCTCTGACCCTCTGCCGTAAGGAAGAAGTAGAACTTTGTAAAACATTTTGTCATGACACCCTCCTTTTTGGGCGTGATGTTTAAGCCCTTGGTTTCACTGTTTTCACTTCATTTTTACTTTTCTGTGAAAAATTGATTTCTGGGGACGCTTCGTTTGTTTTTTTTATCTCATTTATCAAGGAAACAATCATTTCTGCCTGCTAGGCATGTCAGCAGTGACATTATCATTAATATTATCAGGACCTGTGTACCCCCTCTCAGGCCTCAGTCACACTAGCTCTATGGACGCATCTGACTCCCAGATAAGACAAGTGATAAATTTGGATAGAGCTGCCACGGCGGTACTAAGAGGCAAAAGAGCTCAAGTCTAAGTTTTGATTCTACAAAGGTTCACATATGTACCTGACCAAATCTTTCGTTGACAGCTGAAGTTGTTCTGGATTCACCGGTTTAAAATTTTCCGTCTTTCTTTTGGTTCTTGGGAATTGTTGGAGCTAAATGCTAGTTCTGAAATTTCATATTGGACACGGCTGCTGTTTTTGAGATCCCAAAACTTTAGCGACGGGATACCACAAAGTATGTCCGTCCGTTTGTAAGTTAGAAGTCCATCGAGTAAGACGTCTTTGGAAATGGCGAGCGATTAGCACCAAACCATTAGCCTCTAGATAGCTCTGCTTGTATTGAAAGTTAGGCTAATTGTTAATCTGTATTTAATGCAAAAACTACAACAGTAGGCTATAAGTTAAACCTACCAGAAAAGCACAGACAACAGCGCTTGGTTAGGGCAGACTACCATCAGTAATAATATTTGAAAACAAGATCAGCACATCACTCAATGGGACAAGTAGTGAATAAAAGAAGAAACAGAAAGTAATAATAACATTACATAAAATAATCATAAGCAGTAGCCGCATTATGCAGGCATGCGATAATGACACCTACTTCTGCCGTATATGTGGAGAAATGAATGAGGATATGCCACCTTTTGTGTAAATGCAGAGAGTTACAGGGACGGATTTTGGAGTAGGGGACGGATAAGAAATCTTTTAAAAAATTAAAGTAAGGGGGAGTAAAGATTTTAAAGAAATAAGAAACTTTAATAATAATCATAATAAAAATTTATTAATAACCCACTGTACAAAAACAATGTGAGGATAGTGGAGTAGAAAAAGAAAGAACATATTAAACATCAGAAAAAAACAACACTTTAAGTACAGCAAAATAAACAAGAAAAGTTCAACAGAACAAACGGATGAGAGGCATATGGAGTAAGCCGTTGATATGCTTGTGCCGATAACTTATCATGAAGGTCCTGAAGTTTGCAGTTAAATCGGGAGCTTTGTAATTTCGGATTATTCTCCGATTTCGGTACGATAGAGGCAGATAAAGCAGGTATTTACAGTATTTATAGTAACATTTACGCAGTTTACACAAGTCACTCTTTTTCAGTAGAATGAAGGTGCCAGAAAGATAAAGCACAGAGTGATCGCAAAAAACTGAATACAAAGAAACCAGAGCCTTTCGGTAATATTTAAACCGGTTTGACACAATCTTAAGGGTATCCAAATCTGACCTCGAGTCAGCTTTCAAACACCGGAGAAATGTCTGCTGTTGGAGAGGTTTAAAAAGTACGTAATAGCAGGGACCCATACATTTCTTGTAATGACTCGCCATTCAGGGGGCTTGTCAATAAGAGATTTCTGATGCGCTCTTGACCGAGCGTCAGATAGTTCGAGAAATACCCACGGGGATAAAATATTGCCTTGAGGGAGGAATCTCTTTGGTCTCACGTCCAAGGAGGCCCGGGATTGGCTCTATCTGAGCAAGAACGCCGATTCGACCAAGTGGAATTTTTGGAAACTAGGTGAGGCTCGGGCAACATATAGCAACATAGAAGCATAGGAAATGACAAGCCCTCTGAATGGCGAGTCATTACAAGAAATTTATGGGTCCCTGGCAATAGTGTGTTAGTATCGTTTTTGTTACATGATTGCCTTATGGCTTTAGTTTGGAAACAAATCATTCATTCATTCAACCTTACCTCGCGCGTGGTTGGCGTTTTCAAAAGTATGACGGCAGGGTGAAGCATCTTTATCAACCAGCCACATGCCATCAACCTCTCATCAAAGACACCTCTTTCCAGTTTGGCACCTCAGGTTTAGTATTTCTGGATTAAAGTTTCATCAACCTGTGTAGCGTCACTTCCTCCGTAATCAAAGAGCGCGCCGGAAGCGTGGGAAAGGTAATGGCGTCCAAACTCTCCTGGAATTAAATTTCCAGTACAATGCAACTTGGGCATGAACTCTTGGCGTAGATTGCGGAAAACTTGGGAAGAAAGCCAGTCCCTGGTCGCTCTTGAACTGTCAAAACTAATAATGGAGTTGTAATGTTCTTTGCCTACCTCTGCATGCTTCCTCCATCATCGTCTCGACCCCTTGAAGCCTCTGTTAGTTTCAATGTTTTTATTTTCCACCAGAATTGATGATAGTAAAAATAGATTACGAACCGATACGCAAAAACAAATACAACACTAAAAGGAATATCACATAAAATGGCGAAGGCATAAATAAAAAAAGTGCGTAGATAAGAAAATTAAAAAATCAGGTAAAAGTATTCAACTAAAAAAAGCAAAAATAAATAAAAATAACAGAAAATTAAAATTAGAGCTCGAAAATAATAATTCAAACAAATGAAATTGCAAATTAAAAAATTAACACTTTTTTTTTTTAGAAAAATTCTCTTATGTATGGTTAACAGTACGTTGGATCTGGTTCGAATCTTGGTCTCTAACTGACCCTCCATCCTCCTCCTGGGCCCTCTTATCCCTGCCTTTTAGGGCCCAGGCCTTCAGCCCTACTTTGGATACCTGTTATGACGAACAGCGTATCGCTACAGTTGAGGGAAAACCTTGAACCCTGAAGTTTTAAAACAAGAACCTGGCGTTATTGGAAATTTGTAATTTTTCTGAAAATTTTGCAATTTTAGTGGCATTTTGTTGTGAAAACAGTATTAAAAACCACCACAGTTAAGTAACTTAGAGAAAAAAAGGTGATAAATAACCAACCGTGGCAACCCTTGCCAAGATAATGGAAGGAAGGAACCCCTAGAACTCACGCCGACTGTCGTTTCTTCATTTAACCAGCTCTGCGCACAAGGAACGACGTGTCTCGCGTCCCGTCTAAATATAACGAGGCCCTCCGTCACCAGACGCTTGGAAATGATTACATTTGTGTCATAATATTCCGGACCGGGCGTGTAATAATTCAGATTGAAATATTTTATGAGATATGAAGTTGATCGTAAGAGATCTTACAAATCAAATCCAAGTCGGACTGAAATGTGAATTTGAAAATTGGATTTACGGTTGCGTTTTTTTACACAGTGTCGGGGAAGGAAGATTAGGTTAAGATCAGAAGTTCTTGTATTTTTTTGTCATTTAACAATGGTAGCTTGGGTCAGGCCAACCCATTCCGTCGAAATCTTCTACACTGACTGTCAGGTCCGTATCCAGGAATTTATTTGGGGGGGGGGGGGTTGCCCGCGGGTCGGACCAAAAGTACAAAAAAGACATAGATCAGAGGTGAGAGCCTGTAAAAAACGAGTATTTTTGCATGTTTCGGGGGGGGGGTTGAACCCCCTACCCCCCCCCTGGACACGGCTCTGCTGACTGTCACCCAAGAATTTTTGTGACCTTGATTTAATTTTTTTGCTGACCTTCAGAATGTTAGAAACAATAACAAAAGAAATAATAAAGGAAAAGAACAGACATATCTAAATCAAGACTAAATGGGACTAATCTGAATGGGACTAATAAAATTACGGAAGTAGGGTGCATTGGTAGATACGACGGTTTCTTCGAAAATAACAGCTTCTACACTGACTGTCATCCAGGAATCTGGTGATCTTGAATGTATTTATCGCTGACTTTCAGAAAGTTAGCTTTATCGTAAATACTTTGAAGTTGGGCGTAAATAGTGTTGGATTTCTCGATATATCGAAATCGACCTTTCGGTACCATGTTTCGCTATAGCATACGTCTCGTTTCGCAAAAAACTTAAGAACGAAAATTGTCGTAGAAAGCTTGCATCTTCTCAAACTTCGATTAAATAGAAACTGAAATACGAAAAACACATTGCTCCGATTATGGATATATGAGTGTAACTTGTGTTAGGTTATTTACAATAATTCGAAATATACAAATATCGATATATACGTTTCGATATTCGATATCAATATTTGATCCGATAAATCGATATCGAATATCGCCCAACACTATTCCTTTAAAGTTTAACTGAAAAGCCAACTTATTTTTGTGTCACTTAGTTGAATACGGTGAATTATTAGGATTCTGCAAAGGGATTTTTTTGTTTTCCACTATCTGCTCTAGTTATGACGTTCAGAATATCTGCGGCTGTCCCCACAGCGAAAATTCTACTATGACGCGGGAAATTTTTATCTAAACACAAACAAGGCTTTTCAGTGGGCAGGCGATATTGGTGAAGATTGCTTAGTGCCTGGACAAAAAAAAGTCATAAATCTTTCTTGTAAGGCATACAACAAATTAGATCTACCACAAATCACACGGAAATTCCACTATTTGAAAATTGATTATTCCTGAATAGCGGAACAACCAAGTAACGCATTTTCAGCGGGTCTTCAAGCCAATTTAAGTGAATAAGTGATCGGTAACTAGATTGTCCTATCCCAGTCCTTTTCGGTTAAACTTTAACAATGCTTTATCGGGCAACAGGTCAATGTTCTTTAGGAAATGAATCTTTGTATCGGATTCGCCTTGGCTAAGTTTGGTTTTGACTAAAATGTTGGTGCCGTCGGAAGCTTGGCGATGTCCAAAAGCATTCCTTTACTGTACTTTGTCGTAGATGGAACTACCGTCCAAAATCACGTGCGGGATTTATGGATATAGCGTCTCGTATATCAGAAAGCCGTCGTGCAGACTATATAGGGTATAGGTGTCTATAAGAGTGCTGTTACTATCAGGTAATATAGGATAAGATCGGTGTTATAGTATTCATTCCCGTATCACTTTGTGACGGTCTTGTTCCGGTTTTGGGTACACTTAACGACCCCCTTTTCTGTAACCAGTTCTTTTGAGGAATAGATGGTCAAGGTACACTGATGATTTTACTGTTATTCCTGTCAAGAACCCTACTTGGGAGTTGTGGTGGTGTACCCCAGTATCTTGAAACCTGCAACGCCGCAATCCCTTGTCTACCCTCTAAGCCTAATCATTAGCATGATCAGGCACGTATCCAGGAATTTATTTCGGGGGGGGATTGCCAGCGGGTCGGACCAAAAAGTACAAAAAATACATAGATCAGATTTTAAAGCCCACAAAAAACGATTAAATTGGTGGATTTCGGGGGGGGGAGGTCGAACCCCCTAACCCCCCCTGGATACGGCCTTGAGCATGATGTATAAGAATCCGCGGAGACCAACTTTGTAATCCTTTTATTGACACAAAGAAGAAAACATTCCTTTAGCTGGGGTGGAGCCGACAGTCCTCATCCTGGGCTCATTGCCGTCCATTAATGTCTACAGTGCGACGGATTTTCAAATGAAATCACTGCGTTTCCTAGCTCGGTCTCGCCTCGTCTTGATGAAGTGTCAACATAAGGGAATTGTCATGGATACAAATAGAAGCGATATAGAGAACACCCTTAATGTATTTTCACATTCTTTTTGGTGTTTCTCGACATTCTTATAGGCTTGTGCCTAGGGAAACAGTGCCTTTTGTTGTTTGGAATTCATTGGAGCAGGTTGTAAAAATATGACGATGTGTAAGGTGGGATGTCCCGTTGGAATGAGATTCTTTCAAGGTTTTGACTTTAGTTAGAGCCGGATTGTATTAAAGTGTATTTTCTCGGAAGAACTGTAATGTACTGTAGACATGAAAACTGTATCTCTGGCGATATTCGTCTGATAGTAAACCAAACAAGAGCTGAAAGCTCATATGGCACTTGCAAGCTTTTTTGCTTGTGTTCAAGTTATCGTAGTACCATGTGAATGGATAGTAGTGCTCCCCTCCCTCCCCCCACGATGGTCGGATCGGGCAAGTGACTATTTCCAAGTTATAGAAAATCATCTGTAATCAAAACTCTTGAAGCAAAAAAGATGATCATCAGGAGCACGAAAATGTATTTTGCTCAAAAGTATTGTTTGTACTTTAAGGAATTTTATTGTAAGCAAAACCCTTGAGGCAAAAATGATCATGGGCTCATAGGGATCACGAAAATGTATATTTTCCTTAAAAGTATTTTTTTGTACTTTGCGGTTAGCATTAGTACTTTAAGGGATGGTCGGATCTGGGAACTAACTATTTCTAAGCCAATCATGTCAAGTATT
Organism: Branchinecta lindahli; assembly: GCA_023053555.1. Classification (NCBI taxonomy): domain Eukaryota; kingdom Metazoa; phylum Arthropoda; class Branchiopoda; order Anostraca; family Branchinectidae; genus Branchinecta; species Branchinecta lindahli. The sequence goes on from JAKZAO010000010.1 coordinate 11,897,472, forward strand.
TAATTTTCAAGCCAAGTTTCATCGTCCTAGCATGTCTGGAAGTAGCTTAACTTGCGATCACCGGAATTCCGGACCCCCCCTCTAACTCCCCCACAATGCCCGAATCCGGTCCGGTTCTGTCACTGATCTACATAGGGCTTGCGCTTGTTCTTCCCACCAAGTTTCATTCCGATCGCTCCACTCCAAGCACGTCAAAAGGTTTCCGGACCCCCCTCCGACCCCCCCCCCAGCTTCATCGGATCCGGTCCGGACTTGAAATGGGACATCCGAGACACGTTGTCTTTCTACATATCAAGCTTCGCTATGATCCGATCACCCGTTCGGAAGTTATACGTACCTCAAGATTCAGGATTCCCCCTCCCTCCACTCCCCCCACGATGGTCGGATCGGGAAGCTGACTATTTCCAGGTTAATCTGGTCGCGTCTTTGATTTACCTGCCGAGTTTCATTGTCTTAGTCGACCTGGAAGTAACTTAGCTCCGTATCACCGGAATTCCGGAACCCCACTCAAACTCCCCCCACAGTGCACGAATCCGGTCCGGTTCTGTCAGTGATGTATCTAGGGGTTGTGCTTGTTCCTCCCACCAAGTTTCATCCCGATCGCTCCACTCTAAGCGTTTAACATGATTTCCGGTTCCCCCCTCTGACCCCCCCCAGCTTCATCGGATCCAGTCCGGACTTGAAGTGGGACATCTGAGACACGTTGTCTTTCTACATATCAAGTTTCATTATGATCCGATCACCCGTTCGGAAGTTATACATACCTCAAGATTCATGGTCCCCCCTCCCTCCACTCCCCCCACGATGGTCGGATCGGGAAGCTGACTATTTCCAGGTTAATCTGGTCGCGTCCCTGATTTACCTGCCGAGTTTCATTGTCCTAGCCCACCTGGAAGTAACTTAACCCCGTATCACCGGAATTCCGGAACCCCACTCCAACTCCCCCCACAGTGCACGAATCCAGTCCGGTTCTGGCAATGAGGTACGTAGGGGTTGTGCTTGTTCCTCCCACCAACTTTCATCCCGATCACTCCACTCTAAGCGTTTAATATGATTTCCGGTTCCCCCCTCCGACTCCCCCCCCATACATCGGATTTGGTCCGAACTTGATATGGGACATCTGAAGCATGACGTCTTTCCAAATATCAAGTTTCATTAAGATCCGATCACCCGTTCGAAAGTTATTCATGCCACTAAATTCCGGATTCCGGCTCCCCTCCCTCCGCCCACGATGGTCGGATCGAGCAAGTGACTATTTCCAAGTTAGTTTGGTCGGGTCCCTAATACGCCTGCCAAGTTTCATAGTCCTAGCACATCTGGAAGTACCCTAACTCGCAAACAGCGGACAGACCGACAGACCGACCGACAGACCGACGGAAAAGTGATCGGTATATGGCACTTGGCCGGTAGGCAAGTGCCATAAAAACTGCAAAGCCGATGTGTAATGGCTTTGTCGAGACGATGGAGCATCTTCTCAGACTGAATCATTCCTTTTCCGGGTGCTGACCGGTAGACTGCTCTTTTATGTAAGGGTAGTCCCTTTGTAAGTAACTGTGCGTATTGACAGTACAGTACCACTTGTTCATAGTCAGGACCTTGGGTCATTAGAGTAAGTATTTTTTGAAGCTCCAACCATCCTGTACGATGGGTCGCTGTTAGCTTATTGTGAGTTCGGTCTGGAAACCATACTGTGGATTGACCACCGGTCTCAACGACGGATCCGTGAAGTTCTGCTGGTGTAGTAGGCTATTCTGAGCCCCCTCTGCGGGCCGTCCTGACATCGATGGCTGTATAACACCTTGGACATTTACCATCATCTTTTGTAATAGCAGGTGATGCTGTCTTCATCGTACAAATACAGTGATCGTAACAAAGCCTTAATGTGGCCAGTCTTGCCTGCTTTTAGTTGCAGTCCTTACCTAAGGGATCTACGCAGTGGATTTCGTGCAGAAAATTGGATTATTGCGATCTCTGCCCGTGCCATTCCGAAATCCTCTCCATCTCTGAGATGGCATAAACTTAAGCCCCTCTTCCACCCACCTGTAAGGCCATACCACAGCTTAAACATCCGTGTGCCATACTGATTTGAGCCCATCACCCTACAACAAGATATACTATTCTGACGCGGGGGAGAATCCAACCAGTCAGTTGCTTCACGACACGTGATGGTGGATCACCGTTTGGTTTGGTTGACCGCGGGTCAGAATAATTCAGAATTCCGCATGGGTCATAGCCTACTGTCTTGCCAGACCTGCATCCTCGCAGTCGGCGTCCTCGCTCTTCTTCGCCTTCTACTTAGCTGGATAGCTGCAGTCCGGTCATACTTGATCTAAGTGAGGAGAATCCGATGGGAAATCCTGGCTGTCTGACAATACTGTCAGCATGATCACTGCCACGATGGGTCTCCAAATGTTAACCGAGCCCGGCACTGCAACAGCGTTCTGAATTCCGCACAAGTCACACTGTCTTCCCACCCGCCAGCCCTGGCTCCTTGCGGTCGGCGTCCTCGCTCTTCTTCACCTTCTGCTTTGCTGGAAAGCTGCGATCCGGTCATTCTTGAGAAGAATACAGATATAAAATCTTGGTTGTCTGGCAGTTCCGTCAGCATGGTCTCTGCCACGATGGGTCTTCAAATGTTAACCACTCTGCAACAAAGTTCTGAATTCCGCACAAGTCATACTGTCTTCCCACCCGCCAGCCCTGCGTCCTCGCGGTCGGCGTCCTCGCCTTGTTCGTCTGCACCTTCTGACTTGGCTTGAAGTGTTGTAAACCCAGCGATGTTGACGGTGAACGATAGATCAAGCGACACGATGAGATGACGGATCAAAACTGTCAAAAGGTGACAGTGCAGATCGATTGAGAGGACGGCAAGGGTTCCACACCAAGCCCAGAAGCACCGTGACCTTTTCAAAGACATCTCTTTTTAGTAGCACGAGTTGGCAAGACCCTTCGAACTCTGAATATGACTGTTTCATGACAATGTAGATTGACACACTTAAAAACTTGAACATGAATAGTGTTGTCTGCTTCCTCCGTCCAAAAATGTCGGCTCACACTTAGTGGGTCTAAGGTCCCTTCAGACGGAAAAAAGGCTCTTACGTACTCCCTTCACACTGAGACCCTTGGCCGTTACGTTGATGTAAAAAGCTTGCGCAGTTCTCCGCAACGTACATACTTTGCATAAACACCGAGTTGACATTTGATAAATGATCCTTCTGACTTATTCTGCCTTTTATATTTTGCCTAGTCCACGGTAATAATAATGTCGATGACGCGAAACGGATAAGCTCGAGATTTATTCCAGCGATACAACGGCCTTTCTTGGCAAGGATCTTCGTCAGGTAGAATAACGAACCGAATATCACATGTCCATCTACCGATATTTTCGCGAGTAGTCGTCGAAAGGGCGCATACTGGTACACATTCAATATGTTACAGCATAGCAGTGCGATGGCGACAGATGATGATGCACTTTATGAGACATAACAACAATAAGGGAAAAGTACAGTATGAAGAGAAAAAGGAAAACAATTAATAGCCAAGTGATAAACAAAGCAAAGAAGAAACAAAGGACTAACGAGGCCCAACAAATCTTCTTCCTCGGGGAGACTCGTCTCAACCGTGCACTCTTCTTCCAACCGTGCACCCCTGTCACATCTGACATTTATTATTGCCCTAGTCCGACGTTTTTGCGCTGGCCTATTTCTTGCTGATTTAATGGATTTCTGCCGACTGGAAATCCTCTTCCCGTGGGAGTAGTCGAATTCTAAGGCGCCTTGTCTTGAATTTGAAACCAGATACCCTTTGGCCGCTATCTGTAAAATGGAAACGTTAGACTTGAGCCGAGTCAAGGAGCTTTGAGAACGGCCTGGTTAGATGTGCTCTAGAAATCGTTTGGGACCAAGAGGACAATCGGCTCGAAGTCGTAGAATAACGAATCAATTTGATTATTTCCTGTGATAAAGATGGAGCAGTTTTGAGAATGGCCTGTTCAGGCGCGCTAACGTTGAGGACGAGATTTGAGGATCGTCTAACATTGAGGACGAGATTTGAGGATCGTCTTTGAGACAATTGTTGAGTATTTGATTATTTCCTGTTATAAAGATGAAGCAGTTTCGAGAATGATCTGTTCAGGAGCGCTAACATTGAGGACGAGATTGAGGATCGTCTTTGAGACAGTTGTCTCGAAGCCGCAGAGTAACGAATAGAACAGAGGAAATTCAGAATCAGTTTGATTCTTCTCGGTCAGAGAAGTAAATTAGTATTAAGGACTACCTGTTTAGGTGCGCTCTGGGTAACGTGAGGCACGAGAAATATCAAGAGAAAAATCCCTTCAGTTAGCAAAATAACGAATAGAAGTGTTAACAGTTCATGATTCAGTTTGATTTTTTTCCTTCAGAAAGATTGAAATACCTACAAGAAAAAGCCCATAAAGAATGCTCGGCTAGGGCAGGCCACCATCCGTTATAATATTACAAAAAGTTCAGCGGGATAAATCAGTAAAATAATTAATAATAATCATTTGATTATCTATGCTGTCGACTTCGAAAAAGAAAGAAAAAGGAGACAACGGAAAATTAAATTTACGAACTTGAGGAGGACAAGAACCAAATCAATGCACAACAGTAGCTTCTTAAAAATAAATGGGACACCGAACTTCCTGACAACATTTTTTTCCTATGCGAAGGGGAACAAAAAAACCTTTGGGATGGAGGCAGCTGTCTTGATTAATCTCTGTGCACCCTTCGGTGCTCATGACGAGAAACAGAACTTCGTTATGTTCTTGATTGGCGACGGACAGCCAGGCGCGCGCTTGTGGAGTAGAGATAGAACTCGCAAAAAAAGAGTAGAGCATTACCTTTGTGCAAGAACTCAGTGATGATTATGGTAATTTAATTGATGTGCTCCGGGACCCACAAATCGTTAATAGTAAACAGTAATTGGAACATAGCATATCCGCAATGACTTGGAACACAAATTTTCCTCGGTTATTAAGAATTTGCGCCCTGGAAAACAGCCTATGTCAATCACGCTTTGGTGAAGAAGGTACCACAATAGTAACCGCCTGGGTGATGGTCTACTCCGGATGCTCTCCAATTTGGAAAAACAAGAGCCGTAAATACCGGTAAAATATGTAAAGTACCAGTAAAAATCGTAAATTACTGTAAAATAAGGTTCTTAACTGGGAAAATGTATCAACTTGCGGGCTTCAGTAAATACCATGGTATTTCACTGCAGTGAAATACGTAAAATATGTTCTTCAATTACTCTTTAAATTTTGAAAGAGACGTAAAATATATCGGTAAAATACCACTAAAATAGGTAAAACACCGGTAATATACGTAAAATACTGGCAGAATATGTAAAATATCGATAAAATACATAGAGTATGGTGATTGGTAAAATATTCATTTTCGGGGTCCGTAAAATTATGGTGAAATCTGGGTGAAATACTTAGTTTTACCATGACCTGTCTTACCGTTTACAACATCAGGCAAGACTTAAGTTCTTCATAGGACTGACCTGCGGACCGACTAGTAGCTTCTCATAACAGAAGGTGTCGTTAGTGACAAAAAGCATCCCCCCTAAAATATATTTTGAAATAAATAAATAAAATTTATTTTATCAAAGAGACTGCGCGGCTTAGTTTGATCTTTCCACAACCTTATACGGTTGGTACTTCATACTCAGACACAAATTCTCCTAACGAAACTTGAAAACTAAACGGATTTGACCGCTCAAACGCTCCAAAACAAACAGCTTGCATGACTGGCACCGTCGGTTTTTAATGTATTTATCTTGTAAGAATGCTAGATGGGTTTTAGGTGTGAGATTAGTAAATATTGACTTTTTCTGCGTCGCTGAAGAATTGAAAGGACGGGCTCTTGAGACAACCGGGCAGCAGCAACATTGTACGAGGACGAGAACCACAGCTGGTAGACTAGGCGCCCGACTTAAATACTTTTTAAATCTTTCCTCGGATGTCGTCACCTGTTTGGTATTAAAGATATTCTGACAGACTTGCGAAGCTTTTATTCAGTGGAGCCATTTCTGTAACCTGGGGGGGGGGGGTAGATCAGTTTTCGGCACCAATCACAGGTTTACAGGCACAGGCTAAAGTAGTTCCCGGTGCCAGCACTGGGCACGGCACTGGGCACTTGACTAAAGTTGAGATTGGGCAACACCTCGGGTTGGGGTCATGGCTCCCTGCCCCCCCCCTCCCCAAAAAATAACGGCCTTGCTTTTATCACGGACAGGACTGCCACAGTTTACATTGAAAACTCCCACTGTTTTAAAAGGTTAAATTCCACATCCAAACCTCCACTTCTCAGTCCTAATCGTATCTTTAGCTTTTGATATAGATAGGTAATGCCATGCTCACCAGGCCTTTCTCCCGGCATGGTCATATGTCTGCCACATTTTAATTTAAGGTCAACGTGTTTAAAGGTTAAAGGCCGTATCTATACTTCGACTTTTCAATCCTAATCCGGTCTTCGGCTTTTACTAAAAATAGGTTAAAAAACATATTTTGACAGGGTGTTAAAAATAATCCTAATTAACATTTTCCTGTCGCAATTAACAGGAGAACGTCTTGCCTGTCCGGTCGATTACAAACTCCAACCTGGCGGGGGAAATTCATTTATTCATTCACACAGTGGACCGGAAAACTATAAAAACAAATTCCGGCGTTACCAAGTCAGTGATAATTCATCCCAAAGTTTCTCGAAGCATGCTATTAACATCTTTGAGTCTTAGAAATTGGAATTTCTGTATTCTCTAAGGGCGTATTATAACCTGTTGCCCGCATATCACCAGGAGACATCCATAGAATGAGTTCCAGTTTTCTGTAGAGTTTGCTGTGCAAAGAGGAAGCACGCGTGGATTCACTGATGATGGTGATAATATCAGTTCACTTCTGAATGGAATTCGTGTTTAAAAGATATTTCGGAGCTATTTCTTGATCCCCCTCCCCTTTCATGTGAAAATGTAATTTTTGCACAGAAATTCCCGCCACCCGCTACGAATAGATTTGCTTGTCAGCTTATTTTTCTGTCCAGCCAGAACCTGTAATACTACTGTGTGAGACATCCATAGAATGAGTTCCAGTTTTCTGTAGAGTTTGCTGTGCAAAGAGGAAGCACGCGTGGATTCACTGATGATGGTGATAATATCAGTTCACTTCTGAATGGAATTCGTGTTTAAAAGATATTTCGGAGCTGTTTCTTGATCCCCCTCCCCTTTCATGTGAAAATGTAATTTTTGCACAGAAATTCCCGCTGCCCGCTACGGATAGATTTGCTTGTCAGCTTATTTTTCTGTCCAGCCAGAACCTATAATACTACTGTGTGATAGAATATCTGTATCTTCCTTCTGGCAATGCGTCTTACCCGGACCATGGAATCTCCAACCCGAACTACCGCTCTCACTACCCGTCACTTTTGCATTTTCAAGGCCTCTACAACTTTCAGTTTACTAGCTCTATGACATTACGGAAAAGAGCTGTTGTACGGATATGGAAAATTGTTCCAAACAGAGGAAGGTATAATAGAAAAGCCCTTGGTAACTTATATGATAGCTTTTGTTCTCCTCTGTTTGTAACCTTTCCAGAATTTTTGGCAATCTTGAGACGAAAACATTTGAAACGTATCAGGACTTTTATTTCAAATGTTGTAAATTTCCTTTGTGCTTTTCTCGACGTTATAGGAGTTCTTGCGTAACTATAAATTTCTGCCCTCTGACCCTTGTGCAAAATTGTTTTCCATTGCCCAGGATCTCCACGTTTCTGCCGTTGACCATTTCTGCGCATTCAGTCTAGGAAGAAGATCATTCCGTTACTGAACGCTCAGTGTAATTTTTCATTTTCTTTCTCTGTACTGCACTATTTCCCTTTTCTTGTGGTAAATAGAATTTCATGATCAGTGTCTTAGGTACCAGCATCCGCTCAGTATTTACGGAACATGCTCGCGGACTTCTGCTCGGTACAGCGGCTGAGGGACAGAGATTCTGAGAATTATCAGTTCTTGGTGCCGCTTTGCAACTACTGTCTCCTTGCTAATCTGCTTTGGTTGGCAGGCTTGTCCGTGCTACGCACTTTGATCTAGCTTCGTTTGAACTAAACCAAACATTCTGAACCGAGACTAGGAAGAAGCTATCATCCAGGATCCAGGGTGGGTAAAGACTTCAAGAAAAACAAACAATTCTCGCTGACAGGTCTGGGTCAGTGAATGTTTCTGTCTTGTCTTGAAAGTTTACGCGAACGCGATGGGGTTGAAAAAGGAGCCGTGACTGTGGGTACAGTGGCGGTTTTATTGTCAGAGCTGGCTTGCATCTCGAGCAGAACGTCGTTCGCAAATTGTTTATGTGGTAATAATATAACGAACAGTTCTGCCGAATATATTGGATATTTTTGCAACAGTTTTGAAATCTGGATCTCATGCATATAAATAATTGGTCTTTTAAGAGTTTTGACTTTTTTTTTGTTCACGATCAGCACGATATATTAAAAAAAACACCTCGCACTACATATTGTTCTACTAAGAAGTTCTAAGATAGTTGACCACTTCAAAAGGCTTGTTCAGCTGGCTTGCCCGTGCTACGCAATTTGATCTAGCTTCGTTTGAACTAAACCAAACATTCTGAACCGAGACTGGGAAGAAGCTATCATCCAGGATCCAGGGTGGGTAAAGACTTCAAGAAAAACAAACAATTCTCGCTGACAGGTCTGGGTCAGTGAATGTTTCTGTCTTGTCTTGAAAGTTTACGCGAACGCGATGGGGTTGAAAAAGGAGCCGTGATTGTGGGTACAGTGGCGGTTTTATTGTCAGAGCTGGCTTGCATCTCGAGCAGAACGTCGTTCGCAAATTGTTTATGTGGTAATAACATAACGAACAGTTCTGCCGAATGTATTGGATATTTTTGCAACAGTTTTGAAATCTGGATCTCATGCATATAAATAATTGGTCTTTTAAGAGTTTTGACTTTTTTTTGTTCACGATCAGCACGATATATTAAAAAAAACACCTCGCACTACATATTGTTCTACTAAGAAGTTCTAAGATAGTTGACCACTTCAAAACTTTGCTATGTTTAAAGAAAAGGCTTTGGCTGTTTTTAACTTTTTCCATGCCCCTTGATTTGGATACAATCTTGGCAAAGGGGGGGGGGGTGCCTGGGGGTCGGACCAAAAAGTACAAAAACATAGATCAGAGGTTAAAGCCCATACAAAAACGATTATTTTGGTATGTTTCGGGGGGGAGGGTCGAACCCCCTAACCCCTCTGGATACGGCCCTGGATGCACTTGTGAGGTGTAAAATCACTGGAACGAGAATGGACCGAAATATTACTGAAGTAGAATGAATTACTATCATAAGATAAGATAAGAATAGATTTATTCCACTAAAAGCACCGAGGCCATGGGAAAAAAATGACACAAAAAAAAAAAAAAAAAAAAAAATCAAGAGCAAAAACCAAATCAGTGATAACTATTTTACATATTCCTTTACAGGAACCTTTCTCTGTGGTTCATCGAAACCGGAAGGAATCTTCCCAACTTTTCAATATCACCAAATAATTTACTTCCCATTACTTTTACCAACCAATCCTCCCCCCAGTAACTAACACCAAAAATTTCCCCACGAAGATCTGAAAGCTCGGGGCATACGCACATTAAGTGAACAATATTTTCATCCAATTGTCCGCACATTGGGGAAAAGTAAGGACCAGACAACACTCTTACCAATGGTACGAACGACGTGTCCATTAAAGGTAGTGCTCACACAGTCCGATTTTCGGAGTCGAATGCCAATTACCTCCTTTGGTAACTTTTGAATTTGATCGATCAAACTCCCAACAACTCCTCCCCCCCCCATAGCTTCAGCCTAAGGTCTCTGAGGCTAAAAGGACCTGTCTTACCTATAACACTAGTGCAACCTACTTCCATAATCACTCCATATATTTCTAAACCCAGAGACCCCAATATCGTACGGTACATTCTAACTCCTCTAACAAAACCACGCTTATTTTCTCACTTGCCGCGTTTTGCTACCTTCGATATGTATCGCGCTGTCGACGGTTGCCTGCGAGAAATTTTTCCATCAGAAAAACCGGTTATGTAAATTGTTTCCCTGTTTTCGCTACAAGTCAACGGGTCTCGGAAAAGGCTTAAAACAGCAAAAACCGTGGGTTATTCGTTGAAAGCACAGCAGAGTTTTAAAGTATTTTAAAATACTGTAAGTTGAAGAGTAAATAGTGCGAGGGGTCCTTTAAATTAATTCGGCTTCTTTGTTTTCAGGTAACAAAAAGAAAACCTCCACCACCACCCTCACACCGCCAGAAGAGTTGGTGGATCTTCGGTACATGAATGATGTCGAGTACGACGACGATGGGCTGTCCCGACCGGAATCGAAAGTTACCGGAATTCCACCGAAGTTCACCAACCCCAAGCTGATGGACGATGAGCAGCTTGGAATTTATCCAGCGGGAAATACTGTGATGTTGCGATGTCCTGCCGAAGGTAAGCAAAGTAACCCGGAACATTCTAAATGGATGAATATCGCATGTCCGTCCGTGGCGGAATGGTTAGCGCGCCGATCTCGCAAGGGAAGGGTCCCTTGTTCGAGTCTCGGTTGTGCCTACTGTTTGGTTTCGAGCGGGGTTAGTGGCGTAACCCTGTAAGACAAGCCAAAATCCACCCAGCTTCAAATGGGTACCTGGAGAAATCCGGGGAAGGTGACAGGAAGGGTGTGCGAAAACACAGCATGGCTAGCCCCCAACCCACTATTGCACTTCCTGGCTGAGGGCCGAGAGTCGGAGATCAGCACCGCCGGCTTGGCCTGTCAAGGCTAGTGCTGATACCTTTACCTTTTTACCTTACTTACTTTTTACCTTTTTACCAACTTCATTTCTTTTTAGCGACCTTCTTATTTGATTGTCTTATTTTTTAAGGCGGGTCTCAAACAGGATGAGCTAAAATGGATGATTTCAGTCCGTGTGGATTTCATGAGACAAGAAGGACGACTCTAAATATTATAATAATACAATAATAATAATTTTGTTTTTAACTCACTACAGCAAACAAGAAAAAGTGGAGTAATGCACTATAGAAACAAAAAGAAACCAAAAAGAGAGAAAATCAACCCAACTACGAGAAAAATATTGGAGAAGACTATGAAAAGGCTCAAGGTTCGAAATTGCAGACCCGGACAGCCCCTCGTGTTGCAAGGCAAGCTTTGCCGTTACTCCCGGAGCACTAAAATTCTGGATCATTTTTCTATTCTTATACCACGGTGGCAAATTAAGTAAAAATCTCAAGTATTATGATAAAGTTAGGGCAGTGGATGGTCTTTTCTCGTGCCCAGTGTGCGGACAGGCCGTAGATAATATTGAGCATTTTATGAACGTTCGTGAACAGCTCAGAGAATTAAGGAGGGGAATTCGGGGGGAAGGGACGGTTTATATGCAGGTTGAGGGATAATTCTTTGGTGAGAATTTAAAACCTTACTTACTTACTTAAGTCCCGTCCATCCTCAAGGGACATTTTGTGGCCACTCATTTTAACAGGGCATGAACCAGGGCTCGGTACGTTGTTCTATAGTGTGCAGTTCGAGTCAACAGTATGATGCGTTTTCCGTCAAAGTTTTCGATCCACCTCTTGCGTGGTCTTGTTCGTGGTCGTGATCCGTCTACGGTGCCTTTGAGCGAAATTTCTGGTAGACGGTCGTGGTCAGTTCGAAACCTGGGGGGGGGGGACTCAACATCTTTTCGGGAACAGACGGTCGGGGGTAGACGGTCGTGGCCCATTCTTTCGGTCGTGATCAATTCGAAACTAGGGGGGGGGGGATTCAATGTTTGCTCGGGAATATCGCGCTAGGAGCATTTTCTCTGGGTATGCCCCGGTTTTCTCTTTGTTCATATGTAAATCTTGTTTTATTTTACCGGACTGATGATTTTCATAGAATTTCTTATCTGCCCGGAATCGCGAAGCAGTCTGTTATGTACCATGCACGTGGTCAAGCAAAATGTTTTTTGTTTGGTGAGGATCGAACCCGTCACCAAAATGAGAATCTGGTTTAAAGTGACGTTAAAAGACTCAAAGGTTACTAGTAAAGCCAACGCTGAGATCTGAATTGTAAACGCAAACTCTTCTGTGTTTACTAACTTTTTCTCCGTTTCTGTCTTAGAAAATATGTTTGTTATTATTATTGGGAGCATACTTTTAGCACGAAAAATAGTAAATCGCTTCCTTCCTTGAACGGGAAATGCTTCGAAATTTCCCCTGCTTCATCTCAGCACTCATCGTTGGCATGTCAAACAAGTCCTGTGAGACAGACTCGCAAAAAAGTGCCCTCCTTTCTCTTAAAAAGTTTGAACAAATGAATCTACATCGACTGAAGATATTTTTGCAACTTGGCAAAAGTCTCGGAATTTAGCGTTAAGTGACGTTTCCTTCCCACAGTTTGCTTTTGCCAAATTGCAATTGAAAAATCCTGCTTAACCATCTTGAGAACAGGTACCTTAAGATTATTAGTATTTTTTATTGTTTATTCTCTCTCGAAATACACTAGATATTCAAAAATGATTGCAGCAATTTACTTATCAATGTAAAAACTTGATGGATGCTACCAACAAATTAGAAAATCCCGCTGGTTCAAATTATTTTTGTTTTAAAACGGGACAAAAAAGTGGCAACGAATAACTAATTTTTAAAGTTTAACTGAAAAGCTAGCTTCTTTTTGTACATTTGTTTTAAATACACTGAAGTATTTTGACTCTCTTGAGGGATTTTCATTTATTCACGATAGGTTCTAGGTAGGGAAGTTGATAATGACCGACTCCACAACTGAAGTAACGAACCAAGAGAACACTTCTGATTTTTCTGACCTCTCCTCTGATCGAGGTCGGGTTTTATGGCTAAGGAGTCAGATATCAGACGTTGTATATATCAGACGATTGAGATATAGACAAATAATGTGTCATTTAGTGTTCTTCTTATTCATTTACATATTTTCTGGGAATCGTTTGCCATTGTAGTTGTTAAATATTCAAGGATATGAGGTATCAGCACACGGAGGTACGACGAATCTTAAAGGAAATCGACTATTCATGAATAGCGGAACAACGGAGGATCGCATTTTTATATGTTCTTCAAGCGCATGTATGTTCATAAGTTACGGGTAATTAGATTGTCGTATTTCAGCCCTTTTGGGTGAAACTTTAATGCCGTTTGAAGGGTGTAGTAAGAAGGGCACAATGCCACGATGCTGGAACGGCTGGTTAAAACAGTCGAAACTTGGTTCGGGTAAAAACAAATTTATAATCTAATTCCTGGCAGAACTATAAAAAATACTTTTAAGCGCAATTCCTGGACTCATACGTGTCGAATCCCCTTGGTTTTGACTTGCTAGTTTTCCGTTGACAGTGTTGGTTGTACCCATAGAGTTAAACTGCTTGTGAAATTCTGAAATTCTCACTTTTCATAAATGATCTCTTGCCCTGATTGAATTTGTGTTGGGGTAATTACAGGGATCACGACTCGGGATTAGTGTCCGGAGTCCGAAGCCCCTCTGTAGTGCATGCTATCAAAAGAAATATCCCTATTTACAGTGAGATAAGATACTAAACTTCCAAACCGAATGTCTTCGTGAGGTTATAAAATTTAAATTCGCCTTTAAACACAGCTGTATAGCAGCCAACAAAATCGGAATTTAATTGTTTAGGTGCTCTTTTGGTTCAGTTTTATCTTCTTGTGACTTCCAAGGGGCTCCTCACTTCAAACTATGGTGTAGTTTTGATCAATTTGCCTATGGTCAACACAGAGTATTAAATTTGACCGAAAAAGCGGGGAAGCTGTGTCGCCCAGACAAGGAGCGTCACGTATGGGGAGGGGGGAAGGGGGGACGCCCACCCATTGTTGTTGGCCAGTCGGTAAAAAATAATACGTAAAACATAACCAGCCAGTCATTATACCTTTTATCCTGTCTCCTGGCCGATGATAATTCGTGTTATCTTGCGTGTTTGTATTTGTTATTGTTCCTTTATTCCATTTTGTATTCCCTGCTTTCCAAAATGGCGGGTGAGAAATAAATTGCTTACCTACCTACTCTGTACTTACTTATACTTCTTTGAAAACGAAGAGTACGGAGCCCCTCATCGTTTTGAACCATAAACCTTCAGACTTCGTTTATCAACAATTCCAGGCAAACAAAACACTGTTTTGCTCACGACTGGAGTGTTGCTAGGCCAGAAAGGGTTTTTCCTTATCACGAACGAATGCGTATAGCCTATAGTAAAATCGTAAAACCAGAAACACATCTGCGGACGCCCACCATTAATATAGGAGGGTTTTCGCGATCTCGAAAGCCGTCGGAATCACTTTCCGATGGTTTTCGCGCTAGTTGCCATACTTTGCGCACCGATTTTTCGCGCTTTGTAAACCAAAGCAGCTTTCTCGGAAAGTGACTCCAGAAAGTCAGCGGTGTTCAGAGAATGTTCAAAGTGTGGACAAAACAAGATAATCGTCATTAGCCTACGGATGACTTCGTTAGAACTTGTAAGGGTGGGAGGAATGTCTACGGAATCATGTCTCTGTTTATTTATTCTAAAAAGTTTGGAAATCGAAACCTATATCACTAAAATAGTACAGTTTTTTTTTAGGACAGTCAAGAAACAAATCGATGTTGGAAGGTTAGATTGGCGTTAATGGTTAATGTAAATTCAGCGCAGTCCGGTGTTTCGCAGACCACCCTACAGCGATCGTTCAATTACACATTTCGATTCGGATTAGCAAAAAGTCAAACCACGGGAGTTCCTGTTGTTTTCAAAATTGATGATGGAATAATGGAAACCACCAATGGTGCCTATACTGCCCATAGAGCTCTATACTGTCTAGAGGTAGCGACTGAATTTAGCAGCACAAAATGGATGATGGGGAATTGGAAACCACCAATGGTGCCTATACTGCCCATAGAGCTGTATACCGTCTAGAGGTATCCGCCAAAAATAGCATGAGAGTAGCGACAAAAATTAGCAACATGAAATCGATGATGGAAAATTGGAAACCACTAGTGTTGCCCGAGGTGTTGCCCACATAGGTTTATACCATTTAGAGGCAGCCATCTGAAATTATTAAAAAAAAACATCATGCCTGCCTGCATCAGAATACCACCTTCTTTCTTTTCTAAGCCAATTATGCAGAACAATATGGTGTGCAAGAAACCTGAAACTCCCCATAGGATATGTGTAGGTAGTTACAGAGCCGGATTCATCTTTTCTTTCTCTTCAGGGGCGAAATGCCAAAATTACATAAAGTACACCTGAAAACCTTCACTGTTTCATCCTTTTTCTTCAGTAACCAACACTGTATCATTCACCGTAGTTTCGATTTGTTAAAGTTTAACTGAAAAGCCAACTCATTTCTCTGTCATTTTATTGGATACACTGAATTTATTTGGATTCTGCAAAGGGATTTTTTGATTTTCCACTATCTGCTCTAGTTGTGAGGCTCAGAATATCTCCAGCCGTCCCCACAGCGTAAATTCTACTATGACGCGGGAAATTTTAATCTCAACACAAATGCGGCTTTTCAGTGGGCAGTGGTGAGATTGGTGAAGATTGCTTTGTGCCTGTTTTTTTATAAATCTTTCTCGTAAGGTATATAGCAAAAATGCAAGCGCATAGAGGCACCACAAATCACACGGAAATTCCACTATTTGAAAATCGATTTTTCGTAAATAGCGGAACAACGACGTAACTCATTTTCAGCGGGTCTTCAAGCCAATTTAAGTGAATAAGTGATGAGTAACTAGATTGTCCTATCCTAGCCCTTTTCGGTTAAACTTTAAAGCTTAACCGAAAAGGACTGGGATAGACCAAGAACGAAACTCTTGTTTATCACAAGTTTCGTTTTTTCCATCTTGAGGGGCTTTGAGCCTGAAGAGGACCCTTGCCAAGAAGGGCCGAAGTATAGCTCCAATAAATTTCAGCTGACTTATCCGTTTTGCACTGTCAAATATGGAAGTAGGTTGCACTGCCATCATGAGTACGGTAGGTCCTTTAAAGACCATCTCTGGGGCTTTTTCTTATCTGACTTCCCTTTCCTTCTTCAGGCGAACCTCGGCCCCAAATTGTTTGGACGAAAGACGGCGATGACATCAAGCGCAAGCTGGCGCCAGTGATCATTGCTAAATGGTATATCAAAATGGCTGATCTGATCGAGTCTGATAGCGGGAACTATACCTGCACAGTCTCCAACGAGTACGGTTCGATCAACTTCACCTACAGTCTAAGCGTGCAAGGTATGACTTACTGTGACAGAACGGTCTGCAAAACTGAGGAAGCAATGCAAGAAGATTTATAACAGATAACACAAGGATGCGCAGTTTCAACAGATAACACTTGGGATGTAGTCTGTTGTGGTTTTGAAACCGCTGTGCATTAAATGTTATGCGTAACAGGCGTTGCCAGGAAGAGCCGAAAAACGCCGAAATAGTATCTGCTGACTTTTTTGTCTGTCGTTGTGATTTCGGAAAAAGTCGGCAGATGCCTTTTCGGCAGTTTTTCGACCCCTCTTGGCAATGTTTTTATGCGTAACATTTAATGCGTGCACTTCCTTGTGGTATCTGTTGTGGAACTTCTAACAGTGCAATCGTACTGACTTTAACTACTCAGTGCTGCTCGATACTCAGTCAGAAGTTTCATAACATAGAACACAAGGTTAAGTGTCATTTTCGTTGCAAACCATGTCTGCTATCCGGAAGTTGCGCATCACTGTATTGAATATTATGAAACTTCTGACACTTTACTCTTCATTTTAAGAAAATATGTAGGCTATTCCTCATGTAGTGTTGCATAGTTCCTAGTTAAAGAGGCCCGATCGATTTCTGATTCCTGCTATAACTAGCACTGTGAAAGCAACCCTGCTGTACTATCCAGAAAACATTCCATGTTCTCATAACTTCCTTCAACTTTTCTTGCTTCATCGGAAATTCAGTCTAGAAAACTCCCAGAAATATTGTAGAAGTAGTGAACTGAAAGACAAAAATGCTCCTCAGCCGGGATTTGAACCCAGGACCTCCCGCTTCAGTTCACTACTTCTACAATATTTCCATCTCAAGGGCGTATTCCCCATCAAAAATTACATTTGGTTTTGTTTGGTTTTCACCATGAGACCCCGTCAAGTGGGTCCTGGTTTGTCTACGAGGCTCCGACATTGGAGTCCTAGACTTTTACACTAAATTCAAAAAAGTTGCTCTTGGTTCGTTAGTCACGGTAAAAGTCCCTTGTATAAAGTGCCATCTATGTATCCCAAAAATATATCCGGAAACTCGGCTCCGGTTCCTGATCTAGACGATCAAGTGTTATCGGCCGGGACTTCTTCACTTCCATTAAGTTGGAACAAATCTCAACTTTTCCTTACAGGATCGATGTCCTTCTAGCGATCATTGATATTCAAAAATGCAGACTGATATTGAACCATGGCCTGAAACGGAGAAGTCAGCTACGATATTCGTCAGCGATATTTCGCCCCTCTTAGCAAATGTCCTTGTCAGGCTGTTGCGTGAAGAAACGAACTCTGCAGTCCTGGCGAAGCTGACGAATATCGTAGCGGACTTTGCCTTTTGGGCCATTGTTTAATACATGTTTCCCGGTCAGCTTGGGTTCAAGGAGTATTTAAAGTTTAACTGAAAAGCAGACTTAATTTTGTGTCATCCATTAATACACTGAATTATTTGGATCCTGCAAAGTGATTTTTATTTTATTTTCCACTATCTGCTCTAGTTATGACGTTCAGAATGTCTGCGGCCGTCCCCACGATGAATGAATGAATGAATTTAATTCCAAAAAAGCCCAAGGGCCATGGCGGAAAACATAAAAAAATAACAACAAACAAAATATCATACACTCCGAAACAAACCAAAAATCAACTTCTATAAAAATAGTTCGCGGTGGGTCATAGCTATCTTCAGGAATCTACCCAGCCTTCGGAGATCACCAAAACACTTACTTCCCATAATCGAAATCAATTCCCTTTCATCCCAAACCTCCCGGCCAAACACTTCCTTTCTTAAACCTTCCAACTCCTCGCAATAACACATCAAATGTACCGCATCCTCCCCCTCAACACCACACATCGGACAGAAATAAGGACCAGTACCTTTCCTCTCTCGACCAATATACTTTCTCCGCATCCCCACTGGCAGAGCGTCCGCCCTAAGACTCACCATCCACCTCAATTCTGCCCCCCCCCCCAATCCCAACTTAAAATATAATTCTTCTCCCCATGTCTCTTTAGCCATACCATACAACTTCAGAGAGTGGTGCTCTGATACGCCCCCATGCCACCTCTGAATCTCCTGATCTCTTAGCCTATCTTTCACTAACTTAGCTACCTTACCTAGGGGGTAACCTGGTCCCACTCCATCACACCACAAACCACCATAACCACAATCATCCAATATTTTTTTAATTTGCTGAGGCCAAGAATCCCTTTTCTTGCCCCCAAGTATTTCCAAATACGCCGCTTTCAAAACTCTCACTCTTGGCAAACTCGCCACTTTCTCCCAATATCTTATCATTGCTACCAACCTACTATTCCGGAGCAACCCTAAACCTAAATCCCCTGTAATTACTAGGCTATTTGTTCTCACGCTAACCCCTAATACCCTCTTAAAATACTGTAACTGTACACTCTCTAGCTTATCCCCCTTATGGAAGCCCCAAATCTCGGATCCATAATGCATAGCTGATACTACTTTAGTTGAAAATAACTGCTTATGCATTTTAATATCCTTAATATCCCCTAAATGGCTTCCAGCAAGCGCATACGCACAACGCTTCCCTTTTCTCTCGCTAGCTTCTATTTGTTTACCAAACTTACCATTATACGAAAACCGAACACCTAAATAAACAAAATCATCCGTTATCCCTATTTTCTCTCCATTAAACTTCACACTCTCACTTTCACTCACTCTTCCACCCTTTCTAAACACCATCATTACAGACTTACTCACATTCAAACACAAATCTTTCATTCGGAGGTATTCGTGGGTCCTATCCAACAGAAACTGCAACTTTTCGGGCGAATCCGCAAATAGCACCATATCGTCCGCAAACAACAAGGCACATAACTGACAAATATCCAGACTTACCACCGCCGCACCAGAATGTAACAAATACTCATGAAAATCATTAATGTAAAGCGAGAACAATTTAGGAGATAGGCAACACCCTTGTTTAACCCCTACGCTTAGAAAAAATGATCTAGAAAATTTACCTGCCACCTTCACTACAAACTTAGTCATTTCATACATCGAAACCAAAATTAGTACAAACGCCTAAAAATTCTACTATGACGCGGGAAAGTGCGGACAGTGGACAGTCTCACGCGGACAGTGGTGAGATTGGTGAAGATTGCTTAGTGCCTGAACAAAAAAAAAAATCATGAATCTTTATCGTAAAGCATAGCCTACAACAAAAATTCAGTACCATCAATCACAAGGAAATCCCACTATTTGAAAATCGGTTATTCTTGAACAGCAGAACAACGAAGTAACGCATTTTCAGCGGATCTTCAAGCCAATTTAAGTGAATAAGTGATGGATAACTAGATCGTCCTATCCCAACCCTTTTCGGTTAAACTTTAAGCAGATCAATCGAGCGCCTTTAGTCATTATTATATTTTTTCTGCTTTGGTGAAGGTATTTCTGAGGTAAGGGTTCAACAAGTATTGGAATGCTCTGGGGTCTTATATATTGAGGTATATTGCATGATTTTTAATTTGTGATGTTCCGACTGAGCACTCCTAGCGGATTAAAACCTTTGGAAGAGCTACTCTGAGTTGACGCCTGAAACTCGTCGCTAAATCTGTGTTTCTGATTCTGACGTCACGATTATTGTTGTTATTATTGATTAATTATATGAACTTGCCACGGTTTTCTTTTATTTAGTTTTTTGACCAATCATCTGGCTGAACGTTACTAATTTTTGAGTTTTCAATCTTTTTTTGGCGATGAGTTTTACAAGTCAGCTCGAGTAGCGTTTCCAGTCCGGCTTTTATCCGCAAAAATGAGGGGGCGAATTTTATTCTGTGACAGTTCATCGGGAGTAGAGAGACGTGTGCTAGGCACCGTGTAATAAGTTCCAGCATGTTGCATGTTATTTTCTGTGGAGGGGGACAGCCTTCTATTTCTAGCAGTAACTGTAGTGAGTGCTTTAAGGAAATGCAGTGCATGTGGTACGTTCTTACTTTGAAAAATACGAACAACATCTTTCTTGGTGTTTGATTGACTTGCTTCCGTCCGTACAACCCCTACTCTTGTCGCTTCTGTTTCTAGCAGTAACTCTTACTTGAAGGAAATGTATCACATTCGTACTGATTTTTGCCATTTGCTCTATCATTTTTTGGCTTCCGCAAGTTTGAACTTTGTCACTTTCTTTGTACTGGATTGACTTGATTCCACACAACACTTGCTCCATCGTCTTCCGTCCATGCCTTTTCCTTCGTCGTTCCTGCGTCAATATTGTTCGAAAATCGAATACTGAATAGCTGAGGATGTGTTCCATGTTCTTCGCTACCAGGAGTGACTCCATAGTGTTGGGCGATTTTTCGATATATAGACATCGATATTTCAGGGCCATTTTTCGCTCTCTCATATAACTCTCGTTTCGCTAAAATTTAAGAACACGTAAGGGGTAGTCAAAGAGCCTTTTACACTATCTTTTGTAAAGTACTAGGATTAATATAAAAATCGAATGACGAAAAACACATTGCTCACTTTGGGGCCTACAAACTGTTCAACTTCCGACATGAGGCTTTCCGATGTTGATTATTTGTGTTGCCGTGGCCCTCGGGCTCTTTTGCAATAAACATCATATCATATCGAGCGTGTTCCACCCTACTTACCGTAATTACTACGCTAGTTACCGCTGAGTTACCGTAGTTACTACGCTAGGCTGGAACGCTTTTTGAATTTTTCCGTCAAATATCATACCGTGGGCTGATCGGACCAATCACATTGCAGAGATGCGTAGTTACTACGCTAAATATGAAAAAAACTTCGTTTTCTTAAAGAGTTAAAGAGGCTGCGTCCCAAAGTCGAACCTTAAAACGTACAGGAATTAGGAGAGGCAGTTGGGGGGCTGCCGCCCCCCAAACCCCCCGCTTTTAAAGACTCTTTTCTACAGGTTTTTTGTTGTGGGGGGCTGCCGCCCCCCTAACCCCCCGCTCTTGGCTTCGGAAAGGCCCTCTTTTAATTAACAAAACACAAGAGGACAGGAGAACCATTGCGCCGAAACTAGTAATTAGTAACAATGAAGTTGACCACTCCATTTACATTTTAACATAATTATTGAAACTGTTTCCCAGACACAGAGCACACAAGCTAAGAGCTGGGGGTGGGGGTAGGGTAGCAAACAAAAACCTGTTTTGTATTTTTTGTTAATTAAAAGAGGGCCTTTCCGAAGCCAAGAGCGGGGGGTTAGGGGGGCGGCAGCCCCCCACAACAAAAAACCTGTACAAAAGAGTCTTTAAAAGCGGGGGGTTTGGGGGGCGGCAGCCCCCCAACTGCCTCTCCTAATTCCTGTACGTTTTAAGGTTCGACTTTGGGACGCAGCCTCTTTAACTCTTTAAGAAAACGAAGTTTTTTTCATATTATTTCTGTACGTTTTTCTACAATCCATGGTGGATGTAAGTTAATAATTCCTGTACTCCTCGTACAGGAATTAGGAGAGGAAGTTTCTGGAATGGAGCTGGATTTTTATGATGCTTGCAGTCATTCTCGCCGTGCCGAGCTGATTATTTTGATGTACTTGAATGTTGATATTCGTAACTTTTAAGAATTTAAAAAACGGTTGTTTCGCAGAAACTCAACGTTTTTTTGGATTTTGGCTCGAATTGATTTTCCAATTACATAATTTAATTTCTGGAATGGAGCTGGATTTTTATGATGCTTGCAGTCATTCTCGCCGTGCCGAGCTGATTATTTTGATGTACCTGAATGTTGATATTCGTAACTTTTAAGAATTTCAAAAATTAACATGGGCTCTTATGGGGAAATGGGGTTTTTCTAAGCTAGAAAATCGGGGGGTTAAGATTTTCCGACGAAACTTTCCAGGAAAATTACTCGGAGAATTCCGCGTCGAATGAGTCTTCGTACACCCAGATCCGATGTCGGCTGTGACCTGTAGGCGTGGCAGAAAAAAAAAGGGTTTCTGTCATTTTTCTCAAATAAAAATTTTACGGATTAAGACAGAATTTTTTGAAGCTTTCAGTCAGTCACACCATGTCGAGCTGATCATTTTGATGTACTTGAATGTTGAAATTCGTAACTTTTAACAACAAAAAACTTAACATGGGCTCTTATGGGGAAATGGGGTTTTTCTAAGCTAGAAAATCGGGGGGTTAAGATTTTCCGACGAAACTTTCAAGCAAAATTACTCGGAGAATTCCGCGTCGAATGAGTCTTCGTACACCCAGATCCGATGTCGGCTGTGACCTGTAGGCGTGGCGAAAAAAAAAACAAAAGGAGAACATGAACATTAAGTGGCTATGCGTGGTTTCTGGAAAACAGGGAAGGAGTTATCGGATCGAGCTGAAATTTCGCGGATAAGCTCCTGGGCCCTAGGGGACCTTAACTTGTGAATTTCAGCCCGATCGGACAACGTTAAAGGGGGGGGTGGGGTTGGGGGGTCGAAACTTTCGGCCAGATTTTCCCCATGAAGGAAAAGTCGGAGGGGGATGAAATTTGGCAGGTTTCTTAGTTGGAGCTCGGGCTACGAAATGCATCCCTCCCCATCCTTCTGCGACCACTGGAACCGAAGATCGCTTAACATTGTCGTGGTTCGCCTCTTTAAAGAGGCACGAGTGTGCCTCCTTGACTACGCTCCCGAGCGTGGTAAGCAAATAGTTACTATTAGTTACTATTTTGAGAAGGTTGGAACGGTCAGCGTAGTAACTTTTCGTGAGGCTGGAACGGAAATGGTAACTAATAGTTACTATTGGTAGAGGGGTGGAACACGCTCATCATTCGATGATAGATGGCGAAGATAAATGGTCAAAATTTCATTTTTGACATTGGTAGGTATTCTATATCGAATATCGCCCAACACTATGACTCGCATGTTTCCCCGATAGTGTGTGCATGTCTTGTTTTGTTCGAAGAGAGACTGTGGCAGACTTCATCGAATAGAGGGCTTTTGCAAGTTGTTCATTCTAGCCCAGCTTTATAACTTCTTACTCTTAGAGAGTAAGACCAGGCTTCACCTTCCAAATTACCAGATATCCGGGTCTTCCATGCAGTCAAACCAGCCCTTCCGGACACCGTGAAAATGATGATAGCTAATTTCACTATTACTCTAGATTTCGTGGATGTGCCTTCCTCGTCCCTTGCCTCCCACTATATACTCTCAATTACTCTCCCTTTTCCGCTACCCCATCCATTTTCTTGTTTATTCTAACCCCTAAACGTGTAGCCTCTGTGACACCCGGTTCCGGATTCCGGAATCTAGGGGCTTCCAGCGCCCTGGGATTTCCGGTCGTTTTTGGCCCGGTTTCGTCTTCCGGATCCAGCCCGACGAAAACGGATATCTGAAATGTGGGAGAAAGATCTGTAAGGTGAAGCCTGGCTGTAAACAATACCGTTCCTCCGTTTTCTGAGAGGGGGGTGCTCACTCCCAAAATAGCTGTGCAGTATGTGTCTGGTGCCCGTTGGCTGTACATTATTGCCCACAGGGTTGCCACATTTGGATGATTGTGTGAATTGTCACTCCATTTTATTTTTGTCACTCTTGTCCTACGCAGGACATAAAATCACTTCAAATGTACCCGCAGCAGGGATTGTGACCAGAAGTGGCGGTTTCCCTTTTTTTCATGAAAAAAATTGAAAAAAATCAATGATATGTCATTTTTGCTACGGCGACTAATATCAGAAATGACCATTTCAAGTTTTTTTCGTGAACAGAAAATTTCACTCCCAATTCACTCCCTTTTCGTGACCAAAAGTCACGCTCTCAGTGTTTTAGATGTGGCAGCCCTGGGTGCCGACCAAGTGAGCCCCCCTCGGTTTTTTGGTTAGTGCATGGGGTTTAAATGCATGTTTTGGCTTTTAGAAAGATATCCACACCGACCCATCTTTGATGTCTACTCCATGCAGAACTTGACCGTATTGGTTAACCAAAATGCATCGTTTCACTGTTCTTACATCAGTGATTTTGCATCGGTGCACTATTTTGCAAGGGTGGATTTGGAGAATGGAAGTCTTGACGATAATAGGGTTAATATCACATCTGTACAGGTAAGCCAATCACCGGAAATCTTTGTGAATTCACTAATAGTAAGCGACAGGGCCATATCCAGGAATTTATTTCGGGGGGTGTTTTGTCGACGGGTCGGACCTAAAAGTACAAAAAATACATAGATCAGATGTTAAAACCTGCAAAAAAAATATTACTTTCGTGGGTTTCGGGGGGTGTTCGAACCCCCTAACACCCCCCCTGGATACGGCCTTGGTAAGCGACAACCGGATTCGAACATGAATCGCTAAGCGGCCCGGGAAACTTTGCAGTTGAAATGGCGAACCCGGATTCCTGGCGCGAATCCGCGTCCTGTGGACATGACGTGTAAGTGACAGAGCTTTGTTCGATTTGATCTAATTGTGAACCCGAGGCAGAATTTCTTGAAACCATACAGACTGGAGAGTGTTCGCTATCAAGACACTAGATATGACTAGTCCGAGACACTCCAGTGAACTTCGGAAAGAACAAGAAACGTCACCTTACAACTGATTTATATCCGGTGTAAACCAGTCAACAACGTTTGTTGTTGTCAGTCCTGGCAGAGATCCATACGTTTCCTGTAATGCCTCGCCATTCAGGGGGCTTGTCATTTCCTATGCTTCTATGTTGCTATGTTGCCCGACCTACTCCTACTTTCCGAAAATTCCGCTTGGGTCGAATCGGCGTTCTTGTTTGCCTCATCGGACGTGAGCGCCAAAGAGATTCCTCCCTCACGGCGCCAGCAGCCAATCCCAAATGTTGTCTCTCTGGATAGTCGCGTATTCCATCCCCGTGGGTATTTCTCGAACTACCGATTGGTCGGTCAAGATCGCATCAGAAATCTCTTATTGACAAGCCCCCTGAATGGCGAGGCATTATAGGAAATTTATGGGTCCCTGGTAATACGGTGAATTCACAGTTAGAGCCGACCGCGAACTTTTGTTCTGTCACTTGGTGAATTCACAGCGAGTTCCTGGTGTCTTTCTTTTGTTCTTAGAAGGAGTGTATGTTTAATCATAATATATTTAATCAACCTTTCTCATGACCTCACGAGTAGGCTATCGGGTAATCGGCTAGGATTTACTTTAGACCTATTTTCATGATAGATTCATGATAGAGCTGAAAACCTGGCAGGAATACTCTTGGTGACTATCTCTCCTTGCCGATGCAAGATATCCGGCCTCTCCGGGTACCTAGAAGAAGAAAGGCAGAAGTGGTATCACAGCTGCTCCCAAAGATCGCTGTGATTGTTTGACACAGGATTTGAGTAGTTACCGAGAAGTTTACTCCTTCTTCCCGAGGATCACTGGCGTGTTTTGGACTTAGTCATATAGAGTATTCCAGTCCACAACCGCAAAACTCTGATCGCCTGTCCGCTCCCTTTAGGCTATGTCCATGCGTTAGGTGTTTGCTTAACAGCCGAATTGTTTCAGTGTCGAACCTCCACAAACCGGTTTTCGAGGAGAATCCGAAAAACCTGACCGCTTTGGTGGGCGAAAACGCGACGTTTACGTGCCGGGTTTTGAGTGACCTTAGTTGGTTCTTGACCTGGTATAGAAACGACTCATCAGCCATAAAAAAGGTTCGATTGCATGATAGCACGAAAAAATGCATGAAATTGGGATATAAGGCTGATTGAACAGCTCACAAACTAAAGTTTTCTGTTTTGTATTGTAAATAGAGTAGAAGTATGTTGCCACTATGTAACTACTTTGACTCATTAGTAGTTAGACTAGGACTACCGCATGTTGTTTGGAAGTGCCTTGGGTTTTCTGATGGCAGGCCTCCTCGTGATCGAGAAAACGTATCTTACGTGTCTCGGCTAAACCTAGAGTACTGCATGTTCTTTGGAAGTGTCTTTGGGTTTCAGAGACAGAAAGAGAGAGAGAGACATATATGTTTTTTTTTTTTAATTCAGTTTCTTACATTTAAATAACAGACAATATGATTCCGCATCGAACATTCGAGTGAACGTTTCCTCGTGATCACTAGACAAAAGAAAAAAAATCCAAAGGATTATTTCGAGTATTCACGAGACGTCATATCTGAACAGTCGTGTTTATACCTATGGGAGGCGTGTTTTCCTATTGATATTTTTTGTCAAAAACATCTTTTGTTTGCTCAGCTTGATGACTTTCTCGATTTGCAGTGGTCATTTTTGGAAAATGGTAGGATAGCTTTGGGTTTGAGCGTGATAGCTTCTTATGAAGATTTATTTGTTTATTTGATTGAGCATGCCTGATTGAAAATCGCCATCCCCTGCCTGTTTGATGTATGATATGATAAAACATGATGTGATATGATATTCATTGCAAAAAAGGCCGTGGGCCATGTCAATTTTGGTAATTTTTGGAAAATGGTAGCATAGTTTTGGGATTGAGCGTGATAGCTTCTTTTGAAGATTTATTTACTCGATATATCTATTTATTTATTAGAGTGAATATGCCTGTATGAAAAATCGCTATCCGAATTAATCCTACTCCCCTGCCTATTTGAGATATTTATTGGATTATTTGAGTGAGCATGCCTGTTTGAAAAATCGCTATCCGGAGTGACTTTATCCCCCCTCACCCTTTATGCATTATAGTTATGGCACTTGCCCGTCGGCCAAGTGCCATATAGCGATCGCAATTTCTGTCGGTCTGTCGGTCGGTCGGTCTGTCTGTCCGGGTTTTGCTAGTTCGGGCACTTCCACATAGGCTAGGACGATGAAACTTGGCAGGCGTATCAGGGACCCAAATTGATTAAGTTGGAAATAGTCACTTTCCCGATCCGAACATCGTGGGGGGAGGGAGGGGAGCCGGAATCCGGAATTTAGTGGCATGCATAACTTTCGAACGGGTGATCAGATCTTCATGAAACTTGATATTTAGAAAGACGTCATGCTTCAGATGTCCCATATCAAGTCCGGACCGAATCCGATGAATGTGGGGGGGGTCGGAGGGGGGAACCGGAAATCATGTTGAACGCTTAGAGTGGAGTGATCGGGATGAAACTTGGTGGGAGGAACAAGAGCAACCCCTAGGTACGTCATTGATAGAACCGGACCGGATTCGTGCACTGTGGGGGGAGTTGGAGGGAGGTTCCGGAATTCCGGTCATACGGAGTTAAGATACTTCCAGGTGGGCTAGGACAATGAAACTTGGCAGGCAAATCAGGGACGCGACCAGATTAACCTGGAAATAGTCAGCTTCCCGATCCGACCATCGTAGGGGGAGTGGAGGGAGGGGGAATCCGGAATCTTGAGGTATATATAACTTCCGAACGGGTGATCGAATCATAATGAAACTTGATATGTGGAAAGACCACATGTCTCGGATGTCCCATTTCAAGTCCGGACTGGATCCGATGAAGCTGGGGGGGGGGGGTCGGAGGGGGTCCGGAAACCTTGTGACATGCTTGGAGTGGAGCGATCGGAATGAAACTTGGTGGGAAGAACAAGCACAAGTCCTATGCAGATCAGTGACAGAACCGGACCGGATTCGGGCATTGTGGGGGAGTTAGGGGGGTCCGGAATTCCGGTGATCGCAAGTTAAGGTACTTCCAGACATGCTAGGACGATGAAACTTGGCTTGAAAATTAGAGACTTGACATGATTGGCTTAGAAATAGTTAGTTCCCAGATCCGACCATCCCTTAAAGTACTAATGCTAACCGCTAAGTACAAAAAATATTTTTAAGCAAAATATAAATTTTCGTTATCCGTATGAGCCCATGATCATTTTTGCCTCAAGGGTTTTGCTTACAACTGAATTCCTTAAAGTACAAACAATAGTTTTGAGTAAAATATACATTTTCCTGCTCCTGGTGATCATCTTTTTTGCTTCAAGAGTTTTGATTACAGATGATTTTCTAGCGCCCTTAAAGTGCGCACAGCCAAATGCATTGCCAAACGATACAGTCTCGTGATTTCCAAGAACCCGTGATCATTCTTATCTCAAGGGTTTTGCTTACAAACGATCAAAACAAACCCACGAATTGACGAATTCCTACTTTCATCCTCTGACCCAGCCTTGCAAGTGCCATATGAGCTTTCAGCTCTTGTTTTTATGGCACTTGCCCTTCGGCCAAGTGCCATATAGCGATCGCAGTTTCTGTCCGTCGGTCGGTCGGTCGGTCGGTCCGGGTTTTGCTAGTTCGGGTACTTCCAGATAAGCTAGGACGATGAAACTTGGCAGGCATATCAAGGACCCCAAATGATTAAGTTGGAAATAGCCGCTTCCCCGATCCGACCACCTGAGGGGGAGTGGTGGGAAGGGGAATCCGGAAAAAATAGGAAAAATGACTTATTTTTAACTTACGAACGGGTGATCGGATCTTAATGAAACTTGATATATGGAAGGACCACTTGTCTCAGACCTTCCATTTTAAATCCAGACCGGATCCGGTGACATGGGGGGTAGTTGGAGGGGGAAACCGGAAATCTTGAAAATCGCTTAGAGTGGAGAGATCTGGATGAAAGTTGGTGGAAAGAACAAGCACAAGTCCTAGATACGGGATTGACGTAACAGGACCGGATCCGCTCACTTTGGGGGAGCTGGGGGGGGAATCCGGATTTCTAGTGATCCCGCGAGTTCGGTGCTTCCTGATGTGCTAGGACGATGAAAATTGGCAGGCATGTCAGGGATACAAACAGACTGACTTGATAATAGCCGTTTCTCCAATCCGACCATCCGGGGGGGGGCTGGAGGGAGGGGAATCCGGAAAAATGAGGTATTTTTAACTTACGAACGGGTGATCGGATCTTAATGTAACTTGATATATAGAAGTACCTCGTGTCTCAGACCTCCCATTTTAAATCCAGACCGGATCCGGTGACATGGGGGGTAGTTGGAGGGGGGAACCGGAAATCTTGAAGATCGCTTAGAGTGGAGAGATCTGGATGAAAGTTGGTGGAAAGAACACGCACAAGTCCTAGATACAGGATTTGTATAACCGGACCGGATCCGCTCACTTTGGGGGAGTTAGGGGGGATCCGGATTTCTAGTGATCCCGCGAGTTCGGTGCTTCCTGATGTGCTGGGACGATGAAAATTGCCAGGCATGTCAGGGACCCGAACAGATTGACTTGATAATAGTCGTTTCCCGGATCCGACCATCCGGGGAGGGGCTGGAGGGAGGGGAATCCGGAAAATGAGGTATTTTTAACTTACGAACGGGTGATCGGATCTTAATGAAACTTGATATATAGAAGTATCTTGTGTCTCAGACATCCCAGTTTAAATCTGGACCGGATCCGGTGACATGGGGGGAACTATAGGGGGGAACCGGAAATCTTGGGAAACGCTTTGAGTAGAGAGATCGGGATGAAAGTTGGTGGAAAGAACAAGCACAAGCCCTAGATACGTGATTGACATAACCGGACCGGATCCGTTCACAGTTGGGGGGATTTGAATTTCTAGTGATCCCGCGAGTTCGGTACTTCCTGATGCGCTAAGACGATGAAACTTGGCAGGCGTGTATGGGACCCGAACAGGTTGACTTGAGAATAGTCGTTTCCCGGATCCGACCATCTGGGGGGGGGGGGGGTGGAGAGAGGGGGAATCCGAAAAGTGAGGTATTTTTAACTTGTTAACGGGTGATCGGATCTTGGTGAAACTTGACGTATAGAAAGATCTCGTGTCTCCGACGCCCCGTTTTAAATCCGAACCGGATCCGGTGATATTGGGGGGAGTCGGACGGGGGAACCGGAAATCTTGGGAAACGCTTAGAGTGGAGGGTTTGGGATGAAAGTTGGTGGGAAGAGCAAGTGAATAGCATAACCGAAATGGATCCGGTCACTGTGGGGGAGTTGGAGGGGATCCGAGTTTGTAGTAATCCCACGAGTTCGGTACTTCAGCTGATGTGCAAGGACAATGAACTTGGCATGCTTGTCAGGTACCCGAACTATTGAGTTGAGAATGTCGTTTCCCCGACTCGATCGTCGAGGGGGAGTGTACAAAAGAGGAATCCGGAATCCAGTGGCAAGCTCAGCTATTGAACGGGTTATCGGATTTAACCGAAACTTGATATTTAGAAAGGTGTCTCGTCACTCAGACATCCCATTTTAAATCCGGACCAGATCCGGTGACATTGGGAGGAGTTGAAGGGGCGAACCGGAAATATTTGTAATCGCTTAGAGTGGAGGGATCGGGATGAAGCTTGGTGGGAAGAACAAGCATAAGTTCTAAATATGTCATCTAGAGCTTTCAGATTGAATGAACCTAGATATCCTAATTCTAGGTCCGAACCGCATTTTTGAATGGCGGGGTGTTTATTGTGAAGTTCTCTTCTACTTTCTCGTACCACTACTCGTAACAAGTGCCATATGAGCTCGTAGCTCTTGTATTTATTTATTTGAGTGAGTGTGCCTTTTTGAAAAATAGGGTATACGAATTAATCCTATTTCCCTGCCTATTTGATATATTTATCGAATTATTTCAGTGAGCATGCTTGTTTGAAAAATCGCTATCCGACTTGATCCTGTTACCGGCCCCTGCATGTATCATATTTTGTATTTATTTATTTGAGTGAGCATGCCTGTTTTAAATGTCGCTATCCGGATTGATTTTATTCCCCTCCCCTGCATGTATGATATTTTTATTTATTTATTTGAGTGAGTGAGTCGCTATTCGGATTGATTTTGTCGTCCAGCGTGCATGCATGATATTTGTATTTATTTATTTGAGTAAGCATGCCTCTTTGAAAGATCGCTAGACGAATTGGTGCTATTCCCTTGCACCGAGCAAAATGCGTCATCCATTCTCGATAGGAAAAGGCGTGGTGTTTTATCGGAAACAGTAAATCTGGAATGCCTAATTAATTGCTCCTTACCTAAGAAATTTTGTTCGCGTTATGCGCTGCATACACTTTTTGCCCTTATTCATGAAACCAGCTGTGTGTTTCGTAGCAATTTGATTAGGCTGTCTTTAAATCAACCGTGTCTTTTTGGATCCTAAAGGAGAGTAAGGGATACCTATTGCGTCTCAAATCTGTCCGTCCGCCAGTCTTTATTTGAAAACCCTCAAACGTATTGGGACTTGGCCGTTGCAAAAAAACAATTCTTATCGTCAGCTTCCTCAAGTCAGGCTATGTAATGTATACTTAAAGGACCCATCGTACCTAGAACGGCAATGTAACCTACTTCCATAATTGCATCCATTAATTCTTAAGCCCGGAGACCCGAATTTTATGTTACATTCTAAACCTGCCAACGACACTTCACTGATTTCCACACTTGCCGCGTTTCATTATTTTCCATGCATATCATGCTCCCGGCGAGTGTTCGGGCATCACACTACTGATCCGTAAAACCGATTATCTGAATTTTGCTTTTTTTGCAATTCGATTATCTGAATTTTGCTTTTTTTGCTAGAAGTCAATGTGCCTGGAAAAATGCTTATAACAGCCAAAGCCGTGTATAATTTGTTAAAAGCAAAGCCTAGTTTTACTGTATTGAACTAGTTTTGGATATTGGAACACAAACAGTAAATAGTGCGAGGTGTGCTTTAAAGTGACGAAGTTGTTTGAAGCGAAAGCTTCAAAACCTTTGAATGCTTTTCACTGATTTTGATTTTCAGTAGTTTAATTTATTGTAAAAAGTAAAGGAAAAAGTTAAATTAAGATTAGAATAGTAAAGAGAATAGAATTTAAATTAAAAACGGAAAGAGTATTTGCCACGCTTGTGTCCCTGAGAGGAGGGAGGAAAAGAAAAATAAAGCGAAAGCTGAAGGTTAGAAAGAGATTAGAGAGTATAGATTGGATACGGGCAGAACAGAGAGGGACACTATTTGCCGTTTTCTGGCTCTGAATCATGTTCCCCGGCGAAACGATGCAAAAAAACGTTGCGCAAATTATAATTAGTTGAATCCAGTCTCGTATTTTTTGCTTTTCTGTGCCATCTTCTTCAGTCTTTTTAGATCCTTCTTTTTTACTCCCGCACCTGCAAGTAAGGTAGTTTTTATAAGCTTCCAGATTCTCTAATTGGTTGACTCTTGATTTATTTTATGTTTTGCAAATTTGGCAAAGCGAAAAGTCAGAGATTACTTGCCTTGGCACGAAGAGGGAGATAAATAAGTTGATGGCTTGCCACAGTGTCCAGCGGGATTCCAGCTGTTTTAGGCTGCTTTCCTTACCCCTTCCTTGAAATTGTCTGAAATAATTGAAGTACGGTCGTCTTTTTTTTTAGACGTGATAAACATCATAATTTAACCGTCTTTCCGTCAGCCCGTCTGTTAAAAATTAAAGCATCAACTTTTTATTATTATTTAATAATTAGACTCGATTCAGGGGCAAAGTGGCTGAGTTCAGGTCAGAATTTTGTTTTCTAACCAGACAAACAGTTCGCAGCTAACACATCTTTTTCTTTTTATAAATTTTGTAATCATTTTTCAGCCCGTCTTGACAAGGGTAAATTTAAGCTAGAATCTTTAGTTGTTTTTCTCCAAGTTCACTTTCCAGCTTAAGCGGCTTGATTCTGAAGATGACCCTGGCCCCGAAAGGCCGAAATATCGCTCTGATCAAATTCGTCTGACGTATCTACTGTCAACACTGCATAAATTGTATTTGTTTTATTCTTATTTCGTTGTAATCATTCCTTTGCAAAATCGTCAATATTTTTTTTTGTTTAGGATACCCGACATTTGGCAACAAGTATCCAGCGTTAGGCATAGGTATCCCAAGTTTAGGGTGGCTAAATCGAAGATTTAAGAGAGAAACGGATTGCCTAATGGGTCTGTTCTTCTCTCAGCAGTTGGCATAGGGTCTCCCGCGTTAAGCATAGGGTATCCTATAGTCAGAGTTTGTGGTAGACTGAGACAGATCATATAAGGCTTAGAAAAGTTCCGGCCTGTCCCAAAAAGTTGTGCTGCAGCGCTATACCAGGTAGTGGTGAAACCTGATCGGAAGTAAAAGAGGGTATATATATTGCGCTTAAAAGGACACGGAGTGAAAAGCCCTATTAAGTCATCAGCTAGGAACAACTTATTATGGACCCTTGGTTTTACTCAGATAGTACGCGCCGCGTGTAGTCATAGCCCCCTCGGGTTCCTGTTGGACCTGCGTGTGTCTGTTTCTTCTGATTAGTTCTTGAAATGTTTGACGTAAATTAGTGTAAATGAAATTCAATATTCAATTCAGAATATTCAAAATTGGTAGTGTACTGCTTGTACATGTCAAGACGCGGGGACTTGTACTTTATGAGAAGCTAAATAATAGCTGAAAACATCAGTAGGTGATGCATGCATGATGCAACTGTAAATAGCTCAGGCATGATGTTGACGCTTTCTCACCATGGGCTTCTAAGCGAATTTTTAAGATCTTACATGGACGGATTCTGATAAATTTGGCTTAAGTATTCGACCTATTTTTCATATTCTAATAGATGTATACTGGATGAATGAATGTATTATCAACCAGTACAGTTGACATAGCAAAAAGAAGACTATAGAATCATCGCACCATACAGGCTGGGTCACTGGAACACCGGAACCCCGGAATCTCCCTAACGTAACCTACCAAACCTAACCAAAAGGTTAAGTAAAACTAACCAAAAGGTTAGGTAAAAATAACCAGAAGGCTAGGTAAATGGTTAGGTTAGGTTAACCTTTTACCTAACCTTTTAGGCTAGGGAAGTTCCGGTGTTCCGGTTTTCCAGTGACCCTACAGGCTCACCAGAACAGAATTTGCTTGAACAAATAAGGGGAAAACTTTGTTTCGGCGATGTTTCGGTCGTTTTCGGGAAGGATCTTATTCTGCACGCAGCTAAAAATATGGGTACTACGTACTACAAAACCATTGCGCAAGCGAGGGTAACCGATGGCCGGCAACTTATGTGGAACCCAACCAAAGATTATAACAACCATAACAGCATCGAACAAATAACAATTTACTTTAAAATTTTAGTTTATCGGCGGAATTCGGCGCATAGAGGTACCGAACAAATGCAATAACGCATTTTTTTATACCGGGTTTTCAATTCTATTCAGTTTAAGTGAATAAGTAATGTGTAGCTAGAATGTCGGATCTCAGCCCTGTTCTATTAAACTTTAATTTCCGTGATTTTCGGTAGGCGTATTCGGTCTTTGGAAAAAAAATCTATTTTTTCTGTTTCCGCAATACCTATACTTTTCTTATCTGTTGCCACATCTGGCGCGAAAAGCCCATAAAAAGAACAATCAAATCGATATGTTTTCCTTTTTAATTTGCAGACGCATAAAAAGTCACTAAACACTTTTGACGTGTGCCTAAGATATAATCTTGTTTTACACTCGACTCGACGACTTTTTGCCACCTTATTAATTTCCAGGTCATTATTCATTTTCCGTCAAGAGGGGGCCGTTCGTCGTGTAGAATAGTGTACTCGAGCAAAGGTGAAGCAAACAGCATGAGAAGAAAACAAGGCCAAAACTTGGGCGGAATCCCAGAGATGGATACATTATTTTTTACGTTCGCGGTCTTGCCACTATGTTCTATTGGGTCGATACACCTAAATTTTCTGTTTTCACCGGATTACAGCCAGACTGTTCATCCGAGTCACTAAATGCGACACATCCCTACTCGTTTTATTTTTAATTACTTGTCGGACGTAAAAATCATTTTCAGCAGGACATTTTTACTTTTTTTTTGTCAATTCACCTTCTCCGCGTAATTACCGGGGCCGAAAACTAATAGCATATCTTGATTCAGCACTTTGTTTTACTTCTGTGTCAGCCTACTAATTAGTTTTTCGGTCAGTCTCAGCCATTCTAAAATTTCCGGTTTGTACCGGATTTCTATCAAACCATCATCCGGGGTCGAAAACTAATAGCATATCTTGGCTCAGTACTCGTGTTAGTTTTATATTCATATATTAGTTTTATATTCATATTATGTGAATATATGACTTTAAGTCAGCTTGGGCTCAAGGAATATTTATCCACGTGTTAGTTTCTCGAGAGTTTCGTCCGCTCCGAAATTTCTGGCACACCGGATTTCGACGAAATAGCTGCTAAACGCGAGTCGAAAACTGTAATGTATTTTATTTATCACCCATCATGCCATGAAAGAATTTTGATCAGGTTTAGTCAAAGAAAACACGGAAAAAATTTGCAACAAAAGAAAAGGCTTTAGTACGACGAACGAAAAAATATACCGATGCGTACACCTATTCATATCTCTCGCAGTCAGGAACCCCTCGCATCCGCACATCAATCAAATGACACAGTCTCCACCCCTATGGTGATGAGATGGTTATTATATGATTGTTATCTGGGAATTTTTGCTTGGGATCAGGCATTATTTTTAGATGGACGATTCATACGTCTTTGAATGGTATTTGGCAGCGTTTTCAATGAGCCTTGTGTTATCGGTATGGAATATCATATCTAACTAGTCATTGATGGGAAGCCGACAGTGGATTTATGGTTAGCCAATCTAGATTCGGGCAACCCAAAAAGTTGAAAATTGCGGGCCGCCTTCATATCTTTGTGTAGCTTTGTTGCCGTATTTTATTTTAAATTGTAACATACATATAACAGACTATTGTGTTGTGACATACTATTTGCGACCATGTATGACTATCCACCTTTTTTTTTTTTGAAAAGATAATATGGAATTAAACGAATTAATAATTATAATTCTGACTTTTGATTAATTGATTCAGATGTGTCATTCCCGCTGAAAACTACACTATAAAAAGTTTCCCCGAGTAAGGATTAAAGTTAGCTGCAGTCTTTGCTACTGGAATTCATTTTATCTCTACTGGGATTAGATTAATCCGAATTAGAGATAATCTTATCTCATTAGAGACAAGATTAATCCCGGTATTAAATACTGCAAGATTTTTTTTTTATATTGTAGGGGTGGACAGTGGCGTCCTTCTGGGCCCCCATGGCATTTTTCAAAGGTAAATCTTACAAAGGTTTAGGTTCTCTTTGGCGAAGAGTTTTCGGCGTCAATTCGGAGTAGCGCTTCCAGTCGTCGTTCATCCGCGATGAGAGCCTCCTTGGAAAATCGCGAACTCATTTCTACTATTTCTAGTCGGAATCAGACGACTCGAGTCCGGAAGAGCTAGTGATTTACAATGTCACAAAAGAGGACGCTGGCTGGTATACATGTGTGGCGGGGAATACCCTTGGCTCCTCATCCAAGGCAGCTTATCTCAACGTCATCGAAGGTGAGTCTCATTAGTTCCGAGTATTTTGTCTTAAGATGCCTTCACGCCTCACAAATAATATACCAAAGTGAGCTTAATTCAGGCTGACGTTTACATTTAGCGCCATGAGAGCTATCAAACGTATTTAAAACACTGTCAAAAGTTTTGAAATAGATAACACAAGGATGCGCAGTTTCAACAGACAACACCTGAGTTGTTATCTGTTGTGATTTGAAAACGTTATACATTTAATCTTATGCATAGCAGGCGTTGTCAGGAAGAGCCGAAAACCGCAGAAAAAGCATATGCTGACTTTTCCGATATCATGACGACAAACAAAAAGTCAGCAGATGCTTTTTGGTGGTTTTTCAGCTCTTCCTGGCAATGCTTGTTGTGCGTAACATTTAAAGCATATCGTTTTCAAAATTGCAACAGATAACATCCAATGTGTTGTCTGTTGAAACTGCGCATCCCTGTGGTATCTGTCATGAAACTTCTGACAGTGTAGTATGTATTTTCCACATATTGCCGCTCAATAGAGAATCGCTTTATCGCCTCAAAAGACTCCGTAAAGCAACGGATAGATTAGACAGCAAAGCTTATTCTGTCTGACCATGACCGACAAGCCGACAAAGTCGTGGTAATTAGCAATTACCTCTGTAAGTATGTGCAAAAATGCCAAATTGCGGACCGTAGCAAGTCTGAACTCCGTAATTAAAACTTCTTTTCGAATATTCAGACCGGTGGTCTCCTTCAAGCCGCCGTTAAAAGATTTGAATTAGAAGCATTCAAGCATTTGATGCCTAGCCACAGCGGTTCGGTGACGCAGAGGTTCTTAACTTCCTCCGATAAGCATAAGGAACAATCAGTGAATAATTTGGATGTCTCGTTTTTATGTTCTTGCTCGAAGTGGGTTGCTGTGTAGGACAAGAATGTTTCGTGCCTGAAATGTTGGCGGTATTGATGTCCAGCCGAAATATGACCACAAGGGGTAGGGTTGTATCAAGCTTAAGCTTAAAGGAACAGAAAACTTGACTCAAACTTGACTCGGGGAGCTAGCTAACATATCAAGAATGTACCCTGAGTCGATATTGAGAGTAAGAAAAATTCTCGTTACGACCATTGCAGTTTCCGGGCAGTTTCCGAGAATTCGACTTTTGAGTTAGTAGAAAAAAAAGCAAAAGGTTTGTGTGCCGCGACTAGGAATCGAACCCAGGCCGTCTTGTCGGGGAGGTCGTTTGTCTGTAGTCTACACGTAAAAAGGCGAACTTTTACAGTATATACCTGCATAATTACAGTGCATAAGGGGCAAGGGCCTGCCAGCTAGCTTGGGGAACACTAAGGAGAGGGTTCGAGACGGTTCGAGATAACAAAGAAGGGGGGGGGGGGCCTGTCGACAATAAGACCCTGTATATTTATCTTAGCCCCCCCGGGCGCTTCGATGGCCGAAAGTTGCGTAGTCAAGTTTACTGTTCCTTTAAGAATGGAATATGACTAGTATGTTCACGTTTTGATACATTTCTGAATTCATTTTCTAGAGTGGCCCCAAGTCGGCCCCGTTACCCAGCAATCGAACGTTCTTATTGGTGGCCTCATCGCATTCGTGGTATTAGCGATCTTCTCGTTAGTCGGCATGGCCGTCTGCGTTTACTCCAACAAGAAGCGGTAAGCTTATTTCCAAGACATTAGTTAAGTACAAGTCAATCAATCAGTCAAATTTAATTCCAAATTGCTTGAAGATAGAGGAGGTGAATAACATGTTTACGAAAAACACAAAAACTGTTTCCTGTTTTTTAAAATTGTTTTCCAAATTTTCGTGCCCTAAATCACATGTTCTCCGCCTTTACGTTACTTTCATCCGTCCGCTACTTGAGTATGCTTGTCCGGTTTGGCACTTTGGCCTGACAGTAGATCAGTCTGATAGGCTTGAAACTATTCAGAAGAGAGCCTTGAGAATCATCTACCGCCAGGGCAAAGTGCCTTATATCCTCCTCCTCAAAGAATTCCGCCTCCCTACTTTAGCAGCCCGACGTCTTACTCTTTGTACTAGTTTCGGGAACAGTCTGCGTTCCCACTCAGGTTTTGAGCACCTATTTCCTACCCCATATTGCCCGCCAAAACCTCGACTACCTCGGGTTGTAGCACAAAAAGTTCCGGTTCTTAACCCTGTTTGTACAAGAACCGAACGCTACAGAAAGAGCTTTGTACCATCTTTTGTTGAAGTTTTAAACAATTGATCAAATATTTCCCTTTAATGTTTTAATTGTCTAGGGTTTTTATTCTGTTTGATCATTTTTTGACTATTGCTTTATTATGTATAACCACCTTAGTTTTGTAATTATGATGTACATGACGAAAACGACAAGTTCGGCAATCCAATGCTGTGAAAGTTTCGTTTTACAATAAAGTATCAGTAGCAAAGTATAAAAACGACAACAAATTAACTAATACATTTATAAGATATAACCTGAAATAAATGTTGGAATGTATGGTGTAAAAATTGGGTTGACGGCAAAAACTGATTGCCAGTGAGGACCGGCGCACGGGAGACGGGAGGGGGGAATAGACGGCTCATCTAGGGACAGCACATATCTTTGCCCCGAAATTCGTACAGTTTCAGAATTTTAATAGCAGATGACACATGTTTTCGCATCTTTTGTATTAAAACATTATTATTAAAACATTAAAACATTTGTATTAAAACATAAAATATGTGTTATGACCCTTTCAGGTGTTTCGAGAAAAATAGTTTCAATTATGGCCCTTTTAAGTGTTATTTTTCGCGAAAAGATAACATAATTAAAGTTCGTAAGAGATAAATTCTTATTAACGTTTCACACAAGGATGCGCGATATGTGTTATCTGTTATCAAACTTCTGACGGTATAGTGAGTACTATTGAACACTATGTAATACTATGTAACTACACTATGTAATACTATATCATAGTTGAACACTATGAGTAGTAGTACAGTAGAAGTAAGCTTTTTTGGACAATTCTCTAAATGTTTCACTACATTGGTTTTGTTTGTTGCTTATTAAAAAGTCAAATGGAAAGGGGAAATTACAAACTTGGATCCTGTGCGATGGGAACTGGAGATATATCGCTACAAATATATGTATCTTTTGTTTTATATAGCGTAACTTGCATCTGAGTGAACCGAGTTCACCTCTCTGCTCATTGCTGTAGTTTTTTTTTTTTAATATTTAAAAATTAGAAGAACGAACTTGAAGGAGTAGGGCCAAGTTTTACACCTAAATTTTTCACCGAGTGACCCCTTTACAACTTGAGCGCTGTGCGCAAAAAGCCGTATTGTGTGTATGTTATATGTTATTCGTGCAGTCATCCATTAGAATTCCTGTCCGTCGCGGGAA
Organism: Branchinecta lindahli; assembly: GCA_023053555.1. Classification (NCBI taxonomy): domain Eukaryota; kingdom Metazoa; phylum Arthropoda; class Branchiopoda; order Anostraca; family Branchinectidae; genus Branchinecta; species Branchinecta lindahli. The sequence continues at coordinate 11,937,224 of JAKZAO010000010.1, forward strand.
GCCGGGAATGCTGACAAAAACTTACTAAACGGGTCACCTGTGGATGCGATCGAATAATTGTAATTCTTTACCAGATGCGACTTGGCTGAAATGGCTATTTAGGTGTTTACCGACGCCAATCAATTGTTACTTCAGCTGTCCGTTGTTGGAAATCGTAACAAAAAGATAATAAACGGGTCACCTGTTGGTTTCGTGTGGTTTTTCTGGTGAGGTTAAGACTGTTTTAAGTTGATATGGAGAATGTAAGTTTTTCTGCAGATATTCCGCGTGACCTTGTGTCGTCATGGGGGTTTGAAAAAAACTTACTAAACGGGTTCCTTGTCGTTGCCATCGATTTAACCATCAGTGTTGATAATATGAGGAAGTTCAGCAAAATTCCAGTGTTATGTTTTGACAGTGCAAAACGGGTACGTCAGCTGAATGTTCGATTGCAAAAATGATTGAAGTCCGTGCTGAAGCTTAGTTACGCGGGCCATGAGTTTTTGTTGAGCTATTGATCTGGTCTCTGCAGAATAGAATGTGTTATGTAGTTATTTATAAATGTGACGTTAAGCGTAGCTTAAAAGCAGAGGCCGCACCAACTAGTCTATATTTCAATATTCCTGCACATGCCACTTCTTTGATAGTCAGCTGGATTCGGTACTTGGTGGTTGTTGGGTAGTTCATATATTTGTTACGTTTTGTGGAGTCGATGTTTTTGTTCCTTTATGGCCCGATGGGTTTCATTTGGAATAAAATATTATATCATCTATGTAAGGCGTCTCCTTGTCGGAGAAACTTACTAAACAGTTCCGAAGAATTATTAATTTTTACAAGACAAATTACGTGGATTATTTTAAAATGCTAAGTTTATGTTTTCAGACAATACTTTTGATACATTTCACGTATTTTGCAACTTTTCCCCGCTTACCACTTTTTGGATGTCCTTGAAACGAAATTAAGTACGTGGGAAGTGCCAACATTTTTATTTGATTTATGATTTTGGCGCAGATTTCAAAAACGAGAACAAGTGCTTTTGGAACTGGTGCAGAAGCGCTAAGTTGCTTAGCTGATGAGTGATGACATGCGTTCAAGGCTAAAATCATAAAGAATTGATCAAGTCGTTATACATTTCATCACTGGAAAATCTTTAGCCAAAAGAATTATAGCGTTTACAAATTAAATCAGTTAGATTTATTTAAAGAAATCACCGAACTCCTAGTTGTCAGTACTTTTTAACTGATTTTGGCGGAGATGCGAAACATTAGAACAAATACTTTTGGGAATGGTGTAGAAGCGCTTATTTATTTCGGCAACGTCAATTGAAATAAATATAAAATTGACAAGTTAACGAAGTAAAAAATTGAAAATAAACGAAACAAATAGGAATTACTTTCAGCTGCAGCCTGAGAAGGTCTTTGACAAGAAGGGCCGAAATATCACCTAATAAATATCCTACACTGTCAAAAGTTTCATAATTAATTGCGCATAACACTTTCAAGAATAACACCTTTTCACTTAGAAATAAAGTGTTATGACCAATTAAGTTTACACTATTTCGCGCCAGATCTCCAACAACACCTTCAATTGGTAAAAATACTACACTGTCGGAAGTTACATAACGACAACAGAAGGATGCCCGGTTTCAACAGATAACACTTTGGGATGTTATCTGTTACGTTTCTTTCGTTCCCGTTAGTATTTTTACCAATTGAAGGTGTTGCTGGAGATCTAGGCACGAAATAGTGTAAACCTAATTGGTCATAACACTTAATTTCTAAGTGAAAAGGTGTTATTCTTGAAAGTGTTATGCGCTATCTGTTATGAAACTCCTGACAGTGTACCGTACCGCTTTGAGTCGTTTTGATGTATGATTCCCAGTCAGTTTGGCATGAAGAAGTATTTATGATGAATATAGGAATAGTAGGATGAATCAAGTGCCCTGTTGTATTTTTTTTTCATTAAAATAACAATAGTTTAGTGCTTTTCTAAAATGTTCTAGTAAAAAATCGTATGCCCTATCGTAAAAAATATTGACAATAACAATAACAAAATTTGTATTTCTGACCCGTCAAAACATGCGCACAGACGGAGAAAAGAAAAAGAAAGAAAAGGAAAAGAAAACACTGTCATAAGGAGAAAGAACAAACACACTACGACATCGTTATCTCGCAAAACTAAATAGAGAAGACAGGGGCCAAATAATACATGCACTTGCAGTCAGCTGATTAAAACAATCTAAGAATCAGACATATTTATGGTGACCGAAGGCGGAATGAATGGCTGATTGATATATTTATTCTTACAGGGCCAAACGAGACAGGATGATTTCCCTGGAACGTGGAAAAATGTGTGTCGCTCCGGTGACTAAAAAAATTACTGTGGACTACGAAAGGACGGACTCCTGTGAATCGCTGGTGAGTACCAATCCTCGAGTGAATGAATCAGTTTATCAAATATGGCTTGTCAGATTTTTGGTTTAATCAAATTTTAGCTCCTTTTACTATTTTTTGTTATTGATTATTGAATAATTATTATTAAATTATTTACTTATTAATTAATTAGTAAAATTTGTTGATTATCAATTATTAGTTAGGGATTAATATTTGTAATTAGCGATTATTGATTAGGGGGTTACAGTTCACCCTTATGTAAATGCTATGAAACTTCTGACAGATTAGTACCGATACTGTCAGAACTTTGATAATATTGAACCGTAGGAGGCGCAGCAGACAAAACGTTTGGTGCTATCGGCAAGAGTATATCTCCGCTATCACTTTTCAAGTGATATCATATGAATATTATATGAATATATGATTCTAAGTCACTTTTCAAGTGATATTATATGAATATATGATTCTAAGTCACTTTTCAAGTGTTGTAGTTTCGTTAAAAACTCAAATTGCATACCAGGATTAGCCTAGTCTTATATTTTATGGCAAAACAGCACTGAAAGGTTCATAGAATTTGTCGTAACAGGAACAGGTAAAACCTAAAGTATTGTCTGTTCGCGCATCCTTGTATTAAATTTAAAAATTCTAACTAATATCTAACATGACTACCAGCACGGCATATTGCTCTTGTGACAAATTTGTGCATGACAGTACTCACCAATTTTGGTTCTGTTAAGTGTGAGTGAATAAATTACTATTATAATTATAATTCTTATGACGTTTCGAACTCTGTTCCCGAAGATGCTTCACTTCTATTTTGGAACGACAATCCCTCATTATCCTTTCGGAATCGTCGTCATTGACGTCACTTAAGCCGGTGTTGCGATTTCCACTACATTTTGTTTTATTTTTTAGCTGATGCCCGTTATCAAGCTTGAACGGAAGGTAACGGACGATTTCAGCGCGTCGGAGTACGAGCTCCCCCTTGATGCCCGCTGGGAGTTTCCCCGTGATAAACTCTTCCTGGGCAAAACGTTGGGGGAGGGTGCGTTTGGGCACGTTGTTCAGGCCGTTGCGGAAGATATCCCGAAGCCTGGAATGCAAACAACGGTTGCTGCTAAGATGCTGAAAGGTAGGCCTACTGTTTGATTCCCATCAGAGCAAAATAAAACTAGGGAGTAGCGCCAAGACTTGAATAAAGTGACACACACTCGAACAGCAGCGATACTGGCACCACTAGCGACAGTGAACGTCCCTACTGAAACTCAATCGGTCGTGCACCAGGGCTGGCTCCAATAACTTCATATTCTGACCACAGCAAAAAAAAATACAACCTCCCCTGTTTCCTCGGTGTGTGCAGACCGCATCTTAGCTTTATTGGAAATTTCTAAACGCGCAAGTTTGTCTCGCTTTAAATGCCGCAAGCGCAGTGGGCGGCGCTATGGGTGTGGCCCGTTTGCGAAGCAAGGAAAGCAAATGTCTTGGTGATACTCCCTAGTATTATTTTGCTCTGATTTGCATCGTATTTCTTAGTACATTCCTATTGCTATCGAAAGAATTAAATAAGATCAGGTTTCAGTTGTGTTTTAACATGAAAACTTAAAGTCCAGTCACGGGGCTTGAGATGAGTCCTCCATAGTTATTTTGGTAATTTGGTAATTAGTTTTCCTGTTGCCCTTCTTGAATGCGGTAGCAGTTTATCAGGCTCCCTCACCGAATTAAAACCCACCATCGGCAGTTGACAGGACAGACATTTACAGATAAACAAAGTCCTTATTCTTCTCAGAAAATATTTATAATAAGTTTCCGTTTGTGAAGGTGGTAAATTCCTTAGTTTAACTGAAAAGTAGATTCCCTTAAAGTTTAACTGAAAAGCCAACTTATTTTTTTTTATCACTTAGGCCTAAGTGGAATCACTGAACTATTTTGATTCTGCTAAGGGATTTTCTGATTTTCAACTAGGCTAGCTGCTCTAGTAGTGACGTTCAGAATATCTTCGACCGTCCCCACACCGCGAATTCTACTATGACGCGGAAAATTTTAATTTCAACTCAAACAAGGCTTTTCGGTGGCCAGTGATCAGCTCGAGGCAGGTGGCTCACTGCGTGAACACTTCTTTTTCGTAACTACAAAAAGGATCTAGTGGGTCGAACAGACCCCGTCAGACCCGCCGTGAATTTGCGTAGTGGTATTTTACGACTTTTTACTGGAAAGTTTGACTAGTTGACTCATTGCATCTTTCCCCTTCAGAGGGCCACACGGACGCAGAGCTACTTGATCTCGTACAAGAGATGGAACTGCTGAAAATGGTCGGAAGACACATCAACATCATCAATTTGATTGGGGTCTGCACGCAAGATGGCCCACTCTATGTTATAGTAGAGTACGCAGAACATGGAAATCTAAGAGATTTTCTGAGGAAACACAGGTAAGGGACATGGAACTATCTCCATGGCAGATGGGGGACTAACTGATATTTGTTTGTATTTTTTATTTTTCTCTGAATAGTCTATGGGCAGAAGGGAGATCTAGGGCTGAGATGTCTTAGTGATAAGCGAAAATATTGAAGGTCCAGAAAAGTAACTGGAAATAAGGTTCTGATGCTGGAGTCCTGAATTTTCGATGATTTTTCGAATGGCTTTCCTGTCGCTTGAACTGATTTATTAATTAAGTTCTAATACCCCCCCCCCCTCTCGGTGCCGACCCCCCCCCCCGGCAAAAAAAAACGACCAAAACCACAGTGTTAATAAAAAGCAGTAGGCTATATTTTGTATGAAGAGTATATATAAAGGCGAGCGGCCAGCGAGCCACCGTCAGTTACATTTTACTCGCGTGTCTGGGGTCCAAACTGCAGTTTTTATATGATTTTTTTAATTTTCAGTATATTTGTATATTTGGGGGGGGGGGGGGGGTCGGCAGGAGGGCCGGGGTTGGGGGGGTAGGTACCGGGGGGGTTGCCAGGGGGGGGGTGTCTAGACCCCTTTTACCCACACAAGCTATACTGCGCTTATGTTGTTACTTTAGCCGTGTTTGGCCCCTATCGACGCTGCTCAGGCGCATGCTCGTAAATTCCGAGGAGCTAATTGGTCAGAAATTGCTAGGTAAGTTTTCTCATCAAAACCTAAGGGGGGCGAGCGAGGCCGTGACGGGTTTGCAATCTTTGGGAAACCTAACAGAGTTTCAAAGGAGTCACGTGTGTTCGCATGTTGGAATATAAACTGTATATACTGCCACTTGTACTTTAATGAGTTTTTCTGTTTTCTCCTAGGCCTGCCTCTGGCTACGAGCACGCCATTGGTCAGCCGTTCCTGATGGGAGGGGGTGTGGATTCCTACTTGGCAGAGAAACATAGGCCACTATCAGCCAGAGATCTGGTGTCATTCGCCTACCAGGTAGCAAGAGGGATGGAGTACCTGGCGTCAGAAAAGGTAATTTGTGCTGCACTTCCGTCCACGGACCGAAATTCCATATAGTGATCGGTCTGTCTAACTTTTAGGTGCGGTCGTCGCACTCCTAGTAGTTTCTGGTTCTTACTCATTAGTGTCCGGTCTTCCTCTGTATAGAGGACCCGGAGCAAAATAACGCTAGGGAGTAGCGCCAAGACCTATGCTTTCCATGCAGCGGAAACGAGCCTAAATCGTATCACTGCCAACTACGCTCGCGACATTTTAAACGAGACAAACTTGGCGATTGAGAAAATTATTAAATAAAATTGAGTAACGACTTGATATTTTTGTTTGCGATGGTATTTATTTGTTGTGAGACCACTCAGATGTACTAGGTAGGAGCATGAATGAGAATTTTTCTTCAGCCATCTGAGATCCTGTTTTAAGATCTACGTGAAAGAAAACTCTCGACTCCCCCCCCCCCCCTCCCATCATACACATACTTGAAGTATTTTTGACAGTGCAAAACGGATACGTCAGCTACAGTTTATTAGAACTATGTTTCGGCCGTTTTTGGCAAGGGTCCTCTTCAGACTCAAGCTGGAATATTTGTCACACTTGGAGTCTCTGCTGCATTTGATTGGTTCATTTTCGTTTTGTTTCTCATAGAATCATCACCTTGTCACAAATAAACAAGCGAATAGAAGAAAAGTCACCAATGAAGTTGAAGACAGTTGTGATTGGTCCATCTTTTTTTCAGTGTATCCATCGCGATCTAGCGGCCAGAAACGTACTTGTGTGTGAAAACTACGTCATGAAAATCGCTGATTTCGGATTGGCTAGAGACGTCCACACTCAGGATTACTACAGAAAAACGACAGACGGACGTTTGCCTGTGAAGTGGATGGCACCTGAGGCGTTATTTAAGAGAATCTACACGGCGCAATCGGATGTGTGAGTAGCCTTTTTACAACAACAGCTTGAATAATAGGAACTTTTTGTTATTGTTGGTGGAATGGCTGGAAAGGAAATTGGAAAATAGAATGGGAGACAATAAAAAAAAGGCGAGAGAAAATTAATCCAAATACGTAAATAAGTTTTATGTTTAATGGTCACCTTCCCAAAACATCTCCAGATCCAAATGTTAAGTATGATATTGCTGATTTTGAATTATCCTTGAAAATATGATTTCTAGTTTTTCAGGTATGTATGGAGGTGCTTTTCTTCTTTTCTTTGGTTTTGTGGTATGTGTTCTCTTTGAGCGTGTTCCACCCTACTTACCGTAGTTACTACGCTAGTCGCCGTGGTTACTACGCTAGGCTGGAACGCTTTTTGAATTTTTTCGGTCAATATCAGGCCGCGGGGTGGTCCGACCAATCACGTTACAGAGATGCGTAGTTACTACACTAACTACGCTCCCGAGCGTGGTAAGCAAATAGTTACTATTAGTTACTATTTTGAGAAGGTTGGAACGGTCAGCGTAGTAACTTTTCGTGAGGCTGGAACGGAAATAGTAACTAATAGTTACTATTGGTAGAGGGGTGGAACACGCTCTTTACCATTCTGGTTGGTCCAGCCGCGACTTTGAGAATGCATAGTTGTAGTGTTTGTAGTCTTAGGGCTTTCTGGGGTGGACCATATGGAGTATTTATGGTTATCTTCTTCAGTAAAATCTCTCTCTTTTATGGAAAGGAGAAACCTCTAAAACCACCCTCCTTTATGACTTTCCGACAACCCCCCAATTCTGAGGAAAGGGGTCTTTCTCCGCCCCTTGAACGAAACTTAGCTGAACTCTAGCGTTTCGTTTCGTCTAATTGTTTTGTTTATAGGTGGTCCTTTGGCGTATTGTTATGGGAGATCATGACGTTAGGTGGCACGCCCTACCCCTCCATCCCGAACATGGAACGCCTGTTCGTACTTCTCAGAGAGGGACATAGGATGGAGAAGCCGACGGCTTGTTCCTTGGAATTGTAAGTACTCGAACTATCAAGTTAAACAAACATAAAGAAGGAAAAAAAATGGCCGTCCTTTTTTCAACTTCTCGGCTTTATTGATCGTTCCTTAAAGCACACCTCCCACTATTTACTGTTTGTGTTCCAACATTCAAAACTATCTGAATACTGTAAGACTAGGGACTGCTTTAAAAAAAGATTATCCACGGCTTTGGCTGTTTTAAGCCTCAGGTCTACTGACTTCTAGCAAAAACTCGGCAAAATTCAAATATCCGGCATCAGTAGCATGATACGCGAGCGCTAGTCGTGAGCATAATGCACCTGGAAAATAGGAAATCTGTTAGTGGGATTAGAACGTAACATATGAAATTTGGATCTCCGGGTTTAAGAATTAAAGGAACAGAAAACTTGACTCAAACTTGATTCGGGGAGCTAGCTGACATATCAAGAATGTACCCTGCCTGAGTCGATATTGAGAATAAGGAAAATTCTCGTTACGGCCATTGCAGTCTCCGGGCAGTTTCCGAGAATTCGACTTTTGAGTTAGTAGAAAAGAAAAGCAAAAGGTTTGTGTGCCGGGAATAGGAATCGAACGCACGACTTCTTGACTACTATCCCGGTGTGTTAGTAAACACGTCCAAAAGCGAGCTTTTACAGTGCATAAGGGGCAAGGGCCTGCCAGCTAGCTTTGGGAACGATAAGGAGGGGGTTCGAGATAACAAAGAAGGGGGGTCCTGTCGACAATAAGTCCCTGCATATGGAATGATAATTTAGTAAAGTGGTGAAGAGCCGTAAAAATTAAAAAATGTTTTTTTATTTTATTTTTGGTAATTTTGGTCACGGTGGAAGGGGCTCCCTATGCTGGAAGGGCACCCTGTGATACCGGTAGAGCCATTATTTTAATGTGAATGTTTTTGGTTGTTTGTAGGATACGGCTCTTTTTGAGTTTTTTGGTTTTAGTAGTATATAAACGCCGGAGCTGGCTCAAAAGTCCCCCCAGTTCAAACCCCCATTTTAACACCAATTTCTTAAATTTTAACATGATTTTTTCCAAATAATCCCCCTTTTTATAGATATTTTTATTTTCTTATTTCCCAAATAAAGGTCCCAAGAAATAGGAAATATTACCCTTTATTACATATATACTACTACTTTTTTACATTTTTCATTTTTTACTGAGTAAACAGTTCTACATCAACATATTGGTCAGAGTTCTTATTCACCCTCATAATAGGCTGTAAAACCAGATTTTTCTTTAGAAGCAACTCATCAGCAATTGCATTATATCTTTGTGGTATAAACAAATCACAGGCTTTGTTATTATGATGAATAACAACAACCAACTTATCACCATATTTTGTCTTAGCCATTCTCATTTTAACGATGCTATATTTCAATCCTAGAATTAGTTCTTCCTTTCTGATTGTATCATTGTATTTATTCATTTTGATTGTTGACAAGACTTCTCCCATAGACTCCATTTATTAGCGGCTGATTTTATTTAATAAAAATCCAAAGCTCCTAACTACCGGCAGTGACCGAGCTTCTCGGCACCAGGCACTAAAATCGAGAGTCGGCAACACCTCAGCAAATATTACCGCACGAGTTTCCAGGTGGTGATTAGTCATATGGCCTTGACGAATCTGTAAAGATTGGGAATTAGAGCAGATAATTGTTGCGAAGCGCATGATGATTAGTCATTTGCCCTAATTCTCAATCTGTACAGATTGGAATCTAGGTCAGATAATTGTTGCGAAACGTAAAGGATTTATCTTGATTAGATTGATCGTTAAAAGCTTGTTATTTTTTTCTGGGTGGTGAGGGGTTACTCACTTGGACAAAGGTGTACTGGGTGGTGAGGGGTTACTCACTTGGACAAAGGTGTACTGGGTGGTGAGGGGTTACTCACTTTGGACAAAGGTGTACTGGGTGGTGAGGGGTTACTCACTTTGGACAAAGGTGTACTGGGTGGTGAGGGGTTACTCACTTTGGACAAAGGTGTACTGGGTAGTGAGGGGTTACTCACTTGGACAAAGGTGTACTGGGTGGTGAGGGGTTACTCACTTGGACAAAGGTGTACTGGGTGGTGAGGGGTTACTCACTTTGGACAAAGGTGTACTGGGTAGTGAGGGGTTACTCACTTTGGACAAAGGTGTACTGGGTAGTGAGGGGTTACTCAGGTACTGGTTATGAATGACGCAGGTAATTAATGCGTATATGAATATGAGGATAGAGTTTTCAATCTTATGAAAGCAATATACTACACTTTGGGTAATTTCTCTTGATTTATTATGGAATTATTTTTACAATATTTATAACCGTTTAAGCGAACTTGTTTCATGTATTTTTCGCGAGGAAAGAATTTAAATGTTTTACGCATTTCTGCTTCACGCTGAATAACCTCTTCAACCGTTAATTGCCCACATTTTAACAATGATAACAGTTCAGTGTAAAAATTATAAGCAGTTTTATGCTCTGATTTTCTTTCTGCAATATTTAGATGTTTTTCGATTATTTCAATGATAACAGCACCCAAACTTAAAGAAGCTAAAGGCAGTACTAGAAACGCAGACATTCCTGCAGCTGAAAAGAGGAATTTGGATAAAAGTAAGCTATTACTTATATGATTGTAGTATTTGTAACTCCTTCTATGAACAAATAATCGTTTTTCCAACTCCTCCATTTATTAGAAAATAAAATTGTTTGAAAAATTATTTGATTGCTTCACGATTCGGAACACAAGCGGCACCTGCGCAAATCTAATGTTTCTTTCTTGGTCGATCGGAGATAAGCTAGGTGGCATATGCTCCGAGAACGCAAACAAATTAACCGTCTCGGAAAGTGTGCTCTCTGTGCATTCAGTCGGAGACAAAGAGGTAGCGCTTACTCCATGAAACAAACATTGAAACCAGTGATTTTCTTTACGGCTGAGAAAACGCAGTCAGGAGAAATTCATTAATAAAAATATTCCCCTATTAAATGATGAATGTTGCAGAGGTTATTCAGCTTTGTAAAAAGGTTATATCGAATAACAAATCGATTATACAAAGATTACCGAATTACACATATAATGAGCTGCGGACTTATGCGAAAATTAATAAAATCAAAACAAATGGAACAAAGAAACATGAAATAACAAATAATATAATAAACCATCTTAATAAGTATATTTTGATAGCGGAAGATACAATTAATATTCGGCGTAGAAACGAAAGGATTCAGAACAAAAACAGACCATCCATTTATACACCAGAGCCAGCATTAAGGAAGATTTTAGAAGATGAAATAAAAGAAAATCATATTGCTATTGGAAATATAAAAAAAGAGGAGAAAAGGATACTCGAAAAGGATACAAGTGAATTAAAAAGGTTTCTAAAAAACAAAAGCCTACCCACTCGCGGTAACCGAGATGAAGTTTCAAAACGTGTTACGGATTACTATGGTAGGATAATTAATAAGCAGAAAGAAACTATTGATAAAAATAGAGATATCATAAGAGATCAAACAGAAAGAGGTGATAAAAATAGACACAAAGCAATCGATTTATCAACTCTCTTCATAAATAAGAAACAAATTAAAGAAGAAAAAATAATTCCTGATCATTTATTTGAAACGGAAGAAGAACAGCAACCTACTATTGCTAGGGTAACTGAAAATTTGTACACCGTAAACGTTTCAGTTGAAAGCAATGGAAGAGATGAACATACTCTTATTGCTTTTGTTTTTAATGATTTACTCCGAAGAATGAACGAAATAAATCATTATAGAGTTCAATTTGTGACCAGGGTTATATTCTATAGACAGGAAAATGATGAAGAAGTTGTAGTATTTTATAACAGTACTTCTTGGATTTTAAATAAAAATAGCATACTTACGCATAGTCATTTGGATGATAATAACAAGAGACTGAGTTCTTTAAGTAATACCCCTCGATCAGGGCTACAATTTAGTCGGTATGAAGGAATTGATTATAGGATGACTCGAATCGAATCTTATATGGGAGGAACGTTTAAAATACTGCCAGATTTCGTAAAAAATAAAAAAGCGTGCATAAATATAAAAAATAAAGATAAAAAATGCTTTCTTTGGTGTATCTTGGCACATTTATACCCAGCTAAGGACAACGCTGAGAGAACTTCAAAATATAAACAATATGAGCATGAATTTGATTTCAAAGGGGTTACTAACTTCCCGATGGATACAAAAGACATCCACAAATTTGAAAATAAATACAACATTAAGATTTGCTTATTCCAAATTGATAAAGAGAAAATAATCAGAAGTCACATACTAAAAAGTACAATAAATGGTAAAACAGCACAACATATCATTCATTTATTATATTTTGATAATCATTATGTGCTAGTAAAGAATCTGAGCAGACTAGTTGGTTCTGAAATATCTACAAGACAAAAAAAGATATACCTCTGCACGTTTTGTGGAAGACATTTTTCGAATCAAGAACACTTTGAAAAACATGAACTGAAAAAGAACTGTGAAGACCCTGATATTATAATGCCTCCTGAAGGTTCAAAAATACAATTTAAAAATATTGCAAAACAGATGAAAGTGCCTTATTGTATAATAGCAGACTTTGAGTCTTATAACGAAGAATACAACCAGGTAAACGGAAAGAAAACAATAAAAGTAGCTGAACAGAAACCTTTTGCATACGGTTTTCAAGTCTGTTGCTCGTTTGATACGAAGCAAAATAAATATTATTGCTATTTCGGGGAAGACGCTGCTCAGCATTTTGTGAAAACAATTAAAGAAGTGTCCACAGAAATTGCATACAAGTATGAAAAAAGACAAAGAAATCACACTTATACTGATGATGAAATTAAAGAAAAATGGAAGACCCTAAAGAACAAGACTTGCCATATCTGTAACACAGAAATCACTGAAAATCCCCACTTTGATCATGACCACATGACCGGAAAAGACAGAGGTTTCACACACGCTGAATGTAACATGAAATACAGAATTCCCAAGCATATCCCTGTAGTCCTACATAACTTATCAAAGTATGATTCCCATCTATTTGTGAAAGAGTTGATTCCTGATAACGGAATATTTGAATCAGCAGAAAGTTTTATATCATTCTCGAAATCGATAAGTATTCCTAAACAGGATACAGAAATAAAATATGAAATCAGATTCATAGATTCAATCAGGTTCATGGCTTCATCGTTGGACAAGCTATCAGCAAATTTAGCAAAATGCGATTGCAAAGAATCCTGTAATCATCTAAGGGAGAATTTCAAGTACACATCGAATAGTTTCAAAAACGACGAAGAGTTCAAAGAAATAATTAAAAAAGGGGTGTATCCTTATGAATTCGTAGACAGTTTCAGTAAAATGGATTGTACAAAATTACCACCCATAGAAAGCTTTTATTCTAGGTTAACGGGAAAAGGTATCAGCAAAAGCGACTATAGGAGAGCGGTCTCTATATGGAAGCAATTTAATTGTGAAACATTACTTGACTATACCAAGTTGTACCTAAAAAGTGATGTTTTAATATTATCAGATGTTGTAGAGAATTTCAGAAATGTATGTATACATAATTACGACTTGGATCCACTACATTACTTCTCAGCTCCAGGACTAACATGGGATTCTTTCCTAAAGCATTCGAAAGTAGAACTACCGTTATTCTCAAAGGAAGACATGTATACATTCGTTGAAAAGGGAATAAGAGGCGGTGTATCACAATGTATAAAAAGATATGCTAAAGCAAATAATAAATATATGAGCAGTTATGATAACAATAAGCCATCTAACTATTTAATGTATTTCGATAAGAATAATTTGTATGGGTGGGCAATGTCACAAAAATTACCAGCGAATGACTTCCAGTTCATTCCAGTACCTGATGAAATGAAAGAGAACACTAACATTAATTCTTTAGATTATTATCAACTATTAAAAAATCATGTTCAAACAGAAATGAATTTGGAAAATGTGGGGGCAATTTATGAAGTTGATTTGGATTATCCTAGAGAGTTACACAAGTTACATAAAGATCTGCCATTAGCACCAGAACATTTCAATGGAAAACTATGTACGACCTTACTGGATAAAAATAACTACGTAGTTCACCACAGAAACCTAGAATTCTATTTACAAAAAGGTTTGATACTGAAAAAAGTACATAGAATACTAGGATTCACTGAGAGTGCTTACTTAAAAGGATACATAGACCACAACACAGCACTAAGAACTAAAGGTACAAATGATTTTGAAAAGGACTTTTTCAAGCTGATGAATAACGCTTGCTTTGGAAAAACTATGGAGAACGTAAGGAAACGAGCTGATATGGAAATAATAACTGATGATAAAACAAGAGAAAAAATAATAAAGAAACCCAACTTTAAATCTGAAATTATTTTCAGTGAAAACTTTTCTGTGGCAAGAATGTCGAAGGAAAAGATAAAACTAGATAAACCAATGTATATCGGTTTTGCTGTACTGGAACTATCCAAGCTCTTGATGTATGAATTCCATTATGATTATATGAAACCTAAATATGAGGATAAAATAGATTTATGTTATATGGATACAGATTCGTTCATATATGACATAAGAACTGAGGATTTCTATGAAGATATCAAACAAGATTTGAACGAAAGGTTCGATACATCTGATTATGCAAAAGATAATCCATATTTGTTTCCTAGTGTAAATAAGAAAGTGATAGGAATGATGAAAGATGAATTAGCAGGACAAATTATGACCGAATTTGTTGGATTACGATCAAAAGTATATGCTTATGATAAGGACAACCAAGACCCTTCAAAAGCTAGCAAAAAACTAAAAGGAATAAAAACCAATATAGTTAAAGATAAAATTACGATTCAAAACTATAAGGATGTACTGTTTGGTAAAATTGAAAACCTATCTGTAACCCAGTATAACTTAAGACCATACAAGCACCATATGTTTCTAGAAGAACAGAATAAGAAAGCGTTAGATCCTAAGGATGATAAAAGGATAGTAACAAGCGATAAATACACAACTTTACCTTTAGGTTATAAACATTAAACTCAAGTACCTAGTTAAAAAATTCAAGTACCTACTTCAAATTCAAGTACCTAGTTAAAAAAATTCAAGTACCTACTTCAAAATTCAAGTACCTACTTCAAAATTCAAGTACCTACTTAAAAAATTCAAGTACCTAGTTAAAAAATTCAAGTACCTACTTCAGTAAATCTTATAATGAAAAATTCTTCCTAAATAAATGAATGAAAAGGCACCAATAAAAGTGTATGATTTTAGCGAAAAGAATAACTATCAGAACAAACACGAACTTGCACCTCAGTGGCCATTTAGATTATTAATTTGTGGAAGTTCAGGAACAGGGAAAACCAATTTACTCTTGAATTTAATTTATGAATACATCTGTTTCAACCGAATATACTTGTATGCAAAAGATCTTGAAGAAGACAAATATAAAGACCTTATAGACAATTTAAACACTTTGGAATCCGAATGTAAAACGAATATTTTAACCGTAAGTAATGACCTTAATGATATTATCGATGTTGACGACCTAGACCCCAATTATCAGAACTTGATTATCTTTGACGATTTTGTAACTGAAAAAGACCAGAAGAAAATAGAAGATTTATTCATAAGAGGAAGAAAGAAAAATGCTTCAATTGTTTACTTGTCTCAGAGCTATCATAAAACGCCAAAGGTGGTAAGACTTCAGTGTAATTATTTTGCATTCTTTCAGTGTTCTAATCCAAAAGAAGTAAAATTAATAAGACAAAGCCATGTATCCAGTATAGACAATGAAAAATTTCTCAAACAATTCGAGGCTGCAACCAAGGGCTATGGGTTTTTCTTCATAGATTTAAAAACAAAAGATAAAACCCTGAAGTACAGGAAAAACTTTGAAAAATTTACTGGATAATTTATTTCTATAATAAATGAATAAATTTGGTAGTAATGGAAAAAAGGTTGCTAACGAATCGAAAGTTACTGACGAAAATGGTAACATTAACCTACACGATAGACGAATTATAAATTTAGGTGATGCGAAAACAGATCAGGATGCTATTAGCTTAAGATCTATGACTGTGATTTTGAATCAATTTAAAGAAGAAATGACTGCGGGACAAGTGCAAACCAATCAATATTTTAGCGAAGATATCAACAGATTAACTGCGGTAGATGATTCTCCTGATAATTCATTGGTAAGGATTAAAGATAGAGGATTATTTGTGAAACAAACAATTCAAGTTACTGATAAAGAAATTGATGCTGGGGATAAAGTAATCACAAATGTTCAAGACCCTAGAAACAAAAAGGATGCTGTTAATTTAGATAGGTTAACAACAGACCTTTTAAAATATGATCAAAAGCTTATTAACCAACAAATTCTTAGCAAAAGTATTGAAACAAAGATTGGTGACCTTAGAAAAATCATTGACAAAAAGACTCTTGACCTTAGCAAAAGCATTGACAGAAAGGTTCTTGACCTTAGGAAAAATGATTTTGACCAAGAAGCCCATATCTTTGGTATTGAAAGAGCAATCGTATACATTTTAAAAAGGCTTTTAGAGCAAAAACCTGTTGATCAAGATTTTGTTACGCAAACAGAAGACTTTATGAAAACTAAACTAATCTAAAGAAATAAAATTTATATGATAAATTAATTTTCTAATAAATGGTTGAAACAATGGAGTATATAGTTTATTTATCAAAGCTTCAGAAAGGAAAGCTGAAGAAATGTTTTGGTGCTAAACAAAAATGTCAGATACGTGTTAGTCATAGCAGACAGAATGAACGAGAACCAGTAAAGTTACTTTTAAGTAAACGACAAATTGATAAAATTGAAACATGTAAAATGAATAATAAGGGTTGTGACATTGATGTATCATATAAACAGATGAAAGAAGCGATTCAAAAGGGTGGATTACTTCCTTTCCTAATACCGTTAGCAATTACGCTTGGTAAGGCAGCTTTAACAAGTGGTGCTGCTGCTTTGGGTACATTCGCTGGTAAGAAATTGGTGGATAACATAACCAACACAGGTGGGGCGCTTACACTTCCTGGAACACAAAAAGTTGTGGGTCGTGGAAGACCTAAGAAGGATGCATCCGTAAAGAACACAGGTGGTGCACTTACACTTCCTGGAACACAAAGAGTGGTTGGTCATGGGGTACGGGGAAGGCCTAGGAAGTCAAAAAACGGGGAAGTCAAAAAAGAAGCAAAAGTAAAGTAGGACCTCTAACCAATTTTGATATTATGGACGCATTAGGGGATATACCACATTTTAGAGGTGTTTTCTCTATAGATACGTTACCTAAACAAATAAATAACCTAGAATGTGGTGTCATTAACTATGATAAACTCGGAATGCCTGGAACTCACTGGGTAGCGTATTGTAATCTACCTGATCAACCCTATGTCGAATTTTTCGATTCTTTCGGTATACCCCCAGGAAAAGAAATAATTAAATATCTAAAAACTTCAAAGAAAAAAATAGCTTATGAAAATCTTGCTGTTCAAAATATAGATGAATTAAACTGTGGATTTCACTGTATTTCCTACATTCAGCGCAAAATGAAGTTGGTAGCTTTTCGTTTATAAAAATTGTTTTCTAATAAATGGATATTTATTGTATGAAGTGTAAAAAGAAAACTGACACTGAAGCAATGTTTAAGGCAGTGTCACAGAAAAATAATGTTCCAATGCTAAAAGGTAATTGTGTTTTTTGTGGATCAAGGAAAAATCTGTTTTTAAAAAAAACCTCGACGCAGAAAAAGATATTTTAAATACGTATTATTCTAATTATTCAGGTGTGGATGATATTCATAGAAAATTAAAAGAAAATGGAGTGAACGTTTCTAAAGATAAAATAAAAAATGTGTTGCAAAATGAGAATGTATATACCTTACACAAACCTTCTTATCATAACTTTGAAAGGAGACGAGTCTATGTTCACTATGTGGATGAGCAATGGCAAGCTGATTTAGTTGACATGCAGAAATATAAAAAAGTGAATGATAAAACAAATTACATCTTAACTGTCATTGATTGCTTTAGTAAATACGCTTGGTGTGCCCCTTTGAAAGATAAAACGGGTGCTGAAATTATCAAGGCATTCAGTCATATATTTAAAGAAAGAATTCCTAAGAAACTACAAACTGATAAAGGTAAAGAATTTGTAATGAGAAATGTTCAAACATTTTTGAAAAATAATGAGATACACTGGTTTGCATCTGAAAGTGAATTGAAAGCGCAAATTGTTGAACGATTCAATAGAACACTGAAAGAAAAGTTATGGAAATATTTTACTCACAATAACACTAATAAATGGATTGATATTTTACCTTTATTTGTTAGTAATTATAATAACTCTTATCATCGTTCGATACAAATGAAACCCATTGATGCTAGTAGAAAAATGAATCAGAAAAAGGTTTACAATGCTTTGTTTCCTCCAGCTGATGACTACACAATCACAGGACATTATAAAGTAGGAGATTTAGTCAGAATAAAAAAAGAAAAGAGTATTTTTGATAAAGGATATTTACCTAATTATACGAATGAAGTATTCCAGATAGCAGCCATTAGACCTACCATTCCCATTACTTATGAAATATCTGACAAAAGTGGGGAATTAATTCAAGGAGGGTTTTATGAAAAAGAACTTTCCAAATTTATTATGAAATAAAATTACTTGTATATAAATGGATTCAAGACGCTTGAGTGATATGTTATCGGGTATAGTGAAGAATAGAGAAATTCAGAGAAGAAAGGTTCAAGAATATGAGATGGAGAAAGCAGGATTTCGGGAAATGGCTTCAGAATTTAACGCTCCAGTTGTTATGGCACAAAAAGAAAACATGAAGACACAAAAAGATTACACTGAAGCGATCATGACGAAATTACAGAAGAATGATGAAAGTTCAAGCAGACGGTTTCAAAGATTAGGTAATGCATTTAAAGCAACTCATCCATACCAGATCACTGCTTCAGAGGAATCGAGTTCAAAGGAATCGAGTAGAGCGCCAACTCCTGCTTTAGAACCAACTCCCGCTTTAGGCTCATTATCCGTTGAAATGAATAAAGGTATTACCCAAGAGTTTTTAAATCAGATTAATTCAAAACATGCAGAATCCTGGGATGGCAATGATCCTTATTTTAAAATGCCTATGTATTACATTAATAATTCTATGGATATAGAGGAGGCTCTGGATCATTTAACAACTATAAGTAAAAGTTATGGTGGGACAAAGAGTAAAGGTTACTCTAGCCATAATCAAATTATTGAATTTATAAGAGTTTACAAGGATAGGTTAAGAACCATTCAAAATAATATGGGATTAGTCAAACAACAAGGAACTGGAATATTTATGAACTGCAATGAAATGATTTCAAAATTATACACTTTAATAGGTAGTAGAGTAAACGGGAATACATCTGATGAGGTGAGGAATGAAGCTATTGATATTTTGGATTCGTTAATGCGAAATAAATTTCTTACGAAGAGAGATTACAATTCAATATATAAAAAATATTTCTAATAAATGGTGTTGTTAAACATTGAAGGTAATGAAAGTATCATTGATATAACATTTAGTCAACCAATTGAATTGAATCGTCGTTCGGATTATGAAATAGGTTTGAATCAGTGTACTTTGTGGTATTCGTGGCATAATATAAGTGATAAATTTGGGAATAATACATTTCAGTATAGGAAAGAGGGGGGGTGGGTGAATGTTACTATTCCTAATGGGATGTATAACGATGATTGTTTGAATTATTTTTTGTGTCAGTATTTTGATACACCCAAAGATAAATGTCCTATTGTAATTTCATCCAATCCAGCATCTATGAGATTTGTCATCCTATTACAAGAAAAATATGTGTTTAGATTTAACAGTGACTTGTGTCAGATTTTAGGGTTTGAGAAGGATAGTGAGATATCTAAGAAAATCAATGAAGGTACAAGGCTTCCAAATATTACAAGAAGTGTTGATAAAATTCAAATTCACTGCTCTCTTGTAAACAGTTCTATCGTAAACAAAAGTAAATCAGACGTCATTTGGACATTTGTTCCGAATACAGAACCAGGTTGTCAAATTGTTGAGAATCCTAGACAATTAATCTACCTTCCTATTAACACAAAAGACTTTATTTACTCTTTGAGAATGACAATTACTGATCAGTTGGGAAGACCTATCGATTTGAATGGTGATAACGTTGGATACGTTCTGCATTTAAGAAAAGCTTAAAGGATTAGTGAAATAAAATTATTTACCTATAAATGTTGATTAATAATAAGCGCTTACTTTATAAAAAGCAGTACGGAAGTGGAATCGGTAGTATATTCAAAAATATTGCCAATTCCCAGTTATTTCAAACGTCAGCAAAACAAATAAAAGATGGAGCATTGTCAATGTATAATAATATTATTAAACCGAGATTCGAGTTGTTGAAAAACAGAGCAATAGAATACGGGAAAGATCTGATTGATGTAAACAGGAAAGAACTCATTGATGTGATTGGAAAGAAGAAATCAATGAAGGATCTTCTGGGTACAAATAAGAGATTTTTAAATCAAAGAAGTCAGGACTTGATCAACACGATAATAACTGGAAGTGGTTTAAAGATTCTGAAATAATTTTTATCGAATAATTTCTTTCTTATATAAATGGCAGTAAATAAAGTTATCAGTCCGCAATGGAACATTTTTGATGAGCCGCTTGTTGATGAGACAGTGGTCAAATATGAATTTAAAGAAATTCGAGAAACAGATGTGAATGTATCTGGCAAATCAGAGTTTGAATTCGTAACCAAAAAATTAGATTCCTGGTTCTATCCAAGTGAAAGTTATCTTGATGTTAGTGTAAGAATTGTAAAAGAGGATGGAACTAACCTAGCTGCAACCGATGTTGCTACTTTAACTAATAATGGATTTAATTTATTCAGTACCGCTGAGTATGTAATAAATGATGAATCGGTTGAAAAAATCAATCATGTTGGTATTACAACTACCGTTACAAAGTTGATTGAATATTCTGATGATTATTCTAGAAGCGCAGCCAGAAATCATTTCTGGTATAAGGATTATAATCAAGGAACAGATATCAACCCTATAATATGTTCATTTACCGCACCTGCAGCAGCAGGAAATGTAAATGTCAGTTCTGAATCTAATCCGAATTATAATAAGGGTTTTGAAAAGAGATATAACAGAACTAAAAGCAGTAAATTAGTAAGTATGTATTTACCATTATCAGAGTTGTTTGGATTCTTGAAAGGAAACAAACGGTTTTTCAGAGGTGCATCGCACAAAATATTTTTAAGAAGAAATGATGATAATAATATGATTATAAGAACTGGAATTGGAAATACTAATTTTAAAGTGGTCATTGAGTATTTATCCTGGAAAATCCCTATCATATCTCCTAGTATTGAAATGATGAGTGAATTGGAAAAGGGTCTTGCAAAGGATAAAAAGTATAATTTAATGTGGGAAGCTTGTAATACTTATAAAAGTGATGTTAGTCAGAATAAGGAGCACACTTGGAAAGTTGTGTCGGAGAGAAATAGTCCTACGAAAATCGTTGTGATGTTACAGAAAAATGACAAGCATAACAACCAAAAAAAGAATAATATGGTGTTTGATCATATGAATTTAACAGACATCGAACTTAGAATTAATGGGGATAAATATCCTGAAGAACCACTCAAGTGCGACTTTAGCGATGAGAAATGTAAATACTCGAATCTTTACAATAGGTTCATACATTTGGGTTATAAACAATTAGCATTTGATACTGGTAGTGTTGTTAGTATAGAAGAATTTAAATCAGTGTATCCACTATTCTGTTTAGATGTTTCCAAACACGAGTCAAATATTTATAATGGAACAACTGCTGATATTGAAATAAGTTTAACATTAAAAGATGATCTACCCGTACCATATAATGTTTATTGTGTTATATATTATGAAAGAAAAGCTACACTTGATATTATTAATAAAAATATGTATGTGAGTTTGTGAGTTTGGATTTTTATTAAATAAAATCAGCCGCTAATAAATGGAGTCGCTAAAAGAAGTCTTGTCAACAATTAGAATGAATAAATACAATGAGACAATCAGAAAGGAAGAACTAATTCTAGGATTGAAATATAGCATCGTTAAAATGAGAATGGCTAAGACAAAATATGGTGATAAGTTGGTTGTTGTTATTCATCATAATAACAAAGCCTGTGATTTGTTTATACCACAAAGATATAATGCAATTGCTGATGAGTTGCTTCTAAAGAAAAATCTGGTTTTACAGCCTATTATGAGGGTGAATAAGAACTCTGACCAATATGTTGATGTAGAACTGTTTACTCAGTAAAAAATGAAAAATGTAAAAAAGTAGTAGTATATATGTAATAAAGGGTAATATTTCCTATTTCTTGGGACCTTTATTTGGGAAATAAGAAAATAAAAATATCTATAAAAAGGGGGATTATTTGGAAAAAATCATGTTAAAATTTAAGAAATTGGTGTTAAAATGGGGGTTTGAACTGGGGGGACTTTTGAGCCAGCTCCGGCGTTTATATACTACTGGTTTTAACTGCCCAAATAAAATTAAATAATTATTTAAAGTAAGAAATAAGTAATAATTTGAATTTAATGTAAGAGTAAAGTGTAGGTGACGTATAAAGATAAGAAATTTGAGTTGTAATGAAGACTGCGTCATTGAGAGGAGTGGAGGTGGGATTTAAAAAAAAAAAAAAAAAAAAAATAAGTCCCTGCATATTTATCTAAGCCCCCCAGGTCGGTTTGATGGCCGAAAGTTGCATAGTCAAGTTTACTGTGCCTTTAATGAATGCAGTTATGGCAGTAAGTTGCATTTTATGTACGACGGGTCCTTCGAATTGCATTTGCAAGCAATACGGATGTAGTTTCCCGATGAATAAGTTCGGCCATTTCTGATGAAGACTCGCCAGTCGTCTTTCATAAAAGCTTTTACCCAGCAGTCTTCTCATTCGGGCTGAATGGTCACAATGATGTTGTTGAGTCCGACTGGGAGGTCCGACGAAGACTGTTCTTCGGTCGCCCTGTGCATCCCTCCGCTTGCCACTGGAAGACACTGTTGGGGAGTCTAGTGCTTCCCATCTTCACTGCAGGCCTCAGTAACCATCTTTTTATTTAGGTATCTTTTGATGCGGGATTGTTGGCAGTTCGAACCCGAAAAGAGGCCAACTTTCACAGAGCTTGTTGAAGATCTGGATAGGATATTGTCTCTTTCATCGACAGATGTGAGTACTGATTATTCTACTTAATTGCGTTGTATCGAGTTAAAGTAGGGTTGTCGACTGCAAATCCCGGTTAAAGATTACTTTTTGTCGGTTGTCATGGATCTCTCGTTATCGTACGATCATCACGGTATGTCCACGGTTAGACCTAAAGTGCAGCTAACCCATTTCCTCTGCTGTTGATGGTTCTGGACTTCCGGAACTCCGAAGTGGGGAACTCTTAGGGTCCAGGGGTTGCGGGGGGGGGGGGTCTTTAATGACGTGAGCGTGGGGCCGAGTTGTTTTTGTCGTTGATAGCGTGGAGATAAGCTGAAAGCAAGCTGCAAAATAAAACACGGAAAATAACTAAATATGAATAGTAGCTTTAGCCCTGTTCTTCCCTTAGCTTACGCGAAAAGTAGGACAATTCTGGCCTTTCATATCACGCCTGCCATGCTTCCTCCCTTGGAGATAGTCGTGAGAAGACCCAATGGTTTAAAAAAGAGACGATTGTGATGAAAGTAAAAAAAACAAAAACAAATGCCGTTTAGGTTGTTGAAAGATATCGTAACAAACTAGAAATTTCCGGGAAAACGATGGATGAAACCATTGCAGAAACGGGTAATTTCCGTGTTTTCTTCTAATTTGGCCATGCTGTGCCTGTCGCGAGATTAACACTGGAGATCAAACAGTATCGACTAAAGACGATTGTGTTAAAAATTTTGATTCTGCTAGGATAGTTGAAATATACCGTAAAAAGTTTGAAGTTCCGAGAAAGAGTATAGATGGAAGTAGGCTACTGTGGGCTTGAATTTTGAGTGCACAGTTTCCTTCAGGGGACTTGGTTTTTCTTGCCTAGATTTTGAAATTCAGCTAGAAAAGGTCCGGTTTTCCCTCATCAACTATCCCATATGTCGGGGGATGAAGGAAATTAGAGAAAGATTTTTTGGTGGGGTACCCATACTATTTCCTGGTATTATGGAGTCGACGAATCGTCAGGTAATTCGGTCTGTATGTGAATATTTTAAGTGTATACTGGAAGTTTTTGGAGGTAATTTGGTTAATAGTAGAAGGGTAAAATGGAGTATTTCTTTGTATGTATGAAGCTCAATTTTGTTCGTTAAGTGCGAGAATGAATGCTGATGTATGGCCCTTTGTTGGCTTTAAAAAATTATTATTATGTGTTTTGATTATGGTGCCAAACGGGAAAACCAGGCGGAGTTCAGACTTGTTTCTTATTCCGGTCTTTTCAGGAGTACCTGGACCTTGGCTTCTGTAGTGCGGACACACCCATGTCCGGGAGTCCGGAACACTCCGATCCCAGTTCACAGTTTCTAATGTCAGACTGGAACCCTGCGATGTCTTGTTAACTGGGGGTTCCCAATGCCACAACCGATTTGTGCCAGCAGTACCTAGTCCTTTGCGCGCCGCTAAGTGCCACAAATTGCCGTAGTAACGCGTGCCTTTAACTTCGCCTTATTGTCGCTATACCGTTGCTGTTGCTGTTCTTCTCACGTTCCATTATGCCCTTGTTATGACCGTTCCGATTTAGTGTCAGTGTTGCCGAGACTTTATTTCACCGGACGCGGTAACTCCCACGTTTCACACACAGCGCATTTCGGCGTTTTTACGAAGCTATGGTGCGTCTCGGTGCTATAATTTATGTAGATGGTAGTTGTACAAACTGCGTACGTCTCAGCGTATTTGACGCCCGTTTTTGCGCTTGGGAAACACGAGCAGCAAAAACGGACGCAAAAACGCTCGGATAAAAAAAAAAAAGCTCGGACATTTACGCAGTGTGTTAATGCGCCATTCAAATTTCAACGTCTGTGTCTACGGCAGATCGTTGTGCAATGAACGCACTCTGTGTGAACCAAGGGTGACAGTTAAAAATAACGGTCCGGTGTTCGTTTGGAAACGCCGGTGTGACCGTTACGAGGTGAATCCGTTTTACAGTTGCGCTTGTGTGTGATAACGAAAAGCATTACAGTAGTGCCTTAGTGATAACTCGCTTTTGAGACTCGTTTACCGGTAAAATTGGACTGTTTGATAACATAAGAAAATCATTAATTTCTAGTTACGGAAAGATGGGCGGAATGACTTGTAAAACCTGTGTTTTGTGTTAGCAGGTTTGAGAAGCTGTCGTTACCTGGTATAGTTATGCAAAGAAGTGTGTCACAACCTTGGATTATTCCGATAAAACATAACGGACGGCTTGTTATCTATGTTTGTATTACGCTGGACATTGTGGCTAAATATGATACTCATGATGGGGCAGCCAGTATGTTATCTACCTTTTCGGTGCCAATCAGTAGAATTTGCGTAGTCAGTAGTTGTTGCAGGTCAAGTTTAGAAAGATGTTATACTAGTCATCATGGTAGCTGTAGAATTTGTATATTTGGTACTATTATAGTTCCTCTTATTGTTATTAGTATTGTATATTATCCTCATCTTGTATATACTTAAATGGAACAAGAATTTTTTTTCAAGAATCAGTGAAGGCAGTTTGTTCGGTTCCGAGTCCCTGCAGTTGGTGTTTATGAGCGTGTTCCACCCTTCAAACAATAGTAGCTATTAGTTACTATTTCCGTTCCAACCTCACGAAAAGCTACTACGCTGACCGTTCCAACCTTCTCGAAATAGTAACTATTTGCTTACCGTGCTCGGGAGTGTGGTAACTACGGATCTTTGTAACGTGATTTGCTGGATTTCCCCGTGGGGTGATATTTTACCGAAAAGTTAAAAATGCGTTCCAGCCTTGGCGCCAAGAAGCCAAAATTCGTGACGTCATGCCTAGAGCGTGTTCCACCCCTCTACCAATAGTAACTATTAGTTACTATTTCCGTTCCATCCTCACGAAAAGTTACTACGCTGACCGTTCCAATCTTCTCAAAATAGTAACTAATAGTAACTATTTGCTTACCATGCTCGGGAGCGTAGTTAGCGTAGTAACTACGCATCTCTGTAACCTGATTGGTCGGATCACCCCGCGGCCTGATATTGACCGAAAAAATTCAAAGAGCGTTCCAGCCTAGCGTAGTAACCACGGCGACTATCGTAGTAACTACGGTAAGTAGGGTGGAACACGCTCCTAGTAACTACGGTAAGTAAGGTGGAACACGCTCTATGTTTGGTGATGCTAAGTAGATCAGCCAGCTGAGATTTTATTTCGATCCTTCTTGACAAGGCTTCGCGCCAGGAATCAGCTAAAACTGCGTAGCCTTTTCAGATCAGAACAACATATTCATAATCCGTATCAGCAGAAGGAGGGCGAGACGGCCTAAAGATAAAAAAAGGAACAAAAAAATAGAAACAGTAAGAAAATTGTAATTCCAAAGAAAAATTATTAAATAACGATAACCTCGGATGAGGAAACATAAATACAGAATGACGAAGATCGTATGTCCGTTTATAAGTCAAAGAGGAAGGGGATATTAGCCGGAATTTACTGGTCGAAAAACAAGTTTTGGTTCGGGTGGCGAGAACTAATGAGATATTGATCAAAACGGAAATGTGTGCTAAGAACTTACGGACTGAACAGGACCTTTTCCAGTACGGGCCGAGGTAAAATCTCAGCTTGCCAATCCTCTAAGCACCACCTGACAGGATGCGCAGTCAGCTATGGCTGAACGAATACCTGTACAGTCGGTTGGAACCCCCCCCCCCCCTGTTTGTAGCGCGAGTGCGCTGGAAAGTCCACTAGATGTCGACAAGAGGACAAGCCCCCTCTGTGATACGGCTTCGGTCAGTCTGTGTCGGCAGTTACCTTAGGCACCGATGATGGTGTCCGTTGGCTTATGCGGTCCTCTTGTGTGAATCTCTAAGACACAAAAAATCAACCGGAAAAATGCGGAAATTTTCCGGATTCAGATTAGAGATCGCTGTCCCTGAAAACTGAAGACTGGAAAACGCATTTATCCCCGGGAGTAACAATTGGTGATTAAGATTTGGGGGAGGGGATTTTTTATTTTAAACTGACGGTACATCTGGTCGGTCTGTGAGGTTTTGAAATATTGGAAATATAAATCGTCTGCAAAGGAAAGCCGAGCCGCATGTCAAAGCCCGAATGAAAAATAATTGTATATAAGAATGAAGTACAAATGGCGGAATGTAACAGAAGTCAGTGTCTTTTTTGTTTATTTGCTCTTTTCTTCTTCAGTGCTGACTTGTTTTTCATGTTCTGCTTCTAGTGGTTAATTCGGACATTGCTTGGCCAGTATATTATCATGGTTACTATTATCAGCTGTTATGCTCCTTAAATATTTCTTCGAATTTGAGCTCCCGTTCAAGTTTATTGAGATAAATTGTCAAGACTAAAGTAAGCGACTCAAGTTCAAATATATCAAATTATATTTTGTAAATCACTCACACGCTCTACTACAATAAGGGGTAAATTGATCTACACTGTCGGAAGTTCCCTAACTTAAAAAAGATAAATGTTAAAAAAAAAAAATTTGTATTTTCGTTTCGCTTTAACCGTTCTTAGGGGGGTAACGAAATGGAGAATCTTAGCATACTGCAAAACAGTATTCAGTAAGCATGGCATGGTGATGATCTGATTACCTCTGACGGATTTTCTGCCTTTGCATCATCAAGTTAAAAAAAAATCTCAACTGTTCCATATGAAATTGATTATGGTGGCGAAAATCCTGGCCGGACTTCCAGTTCGCCAAACGCTGATAGACTGTCCACAGCATTTCCGGATTGCGTTACCTTAATTCGTTTCTAAACTAATCTGTATCGGAATTCTGTACAAGTATGACGTCACACCCATTTGATCTATTTACCCCACAAAATGAAAAATTGTAGTTTATTCCTATCGGTAAATATATATTTTAATATACAGATATAGAGCCGAGCGGCCAGCGAGGCGCCGGTCGCGTTCACGTTTATAAAAAGACCTAAGGAAAACCAAATTCTATGTTGGGTCCTCCATCACTCGTCGTCACGACTGTATGGAATTCCGATACGATTTAGTTAACACCTTAATTCGCACTTCGGAGCGAATAAGGTCCGTGATGGATCTATTGTGATTCGCTTCCGGTTGATCTTCTGGTTGGAGGGTCTTCGACTGCCTTATTCTCTGATAATGTTGCTTCTGATGGTTGATCCGGTTAATTCCGGTGCACGACCGCCCGATCCGGATCTTCCATCCGAACATTGAACTCCCCAGCGATGTCCGAATCTCCCCCTTTCTTTTTATGCTTCCGATCTCATGGGTCAATGTTCTGTGTCATTTCCTAAGCGAAATATTGGATGGGGTGTCGTTTCCTTTTTTCGTAATTTCTGCGCTTTTTACTGTCAGTCGCAAGCGGTAAAGTATCTTGCCAGATTGCTTCGTCACAAAGAACCTGTCCGCTTTAATTTGAGAAAGCTGTAACTCACAACAAGAAACTTTTAGTATGTCTTCTGGGATTGTATGGAGCTACTAGCGCTGGCAGGGAGGACAAGGCAAATGCTTCCCGATGTTTCTAGCGGTCCGCGGAATTCACTGTGTTCCCAGAGATGGGCGAATCCGACCATGAAAGGATTCGAATCCGAATCCAGGGCTAGGTACGAATCCGATTCCGAATCCACCATTTCGTGCTGAGGATTCGATTCCGACCTTAACAAAAATCAAATCGTATACGTATTTAGTTTAAAAATCAGGGGTGACAAAAATCACTGATATTCAACGTAATCGGATAACGTGATAGATTGCTGGGGATGGTTGGTGGTGGCGATCATAAAGTTGGATTGCCTAAGGCCACTGTGTAAAAACTGGGAAATTGAAACTGGAAGGATGTAGACTAGAAATTTGAGCGGATTCGTAAGATTGAAGGTTTGGAATCCGAATCCAGCCTGACAAGCAGGAGATTCGAATCCGGCCAAAGACGAATCCTTCCTCCGGATTCGGACTCGCCCATCTCTGTGTGTTCCTGGTCGATGTTTGCGTTTGTCCTTTTATCCGCGTTGTGTGGTTATTTATGTTATTTCTTTGCCAGTTCCACGTTGGCTAGACAAAAACGAAAGATAAAATACGCGACTGAAGTCACGAGTCCACGGCTCAGCGATCATGGTTGTCGGTCGGGAACTCGAATTCATGCCATGATTTTAGCACCATCACGAGCTGTGTGGCCAAAGTGGAAAATATGACAGGGAAAACCTCATCTTCTTTTTTCTGGTGCTAGTAGCTCCATAGACTAGTTTGGAAGTGAGGTAGGAAAATCTGGAAATGAATGAAAGAGAAGGTATTTTGCCTGTAATAATACTCAGAGCTCAGAGAGCAGAAGACCGTGGTTCTGTACAAGTTGCTCTGTACAGTCTAGAATGTGGTCGTCGCTACAGCATAGTCGATTTCGCTTATGTTTTTGCGAGGTTGTCCCTGGTTCGCACAAATTGCGTTCTGCGCGAACCCGGTGTATTGAAGACAGTTGTTTTTCGCTGAAAGTTTTCAGCGCTCGCGTTTGCTGCAAAACCTAATACAAAGGATGCAGTCTGTGTGAACCAAGGGTTAGGATCTAGTCCGAATTCGGTCGGAAAATAAATCGGACAACTTTTCCGGTGTGAGATTTTTCGCCTCTGAAAGTATACAGTCTGTGGCTCGAGCAGACGATCAGGGTTGGGAGTTTCCGGGATCTTCGGCACCGCCTCTTTTTTCGTACGGAAAATCTGAGAAATCGTCACTTTTATGATCACAAGGGAAAAGGAGGGGAAAGCTTGTTCACTTGCCGGCACCATGAACCTTATATCATGATGAGCGAATGTAAAGTGAACGGTCGGGATTAAGGACTGGATCCTAACAAGCTGTAGCGAAAACCAGATGGCCATTAATTTTGTGTTATATAGTATGTGTCGCAGCGTACGATTTTGTTGGAATTATATAAAATGTATATGGATGTCACAACCATGTCGCAGATTGCATTAAATTGTCCTAGCTGGTAGTTCAGTATCTTGATAATCAGAATTCTTGATGATTTGTTCAACTGTTATATATTCGATGTATAATTATTTTGATGTTGGAAGTACTGTGTATTATGAATACAAGATGGAATATACTTTATACACCCCTTATAAAATCCAATGAGGAATTGCCCCCAGATGCGCCAGAGAAACAATAACAATCACACGTGAGATCTTGGTATAAGTTATCCGAAGGGGGAATAATCGATTAGGGTATCGGTTCATACCGAGTCGCGCATTAGCCCCGTGGAAAAGTTAACCAGCAATCAGCACTGAAGTCGGAATCCAGAATTAACAGACTTAATTAAGTTTGACAGAACAGAGTTTGGTCGAGCACACACAGAGGCAGAGGCATTTTAAACAGTTTTAAACATGGCTAGGCATAAGAGGAATTAAAAATAGCTAAACAAACCTGGAACAACGAAGTAACGTGTGATTGTTTACTTTATGCCATCGCATCTAGCGGCCGAAAAATAACTAATCTGAAAGTAACTATGAAGGGCGTATCGCATGCAAGTCCAACATACTCAAGTCTGCTGCTTCAGAACCTTCGCTTTGAATACATTCCCAAAGGATATATTCACCAGACGATCTTTATTTTTTTCACAATTAAGTTGCAGCTTAAAGCGGAATGGGTGTATAAATATAAGCAGGCAAAAATAAGCTCCGCGACGTTTAGGCGAAATCGCAAGGTATGACAGACGGGGAGCGAATTCGCTCCTTCCTGATTTGACCACAAAATGCTCCAGATACATGGCCCAAAAATTCCGAAATTATAGTTTAAAAAAAAGTCTGGAAACGGCGAAAAATGGCGGCGCGACTTCGGGGTTTAGTCATGATGACCACCACTTGATGATGTGAGAACGAGTTGCTTCGTTTTCATCAGTGGTGTTCTGAGCAGCTCGCTCGAATCGATTCGCTTAACCCGGCCGTTCACTTAACATTCGCTCATAAAGACACCAAGTTCATAGTGCGGACAGATGACCAATTTTTCCGGTCCGGATTCTTCACTTTTGGTTATAAAGTTGAAAACCTTCAGATCTTCCGTACGGAACTGAAGATGGCGCCGAGCAGGAAGTCAATCTTGAAACTGCCCGCGTATGTTCATTCCGATAAAGCTGTCCAATTGATTTTCCGACCAGATTCGGGCTACTACTAGATCCTAACCCTTTGTTCACACTAACAGCTCCCATTGCGTTACATTCTGCCGGAGACGTAAGAACAGAAATTTTTCGGCGAAAAAATGATTGTTCAATACACCGTGTTTCAGAAAGACGCAGTAACACGGCCTGTTCTAGGACAATCTAGTTACCCATCAATTATTCACTTAAATTGGCTTGAAGACCCGCTGAAAATGAGTTATCGTTGTTCCGCTATTCACAAATAATCGATTTTCAAATAGTGGAATTTCCGTGTGATTTGTGGTGCCTCTATGCGCTTGTATTTTTGCTGTATGCCTTACGAGAAAGATTTATCAATATTTTTTTTTTCAGGCACTAATCAATCTTCACCAATCTCACCACTGCCCACTGAAAAGCCGCATGTTTTGAGATTAAAATTTCCCGCGTCATAGTAGAATTTCCGCTGTGGGGACGGCTGGAGATTTCTGAGCCTCATAACTAGAGCAGATAGTGGAAAATCAAAAAATCCCTTTGCAGAATCCAAATAATTCTGTGTATCCAGTTAAATGACACACAAATGAGTTGGCTTTTCAGTTAAACTTTAACGAGGATACACAGTTGTGTGAACCAGACGTATTCTGGCAAAGACATTAGCCACTTTAGAAGTAGTGAACTGAAAGACAAAAATGCTCCTCAGCCGGGATTTGAACCCAGGACCCTCTGCTTACAAGGCAGGCGCTCTAACCGTTTTGAGCTACCAAGGGGCTTGTGAACAGAGTTCGCAAACCACTACAATAGTCCGGTATAGATAATTGTTCAGTTGACAAATTGTAGTGGAATCTCATTAAACAAAAATTCCCAAGTTTATAAACTAACTTTCGTAGTCGGCAACTCTGCCTCTATCTTCTCTCGAAAAATTTTAGTGGCGCCAATTTTGAACTGTTCAAAACTGTGTAATTCTGCAACCCCCAACCCAACAAACAAAGAACTCGTCAACTAGAAAGCCTGTGCGACGAGCTAAAACTCTCTAACCAGTTGTAAGACTTCTGTCCAGACATAAAAAAGTATTCAAGATTTTGATCAGGATGCTAGTAGTAGTGGAGAATGGAGTCTATTAGTATTACGCGAAACTTTTGTCTGTCTCTGATCGAAAGTAACCATAAACGGTCAACCAAGAATGCAGAAAAAGATCCAGAATAGATCTGCATGAAGTGGGATTCAACACCATTCAAACCTTAGTGAACCTTAGGTATGATGATGATGATCCAAATAACGCTTTGTTATTGTTCGTCTCGCGTTTTGGCTAAGATCAAAGTGTAAGCAAATGTCAGAGGTGTAATTGCTGTTGTGAGTAAAGGATTCAGAGTTTCCTTTAGTTGTGTTTTGTTTAGTAGCATTTGCCAAAGTTCTGCCAAAGCCACTGAAGTCCTGTCAAAAGCTTGTCCCAACGGCAATGGTTTTGGAGTAATCATACCAAGGGGCAACCGGGTGAGTGCAATTTTTTTTGGGGGGGGAATTCGAGCTTTAACTTATTAAATAGAAAGGATTACATACAATACAAAGAGTAACACTAAAGGGCAGTATGGAAGAGGATTAGGCAGGGGTCATTTTTGCAAAGCCCACTGGGACAAAATACTGCCGGGCACTATTGAAGTAGCAGCTTCTGTTTATTATACCCAAGAAAAATTTAAATTGAGCGGCGCAGGAGGATATTTTCTAAATCCATTTTTTTCCTGTAGGCTGTAATTTAACTGATGATCAGCAGTTACTGTAGGCTAGTGAATACTACCCCTGATCACATGAAGTGGGCACCTCAGGCAAGATTTTTTAAGTTCTCTTTTTCAGAATGCCTGGTTTCATCAGTTTTTTTTTTGTCTGAAGGCTTTTAGTTCTTGGATGGATGTCGTCAAAGCATTTCATTGTGCAAATTGGTGTAATCTGAGCATACAGTAATGTACTTGAGATGGTACTTGAAGCCTCCAAGTAATTAGTTTTTTGACCTTTCCTCTTCAAATGGAAGACTATGTGCCCAGTGCCACCAGTAAAACATTGGGTAGTTTCTTTTGTTCTTTAAGCCCTAGCCCTTAGGCTATCTGTTGTTGGTAACGTCGAGTTGTTAAGAAATACGCAACTCTTCGGAGATGTATGGGGTTCGTAGTCTTTCCGTTTGAATCCTAACTGACTATTCAACACTTAACCTACGTGTATTCTGTAATTCGGTATAATATGAGTGATCACTATTTTGACTCTCAACTTAACTTGTAACTTGTAACCAGGGGCCAGGGGCGTCACTAGCCTTTTACCTTTGGGGGGGGGACGTCCAGTTTGTGCCGACGGACTCAAAAATGTGCCGACAAAAAACGCCGTTGCCGCTTCGCGGCAACGGCGTATATTAGTCCTTTAATTTAAATTCTTAAATTTAAATTCACTATTCGGGTGTTAATTGCAGCTTTCGCTAAAAACTGAAGCTTCCAACGACTGTACGCAGAAGAAAGTATTCGCAGCAGGCGAAATGTTTAAAATATGCCTTTTTCTCTGGAAAAATTTTCGAAGTTTCAACGGCTGTAGCCTACCCAGAACATGTTAAATTAATCGCTGCAGGCGAAGTTTCTAAAATTGCCTTTTTCTCTGGAAAATTTTAGCTTACAAGTTCTAGCTTTTAAGGTGTTCCAAACCCCAAGAATTTCAATCTTAAACGCCAATAAATGAAACACCGTTCTTCCAAATAAAGAATACTACGAACTGCGCCGCAGGCGAAATTTTTTTGTAAAACTAACTGTAATGTATTAGTTGAGATTATTCCTTTAATACAAAGTTCGTATAGTCAAATTTACATATTCAGCTTTTCTTTTCGCCTGTCGCTAAAATGCGAAGCTTTCTGACGACCGAATCCAGAACAAGTGAAATCAAGCACCGCAGGCAAAATTTTTTTAACTTGTCTTTTTTTCCGAAAAATTTTAGGCTATTCCATACCTATACTTTACAGGTTCTAGCTTTTAATGGGTTTCCAACCCCCAAGAACTTCGATCCCAAAACGCCAACTAAATGAAACACCATTCTTCCAAATAGAAAATACTACGAAATGCGCCACAGGCGAAATTTTGTGGAAACGCTGATGAGCGATCCCGAATAAAAGTGAAATCACAGATCTTTCCGCCAAAAAAGTGGTGGCCATCCATAAGAAAGTAGGCAGAAAGTTGATTCTTGTGTGTAGAAAATTCTCGTTTTGCCGACGAGACATAACTTTCGGGATTGGAAAAAAGTTTACGGATTAGATCTATTACGTGTAATGAGATTCGGATCTTCCGAACGGAATTAAACTTTCCGGGTGCGCCCGATAAATGTTTGAAGAATTCGATTTCTTGCGAATAAATATCCCGAAGGGACGACAAGAAGACCGACGCCCGACTAAAGCATTCAGAATTCGAATTCTTATTTGTTTTGCCCGACAAGACTGTAAAGGGCTTTATTTCTTACGTGTAAATAGAAGCCGATGTGCCGACAAAACAAACTTTCGGGATGCGCCTGATAAACGTTTACAGAATTTGGTTTCTTACGTATAAAAAGAACCCGATGTGCCGACGATACTTGAACTTCCCGGTTCTTCCCCGGCGCGCACGACAAATGTTTGCTGCAATTGATTTATCACAGATCAACAGAACCCGATGTGCCGACGAGTCGACCGACGCCCGACAAAAGCATACAGAAGTTAATTTCTTCTGTGTTTTGCCCGACAAATGTTTGCCGAATTTGATTTCTTGTGTATAAAAAGAACCCAATGTGCTGACGAGTCTACTGACGCCCGCCGAAAGCGTACAAAATTGAATTTCTTATGTATAAAAAGAACCCGATGTTCCGACAAGTCGACCGACGCCCGACGAAAAGTATGCAAAATTTTATTTCTTCTGGGTTTGCCGGCGCTCCGCGCCGACAAACAAGTGAACTTTCGCCGGGCTTCGCCCGACGAAAGTACTTTCTCAGGACCTTTGGGGGGGGGAGTCCCCCCCCCTCCCCCCCCATAGTGACGCCCCTGCCAGGGGCGTCACTAGCCTTTTACCTTTGGGGGGGGACGTCCAGTTTGTGCCGACGGACTAAAAAATGTGCCGACAAGGCGTACATTTTCCCCCAACATAGAATGTAACCGGTGTAAAACGAAGTGTAATGCATCAGCTGCGATTATTTCTTTAATGTAAATCCGCGTATTGAAATTCACATATTCGGCTTTTCCGTTCAACTTTCGCCAAAAAAAGTGAAGCTTTCAACAACCACGAAGTTTTTTAAATCTGCATAATGTTGCCATACCTGTTGGCCTACTACGAAATGCGCCGCAGGCGAAATTTTGTGTAAAACTAACTATAATGCGTTAATTGAGATTCTTTTCAGTCCTACAACGCTAACTAAATGAAACACCGTTCTTCCAAATAGAGAATAGGCCTACTAAAAAGAAATGCGCCGCAGGCAAATTTTTTTGTAAAACTAACTGTAATGTGTCAACTGAGATTATTCCTTTAATGTAAGTTCGTGTAAGTTTCGTTTGTATCCAGAATGAGTTAAACTAAGCGCCGCAGGCGAAATTTTTTAAATCTGCCTTTCTTCGGATAAAATTTGTTCTAAACCTACCATACAAATGCTAGCTTTTAATGTGCTTCAAACCCCCAGAATTTCAACCCTAAAACAGCAACCAAATCAATAACCGTTCTTCCGAACAGAGAATACTAGGAAATACGCCGCAGGCGAAGTTTTGTGGAAACGCTGATGATCAGAGCCGACAAGAATACCTACACCCAGCAAAATCATTCAGAATTGATTTCTTCTGGGTTTTGCCCGACAAGACCGTACAGAACTTTATTTCGTGCGTGTAAACAAAAGCCGATGTGCCGACAAAACTTTAACTTTCGGGATTCGCCATATAAGCATTCACAGAATAAGATTTCTTACGTGAAAAAGAACCTGATGTGCCGACGAGAATACCCACGACCGATAAAACCATACAACATTTGATTTCTTCTGTCTTATGCCCGACAAGACCGTAAAGAACTTTATTTCGTACGTGTGAACAAAAGCCGATGTGCCGACGAAACTTAAACTTTCGGGATTCGCCCGATAAGCATTCACAGAGTAAGATTTCTTGCGTGAAAAAGAACTTGATGTTACAAGACCATACAGCATATTTGGTTTCTTCTGTCGTGTGCCCGACAAGACTGTACAGAACCTGATTTCTTACGTATAAAAAGAACCCGATGTGCCGACGAGTCGACCGACACCCGACAAAAGCATATAAAATTGTATTTCCTTTTTATTTCTTATGTATAAAAAGAACCCGAAGTGCCGACGAGAACACCCGAGGCACGACAAAAGCATGCAGAATTCGGTTTATTCTTGTTGTTTTGTCCAGAGAATGTTTGCAGAAATTGATTTCTTGCGTGTAAAAAGAACCCGATGTGCCGACGAGTGGACCGACGCCCGACAAAAGCATACAAAATATTATTTTGTCTGTGTTTGCCGGCGCTTCGCGCCGACAAACTAGTAAACTTTCGCCGGGCTTCGCCCGACGAAAGTACTTTCTCAAGACCTTTGGGGGGGGGGGTCCCCCCCTCCCCCCATAGTGACGCCCCTGCTTGTAACTTAACTTTATTCCGACTTCCTGGAGGTCTATGTATTATCCTTGTCTTGGCCTTGGTTCTTCAAGCCCTAAGGCTATCTATTGTTGGTAGCCTCGCGCGTTGGTGAAATACGCAACTCTTCGAAGATGTATGGGATTTGCAGTCTTTCCGTTTGGATTGTGACTTACTATTTAACACTTACGTGTATTCTGTAATCTGTAATTCGGTATAGGCTAATGAGTGAGCACTAACTTAACTCTCAACTTAACTTGTAACTTCTTACTTAACTTTACTCGTAAAGTTGTACTTAAGTAAAACCACAGTACGATTTTGTACTTAGGTAGTACTTGAAGTACTTCCCAACACAGAGGAATACACATGAACGTGCTGAAACACACATCCGTCCCTCTTTCGAAACTGAAATCAGTTTCCTGAACAAGGCTTTTCAAAAAGACAACATCCTTTCAGCTAAGAAGTTCGTTTAACAGCGGACATTTCGGTTCTAGAGGTTTTGTATCTGTGAAATCTTCCAAGCGAGTAAGGGACCGCACATTCACTCAAAGTTAATGCCAAATTTTCACGCATTGGTTGCCATCTACATTTTAGTGTCTCGTGACATGCTCCAGTGGATCCCGAGGCTAGCCAAGGGAGCAGGGATATGTCTTTTGAGCCTTAGAGTAATACAGGATAAGTCATGGAGGGATGCAACGAAAGAAGAAAAAGTGTCCAGCGTCAGTTTGATATTTTTATTATTATTGACTTTTATTTCAGCTTTTGTCATAAAGTTACATTAGCACTACACTAACAAAAAACAAAACAAAAAACTTCCAGACCATATAAACTAACCAAGCGCCAACAGATGCCTCCAAATTGGTAGGCTGTGGGAAAGTTGGTTCATGGCAAGGAGAACAAGACTTCCGTAGCCGATGATGGCTATGTTGGAACCGTTTACAAGAGATAACATCTAATTACCAATATAACAGAGGGCCAGGCAGCCAGGCGTGTCCTACATCTAGGCAGCCAGGGTTGTCCTACAAGACCCAACCCTACGCCCCATCCTGGCCCCTGATTTCGCCGCAATTCGAGTCAGGCCTGGCAGAGCAGGTTCGCAACCGATTCCGATAATACAACCGGTCACTTGCTCTCATGCTCGGTATCAGCGTAGCTTCGTGCCCTCATTCGTGAGCCGGCTCAGTTCCGAAGCAGTTTGATCAACTATTAGTATAATAATATATGTCTTAAATTTTCTTTTGTTCTTTAAATTTTAATTAACTTATATTGCGGTCTGAACTTTTTTGTTGTTGTTGTTGTATTTATGCGTTTTATGTTGGACGTCAGTTTAACTTGATACAGTAATTTTGTTGTATTTATTCGTTTTATGTTGGACGTCAGTTTAACTTGATACAGTAATTTTGTTGTATTTATTCGTTTTATGTTGGACGTCAGTCACAGTTATTTTTGTTGAAAAGAACCGAAAATTCGGCTTGTCCGTGAATGGTTTTGAAAATAAATTAAATTGATTGAATTGATTTCAGGATCTGCAATATGCACCTCAGATGTCACCTTCAAAAGGGGTCTCTCCCCCAACTATGGCAGACGGACTGGAACGCCCCCGAATCAGCAACAAGGAATTAAGCCACCATCGTCACAGAGCAGGATGGATTTAAGGTAACTTAGAACCGAAGGGTTACTCAGATCACGTGGTTGGTACCACTGTACATCCTCTTATGGGCACTGGGCACCTACTGTACACATATTTTTAGTGAGTAACCCCTCGATTAAAGTAATCTGCTTTTGGACATAGCAACACTTACTACTAAATATTCCTTCTACTGCGAATGTGGTTGATGGCGCTCACGGGTAAGATTAAAAAAAAAGGTGCTGATTTGAGACTTGGCCTTGTCCGGTGTTGAGGTAGGACAGTAGCCTAATAGGGTAAAAGGTAAAAGGTCCGGGTGTTGCACTTTCTCATTTTTTTTTATAATCCCTCTGTCAACCTAACGATGTTAATATCGCTAGAATAAATATCGGCTGACTTACCCGTTTAGCGCCGTCAACCATTATACACATATTGCTGTTTTCGATACGTAGCTTACTAGTCTGTAGGTTATTTATACGTCTATCAACTGGTGGGCTAGAGTCGTACCCGTACGGAAATTTCCCGCTTGAAATCGAGCCAGACGAAGTGATTTCTACCCGATTTTAGGTTAGTTTCTTCCTCGGATCGACCGGAATTTTGGCCTCGGGCGATTTGGTGGGACGGAATTTCGGTCTTGGGACGAGTCGAGGCCGAAATTCCTTTCGATCCAAGGAAGAAACTAACCTGATATTGGGTCAAAGTCTGCTTCACTTTGTCTGGGTTGATTTCAGGTGGGAAATTTCCGTAAGATTAAAGTTTAACTGAAGAGTCAACTTATTTTTGTATCATTTAACTGACTACACTGCATTATTTTGATCGTGTTAAGGAATTTTTTTATTTTCACTATTTGCTCTAGTATGATTTTCAGAATATCTACGGCCATCCTCACAACACAAAATTCTACTATGACGCAGAAAAACTGAACCTCAATACAAACGCGGCTTTTCAGTGGTCAGTGATCAGCTCGAGGAAGGTGGCTCACTGCATGAACACTTATTTTTCGTAAATCGTTTTCGTCAAGCATACAACACAGACACAAGCAGATAGAGGTTAGAGGTTCCACAAATCACAGGAAAATTCCAGTATTTGAAAATCGATTAGGCTACTCGTGAATAGCCAAAGAACGAAGTGACGCATTTTCATCGGGTCTTAGAGCCTCTTTAAGTGAATAAGTCATGGGTACCTAGATTCTGCTATTACATTCCTTTTCGGTTAAACTTTAAGAGCAAGTGAAGCACAAAAAATCATCAGTTTTTGCTAGCCTGTGGCCGCTTCGTTTTTTTCTTCCTAAAGATAGCAAGGCTAAGAATCTGAAAGAGAAAAGAAGACATTGTAACGTGTCATAGTAAATTTCTGTGTTTCAGCGTTCCCTGCTTGGTCCAACTAACGAATGTTCGAACTGACGTGTGGGTGAAGTGACATGTGGACGAACTGACGGATTTTCGTGGTCAATTGACGTGTCGATGTACTGTTTAGTAAAGTGGGCGTATCGGCAGACTTGGCAAACTGACGGGTTCCTTTACCGCGCGGTTGTCCTGGTTGACGTTAAAAATAGGATAAGGGTGGGACAGCCATTATAACTTTGGGAGAACATTATTTTGAGGGTTATGATTTCTTTACAGAATGGACAGTCAAGAGATAATTATTAGTAGAGATAATTTAAAGAGCCCTAGGTGAATGCCTAATTGTCGAGCGCACTCGACTAGGATTCAGAATCGGGGCCCAGACGTCCGTCCTATTGAAATGCATTGGGACGTCATCGTCA
The DNA here is from genome assembly GCA_023053555.1 of Branchinecta lindahli. Taxonomy (NCBI): domain Eukaryota; kingdom Metazoa; phylum Arthropoda; class Branchiopoda; order Anostraca; family Branchinectidae; genus Branchinecta; species Branchinecta lindahli. Next base: position 11,977,262 of record JAKZAO010000010.1, read on the forward strand.
GTATTGACCTATTGCAGGAGATTAGGTTTCGAAACTTGGCAAGTTGTTTCAGCTCTCCCTGGTTCAAACTGCTATGCAAGCTCTGCGTCCGGAATCTCAACATGCGCCGGAAAAGGGGGAAGAGGGAGAATTCGGAAACGGTTCCAGTGACTTCTTTTCTTTGTTATGGGGAGGGTGATTACAGAGGGATGAAGCTCTGCTTTGGATATATCCCATCTCCTCCAGATATGTTATGACTCGAGCTCTGTGATGCCCTGACAGTGCTCTTGGAAAGTTTTATTGTCAACTGGATCCAGCTCTTTTTCGAGGTATGGAACCCAGTGATTATACTGTAAAAAAAAAATCCAGCAGTATTTGCTACTGGGTTTAATCTTATCTTTATTGAGATAGAATTATCGCTAATTTGGACTAATCTTATCCCAGTAGAGATAAGATTAATCCCAGTAGCAAATACTACATCCTTATTCGGAGAACCTTTTTACAGTGTAGCCATAAGATGCATTCGCATTAGCGTAACTCCCTTTCACACTTGCTTATTTTTTATGGCACTTCGTCCACCGGCTAAAGTGGCATATTACGATCGTAATGTCTATCCGCCCATTGCACTTCCTGGCTGAGGGCCGAGAATCGGAGATCAGCACCGCCAGTTTGGCCTGTCAAGGCTAGTGCTGATACCTTTACCCTACCTACCTCTATCCGCCCGTCTGCTATAGCCCCTCCTAATACCTTTAGCCCGTCCTCCATTCCACGTCCTCTTACTTTCTTGTACGAATATTTCCGTAACAAGTACCATTTAAGCTCGTAGCTCTTGTTGCGCAACTTGGTCAATTCTCTTTGTTTTCTACTTAATGTGCAAGAAACTTTCGTTAAATATTATCAAAGTTCTGACAGTATGTTTTGCCCGGTTCTTTAGGTCGCCGTTGAGTCGGTTTGTCTTTGATGGAGGAAAAACATGTTGTTGTAATCAGGACTTGGATTTCTTGTTCGGAAGGTGGTGATGCAGTTTACTTTTTTTTTCGTTGCAGGCAGTTAGGTTTAACCTTTAACCTAGTTGTTGAACTTTTACAACTCCCTTTCCTTCACTTTAGTTCCTCCTCTACCTCCAGAGGCGGTTAGGGATTCCAAAAAGAGTTGCCAGTCTTCTACTTCCTCTAGCAACCCACATATTCTGACTATGTAAGAATTACTGCAACTGATATTGATACTTTATTGCAAAACGAACTTTCACAGCATTGGATTGCCGAACTTGCCGTTTTTGTCAAATAAACTCATAGCAAAACTCATAGCAAGGCCATAATATATGCAAAGTTCTCTGGTGGACTGCTTTCCAAAAATTTTCTTTGATGGCCGGGATTTTTCTGGAAACCTGACTATTGGGTGTGGCGAAGAGGGTTCGTGAGTCTTCGCTAGATCCATCTGGTTGCCGCTGGAGGATAGTGTTCGGGAGTCTGTTGTGTTTCATCCTGATGGCGTGACCCAGCAGATTCATGACACTTTCTATCTAGAGCGTGTTCCACTCTACTTACCGTAGTTACTACGCATGACGTCACGGATCCTGGCTTCTTGGCGTCAATGCAAATGAATTTCCCTATTTTCGGCAAAATATCGTGCCGCGAGCTTATCGGACCAATCACGTCATAGAAATCGTATTCACCACGCCAACTACATTCCCGAGCGTGGTAAGCAAATAGTTACTGTTAGTTACTATTTCGAGAAGGTTGAAACGATCTGCGTCCACCCTCGTGAAAAGTTACTATAGTAACTTTTCACGAGGGTGGGGAATAAATAACTAATAGTTACTATTGTTAGAAGGGTGGAACACGCTCCTACTCTGTCTTTTATGATCCTCCTGGTGAAGCTGGGGTACACATGAAGCACTTTTTGGCACTTTCTTCAGAGCACACTTACCGTATTGAGGATATTCAAGAAAGTGTCCTCATGATTGTTAACGGCGAGGGTAAAGTACCTTACTACCTGCTTAAACGTTTCAAGCTGTCTGCCTTAGAAGAGGGACGAAACCACCTTAGCATTGATTGTAGTATAAAATCTCTTGTTCCCTGATCACGTAGTATCCTCCCTCCTCCTACTCCCCTAGACGAAGTAGACCCCAGCGGAAAAATCTCCCAAACCCCTAGCTAGCACTTGTGTCCCTTCACATGAAAGATATAGGATGAGTTTTGTTGTGTAACCGATAAGTTAGTCCTTTTCACCGTGTTTTATGAAAAAAATCGTAAAGTGATCTTAAATATATTTTATTTATTCTGGATGACGAAAGGGTAAAATTTGCTGCAGCGCTGTGATAGCTACTTGTGATCAATAGATTATATCTGTTCCATATTCATGAAGCTGGTCTGAAGGTCTCGACTCTCTGGTGATTGTGGGCATGACGCGGTTTTGGCTTAGGTGACCTTACTCAGCCGCTCGGCTAGCTGTCGCCGGACCTCGAAGCTTTTAGTTTGTGTTGCGTGACTGGCAAAACTCGGCTCGGCCGAAAATCGTTCATGGGTACAAAACGAAATAGTGGCGAAAAACGGGGACTTCAAAAGCTTGATGATTATGAAAATATGATGACTATGAAAATAGCTTTTCATTGAATGAAAAGCTATTCATTCAATGCGGGAGCAAGGGATAATATAAAAGGCAGAATAAGCCAGATGTGTCCTTTAAACTGTAAACTGTCCAGTCGCTGATGGAGTGGGGGCATCGGACATAAGAGGAGGTATCCTTATACTTGGTTAGTGCTCACTGTGTACTCCCTTAATCATTAACATTATTGGAACATTATTTTCTGTGCATTAGATTAGCAGTTCTTCTTTGTTGTCTGATACTATCTTTCCTGCATTCCTCTCCCTCTATTCTCCTTCGCATGTTGCTGATGGTGGGTTGGAACTACGATGCTAAATCTTCGTCATTGGCCCATTAGCAAGGATCATTAGCTGAGCGTTTGGGATACGCTTGGATTCTGCACTCGATTTGTCTCGATGACGACATTCCACTAATGTCTTTTCGTTCACCTAAGTGGTTTGAGCCTCTGGGATCCAACGCTCTAGGAATTTTAACAGTTCTTCTTCTTCGAAGGTCTTGGGACCATATTCTCTGCGCAAAAAACTGACCTAGAGGCCAGGCTTTGAGGCTTTGCCAGGGTTGTTTACAAGAGTAGTCGTGCAGAGTCTGGGGGCTGTGCCCGGGTTCTCTACATATGCAGAAAAGTTGTGCAGAACCTGGAGGTTGTGCCCGGGTTCTCTACGTAGAGTAGCTGTGCAAAACAAGGACTCGGTCGTCTGTGTGCCGGTCGTGGAATAAATGTCATGAACATTTCAGTGTTTCCGTTTTGAGAGCGCCCCCGAGACCCCCATCTTTACAACTAAGTCTTTTGGATTCCTCCAAGGTTTCTGCCGTTAGGGTCTCGGACTGTCGATTAGGGTCCTAAACAGGGGGGCACAAGTATGAAATCTATTGATATCTAGCCTAAAATCAGTCAACTTTCAAGAAAAGGACCCACCCACCCCCGACCATAGGGTACAAAATCTGGTTTTGGGTTTGGGACCCCCCCACCCCCCTGGGAAAAATCCACAGTTTTGTTCAAAACAACCCACCCCACCACCCCCAGACTAAAAAAAAAAAAAAAAAAAAAAAAAAAAAGATTGATGATTTGGACAATAATTGCGACGTTCTGAGCAAAAATAGAAGTAAAAGACTTAGGCCTCATCTCCAGTACAGGAGTGCTACACCAAGTAACTAAATCAAAACCGTCGGGATGAAACTTGCATAACTCTAATTATTAAATACGTTTCTTGTCGATACAATTATTGACAGAACTTGACCAGTTCAGTGCACTGTGGGAGACGTGAAGGGGGTTCCCGGAATTCCGGCGATCACGAGTTAGGCTACTTCCAGATCTGCTAAGACGATGATACTTACCATTCGAAATAAAGACCGACCAGATTAACTTAGAAATAGTCACTTCCCCGATCCGACAATCTTGGGGGGAGTGAAGGGAAAGGAAATTCAGAATCTTTTGTCATGCACAACTTTCGAACTGGTGATCGGATCCGAATAAAACGTGATAACTGACAATGAGAGGGCGTGTCACAGGTGGTCTATTTGGTGATGCGGACAAAATGCGACAACTATCGGATGGGGGGGGGGGAGTTCGCGAGGGGGCCGGAAATTTCGTGACATACTTAGATAAAGATTGGAGGGATCCAAGTGAACTGATGGGAACAACACGCTTTTGTTCTAGATACAGCATTTACAGAATCGGACTAGATCCGGCCACTGTGGGAGGAGTCAGAGGTGGGTCCCGGAATTCCGGTGATCGCGAGTTAAGGTACTTTCAGATGTGCTATGACGATGAAACTTGACGGACACATTAGGGACCCGACAAGACTATACCTTGGAAACTGCCAGTTTCCGGGTCTGATCTCTCTGGGGGGGATTTGAGGGAGAGACAATCCGGACACTTTCGACACTTTATAATTAGCAACAGTACATGTCCCGATATTCAGTTCAACGCAGGACAGGATCCGGCAACTATGTACGTGGGCCCTGGACTTACTTAGCCTATATAATGGAGTTCTCGGGACCGGACTTTTTGGGAAGGAAAAACATAACCTCTAGACAATCATTTATAGAACTGGATCGGATCCGGGTTTTATCGGATGAGTTGGAAGGGGAGGGAGGCCCGTTAATTTTGTGGCATGCATAATTCTGGTATGACTGACAGAACTTGGAAGACCCCTTAAATTGCGCATGTTAACATCAATGTGGTGAAAATAGTTTCGATCAACGATATCTACACTTTCATGGTCCGCAAAGGCTCATAATCATTTGTACCTCAAGGGTTTGGGTTAAAAAATCCTTAAAAAAAAACCTTACACTGTTTCCGAAGCATACAAGTAAATCAGAGTAAAAATGGCTTAAAAGAATTATTATAAAAAAAACTGAACCAACGGATCAGACAACGATTGTCGAGTTGGAAGGGGGTCAGTGGAAATCTCGTTGCACTCTTAGAGTTGAGGTATCGGTATGAGCCTTAGCAAGACGAACAAGCATAAGTCCTATACATCATTTTTAGAGCCGGACCGGATCCGGGCACTGTTGGCAGAGCTGGAGGGGGGGGGGTCCCAGAAATCTTGTGACATGCTTGCTTAATTCTGGAACGAGTGATCTGTTCCGGATGGAATTGACATGAGCACAAGTCTTGTCTGTTCCGTTTAAGGTCTGTATTAGGGACGGAGTGCAGAAGCCTGAGCTTGCCGCATGAGCTTTCAGCCGTTGAACTTTAGCCTATTGCGAAATAGTAGAAGAAAATAAAAAGTGTTGCTCCTAGTCGTGTCTTTTGATGGTCCGAACGATGTGGGGGGGGGAGAGGGAGGCGAGTCCCTATATGTTTGTAAACAACACATCCACCAATAGGAGTAGCCAGATCTCAACCAACTTGATGGAAAGGTATAGCTAGGGTCCTAGTTATTCCTTCCGACCGGACCACTGCAGAGAAGAGTTCGATCCAACCATGTAGGGGGAGGTTGAAGGTTAGGGTTAATTATATTCTTGTTAACAGAGCATGTACTAGATATAGTTGTCGGATCAAATAGAAATAGTTGTCGGATCTCAACTAAACTCCGTTTCGAGGGTCCGAACACGTTACGGCCGCTGTGTGGGTCCTTTAATTTGTTTTGCATCACATCTACCAGAAGGAGTTGCCCTTGGTGGGAAGATAAGATATACTTTTTCGACCCCGGTCATGGGAGCCCAAAGTTCTTGTCAACCGCCATAGAAGGAGTTGCTGGATCTGAGCTAAACTTGTTCGGACGTTACAGAGCTAGTGTCCTAATAATAATGTATTTTGAAGGACCGAATCAAATTACCTTTTTTGTTTGCATACGACAACACAACCAAGTGATTTACTGCCAGAGCTCATACGGGGGTCGAATTGGGTGTGAACCATCAAAAGCCAGAACTACGGCCCTAGCTCTAACTTCTCAAGTTTGGTGAGATCCGGCAACTCAGTCTGGTAAATAGCTCAATCTGCTGTTCACACAAATTTGGACCCCCTTCCTCCCCACAGTGTTTGGATCATCAAAAAGACACAACTAGGAACAACTTTTTTATTCTCTTATAGCATTTTTTCCACAAAGAAAAAAGGTCCTTTCTCGAAAATTATGGGTCTCCTTTCGTTGTCCGTATTATAGAGGTATGTCTATCGTCTTTCAAGGGATCCTCTTTGGTTACCCAGATCGGTCCAGTTTTTGTTCTTCTGGGGTCCTGTTTTTGTTTATCAGAAGGGTCCGGTGGTAAGGGGTCTTGGGTCCCGTTTTCGAAAACTAAATATGGCTGATCTTTACACCATTTACGCGAAAAAGGGAGAAAGAAAACAAATTAGTAGGCTAAGTCTAATGCGGTAGCAATTCTTGGGAAGAACCTCCTATACTCGCGTATACCGGAAGATAGAATTTATCTTTCGGCACAAACATATCAGTTAAACGACAGGCTCCGAAAAATGTTCACAAGCAGCAGAAAATTTTCAAAGCGCTTCGGGAACCTACATCTGGGGTAGTCCTTCCAGAAAATTAAATTGCTCCTATACTGTAGCCTACGCACAAAAAAATCTTCTAGTTTCAATACCGACTAAGGGGTTGTCCACTGTCGATTTTAGTGTACAGCAAGTGCCCGGTGCCGGCACTGACTGACATAAGCCGACACAGGTTGCCACGTGTCATAACATTAAAATTAGCATTTTTAGAAGCAGAATCGCTTAATTTATGGCCGGCACCGGTGCCAGCACTTCTGATTTCGGTCGCTCCCGACCGGTGCCGGGAAAGGGTGCATAGCTGGTGCCGGGGAGTGGGTAACCCCTCGATACCGGCTTAAAACCATCACGACGACTGTTTCCAATACTACCTATTCAGTCTTTATGTGGTGGGCTATCGAATGATATGTTACTCGTCATAAAAATAAAATAAAATTGGCAAACCACCCACCCATTTATCAAGGTATAAAATACTAAATTTCGTAACTTTGAAGGGACCCACCCCGGATTAAATCCGCAATTTTCGGACTAAACCACCCACCCCCACCCGGCTAGATGTCATAGATTTTAATACCTGTGCCCCCCTGGTCCTAAATCTAAAACTTTCGTCTTGTTTTAGTTAAAATGTTAAGTTCTTCATCTTTACGTAAGGGGAATTGGGAAATCGGGCTGGAATTCTTCGGTGACAGTGAGCTTGGGATCTGGAGAACCTACAGTTGCAGGTTCGTTCCTTCCCCAGAGTCGGCCCTGAAGTTCGACAGCCTGACACGGATCCTTGCCAAGAAGGGACGAAATATCGCTGCCCAAGCATCGTAGCTGATATAACCGTTTTATGAATTGTTTGGATATAAGGGCAAAGGGTCCGTCCGGTTCGTGTGTGTAAGCCCGGGCTTTCCGTAACATCTTTGAAACGCCTTAGAACATGAAGAAAATATGTATTAATACTTTCTCTATAATAACAAATCAGTTTCCTTTCCTATTTCCATTCCCCCTCCTTTTTATTCCACTTTTCATTTCACACCCATCGCGAATTTTCTTGCAGTGCACTGTTTAGCAGTGGTGGCACTGATTTGCGTAAAGTCGGGTCTTCACCTTCCGGAATCTGGGTTCCCAGATTTTCCGAGATTTTTCTTGAATTTCTTCTGCGATATTCAAAAATTCCGGAAATCTGGAAGTTCAAAAGCCCCTTCTTTCCGGATTATTTTGATGTACTTTCGGACCGGTTCATATTCCAGATGCAATTTACAGAAGAAGTCCAAGAATAATCTGGAAGCCCAGATTCCGGAAGTTCCGGGAGGTGAAGACCGGACTTAAGGGAATGAATTTTATTAGCCTACCTCGCAAGTTGTCTTTCAACGATTCGCATAGGTACTTCTTCATGCGAAGCTGAATGATATTTGATAGCGCTAAGGGATTATCAGCTCTAGCGGTATTTCGGCTCTTCATGGCAAGTCTCATCGTCAGGCCGCAGCCAAAAGGCTCTTATCAAGAAGGCCTGAAATGTCAATAGAGCAAATCTTAAAGCACAGCTCTTACTAGAAATGATCTTTTCCCTATGAAAGGGATCAGAGAAAACGTTTATCAAAAATGCTATTGCTTTCCACCTGAAATTAGCGATTTTCTTGTTAGCGCTTGTCGACACTATCCAGCCTTCCAGCTCTCCGACGCGGCGGCTGGGAGCAAAATGTTTGAAAACTGAAAGAACCGTGGTTAATAATTTGGGAAACTAAGCAAATAAAATAAGTAAAAAACAGAAGATTCTCATATCCTTATGCGTGAAAGAGTTGTCAGCGGACATTGAAAATCCCGGCAAACTTTGTGTTGTGTGACGGGCAAAACTCGGCATGGCCGAAAAGAGCTAAAAATTCGTAGGCACAAAATGAAACAATGGAGAGAGGTGGGGATTTTAGAAACTTGTAAGCTAGGTATATTATAAAAGGAGAGCTAGGTATAGGCTATTATAAAAGGCAGAATAAGCAAGAGGGGTCCTTTAAGTGACTTAGAGAGAGAGAGAGAGAGATAGATAGGCTAATTTGCGTTGCTTCACTGTGCTAAATAACAAACTGACACATAAAAGGGAAAATATCACTCGGCTTTGTTTAGCAGATCCGTAAAAACAGGTACAAACGAATTTGCGTGGCGGTTCGTTCGCGAAGCTACTGGAACCAGTTTATTCTGGTGACGCGTACGGTTGTTGGGCGGTGCAGTGGGTAGTAAGATGGTTTAGGTAGGAATGTAAGGTAGGAATAGTTTGAACTTTCACTTCGTTCTAGGGTTTGTGCTATCACAAACTTTGTTGAAATGGGCTTTAGCTGGGCTAGATAATCAAAGAATGTATTACGTTTGGATTTACTTTTAACATTGCCACAAACTAAGAGTTGCTTAAAAGCAATCTTTCGTGTTTTTCTTAAGGCTCTAAATAGCAAGGAAAAAAATGAAAAATTGATAAATCAATTTATCTTAGTCTGTTCTTTCCGACGAACAAGACGAATCGAGATGTGATCTTTTTAGAAAGAACTGATAATGTCGCAAGAATATACTAGAATAACGAATAGCTTTGTGCTTGCCGTGTTTCCGCAAAATTGTGCAAATTAGTAAGAAAACCTAGGTTTTAACTTATCTTTAATTTTGCACTGAATTTCTGCTCCAAGCCATCCAAGATTCCGAAGCTGTTTCCTTCCGAACTCGTTTCTGACCAATGTCGCACAGGACTTCTGAGAAAATCTAAGACAGAGCTCCGAACCTGGAATACACTAGAACGACATAGTTTAGTAATCTAGCATTTGCACAAGAAGGTTACATAATAATACAGTTGAGATTCTACGAAGAAAGTGTAGAAGTCACTACGACTTTAAATAAATTTCAGCTACGAAAATAAATTCAAGATACAAATACTCAAAAATAGAATAAATTTTACGCCTTGCGAGTTCGATGGAATTTCGTATAGTCCATCCTAGATCTTAAGTTGAATCTAGGTCGTGAGAAAAGTGATCTTAAAGAGACTTCTTCCATAAAAGAAAGTAAAGTTGAACTTACTTTGCTAAGGCGGAGACTAGATCAAATATGCTGTGAAATTGTGTGAACATTTTCTCATGATTTCTGTTTGCAGTCAAAAATAAAATTTTAATTATTTAATTACTTCTCTAGCCGGAGTAGAAAAATTACTAATAGAAAAATTCCGAGTAACAATGAATTTTTTACATCCCCAAAAGTCGTATGTCCTTCGATCTTCTTCTTCTTCGGAAATCGACGGACGGACTGTTGGACAGACGTGGATGTTGATCCTCAGCCTACCTCCTCCCACATTTCCCAAAACCACATATTAAGCCATACCTCATCTGGTATCACATGGCTTTCGTAAAATAGGCAAACAGCAAGTTCATCGTTTCTTCACTATTAGCAACCGTTGTCTTGCCCTTCTTTTATCTAGGCAGCAGAATGTCTATAGCGTACATACGCGTCGTGACTGAAATGTTGCGTGAACTGAACTTGTTTTGAGCGAAAGTCTCATTAACAGGTGAAATGTGGGGTAAACAACTGAATGAGGTGTTTGAGGCTTGTTTGTGACTTGCAGCCGACGCGCTGAAATTATGGTGACGGCTGGTGGTATTTTCACAAATCTAACGGATGGCTGGGTTGATGATGGTTGCCGTCTTTGCAGATGTAGACGGACAAACGCAAGAAAAAATGCAAACCCCAAGCCATTCACTCGGATGAGTTTAATCTTTTACATTTTAACTCCGGTCATGGAATTTAAAATTTAGGCAAACAGAAAATCAATGAGAAAAATAAACGACTTACAGTTTTTCGTCGACCATACCGTACTGCTGGTTCACTATGTCACTATAAAAGTGGTCACTTCTTGACACTATTGACGACATCGTCAAAGTGGCTCACTTCTGACACCATTTGTCAGGGATGTCGAGTGGTGGTAAGGCTTGTAGTATAGCAGGAGGAACCAGACGGTGGTACGAAAGAATAAATATATATTCACACAGACAGCAAGTATAAAGATATGTTAAGCATACGCGTATCTGATCTAGTCTGAAGTTGTGTTGCTCCGGCGACTCTATATATATGTCAGGGCGGATAGGACTAGCGGCACGTTCTTCCCGCACGATGCCGTGTCCTAGATATGTGGAAGTAGGCGACCCTGACAATGTACCTCAGGATCCGGAGTCTCGGGCCAAAGTCAAATAAGTGTGAGGGGGCTGTTTTCTCCGGATAGGCTATTATTGTAGCTGTTCGTGAAGGAGAAAGACACTCTTTTTGCACACGTTAGTCTACGCAAAATGATTCCATAGTCGCTGAATGGCAACTTGTATGGCAACAAAATTCATTCCCTATTTCTCTTGCTCTGGCGACTGCTTCTGATTTGCTCGCCTGATCGGGCGGTGCCGTAGGTCAATCCAACCATTCAAGTATTTATTTACGTACTAGAAATAATACAGCACTGGACAACTTGGTTTATTGACCTAGAAGGAGAAGAAACTTGTGAATAAAACACAAACGAAGGAAACACAAAAAAGTAAAGCAGAACAAAAGAAAAGGTCGGAACGGATAAGCTATACCTAAGTTGAGAATTTTAAATACTCTATTTAACTCGGATTCTTCCGGAACGACAGGTCCTAGAAAATGACCCTTTATCAATAGTTGCATTTTATGGCACTTGTCTTCCGGCCAAGTGCCATATACCGATCACTTTTCCGCCGGTCTGTCGGTCGGTCAGTCCGGTGTTTGCGAGTTAGGGTACTTCCAGATACGCTAGGACTATGAGACTTGACAGGCGTATTAGGGACCCGACCAAACTAACTTAGAAACAGTCACTTGCCCGATCCGACCATCGTGGGGGGGAGGGAGGGGAGCCGGAATCCGGAATTTAGTGGCATGCATAACTTTCGAACGGGTGATCGGATCTTAATGAAGCTTGATATTTGGAAAAACGTCATGTCTCATATATCCCGTTTCAAGTCCGGGCCGAATCCGATGAATGTGGGGGGGGGGAGGGGGATCCGGAAATTATTTGACACGCTTAGAGTGGAGCGATCTGGATTAAACTTGGTGGGAGGAACAGCACAAGTCCTAGGTACATCATTGACAGAACCGGAGCGGATTCGTGCACTGTGGGGGGAGTTGGGGGGGGTCCGGAATTCCGGTGATACAGAGTTAAGTTTACTTCCAGATGGGCTAGGACAATGAAACTTTGCAGGCAAATCAGGGACCTGACCAGATTAACTTGGAAATAGTCAACTTCCCGACCCGACCATCGTGGGGGGAGTGGAAGGAGGGGGGAGCCGGAATCTTGACGTATGACGGGAGGTCGGATCATAATGAAACTTGATATGTAGAAAGATCAGATGTCTCAGATCTCCCATTTTCAAGTCCGGATCGGATCCGATGAAGGTAGGGGGGGGGGGGTCGGGGGGAACTGGAAACCTTGTGACACGCTTATAGTGGAGCGATCGGAAAGAAACGTGATGGGAAGAACAAGCACAAGCCCTATGTACATCAGTGACAGAACCGGACCGGATTCGGTCACTGTGGGGAGTTAGAGGGGGGGGGGGGGGGTCCAGAATCCGGGTGATCGCAAGTTCAGGTACTTCCAGACGTGCTAGGACGATGAAACTTGGCTTGAACATTAGAGACTTGACATGATTGGCTGAAAAATAGTCAGTTCCCTACTGATCCGACCATCGTGGGGGGAGTGGACGGAGGGATAATCCTGAATCTTGAGGTATGTGTAACTTTTAAACGGGTGATCGGACCTTAATGAAACTTGATATTTGGAAAGACATCATATCTCAAATGCCCTATTTAAAGTCCGGATGTAATCCGATGAATGTTGGGGCAGGTGGAGGGGAGAACCGGATATCTTGTGACACGCTTAGAGTGGAGCGATTGGGATGAAACTTGGTTGGAAGAACAAGCACAAGCCCTAGATACATCAGTGACAGAACCAGACCAGACTCGGGCACTGTGGGGAGGGGAGGTCCGGAATTCCGGTGATCGTGAATCAAGGTTCTTAAAAGATGTGCTAGGATGATGAAACTTGACTTGGAAATTAGACACTTGACAAGATTGGCTTAGAAATTGTCAGTTCTCAGATCCGACCATCCCTTAAAGTACTAATCCTTACCGCAAAGTAAAAAAAATACATTTAAGCAAAATTTACATTTTCGTGATCCCTATGAGCCCGTGATCATTTTCGCCTCAAGGGTTTTGCTTACAGCTTAATTCTGCTCCCGATGAGCTCGTCATCGTTTTTGCTTCAAGAGTTTTGATTACAGATGAATTTCTAGTGCCCTTAAAGTGCGCACAGAACGATACATTCTCGTTATTGCCAAGGACCCATGATCATTCTTATCTCAAGGGTCTTGCTTACAAATAATCACAACAAACCCACGAATTGACGAATTCCTACTTCCATCCTCTGGCCCAGCTTTGTAAGTGCCATATGAGCTTCCAGCTCTTGTTGCAGATACCATAGTATCTGATACCACGGTCTAAGGTCGTTTCCGCAGTTTCTGATACTCAGATACCACGGTAACTTTTAAAACAGCTTTAGACCGTGGTAACAGATACCACGGTAACTGCGAAAACAACTTTTGACCGTTGTATCAGATACCATGGTATCTGCAAAAGCGCAACTATTAACATTCCAGTTTCGAGGTTATGTAGTTCGAGGTTTGGCACATCCCCTGTAGTCGTAAGACTAAAGTAGAAGTCAATGATCCAAAATTTGATTGTATTCAATCAGATTGTTTTGTGGAATAGTTTTGACTGACTAGTGTCGAACCAAGTCAGATCGACGAAATCCGTATCCATACCTTTGCTGTTTTGAAACCGAGTGTGAGTTAGGTCTTCGATTTCCTATTTTACTTGATTCAGCAACAGTTGCTCAGAAACCTCTCCTAAGTAATCTGATTGGCTAATACCCTTCAAAGTTGAATTCAGCTTAACTTTGGCCTCAGCCAGTTTCAGGCTCAGCGATGGTATCAGAACAATTTTCTGAACAAGGACATCATTGTGAATATGGCTTTTATCTGTTACCATAACCTAGAGATTCAAACATGTTCAGCAGTTCACAAATCACGTCCTCTCGTGCTTTGTGCAAGGAGTTTCAGTTCTTTCACTCAGCAAATTCCCGAAAACTTCTCGAGGCCAAAATATCTTGACTGACTCGACAAGATTTTAAGGAGAATTTGCGATTGTTATGTCAGCTGAAAACTTTCTTAGGCATTTGTTTTCTTGGAACTCGTTAGCAGAGTTCTAGCAATCCAGGGAGGTTAAGATTTACTTGACCTTACTTGCCTGATGATCCTCCTGTGCCTCCAGAGGTGCTAGGGCGCCCAAGAAGAAGTAGTTGCCATGGGTCATTGTTGAAGGTGCGACCAAGAACAAATAAGCCAATAGAACCTCCGTCTTTGGTCCCATGCAGCGTCTATGGACATCCCAACAAAACTAAGCTGAGCTAGAGGTACTTGCTGAGCTTTGAGTTGATGCCCGTCTACTTCCCTCTTCGCCGCTGCGCAGATCAGAGGAAAAAGTGCAGCACGTGTGCTGGTTCGCTATGCATGGCGGGCCAGCACACAAGACGTCACAATACCCATCGGCTTATACTTTCGAAATTTCTTCTCCGGGTTTGTAGAGGTAATGACTTGTAGTGTTCCGCGTAGCTCCTACCCTCCGCTCGTTTGCGTCGGGCATGGTATAGGGAATCTACTCGACTCCGCGTGGTCGAATTACAGAGACAGGGAGACGGAGGTTCTTTGTTCTTGGTGCGACGGGGTGTATTTTTGGCTCTGTCTGTATGGGCCTTTGGTTAAAACGCATGTGGAGTCTTGTCAATGTTTATGGCACTGTCATGAAAGGAAAGATTGCTATGGGACATACAGGAGTCGGTTTTTAATCAGAAATTCTGCGTATTTTGAGGCGCTCTTTAAAGCACACATCTTACTAGAAATGGCCTTTTCACAGGGAAATGGTTGGGATTTTTTTTTTTAAATACTCATACTTCCCTCGTGAAATTAGGGATCCTCTTTTTATAACTTTTCGACTCTGACTGGGCTTCGCGCAAAAATTTAATTGATTATTCTCGCGAAAATCGAAAACAAACTCGCGCTGTAGTTAAATAAACCATAGCGTAATCAGGGAAATCCCTCTAAAAATCCGAGAGAAAGAACTTTTCTTCCAGGGTGTCTCAGGTAAAAAAAAAAAAAAAATTGTAAAAACAAGGATTTTGTAAAGAGGAAATTGTCAGAATTTGGTAGGCGATGTACGTCATCACTGGGGCGTGGGGTGAAAACAGTGAAAAGCAAGAGGGGTCCTTTAACTAAGGGATTGAATGTGCAGTTTTGTCACTTTCGTTAAAGGAAAAATGAACTTGAGGCAAAGATAGGATTATGCGAGGGATTATGTCATTGCAGCACGCACCTAGAGCGTCTTCCACCCTTCTAACATTAGAAACTCTTAGGTACTATTTCCGTTCCAACCTCACGAAAAGTTACTACGCTGACCGTTCCAACCTTCTCGAAATAGTAACTATTTGCTTACCATGCTCGGGAGCGTACAGTAAGCGTGGTAACTACGGATCCCTGTAACGTGATTGGCTGGATTACCCAGTGGAGTGATGTTTTACCGATTTCAAAAAGCGTTCCAGCCTTGACTCCAAGAAGCCAAATTCGTGACGTCATGCGTAGTAACTACGGTAAGTAGGGTGGAGCAAGCTCCTAGAGTAACTTGAGTTAGAAAAAATATAAGGGAAGGAAAAGGACGGGCATGCATAATTGAAGAACACATATTTACTGTGTGAAAGATGCAAGGCTACTGCTTGTTTATGTTCTGCATTCGCAGCCCTTTCTTCTGCTCCCAGTAGCGCATTGAAAAGTATCTTCGTAAAAGTTGCTCCGAACTTTGTTACGTTCTCAGACTCGCTAAATCCCTCCCCCGATTCTTTTCTGCATGACCTAGCTCACGAATCGATCTAAAGATTCGTTGGTAACAGGCTCCCAAGAGACCCGAGTTCCCTCCTAGGAAGAAACCTCATCTTCGCGTGTCTTAGAAAAAGTGGCCGGCGCAGTGATATACCGTATGGAATACTAGGATTAAGTTACCAGAATAGATAAGTATGGCGGAAAACGGGAGATAAACACACATGTATATGTTCTGTCTGCAAAATCATAAGACTAGCCAACATTATTCACAAATGACAAACCGAATAGTCCCCTTAGGACAGACGAAAGCTTTATGGGGTGGCCCCTGTTGGTTGTGTTTTATAGTAAAATTATCTCTCAGCACAACTCAATGAGCTTAGTGGGTATCTCTTTTCTTCTTGCAATACGAAACCTCAATAGATCGGCAAAAGAAGTAGACACTATCATGTTGTTGTTTTTTTTACCACCATCAGCTAAACATTCAGCTTTTTAAAAGCACAACTCTTACTAGAAATGAAATGATCTGTTCATGACGAAATGGCTCAGAAATATCGTTTTCAAAAACACCATTGATTTCCACGAGAAGTTAGCGATTTTCTTTTTAGCACTTGTCGACTTTAAGCTAGGTGCCCACAGAACGCGAATTCGCGTTCGCCTGGGCGAATTTGACGTCGCGAGCGGAAAAAATTCGCGCCGCGCCGTTTCAACTCCAAGTCGAATTTGTTTCGCGCCGCGTGGCGGAAAAGATTCGCGTTCTGTGGGCACCTAGCTTAAAGCTAGGTGCCCACAGAACGCGTAAGTGTTCAGCATGCCTTCTTACCCCTAAACCGAACATCTAATCAAACTTCAAATAAAACTTTTACTTTTAACAAATTTTCCGGTTTTGGCAGGATTCCGGGCGAACTACTTGTCCGGCGAGATAATGGTTTTCACCATCGTGTTCAGCATGTCTTCTTACCCCGAAATCGAACATAACATTAGCTGTTTCAAAAATATTTAGTTTGCCCCTTAATTTAAACCCCATCCCCCCCGAAATGTAGGGCTACAGAGCCCATCTACGAACTCGACCTTACTCTTGACCCAAAGAATCCTTCGTAGCAGTGCTTTAGCGCCTCCGTGATTTTTCGCCACTGGGTATTTTTCGCCACTCTGGGTTTCGACCCATATCCTAATGACGGTCTGAACCTTGTGTAGTTACCTGAAGGCTTAGTGGGATTGGTGACCTAGGATTTTTCGCCACTCTCATAACTCATTAAATAATCCAATTAGCCTACCCATTCAACAAGTAAAATCGTATGACTTTGTTAGGGCCTTGCCAGAAAATCTCTTGAAGATAAGCATTTATAGTTAGAAAATACAATACAGCAAAAATACGAAAACTGGCAAAACATCGTTAAAACTTGCAAAGTGTCCAGGTGTACTAGATGCAGGGGCGTCGCGAGTGCATTTTTGGTGGGGGGTTGCAGAGCCGAAATTTCACCGAATCTCTCAAAAATTTTACCGAAGCCTAGAAACTGAGAATTCGAGCTTTAAATTATGGATCATGAAATGATTACGAAGGATGAGTAACATTAAAGGGCAGTATGAAAGACGATAAACCAACTATTAGGCGGCGTTTTGGCGAAGCCCACTTGCAGAATCGGGCACGATTGCAGTAACAGCTTCGATATGTTATACACAAGAGAAATTTAAATTGAGCGC
Source organism: Branchinecta lindahli (assembly GCA_023053555.1). NCBI lineage: Eukaryota > Metazoa > Arthropoda > Branchiopoda > Anostraca > Branchinectidae > Branchinecta > Branchinecta lindahli. Next base: position 11,994,428 of record JAKZAO010000010.1, read on the forward strand.
CGCAGGCGAAATTTTTTTTTTCTGTATGCTAAAACTTAACTGCTTCTCTTACAAATTCTATCATTTACCGTGACTATGAGACTCAAACAAGTGCCGACGTTCCGGCAGCAACTACTGTAGTCTAGTCAATAGCACCGCAGGCGAGATTTTTGTAAGTTAGCTTTTTCCTGCCAAATGTAACTATTTCCATCCAGATTCTAGCTTTTAGTGTTTCAAAATCCCAACCCTAAAACTTAAAACCCCAATCAAATGACGCACCCTTCCACAAAATAAAGAATATTACCAAAAGCGCCGCAGGCAGAATTTTTGAAACATTTATGATTAGACCTCCTTTTTGGGATCCAAGATAAATGTAAGGACTATCGTCCTAACAGTCCTTTTGTCTGCGACCAGTGCTTCACTCGACCTCTTCAGAGTTTCGTGGTAACTCCCGAATCCTGGCAAATATACCGAATAAATTACCGAATCCCAGTTATTATACCGAAAAGGTTTAGACCGACAGCATGTTCGGGATACTGTATAACTACCGTATCCCGGTTATTATACCGAATTGTTTTGGGATCGAAAGAGTACCGAATAATAATACCGAATCCGAATAATTTTTGATTGTCTCTCATGTGGTTTGGTGACCACGAACTCCCTCGCAGCCCTACAGAGAACCTTGGGGCAGACATAGTACTTATTGTCTCCATTCTTGGACTTGTAGCGAAACAAAAATCCGTCAGCGATATAAATCGTATTGTCTTGGCAGCTCGTAGTTTTACTAATTTCCATCCTTATCGGTTAGAAGAGTAGACAGAGTGAGATACTATCAATTCAGCAATTTTTCTTTTACTACTTTTCCTGAGCTAATCCTTTATAAGTCGTAGCGAGGAGTGGCACAAAATCCTTCTGAGATTCTTTCGCTAATCCCACCACTTATTTGTAATCTGTTTTTGACCTTTTTTTACCTGTCGCGTTACCTGTAGTGGCGAATAATACCCAGTGGCGAAAAATCACGGTGGCACAAAAGCACGTATCTCGAATCCTCACACCAAGTTTCTTCAAAATATTTCATTCCCTTTGAGAGTTATCGTGCTGACAGACGGACGGACAGACGGACAACTTTTGCGATGTCATAGGTATCCCTCACTTACGTTTTAGGATCCCAAAAACTGCTGATCTGACACTTTTTCACTCTGTCTTCTCTTCTAACCGATAAGGATGAAAATAAATAAAACTACGAGCTGCGAAGAAAATACAATTTATATCGAAAGGTTCTCTGTATGGAAAGATCGGTTTATGATCCGTGTCTTCGTGAGTGTGAGTTGCCTTGCTGTCAATGCAAAGAAGACCAGCTTCGTGATTTTTAGCAGAACTGGGTCTCTATCCCTACTGGATTCTGTGGTTGTGTATGGATCTGAAGTTATCCAACAAGTATACGACCTCCGTTACCTGGGATTCCATATTGACTGCAATCTTAGCTGGAAGAAACACAGTGAAATAATATCAGCCAAAGCTTAAGTCTAGGGATAATCCGAAAACTGAAACATACATTTCCAGTCTCAACCCTGAAGCTTATATATAACTCCATTCTTGAACCCTATATTGGGTACGGGTGCTCGGTATGGGCCAGTAACTTCATAAGTAATTACAAAAGGATTCAAATAGTGCAAAACAAAGCAATGAGAGTACTCGGTGAATTGCAGCAGTGTGAAAATCCTGTTGCATGTTATAAAAAGCTTGGTGTTCTGAATGTTGGACAACAGCGTGAATACCAGCTATCAGTTTTTGTATTTCAGTGTTTAAATAAGTTGTCCCCTGAGTACTTCTGGAATATGTTTTCCCAGAATTCCTTTTACCATGAATATGCTACCAGAAATGTTGACCATCTGGTTCATGAAATCCGACACGCAACGAGGTCAGGTTTTGCTATTAGAAACATCGCTGTTTCAGCGTGGAATAGTCTCCCGGATAGTATTAGAGCGGCCGATAACTTAATTTTGTTTAAAAGAAAGTTAAAGAAATTTTTAATTGAAAAAGGTGGTTGAATTTTGTGGGTTGTTGGAAGGGGTGTAGGGAGGCGGGGAGTGAGGAGGTGGGGTGGAGGGAGGTGAGATGGGTGGTGGTGGTCAGGTTGTGACGAGGGAAACATTTTCTTTCCTGTTCTTTTCTTTTTTTCTCTTTCTTTCTTTCTCTCTTACTTCTTTTTTCTTCTTTTTTTTGAAAATATATTAGATTAGTTTTTCTGTTAGTATTTATTGAATAATTTTAGGTTGAAAGGTGGTTAGAAGATACAGCCACTCACAGGACTTTTGTCTTATATGTGGTTGTTGAGTTTTTTTCTATAATGAAGTTGTCTTTTTTTTGGTGAAGTAAAAAAATATCTGAATCTATCTGAGGGACATGGGACTGAATGTGCAAAAATAGAACTTATAGAAGCTATAAGAAGTTAAAACAGAAGTTATGAGATAAAATAGAAGTTGTAAGAAGCAAAAACGGAAGAAAGCGGCGATTCGGAAACGTGTTCGTAAAGAAGTAACAACGGCAGTAGCAACCACATTTCGAGAAGAAGTGTCTCATCTTTTCGAGAAGAGTATATCATCCAGTACACTTGAGCTAGACACTTTGCAAGTCTCAAAGATGTTTGCCAGCTTTCGTGTTTTTACCGTATTGTATTTTCTATAAATATAAATTAAATACTTTCTGGCAAGGGCCTTACAAAGTCGTACGATCTTTCTTGCTGAATGGCTAGGCTAATTGGATTGTTTAATGAGTTATGAGAGTGGCGAAAAATACTAGGTCACTAATCCGACTAAGCCTTCAGGTAACTAAACAAGGTTCAACATGTCATTAGGATAAGGGTCGAAACCCAGAGTGGCGGAAAATCCTCAGTGGCGAAAAATCCCCGTGGCGCTAAAGCACTGCTACGGGATAAACAAGAGTAAACTGCGAGTACACAGAAATAACAAACTCCAAATAAACTTGAGTCAAATCAGCTGGAAGACATACTTTCAAGGGGCTCCGCTGTCCTCACCACAGCTGTCCCAAACATACGCTGTTGATTGGTTGACATATAATTTGAATCACCGTTCCGGTGGCGTTTCTTGTTCTTCGCGAGGTTCACGGGCGTAGACTTAATCATATAGAATATAGGACCTAGTTTCGGTACCAGAATGTCACAGGTCTTTGCGGTTCTGTCGGAGAAAAGTGGCAACACAGCTCTTGCGAGACTGCAAGAGCCTTAGTTGCACTTCCTAGCGAAATAAGGATTCCATCCTGGTAAATTGCTTGGCGGCTCTACACTGTCAGAAGTTTCATAACAGATAGCGCATAACACTTTCAAGAATAACACTTTTTCACTTGGAAATAAAGTGTTATGACCAATCAAGTTTACACTATTTCGTGCCTAGATCTCCAACAACACCTTCAGTTGGTAAAAATACTAACGGGAACGAAAAAAACATAACAGATAAGATAAGATAGATAAGATTTATTCCACTAAAAGCACAGAGGCCAAAGTGTTATCTGTTGAAACCGGGCATCCCAAAGTGTTATCTGTTGAAACCGGGCATCCTTCTGTTGTCGTTCTTTAACTTCTGACAGTGTAGTATTTTTACCAATTGAAGGTGTTGTTGGGGATCTAGGCACGAAATAGTGTAAACTTAATTGGTCATAACACTTTATTTCTAAGTGAAAAGGTGTTATTCTTGAAAGTGTTATGCGCGATCTGTTATGAAACTTCTGACAGTGTAGTAGCTTCCTGGTTGCTGATCTGGGAGGGGGGGGGGGGGGCTCCAGTTCCTCTTCCAGGTGGTGGCCTCGCTCCTTTTTAAAAGAGCGGAAATCTAGGCATCCGTCAGAGAGTTCCACCGTGGGATAATTTTTCGGGAAGAACTGCTGTCGAGGCCAGAATGAGCAGCTTTTCCTCGTTAACTCCGTGGAGTCTTTTTCGATCAAGAGAATATCCAGGAGTTTGGTTTCATTGGACAGACGATAAGGGTCGAGCGGTCGCGCGCTGAAATTCCTGCAGGGTTTTGGCAATATCGTCAGATCCGTATGCAAATTTTGACATTTTGGCAACTTAATGGTGAAAGTGCAGAAAGAAGGGAAAGCCTAATCTTCTATCTGCGCCTCTATTGTCTGGGGCTTACCCACTCGCCGGCACTTGCTTTGCACCCTTTACCGGCACCGGCCGAAATTTGCCAGCGAAAGGTGATCCTGTCGTGTGCTGGCTCACCGATGGGTGTTGTTTTAGTATATTTTGTGTTCTTTGTCATGGTTACAGTTTTGTTAATTATTTACATTGATTGATGCATGTTTTCTGTGTTTTTTATATATTAGCCTACACTGTTAAAAGTTTCTCCGAATAAAGATTAAGTTAACTGCAGTATTTACTACTGGGATTAATCTTATCTCTACTGGGACAAGATTAATCCCAGTAGCAAATCCTGCAAGATCTTTTTTTTTACAGTGTACTCCTCAGTTTTGAGGAATCGAAATAAATAAATAAGGCTCAATTAATATGCCTGAATATTCTAGAAATTTCGACGACGGATCTTGAAAGAAAGGATGATCGATTAAAACCTGTGAAGTGTGAACACAGCCTTCGTTACGTCGGACAGTTTTTTCTTAGCCGTTTCCCTTTTCCTAGTTTGGAAGTTCCTATAGGTCTCTCACTTTCTGGAGATTTGTTGGTGCCGTTTCTTATCCCAACCGGAGCGAGGTTTGGCCCGGAATTGCGGGAGCATTAGGGAAGGATTTGGGAAAAAGGAAGTAGGATATCTCTAAGCACTGTAGCTGCTTGTTGAGATACATGACCTGAATTTCGATGGTCAGCTTCTCATCTTCGGCTTCGATTTTTAATGCGACTTGATTTTCTATCGTGTTTCCTGACCTCAGTTCTTTCGTTTGGTACCTTGCTAGTAGCTCGCCGTTTTATCGTGCTATTGTGCCTTTATGAATAACTATGAATAATAAATTATGGGCCTTTGATAGTAACTGAAGCAACAATCCTGTGCTTTCACTTTGATTTTTGGCTTTCATTTTGAAATATCCTACACTTTCTTTCATATGCAACGAATTTTGACTTTCAAGGTTCAGTGAAAAAGGCTGAAATCGAGGGGTCGACGACTCTTCCGGAATGGTGTACACGTCCTGAAGGAATAATCCGGAATGGTCAGGAATAGGTCCGAATGGTCAGGATTATTCCGTTATTCCGAATGGTGTACATACAAATGAGAGTCGTTGATCCCTCGTTCGCCGCAGGAGAGACCGAATTGGGTGAAATAAATGCGGACTAAACAAAAGTTGGTACATTACCAAACTCGATAAAGACTGGGAGGATATGGAATGGTTAGGAATAATCCAGAATGGCCAGGAATAATCCGGAATGGTTAGGATTATTCCGTTATTCCGGAATGGTGTACATAAAAAATTAGTGTCGTCGACCCCTCGGCTGGAATATGAAAACCTAGTTAAAATCTAGTTAGAATCCCTAGACCCTTACCGTAGTACAGAAAAGAAAAGAACATAACGAAAGGTCAGGCTTGAAAACCCGACTAAAATGCGTTACTCCATTCTTCTGCTCTTCCCGAACGAAGATTTTTCAATTTGTGTGAAAGATCTCTAAAACTTGTGGTAGCTCTGTGTAGTTTCATATATTCACGATCAGCAAAAGCACCAAATTTCATTTTCTGGCTTTTATTTTGATTTTTAATTTCTTTTATAGATTTTCTCTTTGATTTTCTCTCGTTCATGATTTTAAGGAGAACCACGTCCTGGATGAAGCTCAAATTGTGTGGTACAGTTGTGAATTTGGTCTTGTCGGGACGTTCACTGCGAGAGCCTATCCTGAAAATAAAAAATCCCTCGACAGAGTCAAAATATTTCAGTTAGTATGAGTTATTGAAACACAAGATACAGAAATAAGCTGGCTTTCAGTTAAACTTTAATTATCTTGTTCTCAACGTGGATATAGACCGCCAAGTGATCATGCTAGTGGAAGGCCCTAACAGTAACGATGAACAGTACATCATAGGCCCTTGACAGTATTGACGTCGGCAGTTGGTGTTTGGGAATAGAGTGGCCTTCCCGTGGATGATGAAGTAGACGATTAATATGTTTTCGATCGATCGTAGAATTCCGAAAGAGAGCTTTAAAGCCAGGCTTCACCTTGCAGTTTTTTCCGGATTCCATATATTCGTTTTCGACGAGATGGATCCGGAAGATAAAGCCTGAGCAAATACTTGTGGAAGTCCGGGCGTTGGATCCCCAGATTCCGGAATCTGGAAGGGTGTCATAGAGGTAACACGTTTAAAGGACGAAGTGTGGATGCAAACGGATGGGGAAAAGGGAATGTCATTAAAATTTGTGGTTGGGAGGCAAGGGGCGACGGAAAACGGCATCTGCATATTTTCGCATTTTCGCGAAATCGTTATTTTCATGGAGTCCGGAAGAGTTGGCTTGACTTTCCGGAATACTCAGATATCTGGTTAGCTGGCTTTTAGGACTATGGAACACAAATTTGTAAGACGCGTAACAGGCTTTTCTGAGAAATATATTGCCATAGAGTACACGGTAACTTAGGGAATGATATTTGTTCGCGTCTCACGAGTTGTGATTCGGTTGGAAGCCGGCGAGAACCGAATTTTTACAATTGGACATAATTGCGCGATAGGTGTTATACAAACGCCGGTACAGTAAAAGAACATTCTGAAAGCCGGAATATGCAGTCAGTTCTCAGTGCGGATGGATAATGTGGCCAGAATCGTGGAGAAATTCAGAAATTCAAGAACTTGTGTAACAGTTGTTATGGAATTGACGTGTTTACAACTATTTACATTCCTTTCCAGATATTTATACTTGTCTTTTAGTCGGAGGGAAATAAAATGGATGAATCGGCCGAAATAAGATTTATGAAGATATTTGTTATATATGAAAAAGTTTTAGTCGGATTGAATCCGCTTAACTATTTTTTTTACTATTTTATTATATCTAGAATAACAGGGTTAGTTACAGTTGTCCGCTTTGTTTGGTTGGGGAGGGTAATGTAGCACCTTCTCTGGCAGTGCTGCAGTGGGGGCAGGTTGGGAATCGTGAGATCTTTAATTTTGACGTCTAAAAAATTTACATTTTTTTTGTTTTTTTAGAGATCGTGAGATCGAGAATTTAAATAGGAGGTAGTCGCTTAGGAGGAATAAACGATTTTCTGACGACTTCATATTTCAAGTGCTCGAGCAAGGACGCTAAACTCTGTGCAAGCCACATATTAGCTGAGTTCGTTGTACAAGTCTTACAATTCGTGTTTATTGTGTACATATATCCTTCCTTTTCCTTTGCGTTTACTCCGCTGTTTCCGTTTTGCGAGCCTCAAAAACAAACTATATACATGTTTGTAACATAGTGTGTATTTATGCTAATAACATAAATTTTATTATTCCAGGATAAATGACTATCGAAGTGGCCGTAAACTCGTCAGTTCTGAGTTTGGACGTTGGAGTAAGTCCGGAACATGTCATCACCTTTGTCTGCTTTCTATTAGCCTCCATCTTAACCTTGGCGGTGAATTTCATTTTTTTGGTCACTTTGAGTTCAAAGATCTACTCGAGGCATATTTTAATACAGGTAAGACCTTTTTGAAATAAAAGCCAAACGAACAAAGAGAAAGGAGGCTGGGTATTGCACATTGTAATGTGTATGGTATGAAGTTGTGTCGACTGACGTGTTGTGACGAAACCTCAGGACCTTTTGGGCTCAAGGGGTTGAATTAGTGCAATATTTATGATCTCGTCTATTACTTTGGTTTCCACACTGTTAAGCGTAATGGGTCTAAAACACTTTCCGCTGCTGAGAGCAGAGCTCGAGCGCACACGAAAAAGTAAAACCAAAAACAACTTCAACATGACGAATCATACCCAGTAATATCACATCCGCTAAATAATCATACATCTAACCAAGGCACAGTCACAAGTAAACAAAAAAAACTTTATAAATGATAATAAAAGTAAACAAGATGGGAATATCGATAGACAAAAATATAAATAACAAAATAAGAGAAGACAGAAAGTGAGAATAACTTACGTAACTTCCGGAATTCTCGATCAGCATTCTTCTAAGCCGTGATTTTATAGCAGCTATTCCTACCGTTAAATCCATAATTAACTTCACACTCTCTCAGTGAAGAGGAATGAGATACCGAAGACAGAACCTGGACCTTTCAGTTAACAACCCGAGGCATTCGTAATTTATGTTTGGATCGCGTTTCAGTCTGAGAGGGATCAGAACGACACAAAAGATTCATTGATGATAAGTATTCGGGTAGCAATGATCGATCAAGCTTAATTTTAACAAGACCAAATATTTCGATGGGATCCCAAAAATTTAATATTTGGTACAGACAACTAAGGTCTTGTCTTCACCGGATCCAGTCTTCGCCAGGCTAATCATCTGAGAAAACCAAGTTCAGATATATCAGTATAAGCCATATCTATTTTGACGATACTGATCGAAACTTCCTGCTTTACCTGCCAAATTTCTGTTTCAGCCGAATTCCGAGCCAACTACTTGTCCAGCAAAAAAAAGATAGTTCAGAAACGAATTCAGCGCATCTCCTTATCCCTATAAAGAACATCTAATCAACTTAAATAAAACTTTAACTTAAAAAAAAATCCGGTTTCAACCGGATTCCGAACGAACTATATCTCCGGGTAAAAAATGATTGTCATATACAGATTCAGCGTCTCTTCTTACCCTCAAATCTGCCATCTAATCAACTTCAAATAAAAAGTTTGTTTTTAAAAATTTTTTCCGGTTTCGGCCGGATTCAGGGAGAACTGCTTGTCCGGCGAGAAAATGGTTTTCACCATCGTGTTCAGCATGTCTTCGTACCTTTAAATCGAACATCTAATCAACTTCAAATAAAACTTTTGCTTTTAACAAATTTTCCTGTTTGGAAGGATTCCGGGCGAACTACTTGTCCGGCGGGAAAATGGTTTTACCATCGTGTTCAGCATGTCACCTTACCCCTATATCGAGCATCTAATCATTTTCAAATAAAACTTTTACTTTTAACAAACTTTCCGGTTTTTGCCGGATTCCGGGCGAACTACTTGCCCGGCGAGGAAATGGTCTTCACCGTCGTGTTCAGCATGTCTTCTTACCCCATAATCGATTATCACATTAGTAGTTTCAAAACATTTTGTTTGCCCCTTAATTTAAACCCCCTCCCCCACCCCTAAATGTAGGGCTACAAAGCCCATCTACGAACTCGACCTTACTCTTGACCCAAAGAATCCCCACACCAAGTTTCATCAAAATATCTCATTCCCTTCGAGAGTTATCGTGCTCACAGACGGACAGACGAACGGACGGACAGACAGACAACTTTTGCGATGTCATAGGTATCCGTCACTAATGTTTTGGGATCCCAAAAAGTATGACTAAATATTGCATTGCACGTTTTACTAGAAGAATATTATGTAATGTAAACAGGGTCTCGGTTGAAGTTTTATTGGGGAACTTGGGCGGGGCGGGAAGAAACAATTTAAGAACGCGCCAAACTTTATTGTGTATGATTTGAATGAGTTGGATATGACTTATAATCTTATTAAGATATATTATTGACGCATAATCAAAATCTGTCTGAAGTCTGAAGTTACATAACAACTAACACATGAATGCGAAGTTTCAACAGATAAAACTTAGCTGTTATATGTTTCTCAAACGTTACGCATTGGAATGTTATGCATACAAGACGAGCTGAAACACCGCTGGAAAAAAACTTTTTTTTCTCTCGTCAGTAGCCTATATTGGAAAAGTCAGCAGATGCTTTTGGGATCTTCCTGGCAATGTTTGTCATGCATAACGCAGGTAAAACAACAGCAGATAACATCCCAAGTGTTATCTGTTGGAACAGATCATCCTCATGTTATCTGGTACGAAACTTTTGACTGTGTAGTTTTCTGCCTTGTCTCTTCCTTTTTTGGGATCCCAGAACGTTAGTGGAGGGATAACTATGACATCACAGAAGTTTTCAATCCGTCTGTCTGTCTGTGAGCACGGTAACTCTCGAAGAGAATGAGATATTTTGATGAAACTTGGTGGGAGGATCCTTTGGGTCAAGAGAAAGGACGATTTCGTAGATGGGCTCTGTAGCCCTACACTTAGGGGTAGGGGAGGGGGTTCAAATTAAGGGACAAACGACATATTTTTAAACAGCCAATGAGATAGCTGATTATGGGGTAAAAAGACATGTTGAACACGAATATGAAAACCATTTTCTCGCCGGACAAGTAGTTCGCCCGGAATTCTGCCAAAACCGGAAAGTTTGTTAAAAGTAAAAGTTAAGTTGATTAGATGTTCGGTTTAGGGGTAAGAAGGCATGCTGAACACTTGTGTGAAAATCATTTTCTGCCCGGACAAGTACTTCGCCCGGAATCCAGCCCAAACCAGAAAATTTGTTAAAAGCAAAAGTTGTATTTGTAGTTGATTTGATGCCCGAGTTAGGGGTAAGAAGATAATATTTCGTATATGACAATCATTTTTACTGGGTTTCCTATTTTGAGGAGAAACTTCTCAGGAATGGTGAAGAAGTTAGGTAATTTCATCTTTGACATGGCTGCTGGTTTTGCTGGTCGATTGGATCGTTGACTTTCCGCATTTTGATAAACTTTTTCTTTGTTGTGAACAAGGCCTTGGCGTGTGAATCTCCTTTTATAATAATGCCATTCCATGCTGCGGTAGTTGCGGATATAAAAGACTGCCCCGGCCCCGACGAAAATGGATTTGAGTAAGTATTGACTAAGTCGGGCCTTTTGTCTCAAAAATTAAAATTAACCAATATAATAATAATAATTTATTGAGGCCCGCTATACAACAAAGGAAAGAGCGGAGTAATGAAAGAGAAAGAAAAATTAACAACATACAAAGAAAACAAGACACTACATATACTTTATAACACTTACAGGTAAGTTAGGCGAGTCAACGGCGATTGATAGGTGTTTTTAAGAGCCCGGGATCTAGCCCGACGCTCTATGGTTTCGCACTTAGCGGAAGGATCGATAATGTTGTACTTTTTCGATAGGGCTGAGTTAGACTCCCATGGGGGGAGTCCGAGAAGGTATTTTGCCAGTTTGTAGTACTTTGTCCGTATTTGCCTTTTCTCAGAAATGTTTAACAAATCCCAAAATGGAGAAATATACAGAAAGTGCGGTGTGACCAAAGCATTGAAGAGACGTCCTAGAATAAGTCTATTTACTGTATTCTTTAGAGCTACAGCTTTACCGTAGCCAATACACATACCTCTGTATGCGGAATCCGAGATACGTCCTCTAAGCATACGGATATCAGAACCGTAAACAAGACCCAAGTATTTAAGAGAAGCAGACTGAGGTACAGCAGTATTCTCATTTACACGCAATCGCGAGTCGTTATTAACAGGTCCATTAAATACGAGATACTCAGTTTTAGAATAATTAACTGACAGGCCAATGCTTTTATACATATCAACTAAAAGATGGAGATTGTCTTCGAGCGCGAATAGCGAAGAACTCAAAAGAAGTAGGTCGTCCGCGTACGAAATGTAGCTCAGGTCAAGCCCGTCCATAGAGAAGCTTCCTTGCAGGTTTCGTGTGACAGAATAAATTGCACTGTTAAATAGGATAGGGCTCAAAACTGAACCCTGTCTTACACCTTTTCTAAGCGGGATATCATCAGAATATCTAATGCGAGAGATTCCCTGTTCAATAGAATGACCAAGACAAATCTTAATTTAATTTATTTACAGCTTGGACAGCTAGTAACGGAATTGGATATCCACAGATGGCTAAGAGGTATTGGACTGAACAGTGCGAATACAAGGGCAATAGATTCGGATGATTTGAAAAGATATGGAATGGTACGGGTTACTCTAATGAGTCCAAGCGTTGCTGATGATTTTTGCGGAAGATGGAATGATTTGAAATTCTCTTTCGACGGAGAAAGATTCCCAATAACTTTCGACAGAATGGGTAAGCGCCCAGTCGTGGTATCTATGAGAAAAATACCGGGTGAAGCGACAGATCAAGAGATAGCAGGTCTACTTGGAAAGTATGGAGAGGTCATAAACGTTAGAAGAAGAAAATATGAGGGAGGGGATCTGATAGACGTATTGAGTGGGAGGGCCACAGCCCTCATGCATATAGCAAATGATATACCGCCTTCCCTATGTTGGAACGATGAAAAATTTTTTGTTTACTACGAGAATCAACCCAAACAGTGTTTCATTTGTCACGAAACGACTCATGAGGCCAACCTTTGTCCGAAGAAACGGAGACCAAAATCAAATTCAGTAGTATGGAACCGCCCCCAAATTGAAAAAACTCCCGCAGCTATTTGCTCTACACCTTTCCCCCTCGGAAATTCTGGGTCAACAGAATTCCCAACCCTGGAAACCCCCAGGGCGCCGGCTTTCCGATTTCTAGGTATAGAACCGGTCCCATCTTCTTCCTCAAATATCGAAAATCTGCAATCAGGAGAAGCAGTTGACTTGGTTCTAAAAGCCTTAGAAAAGAGCAAGCCAGACGCGCCAAAGGAACCAAAGTCGACAGAAAGAAAGGAGGAGAATGAGAAAACATCAAGCGGAAAGGAAACAAGATCAAAGAGAGAAATTCCCAAACCAGGAGCGAAAAACTTTGCAACTCGATCTGAGAAAACTGAACGCGGGGCGTCCTTTTCCGGATCGAAAGAACAAGAAAAGATTATACCAACCCCGAAAAGAGAAAGAAGCAACGCATCAGACACGATGGAGCTCGAGAAACCAGATCCAAAGAAAAAGGTGCAAAATATTAAAAACACCAAAAATCAGCAATGATCAAGAAAATTGGAACGCTCAACCTGAATGGTCTGAAACAGGGAAGACGAAAGGAAATTTTCAAGGAATATTTAGGAAAATCAGGACTCGAAATTCTCGCTGTACAGGAAGTGGACTGCCCCAAAATATCTGGAATAGAAAAAACAGGATATAATTTCATGGCAGCAGGTAGCACAAATGACACAGGCTTCCTTGTTAAAAATGAAATAAAAACAAACCCGGAGGATTTCCAGTTTAATGATGATGGTAAAATATGTAGTTTAAAAATAATGGAGCTAACTTTTATAAATGTACACCTACCGTCAGGAACAAATAATTTTCAAGAGCGAGAACATATGATAAAATTTGAATTGCCTCGTTTTATTCCGATACAAGGGCAAGTTATTTTACTTGGAGATTTCAACTGTGTCCTGGAAAATGAAGATATTCTAACAAAAACAAGCGGAAGTACAAAGAGAAAAATGAGCGACCAATTGAGGAGTCTCATTGAGGCTTATAAACTCAAAGATGTTTGGAAATCCCAAAACCATCCAGTAAGCTTTACTAGGATTGGTTTTCATGGCGCTAGCAGAATTGATAGAATATACGTTTCACAGGATTTAATCGGACAAATTGGTGAAATTCATTTAGAAGAAGTTCATTTCACAGATCACAGTGCAGTCCGAATGGATCTACAAGCAGTTCATCGTAAAAAAAAGTACCGAAAACCCCCGTATTGGAAAGCACATCCCGATTTTCTTAATGATAAAACAAACCGAGAACTGACAAGAAAAGAAATTAAAGAAATTTTAAAAAAGCAAGAATCAGATAAAAGTAACTTAGAAAAATGGTTGATGCTAAAAGAAAAAATCCGAGCTTTCATGCAAAGATTAGAAAAAGAGAATAAAATGGAAAAAAATTCCCATGCGCGGCATCTACGCAGAGTCTTAGCCGCTTTAAAACAAGAGATTGATGGAGGTGATGCATCAGCGTTACATGAGTATCATGAAGTCCGAACAGAAATACAAAATATTGAACAAGAAAAATTCGACTCATGGAGAAAGACAAACTGGCTGGGAGATTTGTACGCGGGAGAACAAATCTCGCTAGCAGCAATTCAGAAAATGAAAAAAAAAAGAGAAGACCAAACAATTCAAAAAGTGACGAACAAGGAAGGCATTCTGTTGGAAGATGAAGAGAAAATCCAAAAGGAAGTATATGGATTTTATCAGAAAATATACTCACGAAAGGAGAATCACCCCTCATCTGAAGAATATCTGGACGGTTTTGATGTAAACAGGATAGTAAGTTCCGAGGAGAACGATTTACTTACGCAAAATATTTCGGAACAGGAAGTTAAAGTAGCGCTCAGTCGGACAAAAAACGGAAAATCCCCCGGTAAAGATGGCCTTGGATACTCTTTTTATAAACACTTCTACTCAGAGATTTCAGAAGTTTTGATCGGGGCCATGGATGAGATGATTCACTGTGGAGCAGAGGAGTCACAAACTCAGTCAGTTCTAACTTTAATACCAAAAAAAGGCGAAAAGTCAGACCTTCAGAACTGGAGGCCAATATCTTTACTTCCGTGCGACACACGCTTATGCTCCAAAGTACTGATGAATCGGCTGCGAAATATAATTGGAGGATTACTGGGTGACTACCAACACGGAGGGATAAGGGGCAGGAAAATTCAACATATACTTGGGGTCCTTAGGGACCTGATTCTTAGGAAAGATGAAGAATTGCTAAAAAATTATCCTCTACTAGTCCTACTATGCATTGATTTGATCAAAGCCTACGACTCGGTCACTCGAGAGCTCCTGTGGGCTTTGATGGCAAAAAAGTTTAAATTTTCCCAAGAATATGTGACTTTTTACAAGAATCTGTATGCGAGGGCTTCGTCTCAAGTACTAGTAAATGGATCTCTAACGAGAAAGTTCCCGCTTGAAATTGGGCTTCGTCAAGGAGACCCTAGTTCGTCATTCCTTTTCGAGTTATTCCTTGATCCTCTGATTAAGTATGTGGAAAAGAGGACTACCGGGATTCCAGTAAGTGAGACAAAAATGATGAAGTCTGAAGCTTTCATAGATGATGCAACCTTCGGTCTAGGAGGCCTACAAGATGCAAATGAGGCACTGAAAGCCCTCACTTGGTACGAAGAACATTACCACATAAAGATTCACAGACGGAAAAGCAAAATGCTAGTCATAAAAGCTGAAGAGGAAATGAAAAATGAACTTGGAAAAATAAGCTGGATTGAAATAGAAAATGAAGTTAAAATTCTGGGGGTGAGTTTTACGACAACGGAAGACATCTGGACTAGAGAATGGGAAAAGAAAGAAAGAGAAATTCAGTGCATATTATTGGGAAAAGAGGGAAACAGAGACCTTACACTCTTCCAAAGAGTGACATTCCTAAATATGTACTGCATACCGAGGCTCCTATACCTTGCACCAGTGGCACCGATTCCCGGAAAAACAATAAAAAAGGTCGAAACTCTTTTTTGGCGTTTCATTTGGAAAGGAAAATTTGAAAAGTTAAGTAAAAATATGCTTTTCCAACCAAAGGAGAAAGGTGGACTTGGAGTTTTAGATTTTCAGACACTATCTAAGAACTTAAGAATAAGAAGCCTGCTTGAATTTCTAAATGGACCTCAAACCCACTTCCATTGGACTAAACAATGGCTCATTGAATTTCTAAATAACCAGGAAAATAGAAATCAGACACTGCCTTTTTTCATAGAAGATGTGAAAGAAGTCCTCATAAAGCTGCGAGAACAAAATATGCTATCTGAAAGTCAAGATTCTTTGAAGAAAACAATAAATCAGCTTTTAGATAGTGAAAGAGGTGACGCATCTTACCACGTTTTGGAGAAGGAGCCGTATGTAAATTTCGAAAATGCTTTCAAAAATTTACACGCTTTCCCCCTAGAGCCGAAGGTAAGAGAAACAATGTTCCAGCTTATCCATTTGATTTTACCGTTTAGAAATAGGATTGCGCGGTTCATGAGAGATGATAATATTTCATGTTTGTTATGTGGGGGGAATGCTATTAATGGGATAGTTCACGAGTTGTTTGAATGTGAAGGAAATTTTGATATTTTTAAATTAATTTTTGATGTTGGAAAAAAATTTAATTTAAAAATAGATTCATTAGAAGGGAGGATAAAAATGATAAAATTTGACATAGAGGATATGTCAGAGGAAAAGGAAAAAAATTTTGTTTGTTTTTTGATTGGAAATCTGTGTCATTATGTTTGGTCAAGAAGGAAAAAGAAAGCTAGGATTTGTAAAAAGAGTTTTGTTAAAATTTTTGAAAAGAAGGTAGAATTAATGAGATCCCAAAGGAAATGGACTAAGTTTTTTAAGGATTTTGATTTTATGTGAAAGGTTTTTTAGTTCTAGTGTAAGGAAATTTAATTAAATTAAAAATGAGATAAAAGAAAGTTTTGTTTTTTGAGGTTTTTTAAAGATTGAGCAGTTTAAAGGGGTTGAGAGAGAATTGAGAAAAGTAATTTTTTTTTGGGTGATAGATAAATGAAAAACTTTGTCTACCTATTGTAATTTTTTGTTTGTAAAGGCAAAGTTTTTCATTTGGGTAGTTCAATGGGTTATTAGAGTAAGGAAATTGGGAGGGTGGTTGGTTTGTTTTTGGTTAAACAGATGGATTTGGAGGTTAAAGAAAAAAGGCGTTTTAGTAATTTTAGTAAGGTTTTTTGTGCCACCGTGGAAGGGGTGCCCTATGACGGAAGGGCAGCCTGCAAAGCGGCTAGGCAAATTTTTTTTTAAATTGGTAATTGGTTTTTTGTTTGCCTCTAAATGAAATCTGTTTTAGTTTTTTAAACTGCTCAGATTTAAAAAATTTTGCAATTTAGTTTAATTGCCCAAATTTTTTTTTTTATTTTTTTTTTTAGATGATTGAATTGCTTAAATTATCTTTGTTTTAGTGATCTCTTTTGACGTAGGCTAAGTTATTTTTTGTCTTTTTTGCAGCCCTTTTTTTCTACTCGCCGGAGAAGCTCACAGTTATCACGCCACGGCTCATGGTGCCTACAGATCTAGAATCGAGCAAACATCAAGAATAGTGAAATGGAGAAGTAAATGCTTTGTACCAAAGGTTTTAAATAAAAGTTTAATTTAAAAAAAAAAAAAAAAAAAAAAAAAAAAAAAAAAAAAAAAAAAAAAAAAAAAAATAACAGAATGACCATGCCAAAAACTAAGCACTCTCACTATACTAGCATCAACACCAGACTCAATAAGGGATAGAAAGCACTGGGGATGGAGAATAGAATCAAAAGCTGCAGCCACATCTACACTACATATAAAAACTGAAGATTTGGATTCCGTTGCGTGGCGCAAAACGCGTTTAAGAAGCCGATGGGCTGTGGCACAACCATAAAATGGACGAAACCCAAATTGTTTATCACCTATGAGGCAAGATCGGATCAGGTGTGGTAATAGTATCCGCTCAAATACTTTGCTTAAGACTGAAGAAACGGTAATAGGCCTATAGGATTTGCAAGATGACTTTTCCGCACGGATGCATGATGTTGGACATTTATCTCCGTTGTACTTTAAGTTAAATCTCTCGAGTCCTTAACACCAGACGGAAAAAAAGCTGGCAACCGGACCCCTTTTTTGTTCGTGAAGCCGGAAATAAACGTAAAATCATGTTCCTACTCTTAGCCGGGGGTCTTTCAGTAATATTTGGAAATATGCCAGATTCTATTCGTGTCTCTTCCCGTATTTCTGCAGGATTTCGTAATTGAGATTGGAGTTGGCTTTAGCGTTGGAAGATCGTGGAAACGATCCAGATGACGGATTGTCACGAAACTGTTGAAATTCAGACGCCGGGAAAAGGGGAAACGAAAGTGGATGAGCGAAGCGAAATTGGTGGAGCGAAACGAAATTGGCTGGGAAAGCGAAATCCGCGGGAAATCGAAATCCGTTGGGCGAAAATTTGCAGCGGTAAGCAGAGCAAAGCAAAATTGGCGGACTAAAGCGTGGTGCCAGCAGATCGCGGATTCGCATTCGCCTAGGCGTATTTGGCGTGGCTAGCGGAAAAAATTCGCGCCTTGCCCTTTCAACTCCAAGTCGAAGATTGTTCGCATCTCGCCGAAGAAAAGATTCAAGTTCTATGGGCACCAAGCTTAATCAAAATTCTTTGGGTGAACGGAATCAGGTGTGCGAAGTGGAATTGATTGGACGGCCGAGATTCGCTCCCCCATCCATTAGAGTGCGAATTTTGAGGGCCAGAGGGAAATTTGCTATGTAAAACGGGAGTTTAAATGTCGGGACGATATCCCCCTTTCCCCGGGTTCGAGTGCAGTTTCACAGCACAAAGCGAAATTTTGTTGTGAGAAATGGGTTCACAGGGCAGGCCAAAATTCACCCCCCCCCCCCTGTTTGGTGGGTAAAGCGGAGTAGACTGGGCGGGCGAAATTCGCCCCACCAAGAGTTTATCAAGGAGAAGAATTTCATTCTTCGCTCGAGTCCCGCATATAAACCCTCATAGCTTTTATTCATAAAAATGGTGAACACTAACTCTTTATGGCCCCACCATAAGGCCTGGCAATGGGCGGGGCTTAAACATGCCCTTTTTTGGTAATCCACTTGTTGAAGTACGAGTGGGAGGTCCCATTCTGCTCAGAACCGCTATGAGCTACCACCGAGTTCTACAGATCTTATTTGCTCCGAAGTGTGATAATTTCCCTGGGATGGAAGCGATTGGATGGTTGCATTCACACTCGCCATTAAGGACTATTTAAGGGCGATTCTGGCGATCTTTTGGATTGACTTTCCGAAAAGCAAAGCGAGAATCCGCCGAGCGCAAGGACAAGCAAAAAGTCGTTGCGCGTCAGTTGCACCTTTACAACTTCTCGTGACTTGCCGAAACCACTTTCCACTTGCGAAGTGGATTCGCTTTCCAAGTGCTGGCGGAAACTAGCGGAGCGCGAGAACAATTCTGGAAAGCGAAGCGACTTTTAGCCGCAGTCGCAAGAACAGCCGGCTCATAAGCTCGCGGAGCTTTCCAGACCGCCAGAATTGCCATTTACTCATCTAAACCCTTGCTTCTTTTTCAGACGAGATGCGTTGTTTCTACACTGATCATCAATGAGCTGGCCGAAATCATACTTATTACACTACTGGGCTCCTACATTACACTGACAGGGATAGTACCTTATGGCTCATCTTTCTGCAATATGCAGGTTAGTAGTAGAGGGAAGCGACGTACAGGATACCTTGTAATTTGTGCCACCCACATATTTGCGCCACCCCTAGCAAACTTGTGTAAATAAAGACCAAATAACAAGGATTGCGCGTGGAACATCAAAATACATCCATCCTGACTGAATTAATTGATTTCAAATGTCATCCACTTATTTCTATTTCTTCTTTGAAGAAATGCCTGGCGCAAATAGTCACACCCAAGCTATTTGGGTTAACCTGGTAGCGCAGATAAATCAGCAAATGCACAAAAGAAACTTGGAAGTGGAGGCTGGCGAAAAAACAATTTGGCCATGGTCAGCAGGTGTTTAAAAGAAAGGCAATGAAAATGGAAAAACAGTATGTTGTAGAAAGTCAGTACAGCTGATTTCAATCAAGGCCCAATTTAACACATTTTGGTAAGTGTAAAGGCTGGAAATAAATGGTGAGAATTGCATGCATATATTTCATTTACGGGGGTGGCGCAAATAGCAAGGTATCCTGTACTATCAAGAACGAATAAGAACTAAGAAGTAGAACTTTTCGTCTCCCGATCTCTGTAGTGCAACCATGCGAAGTCTAATAGATGGTCTACTCTTGATGACTAACTCTTCGTGACGATGAAGAACCGCCGTGCCTAGCGAAGAGCCAGAAACGTTACAACAACATGACAACAACAAACGTTGTTGATTGGCTTACATAGGATTTGAATCAGTTTTGATCATTCGTGTTGGTGACGTTTCTCGTTCTTCCCGAGGTTCACAGGCGTATTTCGGGCTAATCATATAGAGTATAGAGTGGCCAAGTCATATAGAGTATAGTCCTATTCTAGAGAGTACACTCTATATGACCAAGTCTAAAACACGCCGTTGAACCTCGGGAAGAACGTGAAACGTCGCCCGAACGGTGACTCAAATCCTGTGTCAACCAATAGACGGTGTTCGTTGGCCGGGACAGCTGTGGTAACGCTTCCGGCTGATTCTTCATCGCCACGTAGAGTTGGTCGTCAAGTGTTCCCGATGCAAACGAGCGGGGGTAGGAGCTACGGGGAACATCATAGTTCGTTACCTCTACAAACAGCTCGTCGCAGTAGAGCCCCGAAGAAGAAAAGCCGAAGAAGGACTGTAGGGTGTATACTACTGTGACGTCAGGTATGACGCGCTGAGATTGTAGAGCGTCCCTCGGTCTGATTAAGAGGCTGGTGGTTCCCGGGGTCTTTTGAAGTGCTACAAGAGTAAACGTACTGCTGGGTGTATACCGTCGTTAAGTGTAACCAAGAACAAATAACGAGATAGAACTGCTGTCTCCCTATCTCGGTCATACAAACATGCTGAGTCGAGTAAAATACGGCCGACTCCCGACGCAAATGAGCGGAGGTTACTAGCTTCGCGCCACATCACGTTTCGATAGTATCTTCGAGTGTTCCTCTCTATAGGCCTAGCCAACTATGTATTGATTTAGTGCAAAAATAAAACGAACTTGAACTTGAACTTGATACCTCTACAAATAGCTAAATCGCTGTGAATTCGCTGAAGAGGAA
Source organism: Branchinecta lindahli (assembly GCA_023053555.1). Classification (NCBI taxonomy): domain Eukaryota; kingdom Metazoa; phylum Arthropoda; class Branchiopoda; order Anostraca; family Branchinectidae; genus Branchinecta; species Branchinecta lindahli. Next base: position 12,014,985 of record JAKZAO010000010.1, read on the forward strand.
ATCTAGAAGTCAGAGTTGATTGGTTGTTATTGGACGCGCTCCAGAGCGGTTGAGCGCGCGGAGTACGCCTTCAGCTAGCCTCCTTCACCATTTCTTGTGCGACAAGCAACGGTGATGACGGAAGAGGAGTAAACGGGTATCAACATCAGCTCAAAGCTAGAGTTAGTACCTCTATAGGTCCGCTCATTTCTGTCGGGATTTTCATAGTCGCTGCATACAACTAAAAACAGAAGTTCTATCTGATTATTTATTCTTGGTGTAACGTGTTGAGATTGGAGAGCGTCCTTCGTCGTTTTGATTCAGGCGGGTCATAACACGCCTGCCACGCTCTTTTCCTCTCAAATGCGCAGCGGCTAATAAGCTCAACTCGAAGCTCAGCAAGTAGTTCTAGTTCTGCTCGGTTTTGTCGGGGTATCCATACACGGTTCATGGGTCCAAAGACGGAGGTTCTACTTGGCTTATTTGCTGTTGGTCCTGTGGAACTCGACAGATAGCAGACGCTGAAACGGGGAACAGACAACCCGGGCTTTTAGAATAACTTTGACAGAAAATAAGAAAACCTAAATAAGATTGGACCAACCGATATTGTTGTCAGCCCATACAGTAATAATAGGTTTGTAAAAGTAATATTCCCCCAGTTCCGAGAAAACGCCCAAAACAAGCCACATTTTAAAACAATTAGACCACTTTCCCGCCCCAAGCCCATCGCAAATCTGGCAAGCCCATCTGGCAACACTGGGCGCTGCTGGTCTTTTTAATTTATTTATTTATTAAAAATTTGGCGTTAGCTTGTCGCCATCACCACACACATTAATACATATCAACTTCAAAAGAGGAAAAACAAACAGACTATCACACTAGAAAAGCTTCTGAATGTAAGGGGGTTGCAGGCTTCATCATCCAGGTTCTTCTCCCGGATTCCAAATTTCGTTTTTGTTGACGTGGACCCAGAAGGTGAACCGAGGACACCAACGCCTGGAAGTCTGGGCTGTTAGACACTCCAGATTCCGGACGCAACAAGTGCATTTAGTTAAGAAACTGGACGATAAACTCTTCAGTGAACCTTTAACTTTTTTTTCAGGGTCTCATCTGGGGTTCCCTGGGGCAGCACAGGTCTCTCTTAATAATGATGGTTGCTCAAGAAAGGTATATGGACACGATGTCCCCATCTAAGCTAAGCCCTGTGTCAGCGAAACCAGTAAGTCAAACATTTACCTGAAATTACAATAGAAACGGCCCATGATGTGTTATTTTTAGTTATTTATCATGGCAGAGCTGAATTCCGTCGGTCGGTCGGTCCGGTGATCGAGTTAGGGTACTTCTAGATGCGCTAGGAAGATGAAACTTGTCAGGACCTGACCAGATTAACATGTAAATTTTCACTTCTTGGATCCGACCATCCAGGGGGATTGTAGGGAAGGGGAATCCGGTGTCATACTTAACTTTCGAACGAGTTATCCGATCTGGATGAAACATGGTAGTTGGCAAGAGCGGATGCCGTAGATGATACATTTCAGGTCCAAGGTGAATCTGGCAACTGTGGATGAAGTTGGCGGAAGGAGAACCCTGAATCTAGGGCTATGTGAATCGAACCATTTATCTGATCTGGATGAACCTTGATAGTTGGCAAGAGCGCATACAGATAGTCGTTTTCAGGTCCATGCAGACCGAATGCGGCAACTCTGGGGAAGGGTGGTTACCGGAAATATTGTGGCGCTTAGAGTGGAGGAATCGGATCGGGACTTGGGGGGAAGGCATAAGCATGGGTCCTAGATCCTATAACGTTTTTTTTTTTTTTTTTTATCAAGGTAGCCTAAACAAAATGTGGTTATTGTCCTTCTTGCTTTAAAGGACCAGTCTTACTTACAGTACTGCTTCACTCTACGTCCCTAATCGTTCCATCCGTTCTCGTTGCCGAGGTTCTTTTTATTTTTATGGCATTTTTATGGCACATGCCCTTCGGCCAAGTGTCATATAGCGATCGCACTTTCTATCCGTCCGTCGGTCGGTCTGTCGGTCGGTCGGTCCGGGTTTTGCTAGTTAGGGCACTCCCACATAAGCTAGGACGATGAAACTTGGCAGGCATACCAGGGACCCCAAATGATTAAGTTGGAAATAGTCACTTCCCAGATTCGAGCATCGTAGGGGGAGTGGAGGGAGGGGGGATCCGGAATCTTGAGGTATTTACTACTCTTGAACGGGTGTTTGGATTTTAATGAACCTTGATATTAGGAAACACCTCGTGTCTCAGAACTCTCAGACGACCCACGTAAAATCCGGACCGCATCCGATGACTTCGGGGGAAGTTGGAGGGGGTACCGGAAGTTTTGGGAAACACAGAGTGGAGGGATCGGGATGAAACTTGGGGGGAGGGACAAGCACAAGTCCTAGATACATCATTGACATAACCGGATCATATTCAGGCACTATGGGGGAGTTGGGGGGGGGGGGTCTGGAATTCTGATATCCTGCCAGTTCGGTACTTCCTGATGTACTAGGACGATGAAACTGGGCTAGCATATCAGGGACTCGAACAAACTGACTTGAGAAAAAAGTCGTTTCCATGATCCGATCATCGTGGGGGAGTGGAGGGATGTGGAACCCGTAATCTTGTGGCATTCATTTGAACGGGTTTTCGGATTTCAATGGAACTTGGCAAGTGGAAAGAGGTATCGTCTCAGATGTTCCATGTCAAGTCCGGGTCGGATCCGATACTTGTGTGGGGGGGGGGTGAAGGAGGTACCAGAATATTCGCGAAACGCTTAGCGTCGAAGGATCGGGATGGAAGTTGGTGGGAAGAACGAGCATAAGCCCTAGATACGTTCTTGACAGAACCAGATCATATCAGGGCTCGTGCTCGCAAGCTAGAGGATGAAACTTGTCAGGCATATTAGTGACCGGACGAAATAGACTTAAGGACCTGACACAATGCCTTAGGAAAACTTCCGTTCTAGAATCCGATAAGGGAAGGGGAATCCGGAATTTACTGACTTCCATAGTTTGCGAACGGATGGTCCGATTCGAGTGAAACTTTATAGGTGATTAGAACTAATGAGTTAGATGTGTAAAACATATCTCCGAACCATATAATGGCTTGGGGAGTTAGAAGGGGGGTGGAGGGTCCGGAACCTGTGTGACATGCACACAAACCATGTGCCTTAGATGACATTTTAGAGTCTGGACCGGATCTGAACACGGGGAGTTTCCCGAAAAATGTACAGACTCGAGTGAAACTTGATAGCCGGAGTTTCTTTATGTGGCTAAACCAGATTCAGCCGCGGTAGGGGGAGTTTGAGGGAGAGGGCTACCAGAAACACAACGGCACTCCTAGGGATCAAACTGTGCCGTCGGCATTTTGAAACAGGACGATTTTAGTCTCCCCCGTGGGCACTTCCAATTGTCGTTTGAGTAAAATATATATCTTCGTGCTCCTAACGAGCTCATAATCATATTTGCTTCAAGCGTTTTGATTACAGATGAAATATGATGAAACATTTTAGATGATCCGAGGCGATGCCGGAAATGCTCATACTCGCGTGAAAAGCGTTTTGATTACAGATGAAATATGATGAAACATTTTAGATGATCCGAGGCGATGCCGGAAATGCTCGTACTCGCGTGCAACTAGATACCTTATTTCTAGGTCCGATCCTAGGGGGGTTGAAGGGGGTATTTTGTGACATTCTCACCTACTTTCTTGCACCACCTGCTCGTAACAAGTGCCATATGAGCTCGTAGCTCTTGTGATCTGTCCTAACGTCACAAGGCTGATTTCTACATTTGCAGTGTTTGGCTCTTTTCGAGGTAGAACAGGCTTCCGCTTGCTGCTTCCGAGGAGGTCATTGGTCAGAAATATAGGTTATGCAATTTGTTCCGTATTTCTGATCGAAACCAAGGGGACCGAGCGGGGCTAAAAACAGACGAGACGGCATTTTCAAAGGAGGCATGTATGCTATAAAATTGAGACAGGAATCGTATTTACTGCGATGTGTGCTTTAAGTGATATTTTTTTCTTTCCTAGATTAGTCTTATCGTCGTGACCCTTTCTTGGGTCGTGGCATTTGGAATATATTCCCTGACGTCACTTCCTCTAGTTGTGGAGAGAGAAGTAGTCATCAATCCACATGGACCGATCTACTGTAATGCAAAATACAGCTTCAGTAAGTGGGAGTTTTTCTATTTTTGTGTATGGCGGGAGGGGGGGGGGGCAGAAAGCCGTATTTGGTCTGAGAATCAATCGCCGTCTTTTGCTCGCTTCCTGGGATTGCCCAACTATAATTGATGGCTTGCATTGCTCTAAGTTGTCTCGTGTTGCCAGTTCATTGCCCTGTTACTGTTCCGAACATTCAAGCCAGCCCTTCCGGATTTTCTTGATAATGATTCTTGTATTAAAATAATTAGTGATAAATATTCAGTTTGTAAATAGGGTTCAAGTTTAATAAGGGTTGTAAGTTCAAGTTCAGGTCAGTGTAAATATTAAGTAGTTTCGGGAATTTGATAAATATGTAAAAATGTAAATAAGTGTCCGTGCTTCAGTGTAACATGTGATTTTGAATGCAGTTAGTATCCAGATGATGTAGCGAGTAGTGAAAATAAAATAGTGTTAGTCTGTCCATCTTTATATGACAGAAATGGCGAGCGTGCCAGGAGATGAACTGTAAATAGTGTACATATAGTGAGAGAATGGCGGAAAGGACAGTGAATATAAGTGTGCCTCCTTTGTTTTTAGTAGCAGAAAGTTTTCCTGAGTTCAGTGGACAATCAGATAACCTTCTAAAATGGATACGAGAGACAGAAGAAAGAGTGAAAATGCTGGGAAGCTATTACAAGGAGAAGGACATAGTGGAAATAGTGAAATTCAGGCTGAAAGGAGAGGCAAAGGACTTGGTTAGTGATATTGAATGTGAAAATTTTACTGAACTGAAAAAGCTGGTGCGAAGCAAATTCTACCGGCCTACTTCATCGCCAATAGCCAGGATGATGGCTATGCAGCAAGGCTCACTGACCGTAGCATCTTATGTCAGGAAGCTGAAAGACATTTGTGAAGAGTATCAGGAGGGAACGGACGAAGAAAGGAAGGCTACGGACAGCATTGTCCTGGAGGCGCTGCTCAGTGGGCTCAACCCGGCCCCAAAACGCGAAGTCTACAGACAGGGAGTTGAGAAGAATCTCCAACAAGCCATTGCAGCCGCATGCAGAGCTGAAGAAGTCGAGAGGATTTGCGGAATACAGGAAACCAACGGGATTCTGAAACCAATTGGTAAGCCTTCAGTATCTTTCGAAGATTCGTCCCCTCAGACATCTGATGTCCGTTTCCGTAAATACCGGTCTAAGTCTAGAAGTCCGTCTGTTTCTTCAAGAAACAGCTCAGTTTCCTCTCGGTCTTCCGAATCTTTCCAATCTCCCTGTAGATATGGTCCTCGGAACGATTTCCGTTCCAAGAATGACTCTTTTTCTGCTCGACAAGGTCGGCGTCAATCTTACCGCCCTTCATCTCGGCAGTCTTCAAGGGATGGACCTCGGAGTTTTCAGCGAAGCAATAGCCGCCGTCCAACTAGCCGGTTTCCAGGTAGTTGCTGGACCTGTGGCCGTCGAGGCCATTTAGCTAGAAACTGTTTTTCTGGCTCGCGGCTCGCATAAAAGGGGATATGCGGGTCGGCGTGTTGTAAATACTGTACATATCAGTTCTTCGTTGCCAAAGTGTTCTATTATTGTTGGTCCGTCGTTTACGTTTGCTATGATTGATACCGGAAGTGAAGTTTCTTTGATGCGTCATGATATTTTCCAAAGCATTCCTTCCGTCGACGTTGCCAATTTTTCTCGAAATGTTGATTTCCAACTTCAGTCTTTTTCCGGTCATCCGATTTTGCCTATCGGACAGGCCGATGTTGAAGTTGAGCTTAGTGGACAACGATTTCGTCACAAGTTCCTGATCATGCCTACGACATCTATGCGTTATCCTTCCCTGATTGGTTCAGATATTATTCGTCAGATGAAAATTGATCTTTTTCTTTCGTCTGAATTCCTCATGGTAAACGGTGTTCAGCACCCGATTTTCTTTGAAAGCTTTGCCAGGGTTTCTTCTCTTGTCACTCTCAAGCCTTGGTCAGCCAAGCTGGTTGTTATGAAGATCAACAAACTTCATGCTGGCAAGCTTGTTCACTTGCGACCTCACAATTCTTCCTTTGGTGTCGAGTCTCTCTACGAAGTCAACGCTCTTGGTCAGGTTGAAGTCCCAGTTTTCAACACTACTGGGAGGCGCATCCGTCTACATCGTGGTCAGAAGTTCGCCGATATTTCATCTGTCAACGACGATCAACTTCATCCAGATTCCAGCAGAGACACAGCATCTTCGAAGTCCAGTTCTGCCCAGCACCAACAAGCATCAGACAACTACAACTGGTTTAGCAACGAGCGTCTCCGAGAGCTTCAGTCGAAGTTCAGCTTTCCAGAATGTTCCAGAGAAGAAGAACGTCAGCTGCGAGACCTGATCGAGACTTATGCTGACATCTTCGTCCTGGACGACGACGAACCTCTTGGACGCTGCAGTACGTACCGACATCGAATCCAGCTTGAAGCAGATGCCCAACCGTATCGTGGACACCCATACCGCGTCCCGCACTCCTTGCGACACGAAGCAGACAAGCAGCTTCAGCGCATGCTTCAGCAAGGAATAATTCGAAGAAGTACATCAGAATGGGGCGCACCAATGCTTGTTCTAAGAAAGAAGAACGGAGGAGTAAGGATCGTCACGGATTTCCGGCAGCTGAACTTGCGTACTCGATTCAACAACATTCATCCATTGCCAAGAATAAGCACCATCCTCGAAAGTTTTCAATCATCGAAGTTCTTTGGCAAGTGTGATTTGGGACATGGATTCTTTCAACAGGAACTAGAGCCCGAATCCAGCAAGTACACAGCATTTGTCACATGGGACGATCAATTCGAATATACCGTGACTCCTCAAGGCTTGAAGACCAGCGGCCAAGCCTTCCAACGCATGATGGCCAGAGTTATCGACAAGCTGAAGAAAACTGAAGCCTATCAAGATGACACAATATTCCATGGAGCCACCTTCGACGAGTTCATCAACAACACTTCAGCTTTGTTCCAGCGGTTTCGAGAACACAAATTGCGCATCCGTCCTGAGAAGACACAGCTTGCGGTAAAAGAGATAAAGCTTCTTGGTCATCGAATCACACAACATGGTATATGTGTTGACGAAGACAAGGTGAAGTCCATCGTCGACTATCCGGTTCCAAACAACGTGAAGCAGATTCGAAGTTTTCTTGGTCTTGCCGGATTTTACAGACGTTTCATCCACAACTTCAGCAGAATCGCAGCTCCTCTTTCCCGTCTTCTTCAGAAGGACGTCCAGTTTTTCTTTGACGAACAGTGCAAGGCAAGCTTCGAAGAGCTTAAGCGAGCACTCACCAATGCTCCGGTTCTTGCTCAGCCAGATTTCTCTCCGGCTGCAGACTACGTCGTTCGAGTTGATGCAAGCAACTTCGCTCTAGGCGCCATCCTCCTCATCAGAAAACAAGGACTTCTGCATCCAGTCGCTTATGCAAGCCGTCAACTCAACAAGGCTGAACTGAACTACACAACGACCGAAAAAGAATGCTTATGCCTGATTTATGCCCTCGACCACTTCAGAGAGTACGTCTACGGAAGGAAGTTCGAAGTTCAGACTGACCACAAAGGATTGTCGTACCTACAGAAGTCAGTCTCCACCAATCAACGTCTCCAGCGATGGGCTTTAAAGATCCAGGACTATGCAGGTTCCATGACCATAACCCACAAGCCTGGATCAAACCACAAGGATGCAGATGCGCTGAGTCGAATCAACGTTAACTTGCTCGAAGTCCATCTTGCTGATCCACACATGAAGAAGAGATGGGTAAAACATCAGCAGCAAGATCCTGAGCTTCGAAGAATTCGACAAGCCATAATACGCAAGCCTACCACCGATGAAGAGAATAACGAAGAAAGCTACTTTCTCCAAGACGAGCTACTGTTCCGGCGTCCCAAACGAAGTTACCGGTCCGAAGACAAGCTCTTGGCTGTTCCTAAAAGTCTACGAAACGAAGTTTTGGTTACTTACCACTGTAACCCGATAGGAGCACACCAAGGCATCGAGCGACTTTATCGGATACTTCGGAAGACGTTCTACTGGAAAGGAATGTACCAGGATGTTGGCGACTTCATCAACAACTGCCCTGTTTGTCAAGCTATCGGCCACCACAAGAGGGATCCAAGACGAGCTCCACTAAAGCCACTGCCCGTCACCGATGAGCCGTTCAAGAGGATCGCAGTAGACATAGTCGGAGAAATACATCCTGCCAGCTCCAAGCAGCATAGGTACATCTTGACAGTCATCGATCATTTCTCCGGCTATCTACTGGCCTTTCCTCTTAAGAACCAAAGTGCGGAAACCATCGCTAAGGTTCTGGTGGACGAAGTTTTTATGAAGTTCGGCATCCCTCGTTCAATTCTCTCAGATCAGGGAAAGAACTTCATGAGCAGCCTACTCGAAGAAATCTACAAGAAGATGGAGATCCAGCGAATCCGGACAACGGCGTACCATCCCGAATCAAATGGGAAATTGGAGAGAATCCACAGAGACCTCAAAGCTGCTCTCTCCAAGTTTGTTCAGGCAAACCACCGACATTGGCACCTGTACCTACCCTACGTCGTATACTCCTTGAACAACAGTCCTAACAAGGCGAGCGGCGACACTCCCTTTTTCTTGATGTTTTTCCGAGATGGAAGATTTCCCCATAAGATCGTATTCGGCAGCAGCGAAGCAGATGACAGTATGCAATGGTACGAGTATGATGACTACGTGACGAGGGTCGAGAAAGGAGTGGAAAACGCAAGGTTACTAGCAGCAGAGAGAACATCGAAGTATCATCAGCAGCAGAAAGTCTACTACGACAAGAACACCCAACTGCAACAGTTCAAGGCTAATGATGAAGTACTCTGCCGCAGAATCATCCCGGAAGCTGGCATATCATCGAAGTTACAGCCAGCATACGATGGTCCATTTCGCGTCGTTGAAGTCTGTAACGACCACAATTACATAATCATGGACGAAGAAATCGGGATCGAAAAGCGTATCCACGTCAACCGCTTAAAGCCTTACCCGAAGTCTCAATGGAAGTACAACAAGGCAGACATAGACGATGGGAGCACAAACGTCTCTTCGAAAGCCTCCACCACTAACGAGCCATGCAGCGAAGAGAGTACACCTTCCTTTTCTCTCGATAATCGGCTAGCCACATGTGCTTCGGCAGAGCCAACTGCTGTTCGAGAGATACGGCCTCAGTCAGTCCCGTCTACAGAAGCAGGCCACTTTCCGGAGGAGGACCATTTCGAGTCTTTCCACGAGCCACCAGAGACAGAAAGTTACCTGCAGCAACGGCAGTCAGATGAGCATCACCACCCACAGCCAGATCAACATCATCAGATGCAGACAGAAGAACAACAGCAGACGCAGCCACACTCATCCATAACCACAGAAGAACGAGATGCAGACGAACAACCCATACGAAAATCTTCAAGGACAAGAAAGCAAACGGAATTTTTCGGGAATCCAATTTTCTAGGGTGTATTTTGTTGTTTATTTTGTTGTTTTCTCAGTTATGATTTAAAGTTAATTTCCATTTTTCTTCTTTTTATTTATGACATCTCGTTATCCCCTGCGAGATTAATCATAATTGTATATTTTGCATTTTTCGCATTTGTATTTTTGTAATATTTTCGCGCGAGGTCGCGCTATTTTCTTTTAGAAGGGGGCTATCTTGTATTAAAATAATTAGTGATAAATATTCAGTTTGTAAATAGGGTTCAAGTTTAATAAGGGTTGTAAGTTCAAGTTCAGGTCAGTGTAAATATTAAGTAGTTTCGGGAATTTGATAAATATGTAAAAATGTAAATAAGTGTCCGTGCTTCAGTGTAACATGTGATTTTGAATGCAGTTAGTATCCAGATGATGTAGCGAGTAGTGAAAATAAAATAGTGTTAGTCTGTCCATCTTTATATGACAATGATGACGGCTATTTTTGCTATTTTTCAAATTCCTTGATGTCTACTTCAAATATCTTTTGCATCCCAGTCACAGCTGTCAATCACTTTTCCTTTTTCTCCTACCCCATTCATTTGCATATTTTTTGTGTCTCTCGAATGCGTTTGCCTCTATGACACGTTTTAGATTCCGGAATCCGGTGTGTCCACGCCCCGGAATTTCAGACGTTTTTGGCCTTTCATCTCTTTCCGGATCAGTCTCGACGAAAATGTCTGGAATTCAGAAGAAAAACATAAGGTTTGAAGCCAAGCTGACCATTCATTGTAATTTTCGGGGTCTCTTTTAGATCAGCTAATTATCCCTGTAAGATGAGGTGTGAGGGATAAATAAAATTCCGGATATTTCGGTTGCACTTCCGGCAAACCGTCCTCAGCGAAAAAAAAAACAGGAGCTTTAAGCTCATATGGCACTTGCATGGGTTGAGATGTAGTGTTTGATCAAAAGTACTTTTAAGGTTACCTTTGCGGTTCAGATGCGCACTTTAAGGGATCTAGACAAAAGTATTTTGTTTTAGAACTTGGCTGTAATGATACGCACTTTATAGGCGCTAGAAATTCATCTGTAAGAGAAACTATTGAGACAAAACGATCACAGGCCCTTAATGATAATTGATATATACCGTTTGGTAAAAAGTATTTTTTTTTCACTTTTCGGTTAAAATGTGCACTTTTAAGGGTGATAACATCAGTTTTTAAGCAAAACCCTTATGGCACAAATGACCATGGGTTGAGATATATCGCTTGATAAAAAAAAGTAGTTTTCGACCTTGCGGTTCAGATGCGCACTATAAAGGAGCTAGAACTTCATTTGTAAGCCTTGAGGCAAAAATGATAATGGGGTCATGAGGATCATGAAAAATAAATAATTTGCTTAAAAGTATTTTGCAAAATTTACGGTCAAGATTGGTACTTTAAGGAATGTCGGATTTGGAAAGTGGCGATTTCTGAGCCAATGTTGTCGAATCTCTAATATTCCTGCCCAGTTCCATCGTCCTAGCACATCTGGAAGTACCTTAAATCGCGATCACCGGAATTCCGGACCCCCCCTCAAACTGACCCACAGTCGCTGGCGCCAATCCGGTTCTGAAGTGATTTATCCAGAGCATCTATTTATCACTCCCTCAAAGTTCCATCCCTATCTCCCCAGTCTGAGCCGGTCACGTATTCCCCCCCATTGTTGTCGAATCCGGTCCGGACATGACAAAGATCACCAGAGACATGTCCTCTGATCAATTATCAAATTTCACTCAAATCCGATCAACCGATCCAAAGTTACGCATGACTCAATATTCCGGATTCCCCCTCCCGCTACTCCCCCCACGACTATCGGATCATGTAAATTTTCATTTATAAGTCAGTCTGATCTGGTCCCTGATTCGCCTCCCAAGTTTCGTCGTGAAAATCCCCAAAACCGCCATTACCGGAATTCCGGGAAACTCCCCTCCACCCCCCCCCCCTCCAGTGTCCGGATCCATTCCAAATGTATACACGATTTATCTGGAGCAGATGCTTGTTCTTCCCAGCAAGTTTCACTTCGATCTCCACTCTAACCGTTTCTCGAGATTTCCGGTCTCCCCCCACTCCCCCATAGCTGTTGAATCCGGTCTGGACTTCAAATGGGACATCGGAGGTATGCCATTTATTCAGTTCAGCCGTTCGAAAGTTACACACAACACCAATTTTCCGGATTCCCCAGCCCTCCACTCCCCCCCCCAGGTGGTCGGATTGGGAATCTGATTATTTCCAGGTTAGTCCAGTCGGGTCCCTGATGCTCCTGCCAAGTTTCATCGTCCTAGCACATCTGGAAGTACCCCAACTCGAAAAAGTGTGACAAAAACAACTTAATTTTCAGAATTCCCCGGCCCACCACTCCCCCCAGATGGTTGGATCGGGAAATTGATTATTTCCAGGTTAGTTTGGTTGGGGTCCCTGATTTTCCTGCCAAGTTTCATCGTCCTAACACATCTGGAAGTACCCTAACTCGAACATTTGGGACAACAAAAATTCGGACAGACCGACCGACAGACCGAATTGCGATCGGTATATGGCACTTGAGCCAGAGGCTGCAAGTGCCATAAAAACTAAATCATACAATCCACCACAATACCAACAGGAAAACGATGCGGAACCAACAAACAATAAAACGGCATGTAACTAAAAACCAGAAAGAAACGATGCGGATTGAAACGACATGCAGATAAAATAACGAAAGATAAAAGTGCGTGTTAAAATTTGTGTATGTACTATTCTGAGATTATTTACAATTCTGAGTTCTGTGTAAAATGTTTGTGTGTGCAAAAATCTGCCTGGGAAAGCGCAGAAGCTTTCACCCAGAAAACGGCCAAATCCAAAAATCCATCACTCATTTATAATCACTCCAGTTAAACACTTCCACAGAACTGCGAAATATGGAAAAATATGGAAGGTGACAAAGTACGCTATGACGAAGTACCGAAAGACATCAATAGCCTATGTTATATTCACCGAAAACATGTTTCCAATATTCCAACGCATTTTTAAAGGAGTTAATTGATATGGCGAAAAATGGGGAAGAAACCATTACAAGCCGATAGAAAAAACTATTGTTGACACTACTGTACCTTTACTTGCTTCATAATTCAGCACCAGCCAACTTCATTCAGAATTAAGAGATACTGAATCGACCCTTTATGATAGCGAGTCAGTCAAACCCCATCCGCTCATAAATCATTCTGCGGGTCATACCTCATTCACTAGCTTACTACATTGTCAGAAGTTTCGTAACAGATAACACGTGGATGCGCAAGAAAAGCTGAAACACCACCGAAAAGAAATCTGCTGACTTTTCTCTTTGTCATCATGATAGCGGAAAAGTCAGCAGATGCTTTTTCGGCTCTTCCTGTCAATATTTGTTATGCATAACGTTTGCAAAATCATAACAGATCCCAGGTGTATCTGGTGGAACTGCGCATATTCGTGTTATCGCGGAAATGACAGAAAACCTCCAAAACTTATTATTGAAAGAAATAGTGACTGCCAAGTATTTAGCTGTTATTTTATTTTTTGTCCAGATACCAGCGGGAATCGTGCTTCCGAATTTCACTGCTAGATTGCTACGGCGGTCGTAGGTTTTAGGTCTTGACTTTGATCGGGGTTGATATAGATATTGTGAATGCTAAAATGTGTCCTACTCAACTCCTTTAATTGATTTCCTACCTCGAATATCCATCCAAGAATCCCCCCATCCATCTCCATTTCCACCTCAGCTTTCCATCTCATTCATCCTCGTGGTAAGGGGGGGGGGGCAGGTCTTAGGAATAGCACGCTATGTTTTTTCTTTGGGGTGGATGTGAGGGGGTATGGAGATAAATGATGGGAAGATTTGTCTCAAGGTTGCTTTGGTTTTCCTACAATTTGAAGAAGGTATTAACCCCTCGCATCGTCGTGGCTCAGTGTTATTGAGGTCGGTGAAGTCAGTCGGATTCCTTCCGGTTTGTATTTAGTCGCGACTCGCGACTCGCGACCAGGCAAGCGATCTGTCCACACTCCACATGCCGATCGCTGGCCCCGCTGTCCTTTAAAAATATGCATTTTCACGACTCGAACATCCTGTAATGTAAATTATATCAGTTTTTTGCACTTTTTTTTTTTTCTTGAAAGTGTATTTATGTATGTATCTGTGTAAGCCCAGAGGTATGAAACTCAGGAAACTGAAGACATGCTGAAATGGTGATATGGCATAGGCCAAATATATAAGTCTCTTTGATGATAATTATTCTTATCCTTATTCTTAACCAGTAGGCCCTTCGTGCCCTTTCGTGCCCTTCGGCCAAGTGCCATATAGCGATCGCAATTTCTGTCCGTCCGTGCGTCTGTCGGTCCCGGTTTTGATAGTTCGGGCACTTCCACATAAGCTAGGACGAAGAAACTTGGCAGGCATATCAGGGACCCGACCAGATTAAACTAGGAATAGTCACTTCCCCGATGCGACCATCTGGGGGGAGTGGAGGGAGGGTGAATCCAGAAAAGTGAGGTATTTTTAACTTAAGAACGGGCGATCGGATCTTAATGAAACTTGATCCATAGAAAGACCTTGTGTCCGGACAGGATCGGGTGACATCGGGGGGATCTTGGGAAACGCTTTGTGTGGAGGAATGGAGGGTTCTTGATGAAACATGGTGGGAAGAACAAGCACAAGTCTTAGATACGCGTCATTGACCTAACCGGACCGGATCCGGGCACTGTGGGGGAGTCCGGATTTCTGGTGATCCCGCGAGTTCGGTACTTCCTGATATGCTAGGACGATAAAACTTGGCAGGCGTGTGAGGGACCCGAACAGATTGACTTGAGAATAGTCGTTTCCCGGTCTGGCCGTCGTGGGGGAGTGGAAGGATGGGAATCCGGAATCTAGTTGCATGAACAACTTTTGAGCAGTTGTTCGGATTTAAATGAAACTTGGCAAGTGGAACGAGCTGTCGTCTCATTGTTCCATGTCAAGTCCGGATCTACTTTTTTTTTTGGGGGGGGGGGAGGGGGCCACCGGAAAAACGCTTAGAGTCGAGGGACTGGGATGGAATTTGGTGGGGAGGACAAGCATTAGGTCTAGATACGTAATTGACGGAGCCAGATCGTATCGGAGCTCTGTGGTGGGAGTTGAAGTTTTTTTTGCGTAATTCCGGTGATCGCGAGTTAGAATAGTTCCAGATGTGCTAAGACAATGAAACTTTACAGGCAAATTAATGACCCGACCTAATTGACTTGATAACCCGACACAGTGCCCTAGGGAAAATTCCGTTCCTGGATCCGACTATTTTTTTTTGGGGGGAAGGGTGAGGGAAGGGGAATACGGAAATTGACCTAGACGTGCAAAACATGCGTTCGAACCACATGCGGCCACGGTTGGGGGAGTTGGAGGGGGGTTCCAGGAACTTATGACATGCACAAAACCAAACGGATGGACCGAATGGGATGCAAGTTGGAGAGTAGGCTACTGAGTTTATGCGGCCTAGATTTGTTATTTGGCGTCCAGACTGGATCCGGCCACGGTAGGGGGGGGGGGCTGGAGCCGGATACTTGCGGATAGGCTAGCTCCAATTCCAGTCAAGCTTGATGAACGAGAAGAAGAGGTGTCAGACATGCGACTTTCGTGGTTTCAAGTCGTATTCGGCCACAGTAGCGGGAGTTGGAGGGAGGTACCGGAAATCGTGTCGCTCGTCTAGGGGGTATTTTTATTGGGCTGAAATTTGGAATTTAGAACAGTCATTTGCTCCAGATGATCCGAAGCGATGCTGGAAATGCTCAGACCTGAGTGAAACTACATATCCTATTCCTAGGTCCGAACCGCATTTTTGGATGGCGGGTGTATTTTGTGACGTTCTTGTACCGCCTACTCTTAACAAGTGCCATGTGAGCTCGTAGCTCTTGTTTTATGTGTGTATGCTGTTCGCTTTTTTTTTTTTTTTTTTTTTTTTAAGCAGAGCAGTTCTTCGTAATGCCAGGAATCTGAGGGCGAATTGAAATCCGGACCTCGGAACGTGAACACAAAAGATTCTATGGTCATTTTTATACATAGATGTCAAATGTGTGATTATAAATATCTGACGAGCGTAGGTGACTCCCTCCCTCTAGTCTCAGTATATCTTTCTTTTAATCTTGAAACATCTTTTACCATACTCCGTCTTTACCTAGACGGGTTATAAATAAAATTTAATTTAATAACGCTTAGCAACATTGAAACACAGTTGTTCGGGATTCGGGGTCCGGTTTTCGAGGGAACCGGGTTTTGAGCCATGTCGATTTATCAATGGAACGATGTCAGGGAATCTTTCCTCGAGCGTGAGAAAGTGACCTCAGTTTGCCATTATCTTTTCTTCCAAGTGACATTTGCGGCTCTTGCACTTTGCCAAGAAACTTGGGAAAGCCAACAGATGAGGCCAGCCCGCAGCCACCGAACTCCCTAATAGTCCTTTCTTCTACGAGTTAATAGTTCTCTGAATCGCTCGATTCTCAGATGAAGAAGGTGAAGTCAGAGAAAATCACTAAGAAATCAATAAACCGCAGATCTTCTTTGACTTTTAGAGATTGGAATTATGCAAGGAGCATGCTAACCGTGACAAATAAACCTCAAATCATTGCTTATCCAATTCAGAAGTCCAGTACTCCGATGTCGATGCAGACAGTCCAGACATCTAAAGGCTGACCCGAGGGGTTTCCCACTTTTGATTTCCCCGATTTCCATTTCGATCATCCCCGAAACGGTGTACTTCATCTGCCGAGGTGTGGGTAACCCCTCCGGATGAGCCTCCAGAGAGGAATAAAAAAAAAATATAAATACATGATTTGAAGGTGGAGGACGACGACATTGACATGGAAACCTTAGATAGAGAAATGTAATGCAAAGATTCTTCTGGGCGGATTTGAACCCACTACTTATCTTAGCAACAAACCTCTCGTTCGCTTCTTCAAATCCCAACGGACAAACCGGAAATGCGAAGGTTGCGCGTTCAAATCTCCTCTGTGTTTGTGCCTCCTTGCCTCGTTACCAGCATCCATCACAAAGAGATTGCTCAGTAGATCCTTAAAGTTTAACCGAAAAGGGCTAGGATAGGACAATCTAGTTACCCATCACTTATTCACTTAAATTGGCTTGAAGACCCGCTGGAAATGCGTTACTTTGTTGTTCCGCTATTCACGAATAATCGATTTTCAAATAGTGGAATTTCCGTGTGATTTGTGGTGCCTCTATGCGCTTGTACTTTTGCTGTATGCCTTACGAGAATTTTTTTTTTTTTTTTTGTTCAGGCACTAAGCAATCTTCACCAATCTCACCACTGCCCACTGAAAAGCCGCATTTGTGTTGAGATTAAAATTTCCCGCGTCATAGTAGAATTTACGCTGTGGGGACGGCTGGATTCTGAGCTTCATAAATAGAGCAGATAGTGGAAAACCAAAAAACCCTTTGCAGAATCCAAATAATTCAGTTTATCCAATTAAATGACACACAAATGAGTTGGCTTTTCAGTTAAACTTTAAGTTAATGAACAGAAAAGAGAATCTTTCACGTTTTAATTTCATGGGTTAGTAAATGATTCTTGTCTCCAGGGAGGTTCGCACCGTTTGCTGCTGAAGAAACAGAACTAAAGATACATCCTATCAGAGTTATAGTTAAAGGCTGATGCTGGGGATGATATTGGTGGATAAATGTTAAAAATATTAATATAATTGATACGGTATTGGCTCTTATGGTACTGAAGAAATTATACGCCATCTTTTTCAGGGTTCATTCCGATGATTGCTGCTTGTATTCGCTACTTCCCTGCGGCGCTGTTCTCACTGTACACATTTGGCACGATTTTTAACGTCGGTCGAAGAAAGATCAAAACTGACGAAAAAGACTTGGGAAGCGATGCATCAAAAGTAAGTGGTTTTCCATAGAGATATTTAAATTAATGTCTGTGACAAAACCTTGGCATTATACTAGTCCTAATCTAGTCTTCAGCATCCTCTCGACACAAACTCGCCTTCTCTTGTGGGTCGCATCAACACCAGCCAAGATTTCAGGCTCTTTTTAAATGCAATGACATGTCGAGCACTATTTTTGTTCGTAAACGATATTTAAGGATAAAATAAACCGAATTGTAATTGTAATTGTAAAACATCCTTATCCTACGTAGTGACCAATATAAGGTTCGAAGCCAAGCTGACCATTCATTGCAAACAAAATAACGAAAACGAGATTTTTTATTTTATTTATCCCTCGCACATCATCTTAGAGGGATAATTAGCTGATCAAGAAACAAACCCGAAAATCTCGTTTTCATCATTTTGTTTGTAGTGACAAATTTCGAGCAAGAACAAAAATGAAAATGAAAAGATATATAAATATAAAAGATATATAAAGTTTAAGCGAATAGGGCTGAGATACGACAGTCTGGTTATCCATCACCTATTCACTTAAGTAGGCTTGTCCCAATGAAAATGCGTTACTTTGGTACTTCGCTGTTTCCGAATAACTGATTTTTTCGACTGAACTTGTTCTTTTTTATCTGTCGTACCTCTACGTGCTTGTACCTCTATGCTCGAAGTACTGAGCAGTTTTAACGGTAAGCAATTCCGTTGGAGGTCGATATTACTTCCGTAGGACGTATAATCGCCCTGATAGAAGGATAATAGAACTTCTGTCGCCTTCCGAGGTTCGGGATATCATGATTTTTATCTCACTATGATTGACCTGCCAGAGTTATATTATATCAGTTTTCGTTTTCTGAGTCTTTTACCCATCAAATAGCTGGGACATTCTGAATGAGGACATAGTGAAATGTGGATGATCCTTCTATCCTAGGCGACATTTTTATTTCCTTCTAGTGATAGATCTGCTGTCTGATGACCGTTCGAGTCTCGAGAATGTATGGGATATTGGATAGGCATTTTGCCGAAGAATTGGAAGGAGGTGTTGTGCCTGATTGGCAAAGCGGAGGGAGTAGATTATTGCAGGATCCGTGGGATAACTCATAAGAGTCACGAGATTTGGTTATGCCAACTTTACGCTCTATGGGCTTTACGCCGGATTATGGCAGCATATATCGATACTGCATTGAGTTTATACCCACTTCATAGATCATGAATGAATGAATGATTTATTGAATGAGCGATGTATTGGCACATTAAAGCCATCAGGCCATCATGCAATAATAACAGTACAAACACACTAACACACCCTTAACATCACCTTATGGACACTAGATACACAACTTCTGCCTAAAAAAAAATCTTTCCGGTGTTTAAAAGTTTTAAACTCCCCAACAGTTCTTATTTCTATAAAATCTTCCTTAAAATCTCAGTTATGCCAACTTGACGCCGGATTATGGCAGCATAAATCGATACTGCATTGAGTTACCCACGCTATAGATCAGGAATGAATGAATTATTTATTGAATGAACGATTTATTTGCACATTAAAGCCATCAGGCCATCATGCAACAATAACAGTACCAACTCACTAACACACCCTTAACTAGACACACAACTTCTCCCTAAAAAAAATCTTGAAGAACTTCCCAGCAGTTCTTATTTCTATAAAACCTTTCTTAAAATCTTAGTTATGCCAACTTGACGCCGGATTATGGCAGCATAAATCGGTACTGCATTGAGTTACCCACGCTATAGATCAGGAATGAATGAATGAATTGTTTGCAACATTTAAGTCATCATGCATCAGAAACGGTCAAGCTAAAGTAAACGCGTAACGTTCCGCTTTCAGTAATCGTTGACAACCGCGACAGGGTCTCGCTCCACTTGCTTACTTGATGTGAATTAAATGCGTACACATATATACATGACGTATTTAATCAAACATTCAAAGCTCACTGCAGTATCGATGTATAGCCCCCGAAAGCCACCATACCGAATTGCTTAGTTGGGACAGTGAATCGGGTCAATGGTGCAGTGGCGTTTTAGAATTTCGGTTGGAGGGAGGGCCACTAACCTCACATTACTATCCTACACCACACTTCTGTTCCTCACAGTACACTTCCGTTTACTATTCTGTTCGTTGTGTTATAAAATGTGATAGGATATTTATTACACTGAAACCCCAAGGGCCATGACAATACATCGACAAACTAATCATCTAAATACCGCTAACACATTATAAAACAAGAGCTGTAAGCTCACATGGCACTTGCAAGGCTTGGAAGTATGAAAGCGAGAAATTGCCAATTCGTGGGTTTGTTGTGATCATTTGTAAGCAAAATCCTTGAGATAAGAATGACGACGAACCCTTGGAAATCACGAGAATGTATCGTTCGATAAAACAGTTTTTTTTTGCACCTGGCTGTGATGATGTGCACTTTAAGGGCGCTAGTGTGACCGGATCCGGTCCGGTTCTGTCACTGATGTATCTAGGGCTTACGCTTGTTCTTCTTATCTAGTGTCATCCCAATCGCTATATTTTAAGCGTGTCACACAATTTACCAATCCCCCCACCCCCGACTCCCCACATTGATCGAATCATGTCCGCACTTGAAATGGGACATCTGAAACATGAGTTCTTTCCGAATATCAAGTTTCAGTAAGATCCGATCACCCGTTCAAAAGTTGGACAACCTCAAGATTCCGGATTCCCCTCCCTCCAGTCCCCCCACGATGGTCAAATCGGAGAAACGACTGTTCTTGTGTTAAAATTGTAAAGTCCCTGATATGCCTGCCAAGTTTCATCGTCCTAGAACATGTGTAAGCATCATAAGTCGGGATCACCGGAATTCCGGAAGCTTCCCTCCAACTCCCCCCACAGTACTCGGTTCCGGTCCGGTCTTGTCAACTATTTATCTGGGGCTTGTGCTTGTTCTTCCCACCAACTTTCATCCCGATCCGTCCACTCTGAGTATGTCACACAATTTCCGGTTCCCCCCTCCAACTCCCTCCAAAGTCACCGGATCCATTCCGGACTCGAAGTGTGACATCTGAGACACGAGGTCTTTCCAAATATCAAGTTTCATTAAGATCCGATTCCCCGTTCAGAAGTTGTAAATCTGTCAATATTCCGGATTCCCCCTTCCTCCACTCCCCCACGGTGGTCGGATCGGGGAAGTGACTATTTCCAAGTTAGTTCGGTCGGGTCCATAATATGCCTGCCAAGTTTCATCGTCCTAGCACATGTGGAAACATCTTTGGTCGGGATCACCGGAATTCCGAAACCCTCCCTCCAACTCCCCCCACAGTGTTCGGATCCGGTTCGGTCTTGTCAAGTATGTATCTAGGGCTTGTGCTTGTTCTTCCCACCAAGTTTCACCCCGATCCGTTAACTCTGAACAACTCTGAACACCCCCCAAAGTCACCGGATTTATTCCGGACGTGAAGTGTGACATCTGAGACACGAGGTCTTTCCCTTTCCAAATATCAAGTTTCATTAAGATCCGAATCCCCGTTCAAATGTTATAAATACGTCAATATTCCGGATTTCCCCTCCCTCCACGGATGTTGGATCGGGGAAGTGACTATTTCCAAGTTAGTTTGGTCGGGTCCCTGATATGCCTGCCAAGTTTCATCGTCCTAGCACATCTGCAAGTACCCTAACTCGCGATCACCGGACCGACCGACCGACCGACGGAAAAGTGATCGGTATATAGCACTTGGCCGGAAGGCAAGTGCCATAAAAAAGTTGTCTGTGTGTTTCATCGACAGCCTAAGGGACACCTCGCACCACATGGCAAGACACTTGACCACTTAAAAACTTAGCTATGCTTACAGAAAAATTACGAAATAATCTGGCTGTTTATCGTTAGCCTCTTTCCGCGTCCCTTGCCTTGACTATCTTGGTAGAATTTGCAAACAGTGGTCGGGAGCCTGATACGTCACGTACAGAAGAAACGTGGCAAGCGTGATAATCGGTGTAATGCCGAGATAGACGAGGTAGGATAGGCTACACTTGTGCAGTGTAGAATCTCGTGAACTAAAATGGATGGAAATACTTCAGAAGTAGAATGAATTACTGTAATAAGTAGCCTACGACGTACCGTGTCCTTTAAGGAATCTAGCCACTTTCTTTAATTTATTTATTTATTCATTTGTGACCCGCTTTTTGGATAACAGCGGAGTATGAGTAAATACACAAAGGAAAATACACATATTAAAACACTAAACAAGACAATGTAAATAAACATGACTACATTCTTTTCATATAATTTAACAACACACTAAATAGACATACAGAATTTTACACAATGACAAGCACATTAAACGTGTTCAGGATTGAAAAATCAGGATTGAAAAAAAAAATGAAATACAACACTCACTGTTCAGCATTTACTAAATAGTTCTCATTCGCTCCAAATGTTGTCAAAGGCAGATAAGTAGGTAGACTTGCACATTCTAAAACGTGTTATTTTTTTATTTTATTTTTACTTTTATAGGGGCCTAGTTTTGCAATGTATATGACATGACAGATTTTACATCATTAGTTGTAATACCTTCCGGAAACATAAACTTTTCGCGACTAACGGTCGGAGAGCAGACTAAAGTAAGTCAAGTACTGCTGTGAGAGGGGGAGGGAGGGACACTTAATTTATCTCCGACAAAAGAACAGCCGAGGGATTCTTAGAATAGAGAAGAATCATGCCTGGAAACAAAGGAAGAATCAGAGAGAAATCGATGCATTAACGACGCGAGACCCCCCCCCCCACTCTTAAGTAAACATTATCATCCAGTAGTGGTTGATAATTATGTTACTGTCTCGGCTAGCCAGGCCTGTGTGGAGGGTCGGACTTCGCTAAGAAGATGGATAGTTTCCCGATGAAAACTTTTCGAGAATTAGCCGTATGGAGTTTTACGAAAAAGTAGCATGCAGTAGTAACTGTTGCCACTGCATGCTGCTACTAGCAAACTGGATGCTACCACAGCAAGATTGGATGCTATCGGCTAAGATTAACCCAGTCGGAGGCATATTAAATCAAAGTATTCCATACTACTACGTATCAATACATGCAACTTTTTCGTACAACTACCATACAACTACACAGTCAACGAACTGTTCATCGGGTGTTCTTAGCTGGCCCTCACGGCTGGGTGAACGAATGAATTTAATGCACAAAAAGGCTGAGAGCATGGCAAAAAAATACTAAATATACGCTAAAAATCAATCCTAACCCACTATTATTTATAATTCTATCGATTGTACTACAAAAACATTGAAAAATGTTTGAAAGAATGAAAAGTCAGCTACGATGTTTGACAGCGCTATTTCGGCCCTTCTTGCTTGGCCTTCACTAACAAGGAAATTCGGAACAAAACGAACTAGCCCGTAGTGACCGAAGTTATGGAGAAAAGGAGATGGATATATTTGGGTCATGTTCTACGCATGTCCAAACTCCGAAGACAGACTGCCCTCAAGAGTGTATCAGTGGGAGCCTGATGGAAGGCGCAGACGTGGCCGACCAAGGCACACACTGCGGAGGCAGTATGATCGGGACCTGAAGGAGGCCAACATTTCCCTCACTCCACAGTGGGAAGACATCACTGCAGCCGCACATCTTCGTGGTGGATGGAGAGGCTTTGTCGACGCCCTATGCGCCACTGATGGCTCAGGAGGATCTAAGGGAAGGTAAGGTAAGGTCAGCAGCCTGACGGTGACCCTTGCCAAGAAGGGCCGAAATATTGCCGTCAAACGTCGTAGCTGTCTTTCTGTTTTAGCCATCGTTTAAAATCAATCAATCAATCACATTTATTTCCAAATAGCTCAAAAATAAAGCTAGAGTAGGAAAAAACAACAACAATATTTACAAAACACAAAAGCGGAACAATTTACTAAGACACTTACAAAATTTTACCAGAAATAAATGACGGAACGAAACTATGTAAAAATTGGGAAGAGGAATTAGCCGGATATGGAGAAAATTGATTGCCATTCCTCTCAGAACGACGCACAGACGACGGGAGGGGAGGGGGGAATAGACGGACGGTCTGAGGACAATACATTAATTTTGCTCCAAAATTTTTTGATAGATTATTTCTCCGGTCACTTAATTTAGGAATATCTAGTTTAGTCAATGCCTCTTCATACGAAATACTATAAAATAGGCTTCCCAACCAGCTTTGGCTCAATGAGCATTTAAATACCGACATCACTTTACTAACAAAGTTTAGTGCATGCCTCTCAGTGGAGTAGGACGACCCTGCAGAACATACCTAAATTATTAATACTCCTAAGACCTTTTCATTAAACCCTCTAGTTCCTCTATCCTAAACTCACTTACTCCAGTCGCGTCCTTTCTCTTTTCACTCTTTCTATTTAACATAGCGTAATTATTAAGTGATTCATTCTACATTGCATTTTTTTTCTATATTGTCATTAATTTTCTTTCTTCTTTTCTGGTGTTTTCTTTTTCTTTACTTAATCACTACATCTTTATGTGCAGTTGTGCATTATAACGGAAATAAATCAGAAATAGTGGAAATAGTTAGCCTCTACGCAGGTCCCAGAATTCCTACGAGTAGCGGCCAAACTCAGCCGTTACCAAAACAGTTTTAAATCGAAGTTTTTTGAAATTTTAAATAGTTTTTGACCATTTTTGTGTACCTTCAAATGTAACTTTAATATTGACGAATGCGTGCATGACAGTACTTATCATATTGGTTTTGTTACAATGAATGTGTGAGCGAATAAATTATTGTTGAATAATAATAATAATAAACAAATTCCAAGTCCCCAAGTTCCATTCCAATCGCTCCACTAGTTTGACCCCTATGTAAGCCACAACATTTCCGGGACTCCCCTTCCAACTCCCCCCACTGTGACTGAATACGACTCGGAAACCTAAACTTCGCATCGGACATTTCCTATTCCCGTCCGTCAAGTGTGACTGGAATCGGAGTATAGTCTGTCTGCAAATTTCCGATTCCCGAGTCCCGGTTCACCTCCATGCCCTTCCGTGGCGGTATCCAGTCCAGACGCCAAATAACAAATCAAGCCCGCATGAGCTCTTTACTGTCCAAGTTGCATCCCATTCTATCCATCCGTTTGGTTTTTGTGCGTGTCTAAAAGTTTCCGGACCCCCCCCCCAATCTCCTAACCGTGGCCGCATGTGGTTTGGACGCATGTTTTGCTTGTCTAGGTCATTAGTTCTTATTACCCATAAGATTTCACTCGAATCGGACCACCCGTTCGTAACTTACGGAAGCCAGTGATTTCCGGATTCCCCATCCGTCAACTCCCCAAGATGGTCGGATCCAGGGACACAAGTTTACGTAGGGCATTATGTCGGGTCCTTCAGTCACTAATACGCCTACAAACCATCGCGTCTTTAGAATATCTGTAACTATCCTAACTGGCGATAGCCAGAAATCCGGGAAACACCCTCCGACTCCCCCCCCCACAGAGCCCCGATACGATCTGGTTTTGTCCATTACGTATCTAGGGCTAATGTTTGTTCTTCCCACCAAGTTCCACCCCAATCTGTCGACTCTAAGTGTTTCGAGAGATTTCCAGTGTCCCCTCCAATCCCCCCCCACAAGTATTGAATCTCATCAGGACTTGACATGGAATATCTGAGACGATAGCTCTTTCCACCTGCCAAGTTTTCTTTAAATCCGATATCCCCTTCAAAAGTTATGAATATGTCACTAAATTCCGGACTCCCCATCCCCCCACCCCACGATGGTCACATCATGGAAATGACGATTTGCAAGTCAGTTTGTTCGGGTCCCTGATTTGCCTGCCTAGTTTCATCGTTCTAGTACATCAGGAAGTTTCATTCAGTTCCGATCAAAAGTTATGCATGCCACTAGATTCCGGGCTCCCCATCCCTTCACTCCCCCCGTGATGTTCGGATTGGGGAAACGAATATTCTCAAGTCAGTCTGTTCGGGTCCCTGATACGCCTTCCAAGTTTCATCGTCCTAGCACATCAGGAAGTATCGAACTCGCGGGATCAGCAGAATTCTGGACCCCCCCCCCACCCCCAACTCCCCCACAGTGCCCGAAGCCGGTCCGGTTATGTCAGCGATGTTGTTCTTCCCACCAAGCTTCATCCCGATCCCTCCACTCTAAGTGTTTCCCAAGATTTCGCCCCCCCCCCTCCAGTTCCTCTCAAGTCACCGGATCTGGTCCGGATTTGAAGTAGGTCGTCTGAGACACGGGGTCTTTCCCCAGAGTTTCATTAAGATCCGATCACCCGTTCGAAAGTTAAAAATCCCCCACCATGCTCTGACCGGGGAAATGACTATATCCAGCTTAATCTTTAGGGGTCCCTGACATGCCTGCCAAGTTTCATCGTCCCAGCCTATGTGAAAGTGCCCGAACTAGCAAAACCCGGACCGACCGACAGACGGGCAGAAATTGCGATCGCTATATGGCACCCGTCTTCGAGCTAAATTTGTCCACATATTTCCTTTCTCCCCCAATGGCCCCCCCCTTAGACTGACCCGCCTAAAAATAAACTTTGGTCCAAAGAAATGATGATCCAGGTCGTGGTACCGCTACTACACTCACAGCCCCTCATGTGCAGGGCTGCCACATGTCGCACGATAGTGTAAATAACATAACATAAAATTCACTATATTTCAGATAACGTCCAGATGTGTAACGTACTAAGTAGTGTTTCCGACCAGAAGTGACTATTTCATGTTTGATAAAAAGCTGCCATTTCAGTTTTTTGTTTCATGAAAATAAAATTCACTGCCAATTTACTCTCTGTCATGGGCCAAAAGTCACTCCTTAAGTTTTTCTGATGTGGCAACCCTGCTCATGTGGTGCACTCGTTATACAGGGGTTGCTTGACGAGATAACGTTGTGGACAGAAGACCGGGTTTTCACTATCGGTCTACCGTTTCATCATCGATTTAGAAAAAATAATAGCGGCTTTCTGTTACGAATGGACGAGGATGCCGCAGTTTCTGGCAGGAATTCCAGTCTGTGAGCGCCTGATCGTCTGGAAAACTTTTAGAATCGTACATTTTCTATGTAACGTTTGTATTTATAGCTTCATTGCTATTCTGTTGCATATGTTAGAGTCATTTCTTGCACTCGTAATGGGACCTGACGATGGCCGCCCAAACCGACATTTTGGGTGGGTTGTAAAAGCCATACGCGTAAATTGACAATTTAATTTGACTGTTTCTCGGAAATTAAAAACGAAAGAAGTGCAAAATAATTCCGACAGTCCGAGTCGCCAATTTCAGAACACAACAGCAAAATTTTTAGCCAGGTAAACAGAAATGGATAGTTTCTGGTAGTGGCACAAATTGCCGCCTGATTACAACTATTTGAGTTTCCCGCCTACGAGCCCCGCGTCCCCGCAGCAAGTTATCACCTATCAGACCGACTGGTAAGCCAAACGAAGCTGCCCCAACCGACGTCCAAGAGCCTTCGGACGGTGGCATTCAGTGGATGGGGTGGAGGAGAGGAATCTTCCTCCTTTGGATTTTTTTTTCCCCACTAAATTGGTTTCAGAAGGTAAAATGCAAAGCAACAACTTTAATTAAAGATATGTTCGAGTACTACTTAAACATATCCCAAAACGAGTAAAGACATTCTGAGTCTGTGTAGTAACCCTGGGATTGGGGTCCGAAATCCCCCAAACGTTTACTGAAATGGCGGAAAATTGGGCCATCGGAAGTCCCATGATCCTGCGCCAGCTCTTGGGCAAAATTTGTCCATCTTCGGCCAAAACGGCAAAAACCGCCTACAACATTCAAATCATGGGCTCTTTCCTTCGCCTACTGCACCATGGAGACCAAGATCTTTTACCGGGAAGCAATATCACTTGAGGGTCTGGTCGGGATCGTATTTTTCATCATCACCGTCCTGTCACTGATGGCTATTTAGATAGAAGATTTTTTCCCGAGAAACCCGCAGAGTGCACCCTGTGATTATTTTCAATAGTTCACACGTGTCGGAGGTTATGGGGGGGGGCTGGTCTCCTTATTTAGTACTCAGATTACTCTTATCCCAAATAGGATAACATCCAAAGGTTCCGATGGGATCCCAAAAATTCAATATTTGATCCAGACAAATGGGTTTTGTCTTAGCCAGATTCAGTCTTCGCCAGACTCCTTGAACATTTTTACTCTTTAAGTTTAGAAACAGATTAAGGCCAAACAGCTAATGATTAAGAAAACCAAGTTCAGATATGGATTCAGCATGTGTGTGCCTTACTTCTGCGAATTTTCCGGTTTCGGCGAAAATCCAGAACTACTTGTCCGGCGAAAAAATAAAGCTCAAAAACGAATTCAGCGTATCTCTTTATCCCTATATCCAACATCTAATCAACTTCCAATAAAAATTTAACTTATAACAAATTTTCCGGTTTCAGCCGGATTCCGGACGAACTATATGTCGGATAAAAAATGATGTCATATACGGATTCAGCATCTCTTCTTACACTAAATCGGCCATCTTATCAACTTCGAATACAACTTTTACTTTTAACAAACTTTCCGGCTTTGGCCGGATTCCGGGCGAATTACTTGTCCGGTGAGAAAATCGTTTTCATACTCATGTTCAGCATACTTTCTTACCCCAACATCGAACATCTAATCAACTTCAAATAAAACTTTTACTTTTAACAAACTTTCCGGTTTTGGCCGGATTCCGGGCAAACTACTTGTCCGGCGAGAAAATGGTTTTCATATTCGTGCTCAGCATGTCTTCTTACCCCATAATCGACTATCACATTAGCTGTTTAAAAATATTTCGCTTGCCCCTTAATTTGAACCCCCTCCCCCACCCCTAAATGTAAGGCTACATGGCCCATCTACGAACTCGACCTTACTCTTGACCCAAAGAATCCTCACACCAAGTTTCATCAAAATATCTCATTCCCTTCGAGAGTTACCGTGCTCACAGACGGACGGACAGACGGACAACTTTTGCGATGTCATAGGTATCCCTCCACTTACGTTTTGGGATCCCAAAAATTGCTTGAAGGAAATGGAGAACTACCTAATTGGGTCCGGGCCCACGGACCCAGCCCCCAATAGAGCCCAGTGACGAACTTCTGTCTAGGCAAACTAGGAGTATGTTCTACCCTACTTACCGTAGTTACCACGCATGACGTCATGGATCCTGGCTTCTTAGCGTCGAGGCTGGAACGCATTTTTCTATTTTCAGCACAAAGTCGTGCCACGGGCTAATCGGGCCAATCACGTTACAGAGATTCGTAGTTACCACGCTTACTACGCTCCCGAGCGTGGTAAGCAAATAGTTACTGTTAGACACTTTTTCGAGAAGGCTGGAACGGCCAGCGTAGTAACTTTTCACGAAGTTGAAACGAAAGTAGTAACTATAGTTACTATTAGTAGAAGGGTGGAACACGTTCTAGGTAGCTGCCTCTGGCTGGCCCAGTCTCAGAAGGGGCCCCAGCCAGGGGCTGAAGTGGTAAATATAAAATTAGAACGTGTAAAATAGTACAGAGCGTGTTTCACCCTACTAACAATAGTAACTATTAGTTACTATTTTCGTTCCAGCATCGCGAAAAGTTACTACGCTGACCGTTCCAACATTCTCGAAATAGTAACAAATAGTAACTATTTGCTTACCACGAACGCGAGCGTAGTAAGCGTGGTAACTACGATCTCTGTGACACGATTGGCCAGATAAGCCCGTGGCATAATATTTTGCCGAAATAGAAAAGTTCGTTCCAGCCCTGACGCCAAGAAGCTAAAATACATGACTTCATGCATAGTAACTACGGTAAGTAGCCTAGGGTGGAACACGCTCATAGTCGGTGCTTCAATATTTCCAAGTTTGCTTGTCTATTGTTTAGATAGGACATTTTTACCCAGAAGGGCAGAGGTTCGGGTTCTTTAATTTTAATCGATAACAATCCAAACCGATCACTGGTGATTGTGTCAATAGTTCACACACATGTTGAAGGTACGAGGAGGGGAGGAGACTGGAAAATTGCCCATAGGAAACCGTGAACTACCTACTCTTGGTCGGACTAACTAATCGTCTTATATCAAACTTATGCGAAAGATTTGCCAGAAGGCAATCAAATCAGCAGCCAATGGGCCCATTGGCGAACCTCTGACTAGGTAAACTATGGGCAAACCCAATCTCGGAAGGGCCGCAGACAGGGACTTAAGTGGTATATATAAAAATTATAACGTGAAAAATAGTATACTTGGTATTTCTATATTTCGTTTCCATATTTGCTGTCTGTTTTTCAAAGTCAAATGCATTAAATAAAAAAAAAAATTAAAAACCAAGTATGATTTTTGCTGCTTTACCGAAAGGGTGACTACGTTAACTGCCGGGGTGCTCTCCATGTCTGGGCAGGCATGGGCCCTTTCCATTACTGCGCCATAAACTCCAATATTCTTATTTACCGCAAACCAATATCGCTCGAGGGTCTGGTCGGGAATCCCATTCTCGTCGCCATTCTGTATTTGATAGCTATTTGGATAAGAGTTTTTGTCCTCGCCAAAGCCAGATAACGTTCTTCATTTTCGTCAACAACTCGCACACTTGCAGTGGTGGGGGGGGGCTGGGAAAATCCCAAATGGATTGTGTTTGGAAGAAGAATTCGTCTGTAAACTAGCCTACTTATTGATACTTCACAGTTTGTCCAAGTGGGTTGGTTAGAAAAGGCCTTTTTGGAATCCGGCTAAAACGTAAGTGACAGGATATCTGTGATTTCGTAAAAGTTATCCGTCTGTTAGCACGCTTACTCTCGAAGGAGTTAAGATATTCTGTTCAAACCGAGAGGGTACCAACTCCCAGAATTGAGATACATGTGTGCTCGACAGTTGGCACCCCCTCGGTAATCGGTTCAAACTTGGTATGAGGATCCGTTGGGTCAAAGTACAGGTCAAGTTCGTAGATGGGCTATTTAGTCCTATATTTTGGGGGAGGGGTTCAAATTAAGGGTCGAACAAAATGTGTTTTCAAGCTAATGAAATACTCGTTTAGGGGTAAGGAGATATGCTGAATCCATGTCTGAACTTTTTTTTCTGCGGACAAATAGTTCGTTCAGAATCCGGCCATATCCGGAAACATTTATAAGCAGTGGACTGAAGACAAAAATGCTCCTCAGCCGGATTTGAACCCAGGACCCTCCGCTTACAAGACGACCACTCTACCGCTTGAGGTACTGAGGGGCTCGTGGACATAGTTCTCAAACCACTATAGTAGTCAGATAGAAGCTGACCATAGGCAGCAGCAACTTCTGACTGTGTAGCTTGCGGGGCCAACAAAACCTGTCACTTGTCACCCTCGACTCCTCCCTCGAGGCGTGACAAAGAAACCAGGAACACATTTGTGAATTGAATTTAGAAGTCTAGGACTCCAATGTCGGAGACGCGTAGACAAACCAGGACCCACATGCCAATCTACAAGTGTACGAGTGATTAACATAATTAGTTTCCTACCCGGGTTCTTGTCAATGGACCTTGTGTCTCCGGTCCGGCTTGACCCTTTATATATTGTGACTTTGGATTGATAGCTTGTTCAGACGGGACGTAAATAGGGGCGTATTCTCGATTACGCGCGTATTTACGCGCGTAAATAGTGACTGAAAATAATCCAACAAGAGCTGTAAGCTCATATGGCACTTGCATGTGTTGAGATGTTTTGTTTGATCAAAAGTATTTTTCGACTTTGTGGTTAAAATGCGCACTTTAAGGGAGCTAGATAAAAAGTATTTTATTTTTGAACTTGGGTGTAAAGATACGCACTTTAAAGGCGCTAGAAATGCATCTGTATGCAAAACCCTTGAGGCAAAAACGATCACAGGCCTTTAGGGATCCTTGATGTATACCGTTTCGTCAAAAGTTTTTTTTCGCTTTTCATTTCAAATGCGCACTTTAAGGGTGACAGAAATAAATTTTTAAGCAGAACCCTTGTGGCACAAATGATCATGGGTTGAGATGTATTGTTTGAAATAAAGTACTTTTCGACCTGGCCGTTCAGATTCACACTTTAAGGGAGCTAGAACGTCATTTGCAAACAAAACCCTTGAGGCAAAAATGATAATGGGCTCATGGGAATCATGAAAATATGAATTTAGTTTAAAAGTATTTTTCTAAATTTGCAGTCAAGATTAGTACTTTAACGAATGGTCGGGTTTGGAAAGTGGTCATTTTTGAGTCAATCTTGTCAAATCTCTAATATTACAGCCAAGTTCCATCGTCCTAGATTATCTGGAAGTACCTTAAATCGTGATCACCGGAATCCCGGACCTCCCCCCCTCAAACTTCCCCACAGTCGCCGGAGCCAATCCGGTTCCGTAAGTGTTTATCCAGAGCATCTGTTTGTTATTCCCACAAAGTTCCATCCCGATCTCACCAGTCTAAGTCGGTCACGTATTTTCGCCCCCCCCCCCCCCCCTCAATTGCTGTCGGATCTGTCCGGACATGAAAAAGATCAACAGAAACATGTCCTCTCTTCAATTATCAAATTTCACTCAAATCCGATCAGCCGTTTCAAAGTTACGCATGACTCAATATTCCGGATTCCCCCTCCCGTTACTGCCCCCACGGCTATCAGATCATGTAAATTTTTCTTTATAAGTCAGTTTGATCGGGTCCCTGATTCGCCTCCCAAGATTCGTCGTGAAAATCCCCAAAACCGCCATAACCGGAATTCTGATCCATGATCCATCCCAAATGTATAAACGATTTATCTGGAGCAGATGCTTGTTCTTCCCAGCAAGTTTCACTCCGATCCCTCCATTCTAACCGTTTCCCGATATTTCCGGTCACCCCCCCCCCCCAACTCCCCCATAGCTGTTTAATCCGGTCCGGACTTCAAATGGGACATCAGAGGTATGTCATTTATTCAGTTATTAAGTTTCATTCCAATCCGACCACCCGCTCGAAAGTTACACAGTACTCCAATTTTCCGGATTCCCCAGCCCTCCACCCCTCTAGTGTCCGGATCCAGTCCAAATGTAGAAACGATTTATCTGGAGCAGATGCTTGTTCCTCCCAGCAAGTTTCACTCCGATCCCTCTATTCTAACCGTTTCTCGAAATTTCCGGTCTCCCCCCCCCAACTCCCCAGAGCATTCGAATCCGGTCCGGACTTCAAACGGGACATCAGTAGTGTGCCATTTATTCAGTTATTAAGTTTCATTCCAATCCGATCACCCGTTCGAAAGTTACACACTACTCCAATTTTCCGGATTCCCCAGCCCTCCACCCCCCCGGGTGGTCGGATCCAGTCCAAATGTATAAACAATTTATCTGGAGCACATGCTTGTTCTTCCTAGCAAGTTTCACTCCGATCCCTGTATTCTAACCATTTCTCGAAATTTCCGGTCTCCCCCCCCCAACTCCCCCATAGCTGTCGCATCCGGTCCGGACTTCAAACGGGACATCAGAAGTATGTCATTTATTCAGTTATTAAGTTTCATTCCAATCCGATCACCCGTTCTAAAGTTACACACTACTCCAATTTTCCGGATTCCCCAGCCCTCCACTCCCCCCCCGGGTGGTCGGATTGGGAAACTGAATGTTTCCAAGTTAGTCCGATCGGGTCCATGATGCTCCTGCCAAGTTTCATCGTCCTAGCACATCTGGAAGTACTCCAACTCGAAAAAGTGTGACAAAACTCCTTAATTTTCAGAATTTCCCCGGCCCACCACTCCCCCCCAGATGGTCGGATCGGGAAACTGATTACTTCTAGGTTAGTTTGGTCGGGTCCCTGATTTTCCTGCCAAGTTTCATCGTCCTAGCACATCTGGAAGTACCCTAACTCGAACATGTGGGACAAAAAAATTCGGACAGACCGACCGACAGACCGACCGACGGACGGAATTGCGATCGGTATATGGCACTTGAGCCAGAGGCTGCAAGTGCCATAAAAAACAGCCGCTGATCGAGAATCGGCCGCTGTGTCGACCCACCGATCGGGAGAAACTGAAATCCTTTGGGGCTTTGGAATGTAACCTTTGGTGACTCTGGGGACAGTGAACAGTCTGTAATTAGGGGAATTGGGTCAAACTTTGAGAGCTTTGGATCAATCCAGTTTAAATTCAGTTAGACCAAAGTGAACATATCATGAATTCATGACATTTAGCATCCAAGGATTACTAAATTATTTCGAAAAAAAAGGTACAATAATTTTCTAATTACAAAATCTTATATTCTGTTTATGTCTGATATTTATTTTTGTTTTTTGTCATGAAAAAAAAATAATCTTGGTTGAGTAATTAATATAATTTTTCCATTCAACTTTCATTCAAAAGCGACTGAACAAGCTAAATAATTGCTCCTATTTTTTCTGTTTATTATTAATTATATTTTATGCTATCATTGAAAAACTAAAACATTTCAATGATTTTTAATTGCTTTTTAACTTAAAATTGCCAAGTCGCCTGAAATCTGTCAATATTCAGTTTGTGACTTTTTTCCAGCCTAATGTCAATTATGCTTGACTTAGACAAACTCACAAGATGTTTTTGTTAAGTTTGTATATTTTATTCCAAACATAAGCAATATTTGAAATTAGGATTTTCTTTTTAATTCTTCCGTCAACCCCAACTAGCTTGTTTGTCGTCTGAACAGATCAGCCGCTGTTTCGGCGCTTATTTACGTCCCGTCTGAACAAGCTATGAACGCTCGAGATTTTAGAATTTGGACGCCGGTGACGTCGAAATTTGGAGAAAAGAAAAAATAGTGAACTGTGTGCTTTAAACATTTTGAGGCTGAGCATTTTCGACTTTTGAGACAAGAAAATACCAGCATTCGGCAACTACAAGCAATTAGATAACATTTAGTGGTTCTTACTGGAGCTGCAGCCGATGCAGGTGTTGAATGAAAAGTTATCTTCTCACAATATATCATGCAAATCCGAGACGCGGTCCGCAGTAACATATAGGTTCAGGTCTGTTCTTCGAAATAACCGCTTTTTGTATCCTCTCCCCAAGCCCTTATCCAGATTGATCCGAGATCGGTCTGGACACTTATCACTTGGGAAAAAAAAGGTCAGAAAATAATAGCCAAGTCGATCAGGGACCGGCAGGAATACTTAGGGGGCTCTCATTCAGCAGCTCCTGTCGATGCTTGAGTTTCAGTATTTAACTGGGAGTGGCGTGAAAGGATGCCGGGAAATAAGGCACTGCTCTTGCAGCGCCGTTTTCGTCGGGTACGACCTTTTTAAAGAGCCTGGTCACGCTGGGCTGAAAACGGCGCCGATTTGACAATACTCTAAATGACGAAGTACAAAACACGCCAGTGATCCTCAGGAAGAAAAAGTAAACGTCTCCTTATGCATTGTTCAAATAGGTGTAGTAAGGTGTAATACGGCGTATAAGCTGTATTACAGATTCCTCTTTTCTTCGGAGCGCGCTGTAATAAGGAGAATAGAGCTCGGTCCTATTCTCCGTTATGCAGGGCCAATCAGATCGCTTGGTTGGTTCCGCCA
The DNA here is from genome assembly GCA_023053555.1 of Branchinecta lindahli. NCBI lineage: Eukaryota > Metazoa > Arthropoda > Branchiopoda > Anostraca > Branchinectidae > Branchinecta > Branchinecta lindahli. The sequence goes on from JAKZAO010000010.1 coordinate 12,049,907, forward strand.
GCGGGCCGAGGAGAGGAGCAGCGCCGTCATGGTTGCCAAAGGAAGCACGAAAGTTATATTTGTTGAAAGCTAAAGAAACAACTTTTCTTCGAAAGAACACGTTTTTGTTTTGTTACGACTGCTTATTGCTATTTCGAGGTCCAATGCTGTCCATCCGATAACTGTTTTTACAATATAATGGGCGTCAAATAAGACTCCTGTACTTCAAGTAGTACTAAGAACCTTTTCTGATCTTTTTAGAGCTCGAAAAATTGTATCAACGTTGCAACACCGAACGTCGCATTCATGAGGACCTCTCGGGTTGCCTATTTGAACGGGCGTGTGTATTAAGACGTAAACATCGCATATAGCGCTCTTAAGCTTATTACATCTATTTGAACAATGCTTTAATGACTCAAAGTCAACAACTCAAACCAATCACGACGATCTTGAGGAGCAGCTGTGATACCGCTTCCGGCTCTTCCGCTAGGTACCCGGCGATTTTGCATCGTCAAGGAGAGTTGCATCAAGAGTATCAGCGCAGAAATGTGCGGAGATTTCTCGGCTAAATGAGTCTACAAATCTGTGCAGATTGGAGCGATCGCGGGGAGGATTCTGAATATTTGGGGACGTGACGTTTGATTGCTTTGGGGCAGCTTGGCCGGGGATAATGAGCAGACTGCAATTAGGGTTGTAAAATCGAAACTTGACCAGTTTGTCAACAATTCAGTTTTAATTATGTTGGGCTAGTGTGAACTATCGTGACTTTATTTTCAGTATCCCAGGATTTACCTAAGTTATTTGGGGAGAAGGGTAAAAAGTTTCTAGATGTCAACATGCCATCAGTCACATCTATTTCATGTCTATTTTTTGTTTTCTATAGAAAAATAATAAAGAAGCGTTTGTTTCACATATTTAAAAAAGTGAAAAATACTTCTTTACGCTATTTTTCCAGTCAACAGCACTAAAAAATACCAGTCTATTTTCCTGCAACATAATCAGAATCATTCCAGTTGATCTCCTGAATTTAAAACAACAGTATTCAGAATACTGTTCAAGATTCAGAATCTTGTTCTTTATTTTTTCCTTATTTAGCAACCCAAAAAGCTGCATATTGAATTTGAGCTGACGAGATTATTCTTCCGCAGTTGTTGTACCTCTATACGGACATACCTCTATGTGTGAAATGTTTAGCAACTACAGCGGCAAACAATTACCCAAAATAACCAGCAATTGCGGAATTTTTATTCAAGCCAGGAAGGTGAATGTGACTTGAATATGGAAAGTGACCAGGAAGCACTTGGCATTCACCCATATATGTTGATTCTGATGTGATTCTGCAGTCTGGAGTAGAACATTTCAGAATCTTCACTTTGTTGGCCGTTGATACGCACGCTTTGGAAGATATTCAAATTCTCTGCCACTTGACGATTTTGTATTTGTCGTGCAAGCAGCGGAGATTCCCAACGTCACGACTAGAATACGTGACGAAAAAAAAAAAAAAATCGCTTAGAGCAGTTTAAATAATTCTGTGTATTCAATTCAAATCAAAGGTATAAAAACAACCTTTTAATGGCTTTAATGGTTCATAAAATTCATAGCAGTACAGAATCTGGGGAAGTGAGAGACTTCTCTCGTATAACAGTAGGACGTCCCTCGAAAAACATTCTGGGTCATAACTTTTTCCGGATTTGTAGAACGATTGGTCGTAAAAATAGGTTATTTTTGTGGAGTCCGGGAAAATCTTCAGAGTGAGGGTTAGAGAAAGGTTGTTTTCGAGCGGCTGTCGATTTGTGGTTGCAGAAAGATAAGATTCAAGGACTGGCAAACTGTCAAAGTCAGAGAGGGAAACTCCCTCATGAAGCCTCTGGCTCGCTAGGAAGCGAACAGCCACCATCAGCATTATTTTGCAATTAAGAGCGAAAAAGGTCCAGGATTAATCTGTTATGATGTTTTTGTTTGTTTGATGGTCTTCTATTGTCCGGTTTGCTTTTGTTGATGATTTTGAATAGTAAACATTAGTAAAAAAAGGTAAAGGTGAAGGTATCAGCTTCTAGCCTGGCGGTGCTGATCTCCGATTCACGGCCCTCAGCCAGGAAGTGCAATGGGGGGTTGGGGGCCAGCCATCCTGTGCTTTCGCACACCCTTCCTGTCACCTTCCCCGGATTTCTCCAGGTACCCATTTGAAGCTGGGTGGACTTTGGCTTGTCTTACAGGGTTGCGCTACTAACCCCCGTCCCAAACCAAACTATAGATAGGCACAACCGAGACTCAAACAAGCGACCCTTCCCTTGTGAGTCCGGCGCGCTAACCATTCGGCCACGGGCGGCTTTCTTAGTAAACATTACGTAAAGATGGAATGTTATACGAGGAATTATTACTTTCCCAAGCGCCTCTGTAGCTCAGTGGTAGAGCAGTGGCCTTGTAAGCCGAAGGTCGTGTGTGCAAAACCCGCTCGAGGAGCACTTTTATCATTCAGTTTACTAATGTTGCTTTGGGTTAGACATACTTGTTTGCTGATTGGTTGGAAGCATATAGAGAAGAGTTCCCGTAGTTAGGATTAGTAGGTTTAGGATCTGTAGTTAGGAACAACCTGATCCAAATTCTTTCCACTCCAATGTTTCAACTTTCGCTGCCTTTGTGGAAAAAATTGAGTGATGAACTTGTGGTTCGTTGATATTGTTACGTGTGGTCATGTGTGATTTGTTGTGTTAATGTGTGTTTTTCCTATGTATATGGCTACGGCTGAAGTAAATAAATGAATAGGTTAGAAGAGTTGTTTGTTTGTTTTTTAATTGTTTAGTATCTGATTTTGTATGCGATGGCTCTCAGGCTTTAAAGGACACCTGAATGAAGAGTACCAAGTATCATCCCTATCTGTATGACTTCCGGAAACATTGCCTGCAGAAAACCCAATCCAAATACGAAATAGTGTTTCCAAGCTATGATTTTTGATCCATTTTGCATCTGTCCTTATTTCAGTACCAGACAATTTTAGAAATGAACAGATGTCTCCAATCAACCCTTCTTCTGGAATAATTTTAACCAGTTAAGCCCAAACGTATATCGAGAAGAAATTCCAATACGATCCGGCCAGCGCTGTACAAGATTTGTATGAATTGCGCTTTTTGTCTTGGAGTCTGCATGTGCAAACCTCCAGAAACGAACATCCCTATTTTGAAAACGTCTAGCTCAGGAGAAGAATGCTCTCCGTGGCCATGTCTGTAAATGCATTCTCCATGGTGTGTTCAAGTATGGTTTCATTGTTCAGGTGTCCTTTAAGCAATATATATCATATCATATTTGAAGAGTAGTTCAACAGGATTCATACTCC